>OZ024865.1:38445425-38712925 GCA_964017155.1 Oasisia sp. SBJ-2009
CCAGAAGTTATTCAATATTTTTCGTTTATAGTGTGATTTATGTTGTGCACGATACGATATTTTCAATAATTTGGTTTGAATTTCATCGGTACCTCTAATCCGATTGGGACATGTGTTGTCTCTGCGGTTTATCTTTTTTTAAAGTCGAACTCTCCATACTGGAGCAACGTAATGACAAAGTAGTTAAAACGAGCACATGTGCGGTGTTTTGTTAAGGCTCTTGCGGCGATAGATGTAGGCACACCACCACGATTACACAGTCTTCCTTCTACTCGAGCTACTTCTACGGTCGCTACTACTACCAGTGTAACCGAGGTAGACTGAACTACCGATCGTGTGGACTGAACCAGTCGTACTATCCGGGTTTCGGCCGTTGCGGTTCGTATATCTTGTGCTCTATGAAAAGTAATATCCGTTAATTTATGTTATTTATTATTGAACACAATTGCTGTAAAACGAAGATATACATCGTAACTTGGTATTGTGTTGACCGTTATTGTCACTGTGAGATATTTTATAGAAAATGCATATTCCTACATTGTAAAACATTCAAATCCAAGACGAATGTGCACTATTAAATAAAACAGAACGCCTGTTACACTATAAGTTGCTCATGTAAACCTACAATGAGGGGAATACAAATGTTGCACATATCTTGTAAACTTATGATCTTGCTGATTTTTCCAAACAAAAGCGGTAGCTCTGGTAATCGTATATAATACACGTTTCGAAATGTATGCGTACGTATATCGCAGGCTGCAGAGAGTCTTACTGTGAGAGGTACACCGGCTGGCAGTCGAGCGTTTGCAACGGATGCAACCAATCCGTGTTCTGCAAGTGGGGACGTCCTCTTCGCTACAGGACATGCCACGGCTACAGACGATTCTTCGACTGTCGGCGCCATCGGTGTGTCCATAGCTGCAATAACTGCTGTGGCCAACGATAAGCAGACGGCAAAAAGGTAAGCAAATAAACAGACTGTTGTTGTATTCGTCGTCGTCATTTGTAATGTTTGCAACGTAAGTAATGTTTTATTT
Organism: Oasisia sp. SBJ-2009; assembly: GCA_964017155.1. NCBI lineage: Eukaryota > Metazoa > Annelida > Polychaeta > Sabellida > Siboglinidae > Oasisia > Oasisia sp. SBJ-2009. Next base: position 38,446,463 of record OZ024865.1, read on the forward strand.
TGAAGATGATAGTGTTGTGTTAGTATAACAACCATGTAATGTATATTCTACTACTCTATATTGTATTCAATTTATGTTTTCCAACCCATTTTTTACGTCAATCATATCCTTTCCAACTTAAAGCTTGCTTATTTCTAAGAAGGAACTCTAATACAATGGAAATGTGTCCAATATAGTTCTTTCTTAATACTAGAATAAGCATCATTATGTTCCTTTTGTTAGATGATATCGTAATGATTGGCATACATTTTTTCGTTCTCCGCAGTGACGTTCACTGGTCTGTGTCTCCCGACGAAGACAAATGGAACAAGCGGACAAGAGCAGGCCGACAGTTTTCCGACCAAATGCCAACGGATTCGCTTGTTCGCTGTTCGACTATGTGAAGATATCACAAAATAAAGCATCTGCTTTGCAATAATCTTTGTTGTGAGCGTTCTGGTGTCAAAATATGATAAACTGTTTGCGCAATAACTCAATTCTTGACTAGGAACTAGGAACAAATACACTATTGATTGCTAAAACAAACATACGTCACTTTTGATTTTTGTTTGTGTATTTATCTTTTCAACCAATGTCCAATATAGTACGCCACATGCGTACTTCGAAATTGTGACTGATCAGAATTACCACAACGTGATCATGTTTCAGAGAGAGAGCGAGAAAGAGAGAGTGTGTGTGTGTGTGTGTGTGTGTGTGTGTATGTGTGTGTGTGTGTGTGTGTGTGTGTGTGTGTGTGTGTGTGTGTGTGTGTGTGTGTGTGTTTGTGTATGTGTGTATGTGTGTGAGTATATGTGGAGTGTGTGTGAGTTTGCTAGTATTACGTCCATAACTATCAATGCTCCACAAATGTCCGTCTTTTTCCAAAACATCATGATAGATATATAATTACAGTAACGTTGTTTTACCGTAATAACAATGTTTGAGTAAGTTGTCCGTAAAACAGTGTTAACCAGTCACATTCATTGCGCAAGCTGTTTACACTTATCTCCATCTCCCACAGAGTCACAAAGTGTTAACATAGAACGAACTACTATGATTACATCTTCTTTCCGTCTATTGGTCCACTCGCGTCTGATCATAAGTTGCCTCCTTTTAATCATTGGACTTTGATTTTAAAATAGGCGAACCATTTCGGAAAATGTAATGAAGTTTGCTTACATGTTGGTTTGTGTATTCTGACTTTCGTTTGATCACCCTTGCGTTTCAAGTGTCATTGCATTATTCAAGCAGTTCGTTCACGCAAGTAGCCTCTTAGCCGTCGGGGTACCCTCTTAAATATGCGAGGAAACACGCACACTGAGAACACCCACCGCGCTACTCAACTTGACTCTTCTCGCACTTGTAGTAGTCGCATTGGTAAGGGAAAAATATATATAAATTACAGAAAGGTGTATTGTAGTTTTTCCAAATTATTGTAATGAGTTACCTCATCATAGCTGAGCAATGTTTCTCACACAACTGCGGATTTGGGAATTATCTGTATATGTTATTGATGTAACCACGAACATATCTTACGCAGTTGAAATATTTTGGATGTGAAAGTTATGTTTTTCAATGACAGTTATTCCCAATGTGTGGGAGGTGATCATATATAATGTGTGTAATTAAATACAAGTGAAGTTCACCATATTCATGTCGAAATTACTTAATATATATATATATATATATATATATATATATATATATACATATACATATACGTGTATATATACGTACATATACGTATATATACGTACACATGCATTAACTACATACATTTCGATTAAATGCAAGATCAATCAAAAATAAAAGAAGTATCGTCGATGAAGAAGATGATTCCGAATAAACAGTGTTCTGTGGATGTATATCTGTAAATTCGTGGCATCCTACATTTTGTGAACATCACATTATTTTTGGATATATTCTATTTGCTCTCATAACAACCACTCATAGCAAGATAACCTTGGAGCATTCCGAATGAATCGCCTGTGTGTCCCGTGGTCCACTTGCCTCACACAGTTGGCATGTGATATAAATTGACGATGCATTTCAGAAAAGGCAACAAGACATAATCACATTTATTTTCTTACATAAAACAATTGAGTGAAGGTCAATTCAACAGTTGGAGCCGTTAATAACAAAACCATTCCCTGTGAAATTGGACGTAAAATATTATAGTGTGTCATCTCTCAGATTCTTGTAATGATACAAATGGACGACTCGCAACAAATGTTTAGCCATGTACACATATATAATGTACCTGGCAACTTAGTAATCGCAGTTGTGTCAAAATTAGCTTCTTTGTTTGGCAAACAGCTCGATGTTGATAAGTGGCTTTAACTGATGCGTCCATGAAATTCGCTTTTTATGTTATGTCGAAGCAGTCATTAACAAGTAGATTAATGACGCCTTGTATTTAGTCAAGATCAAATTTGCAATATCAAATGCTCTGAAAATACTACTCTATTGTTGTACAGTGAAATAGGTTTCTTACGCAAGAAGGTTTATTATGTGGTAGACATAGTGACTGAAAATTACACCCTAAACATTACCACAGGTGAAACATTTTAGTAATGTATCAATGCAATTACCTATGTAGTTACGCAACTATCCATTTAAAATGAACACACATAAACTAAGGTCGCCCTTTTACAAAAACACATTGTTATAGATTCATGAGTTGAATATTTCCGATATATATATATTTAGTAGTCAGTCTGCAATATTACAATGTGTCACTGCCTTACACATATTATTATGTCGGTTTTTGCAAATGAACTACGCTATCCTTTTCATTAAAATTAATAGTATCGGCATTTGTTGTAAACGTACCTTCAACAGTGAGAATCATTTATATTTTGAAAAAATGTTGTTATGAATAATTGTTACTGCTGTCTGCACGAATGTAATCGTAAACACGGTTTGTCACGCCGTTGAGTCTTATGCAATACGAAACATGGCAAACGATTGTTCGCTATTAGAATACATTCAAAATAACATATATTGTTCACACAATTTAGGATGGATCGAATTTACGGATACAAGTCCACAGAATAAGGTTAATTCGGAATCGTCTTCTTTATCGACGATGTTACGTTTATTTTCGCTTAAACATTTGTCACTATGTAAGATATGTTCGTGGTGACAAAAGTAACATATACAGATAATTCACAAATCCGCAGTTTTGTGAGAAACATTGCTCAGCTACGATGAGGTAACTCATTACAATATTTTTGAAAAACTACAATACTCCTTTCAGTAATTTATGTATTTCTTTTTCCCCTTACCAATGTGACTACTGCAAGTGCGAGAAGAGTCAATTAGAGAAGCGCGGTGGGGGTTCTCAGTGTGCGTGTTTCTTCGCATATTTAAGAGTATGACGCCGACGGATAAGTGGCTACTTGCGTGATCGAACCGCTTCCAATGAAATACAATGACACTTGAAACAGAGTTAACAATAAATTGTCACAACAGAGCATAACAAGAGAATCGACTTTGTGTTTGCGCGTGTAAAGTGTGTGTATGTGTGCGTGCGTGAGTGCGTGCGTGCGTGCGTGCGTGTGTGTGTGTGTGTGTGTGTGTGTGTCTGTGTGTGTGTGTGTGTGTGTGTGTGTGTGTGTGTGTGTGTGTGTGTGTGTGTGTGTGTGTGTGGTGTGTGTGTAAGTGGTTTTGTGAATGTATATGTATGTGTGTATGTATGTATGTATGTATATATGCATGTATATACGTATATACGTATATATGTATATTCACACGTACGCATCCAAGTATATATGTAAGTGTATATACATAATGGCATGTATGTATATATGTATGTATGGATGTGTATTTGTATGTGCGAGTTTGTGTGTTGGTGTGTGTGTAAGTGTGTGTTTGTGTGTTGGTATGTGTAAGTGTGTGTGAATGTGTATGAATGTATGTATGTGTGTATGTATGTATGTATGTATGTATGTATGTATGTATGTATGTATGTATGTATGTATGTATGTATGTATGTATGTATGTATGTATGTAGGTATGTAGGTATGTAGGTATGTATGTATGTATGTATGTATGTATGTATGTATTATGTATGTATGTATGTATGTATGTATGTATGTATGTATGTATGTATGTATGTAAGTATGTAAGTATGTATGTATGTTCGAACGTATGTAACATGTAGATATCAATGAGTATATGTACAATTGCACATATGTATGTTTGTATGGATGTATATATGTATATATATATCTATATATATAGATGATATATTATATATGAAAATATGTGTATTTATACGTATGTATATGTTTATGTGTCTATGAATGTAATAGTCATGTACAATGTGTTGTATCTGTCTGTATTATTTTGTACTACGATTGATCAAATGTTCTTGTAATTATCGCTTACGTTTTTAAGGTTGGCAACAAATTAACATTATGCAGAATGTTTATGTTTATTTTAAGTAATGATAATAAAGAGATTATTTCATCGAATAAATACATTAATCGCAAGGTCTGAATTACTTACAAAATCGTATTCGTCTTCATTTGCCAAATTAAATTACCAACAACAAACTACTGCACTTGCGCTAAACACTAATTGACTAGATTATTCCAATTCGTTTTTTCATAATTGTGCTAATTACAATTACAATTACAATTACAAGCAGACAACAGTACCACTTTTAGTTTTGTTTCATCATTATGTGTTTCGTTTCCTGATTTTTATTAACATTATTATTGTGAACCATGTAATTTGTTAAATGATAAGATTAAAGTGGCTTCTTTTGTGACGATAATTAGTGATTTGGGGTCACTGGAATGCGTCCTTTCATTGCAGGCCCTGTAGTGGAAAGTTGATCGTTTTAATAAATTATATAGCAATTAGAATAAACCATGAAAATGTTACTTCTACACAACGATCTACAACTTCGACACTTTAATATAATTTATTTACTACAGCAATGCAAATGAGAAGCATTGTGTAGGTAACAGGATGCAGTTGATTTGAATAACCACGAGAATCTACAACACGTTGTTCTCGACTTTGAGTATTAACTATGTTACTCCACTGTTTGGATTCCTAAAAACCACCTATCAAACAATACGGCAAGTAGCGCGATTTGTCTACCGCGGTGTGAGTTATATTCAACTTGAATGTTTCATTGGCATGCTAATGAATACAGCGACGTCGACTATGATTTAATTTGTTTTTTTCATAACAGCCTGAGTAATACGGTGTTACGTCAAACGCAGTTAACTGCGAAATGACACAAATTGATTCACAGACTCTAAACTGCAGACAAACCGTAGCACAGTCGCACAACTTTAGAAGTGTCTGCATTGGCAACCTGTTCGATATTGCACCATATTTAAGACATGTACCAATACCTACCAAGCTGGCTTATGTAAACATCCATCTTAGGTACATTCATTGCTAAACTTGTAAGAACTCCTGTTCAGCTTCGATCATGTAGTTCTGTTTTATTTTTCAAAGCACATATACGCGGTAACCAGCTTTCTAAAAAGCGGCCAGGCGATGTCAGCGTACAAGAAAAAGATCAGCTTGACAGCAACTTCCATTAACATTGTTACAGCAACGAATGGCAAAGATCACCTTTTGCAAACACTTAAATATTCGGAAAGTAGTGTTATATGATGTCGGTATTCCATCGTCATTGGCGCAACAAAATCTTACACATTGTATATCCAGCTAGTCCGTTTGCCGTTTGGATATTTCACAACAAAATTGCATGTTATTCAGAATAACGTGTTTCATGTGTGTTGATGCTGTTCACATACTTGAATGGGTTAACATGTAGTACCTTATTTGAAAATCAGTTATCAAACATGTTACACATTACTTAGTTGTTTTAAAACCGTGAAGTAAATACAATCTCTGCAACACAGATGAGCTGGCTAATCTATTACGAGGTTTGTATACAGCGCTGGAACGGTGCTACAACGCAACTCTCTCTACAGTATACCAGAATCGTGTCAAAGAAGTATATATCAAATAACTTGCTATCAAGAAGGGTCAACAGAGGATTAACTGAATCACAACATTCGCTTAGCAGCGCGACGTCTTCAAGGGTAACTTTGGAACCTGCTTTAAGAGACAAGTATATAACTATGTCGTAGTTCCAACAATGAAATTAACTTCGGAAACAATATAGCACACAACAGTCAAGCAGGGAACAGGGTAGGTGCTGCACAAACAAAGATAAAAGGGTTATATTAAGGTTTACATTCCGGGTCAGAAAAATAAACATCTGGGCAATATCATATTATGTATGTACGTACGTATGTATGTATATATATATATATATATATATATATATATATACCTACATCCGTTTATTCGTACTCACACGTACACGCACACACACAAACACATACTCATACGTACACTAACACTCACAGAGACGTGCATGCTTAGTAAAATAATTGTGGTGACAACTGATTGTTAACTGCGTCGAACGTCGTATTGCATTATTGAGGCGGTTCGATCACGCAGATGACATCTTAGCCGTCGTTGTTATACTCTTAGATATGCCAAAGAAACACTCAAACTGAGAACTCCCACCGCGCTATTTAACTAGCTCTTTTTGGACTTGTAGTAGCATTGTTGAGAGAAAAACGAAATGTAAAAATTACTGAAAGGTGAGGCGTAATGTTTATGGTTATCAGTTACCTCCTCGTGGCTATGCAGCGCTTCTGAGACAAGAGCGGATTTGATAATGTTCTGGTTATTTTACTCAGGAATATTATATATGAAATGTATCTAAGCGATTGTGGATAAACAGCACTAGAAACCAAGAGGCTGAGAGGAGATCAGATATACGTGCTTAAAATATTGAATGGGTACGACAATATTGACATAAATATTTTTTTTCTCGGTCCAATAAGCGAGAAGGATTAGAGGACATGGAATTACATTAGCAAAGAAGCATTGTAGACAAGATATTAGAAAATCTTCATTTTCACAGAGAATAGTAATTGTATGGAACAGATTATCGACTGATTGTGTAGATGCTAGTAGTGTTAATGTGTTTAAAAATAAAATCGACATATACCTAAGAAGGGCGGGGTACATTGAGATGGATAGGTTGGACAGTCGATAAGCCAAAGGGCTACCTTTTCCACCTGCCATCTAGATTCGATCCTCCAGGTGGCAATTTTGTTAATTCTTGTTAAATCTGGTGTCACCACGGACATATCGTACACAAATTAATATTAATATAGTGAACGTTACTTTTATTTAATTGCACACATTTCGATTACTAGCATCATGATTGTAAGCGAAAATGAATAAAACACCATCGATCAAGTAGTCGATTCGCAATCATTATATTGCAGTGTTTGTGGATTTATACGTGTATATTCGAGCCATACTACATTGTGTGATCAACATATCAATCTGCATGTATCCTTTTAGCACACAGTCGTTTGGCTTTGTTTCTTATTGCGTCAAACCATTTTTCATATCAACCCTTTGTTTTAAATAAAAAAAATCCTAAATGTCGGATGTACGTTAAGAACAAATGCAAATACAAATCATTGAAAAGGATTGCGTAATTATGTTGCAAAAACGTATATAATTTGTGTAGGGCAATCATAAGTTGTACTGTTTTCGACTAACTTCTAATATCAGAAATGGTCAACATATGAATCTGTCAGCAGTAACCATTATTAATTTCAACTCTTTTCTAAATTATATATCTGACGCAACATAGGTGTTGCACTAAAAACAAATGCAAACACAATTTAGGGGAAAAGGTCGGGTAGATGATACGTTGCACGTAATATGTTTTATGTACTCTTTCATATATGAATGTAATACACGAGAATGTGACGTCAAAAGTCATAAATACACAGGGGCGCAGAGTACTATCACACATTTCTGCAAAATTATGTTTTTTTTATTTAGCAATACAGTTTCTGCAGTTGTTATACGTTGACATAATGAAGTCAGTTAAACAATACCTTTATCCCCTGTTTTCCCCTCCTCCTACAGTCCTCTCTGCCTTCTCATCTCACATATTTTTCTCCAAGCGTTGGAATTGTCAAACTGTCGTACCTTGCATGCACGAATTTATACAATAGCTTACCAGAGCACGTAATAATTTAGCGAAATGTCCAACATTTGGCAGTGGAGTGGCATGTTCACTACAGGTTTGCGTGCGGAGCAAGGACATCAGTAATACGGGTGGTACATGTAATCGTATGTTAGCATCTTACTATTCATTCACACTTATATGGTTAGTTTTGCAATTTTAATTTGGAATGGAAAATTGTTAAGAAATCCACACAAAAACGTCACCATATATCAACATGTCAAATGCTCTATATATCATCAATGCAATACCAACACCCCTATTTGTACTAATCCGTGCTACCGTACATAATTTAGTAAAAAAAATACACTGACGTATGAATCTCCATGATTGACTAGCACATGATTGTATAAATACAGCGACATTTCCAGACTGAAGCACCACTTGTTCAGAAAACGATCTGTGGCCAAAGCATTGTTGAAGCGGTAAGTACGACGTTTACTTGACTTTGTTTCTGTAAGAATAGTAGTGTAGTGTAACTCTGCCAAGCACTCGGTCGTCACATACAACGACAACATGTCAAGAGAAAGTCTACAACATGGGAAATGTAAACATGCAACATACAAGGGTTTAACATATAAAACATAGGATCATTGACACAGAAAAACATTAGACGTGCATACTATAGTCACAATAAGGTGATATTAAATTAACAAAACAAAACGTAGGACCTGGCACCCTCGCTTTAAATCCATGAACTAGTTCTCTACCACACCTCCGTACTCTACTCTAAAACACACACGTTCTAGCACAGTAGACATATATGAAAGGGTAATCTGTCGTACAGTTACAACATATAATTTCGATGAACAATCACTTAACACAATTTATGGCGCATTGGCCATTTAACATACATTTCAAATCGCCTTAAACAAATGTGATGTTTTAGATTATTGTTTTACAACTCCATCATACATACATTATTTCAGAAGAAGACGAGACGCCATGGTAAAGTTTTGCATCGCGTTGCTGTTGCTCGTCGCTGCATATGCAGCTGAAGGTAAGAAAAAACAATGTGTTACACTAAACAGACTAAATCTTCAGATGATCCCACAAGAAAACATGCACGCACACACGCACGAACACCACTTGCATATACACTTATGTTCTCATCAGTTCGTTCGTTCGTTCGTTCGTTCGTTCGTTCGTTCGTTCGTTCGTTCGTTCGTTCGTTCGTTCGTTCGTTCGTTCGTTCGTTCGTTCGTTCGTTCGTTCGTTCGTTCGTTCGTTCGTTCGTTCGTTCGTTCGTTCGTTCGTTCGTTCGTTCGTTCGTTCGTTCGTTCGTTCGTTCGTTCGTTCGTTCGTTCGTTCGTTCGTTCGTTCGTTCGTTCGTTCGTTCGTTCGTTCGTTCGTTCGTTCGTTCGTTCGTTCGTTCGTTCGTTCGTTCGTTCGTTCGTTCGTTCGTTCGTTCGTTCGTTCGTTCGTTCGTTCGTTCGTTCGTTCGTTCGTTCGTTCGTTCGTTCGTTCGTTCGTTCGTTCGTTCGTTCGTTCGTTCGTTCGTTCGTTCGTTCGTTCGTTCGTTCGTTCGTTCGTTCGTTCGTTCGTTCGTTCGTTCGTTCGTTCGTTCGTTCGTTCGTTCGTTCGTTCGTTCGTTCGTTCGTTCGTTCGTTCGTTCGTTCGTTCGTTCGTTCGTTCGTTCGTTCGTTCGTTCGTTCGTTCGTTCGTTCGTTCGTTCGTTCGTTCGTTCGTTCGTTCGTTCGTTCGTTCGTTCGTTCGTTCGTTCGTTCGTTCGTTCGTTCGTTCGTTCGTTCGTTCGTTCGTTCGTTCGTTCGTTCGTTCGTTCGTTCGTTCGCGTTCGTTCGTTCGTTCGTTCGCGTTCGTTCGTTCGGTAGTTCGTTCGTTCGGTCGGTCGGTCGGTCGGTCGGTCGGTCGGTCGGTCGATCGTTCGGTCGGTCAGTCGGTCGGTCGGTCGGTCGATCGTTCGTTCGTTCGTTCGTTCGTTCGCTCACTCGTTCTTTCATTCTTTCGTTCGTTCGTTCGTTCTTTCCTTCTGTCGTTCTTTCCTTTGTTCGATCGTTCGTTCCTTCGATCGATCGTTCCTTCGTACGGTTATCGTAGCCTATTTAGTAGAAAGGTATCTTTTATGCTTCAGCGCACCGATACGACGGATGTTTTAACGGCTACAGCTACGATTGCTGCAGGAATCGACGACTGAACTTCTTCTACCCGTCGCTGGTAAAACCTCTGCCCTATTACTACTACTGTAATGCCCAGAGGCGAGTTTCGTATGGCAGGTGTGAGTCACACCAATGCGTAACAAGATACGGAAGTTGCGGTAAGTACGGAGAAGACACCTGTTAACAATGTTGTAGTAATAAAAAGCATCACATTGTCCACAAAAACCGATAAAAAACTTCACGCCAAATCCTCCCACAAACAAACACACACTCACACTCACATAAACACACACATACAAACACACACACACACACACACACACACACACACACACACACACACAAACACACACACACATACACACACACACACACACACACACACACACACACACACACACAAACACAAACACACACACACACACACACACACACACACACACACATACACACACACACACAAACACACACACACACACACACACAAACACACACACACACACACACACACACACACACACGGATAGAACAAACTCACCACATGATGAACCGATTTCACCGTTGTGACTCATTGGACATCGGAAAACGGTGGAATGTTTGAAACATCTTTTGCGGCGACGTTCAATATTTAAGAAACCAACGGCAACCCCTTTACACTTGGCAAATATGGACAAATTCACACTGGTTGGGCAGTTTTAAAGGCATTGAGTTTCTTTGTGTAGTTATTGTACAGTTTCTTCTACCAGAAGTTATTCAATATTTTTCGTTTATAGTGTGATTTATGTTGTGCACGATACGATATTTCCAATAATTTGGTTTTAATTTCATCGGTACCTCTAATCCGATTGGGACATGTGTTGTCTCTGCGGTTTATCTTTTTTTAAAGTCGAACTCTCCATACTGGAGCAACGTAATGACAAAGTAGTTAAAACGAGCACATGTGCGGTGTTTTGTTAAGGCTCTTGCGGCGATAGATGTAGGCACACCACCACGATTACACAGTCTTCCTTCTACTCGAGCTACTTCTACGGTCGCTACTACTACCAGTGTAACCGAGGAAGACTGAACTACCGATCGTGTGGACTGAACCAGTCGTACTATCCGGGTTTCGGCCGTTGCGGTTCGTATATCTTGTGCTCTATGAAAAGTAATATCCGTTAATTTATGTTATTTATTATTGAACACAATTGCTGTAAAACGAAGATATACATCGTAACTTGGTATTGTGTTGACCGTTATTGTCACTGTGAGATATTTTATAGAAAATGCATATTCCTACATTGTAAAACCTTCCAATCCAAGACGAATGTGCACTATTAAATAAAACAGAACGCCTGTTACACTATAAGTTGCTCATGTAAACCTACAATGAGGGGAATACAAATGTTGCACATATCTTGTAAACTTATGATCTTGCTGATTTTTCCAAACAAAAGCGGTAGCTCTGGTAATCGTATATAATACACGTTTCGAAATGTATGCGTACGTATATCGCAGGCTGCAGAGAGTCTTACTGTGAGAGGTACACCGGCTGGCAGTCGAGCGTTTGCAACGGATGCAACCAATCCGTGTTCTGCAAGTGGGGACGTCCTCTTCGCTACAGGACATGCCACGGCTACAGACGATTCTTCGACTGTCGGCGCCATCGGTGTGTCCATAGCTGCAATAACTGCTGTGGCCAACGATAAGCAGACGGCAAAAAGGTAAGCAAATAAACAGACTGTTGTTGTATTCGTCGTCGTCATTTGTAATGTTTGCAACGTAAGTAATGTTTTTGTTTGAAGATGATAGTGTTGTGTTACTATAACCACCATGTAATGTATATTCTACTACTCTATATTGTATTCAATTTATGTTTCCCAAACCATTTTTTACGTCAATCATATTCTTTCCAACTTAAAGCTTGCTTATTTCTAAGAAGGAACTCTAATACAATGGAAATGTGTCCAATATAGTTCTTTCTTAATACTAGAATAAGCATCATTATGTTCCTTTTGTTAGATGATATCGTAATAATTGGCATACATTTTTTCGTTCTCCGCAGTGACGTTCACTGGTCTGTGTCTCCCGACGAAGACAAATGGAACAAGCGGACAAGAGCAGGCCGACAGTTTTCCGACCAAATGCCAACGGATTCGCTTGTTCGCTGTTCGACTATGTGAAGATATCACAAAATAAAGCATCTGCTTTGCAATAATCTTTGTTGTGAGCGTTCTGGTGTCAAAATATGATAAACTGTTTGCGCAATAACTCAATTCTTGACTAGGAACTAGGAACAAATACACTATTGATTGCTAAAACAAACATACGTCACTTTTGATTTTTGTTTGTATATTTATCTTTTCAACCAATGTCCAATATAGTACGCCACATGCGTACCTCGAAATTGTGACTGATCAGAATTACCACAACGTGATCATGTTTCAGAGAGAGAGAGAGAGAGAGAGAGAGAGAGTGTGTGTGTGTGTGTGTGTGTGTGTGTGTGTGTGTGTGTGTGTGTGTGTGTGTATGTGTGTGTGTGTGTTTGTGTGTGTATGTTTGCCTGTGTGTGGGGGGTGTCAGTGAGTGTGTGTGTAAGTATATATATATATATATATATATATATATATATATATATATATATATATATATATATATATATATATATGTGTGTGTGTGTGTGTGTGTGTGTGTGTGTGTGTGTGTGTGTGTGTGTGTGTGTTTGTGTATGTGTGTATGTAAGTGAGTATATGTGGAGTGTGTGTGAGTTTGCTATTATTACGTCCATAACTATCAATGCTCCACAAATGTCCGTCTTTTTCCAAAACATCATGATAGATATATAATTACAGTAACGTTGTTTTAGCGTAATAACAATGTTTGAGTAAGTTGTCCGTAAAACAGTGTTAACCAGTCACATTCATTGCGCAAGCAGTTTACACTTATCTCCATCTCCCACAGAGTCACAACGTGTTAATATAGAACGAACTACTATGATTACATCTTCTTTCCGTCTCTTGGTCCACTCGCGTCTGATCATAAGTTGCCTCCTTTTAATCATTGGACTTTGATTTTAAAATAGGCGAACCATTTCGGAAAATGTAATGAAGTTTGCTTACATGTTGGTGTGTGTATTCTGACTTTCGTTTGATCACCCTTGCGTTTCAAGTGTCATTGTATTATTCAAGCAGTTCGTTCACGCAAGTAGCCTCTTAGCCGTCGGGGTTACCCTCTTAAATATGCGAGGAAACACGCACACTGAGAACACCCACCGCGCTACTCAACTTGACTCTTCTCGCACTTGTAGTAGTCGCATTGGTAAGGGAAAACTATATATAAATTACAGAAAGGTGTATTGTAGTTTTTCCAAATTATTGTAATGAGTTACCTCATCATAGCTGAGCAATGTTTCTCACACAACTGCGGATTTGGGAATTATCTGTATATTTTATTGATGTAACCACGAACATATCTTACGCAGTTGAAATATTTTGGATGTGAAAGTTATGTTTTTCAATGACAGTTATTCCCAATGTGTGGGAGGTGATCATATATAATGTGTGTAATTAAATACAAGTGAAGTTCACCATACTCATGTCGAAATTACTTAATATATATATATATATATATATATATATATATATATATATATATATACATATACATATACGTGTATATATACGTACATATACGTATATATACGTACACATGCATTAACTACATACATTTCGATTAAATGCAAGATCAATCAAAAATAAAAGAAGTATCGTCGATGAAGAAGATGATTCCGAATAAACAGTGTTCTGTGGATGTATATCTGTAAATTCGTGGCATCCTACATTTTGTGAACATCACATTATTTTTGGATATATTCTATTTGCTCTCATAACAACCACTCATAACAAGCTAACCTTGGAGCATTCCGAATGAATCGCATGTGTGTCCCGTGGTCCACTTGCCTCACACAGTTGGCATGTGATATAAATTGACGATGCATTTCAGAAAAGGCAACAAGACATAATCACATTTATTTTCTTACATAAAACAATTGAGTGAAGGTCAATTCAACAGTTGGAGCCGTTAATAACAAAACCATTCCCTGTGAAATTGGACGTAAAATATTATAGTGTGTCATCTCTCAGATGCTTGTAATGATACAAATGAACGACTCGCAACAAATGTTTAGCCATGTACACATATATAATGTACCTGGCAACTTAGTAATCGCAGTTGTGTCAAAATTAGCTTCTTTGTTTGGCAAACAGCTCGATGTTGATAAGTGGCTTTAACTGATGCGTCCATGAAATTCGCTTTTTATGTTATGTCGAAGCAGACATTAACAAGTAGATTAATGACGCCTTGTATTTAGTCAAGATCAAATTTGCAATATCAAATGCTCTGAAAATACTACTCTATTATTGTACAGTGAAATAGGTTTCTTACGCAAGAAGGTTTATTATGTGGTAGACATAGTGACTGAAAATAACACCCTAAACATTACCACAGGTGAGACATTTAAGTAATGTATCAATGCAATCACCTATGTAGTTACGCAACTATCCATTTATAATGAACACACATAAACTAAGGTCGCCCTGTTACAAAAACACATTGTTATAGATTCATGAGTTGAATATTTCCGATATATATATATTTAATAGTCAGTCTGCAATATTACAATGTGTCACTGCCCTACACATATTATTATGTCGGTTTTTGCAAATGAACTACGCTATCCTTTTCATTAAAATTAATAGTATCGGAACGGCTTCATAAATATTGATAGTCGCCAACAACATATTGAAACATTCCACAGGATGTTGGGCTGCCTTGATAACACTCTCTGGATCCGCCGATTTTGACACGTAGTATTCAACGGCTTTTGTGGAAAAGTTGATACCTTTTATAACTAAAACATTTTTGACAAGTGTCGTAACCGTACTTACCCCAAGTTCCGTGACTTGTGACGCACACCTGCCATAGAGAACTCGCCTCTGGGTATTGCAATAATAGTAGTAGTAGATAGGGCAGAGGTTTTACCAGCGACGGGTAGAAGAAGTTCAGTTGTCGATTCCTGCAGCAATCGTAGTTGTAACCGTTAAAACATTCGTCGTTCCGGAAGTGCATTGAAGGATAAAAGGTAACTTTCGAGTAAAAAGGCTACGACGAGCGAACGAAAGAAAGAAGGAAGGAAGGAATGTGCACATATATATGTGTGCGTACGTGCGGGCGTACGTGTTTTCTTGCGGCATGATCTGACATTTAAGTCTGTTTACCATAATACATGCTTTTATCTTACATTCAGCGGCATATGTAGCCACGAACATCAGCAAAACTTTGCCATGACGTCTCGTCTTTTTCTGAAATAATGTATGTTGGAGTAGCAAACCAATAATGTAAAACTAACAAATTTATTTAAGGCGACTTGAAACTTATGTTAAACGGTAAATGCGCCATACATTGAATTAACTGACTGTTTGAAAAAACTGTCTGTTGTAACTGTAGGACAGATTGCCCTCTCATATTTGCCCACTGTTATTGTACGGTTACGTTTAAATTTCCCACGTTACGTACCCCCAACAGTGAGAATCATTTATATTTTGAAAAAGTGTTGTTATGAATAATTGTTACTGCTGTCTGCACGAATGTAATCGTAAACACGCTATTAGAATACATTCAAAATAACATATATTGTTCACACAATTTAGGATGGATCGAATTTACGGATACAAGTCCACACAACAAGGTTAATTCGGAATCGTCTTCTTTATCGACGATGTTACGTTTATTTTCGCTTAAACATTTGTCACTATGTAAGATATGTTCGTGGTGACAAAAGTAACATATACAGATAATTCGCAAATCCGCAGTTTTGTGAGAAACATTGCTCAGCTACGATTAGGTAACTCATTACAATATTTTTGAAAAACTACAATACTCCTTTCAGTAATTTATGTATTTCTTTTTTCCCCTTAACAATGTGACTACTGCAAGTGCGAGAAGAGTCAAGTAGAGAAGCGCGGTGGGGGTTCTCAGTGTGCGTGTTTCCTCGCATATTTAAGAGTATGACGCCGACGGATAAGTGGCTACTTGCGTGATCGAACCGCTTCCAATGAAATACAATGACACTTGAAACAGAGTTAACAATGAATTGTCACAACAGAGCATAACAAGAGAATCGACTTTGTGTTTGCGCGTGTAAAGTGTGTGTGTGTGTGTGTGTGTGTGTGTGTGTGTGTGTGTGTGTTTGTGTGTGTGTGTGTGTGTGTGTGTGTGTGTGTGTGTGTGTGTGTGTGTGTGTGTGTGTGTGTGTGTGTGTGTGTTGGTGTGTGTTTGTGTATGTGCGAGTTTGTGTGTTGGTGTGTGCATGTGTGTGTTTGTGTGTTGATATGTGTAAGTGTGTGTGAATGTGTATGAAGGTATGTATGTATGTATGTATGTATGTATGTATGTATATATGTATGTATGTAAGTATGTATGTATGTATGTATGTGTGTGTATATACGTTCGAACATACGTAACATGTAGATATGAATGAGTATATGCACAATTGCATACATGTATGTTTGTATGTATGGATGTATATATGTATAGATATATATATAGATATATATATATATATATATATATATATATATATATATATATATATATGATATATTATATATGAAAATATGTGTACTTATACGTATGTATATGTTTATGTGTGTATGAATGTAATAATCATGTACAATGTGTTGTATCTGTCTGTATTATTTTGCACTACGATTGATCAAATGTTCTTGTAATTATCGCTTACGTTTTTAAGGTAGGCAACAAATTAACATTGTGCAGATTGTTTAGGTTTAATTTTAGTAATTATAATAAATAGATTATTTCATCGAATAAATACATTAATTGCAAGGTCAGAATTACTTAGAAAATCGTATTCGCCTTTATTTGCCAAATTAAATTACCAACAACAAACTACTGCACTTGCGCTAAACACTAATTGAATAGATTATTCCAAATCGTTTTTTCGTAATTTTGCTAATTGCAATTACAATTACAAGCAGACAACAGTACCACTTTTAGTTTTGTTTCATCATTATGTGTTTCGTTTCCTGATTTTTATTAAAATTGTTATTGTGACCCATGTAATTTGTTAAATGATAAGATTAAAGTTGGCTTATTTTATGACGATAATTAGTGATTTGGAGTCACTGGAAGGCGTCCTTTCATTGCATGCCCTGTAGTGGAAAGTTGATCACTTTAATAAATTATATAGCAATTAGAATAAACCATGAAAATGTTACTTCTACACAACGATCTCGAACATCGACACTTTAATATATTTACTACAGCAGTGCAAATGAGAAGCATTGTGTAGGTAACAGGATGTAGTTGATTAGAATAACCACGAGAATGTACAACTCGTTGGTCTCGACTTTGAGTATTAACTATTAAAAGGGATATTGTAGTAAACTACGGTATTAATGACAAGCGCAGTTGCACTAATTTATTTAACATAATTTGCTATGAAAAGGCCGCCAAAACATTTAAAGAAATAATCAGTTTGTTATCATTACTTATAATATATCTCAATATTCTACATGATGGAGTTGTTCACTCTTAAACACGTAAGCAATTATTCCAGGAATATTTGATTCACTTTACTGCATAATACTACAAAAAGAGGCAAAACACATTGTACATATATAAATATTCACACAACTACATGTATACATGTATACATACAATCATATATACATGTGCACATACAGAAGCACATACAGAAACACATACATACACACTTACATACATACATACATACATACATACATACATACATACATACATACATACATACATACATACATACATACATACATACATAAATACTTAGATTCATATATGTATATGTGTTTATATGCATACATACATGCTCACAGACAAACACATGCATACACACATACACGCATACGTATATACATTCATATATAATATTATATATGTATATACCTATACATGTTTATATATATATATATATATATATATATATATATATATTATACATTTTTTTAATATATACATATATGGCTACTTACATATATATGTACATGCATATACATATATACAAACATACACACATGCATGAACACATACATGCCTACGTACATATGTATGTACATGCGTACATGCGTACATGCGTACATACATATACATGCATACATATATACAAACACACATGCATTCACACATACATGTATACAAACCTACGTATGTTCAAATATACACATATACATACATATATACATACATACATACATACATACATAAATACATACATACATACATACATACATACATACATACATACATACATACATACATACATACATACATACATACATACATACATGCGAACGTACGTACGTACATACATACATACATACCTACATACCTGTATATATATATATATATATATATATATATATATATATATATATATATATGTATATACATACATACATACATGCATACGTAATATACATATATACATATATACATACATATATACTTACATAAAACATGCATTCATACCTATATACAAACTTACATACATACATACATACATACATACATACATACATACATACATACATACACACACAAACACACTCACACACACACACACACACACACACATACACACACACACACACACACACACACACACACACACACACACACACACACACACACACATACATACATACATACATACATACATACATACATACATCATATTTACATATATACAATTTTGTTTGTTGTGCTTAGTAAAATAACTGTTGTGACAACTGACATAAAACATGCATACATACTTATATACAAACTTACATACATACATACATACATACATACATACATACATACACAAACAAACACACACACACACACACACACACACACACACACACACACACACTCACACACACACACACACACACACACACACACACACACAGTCATTTATCTGTTTATGCTTGGTTGTGGCAAATGATTGTAAACTGTGTTTTAAGTGTGATTATATTATTCGAGCGGTTCGATCACGCAAGTAGCCTTTTAGCCGTCGACGTTATACTGTTAAATATGCCGAGGAAACACGCAAACTGAGAACTCTCACCGCGTTACTCAACTTGCCTCTTCTCGCCCTTATTGCAGTCGCATTGTTAAGAAAAAAATTAAATGTATAAATTACTGAAAGGAGTATTGAAGTTTGTTCACAGCTATTGTATCAGATACCTCCTCGTAGCTATGCAATGCTTCTCAGGCAACTGCAGATTTGATAATTGTCTATATATGTTACTTGTGTCACCACGGACATATCCTACACAGTGAGAAATTTGGGGGATGTTTTGAAAATTATTCTAGGTTTATATTATTTATAGGGAGATACTATTATTGTTTAAAATACAAAACACTAAACAAATTATATATAGACGGGAATCAAAAAACAAATATCCTAAGGCTTGAAACCCAATTTATACGTCATGAACGCCGCATTCAAATGACACCTTTTAATTAACAAATTAATATGATCCCCCTATTGCAAATCGCAACATAGACATAACAAATTTCAAGTCATGTTAATGAACCACTGATGTCACAATAATCCACATCGAATACTAGCATGAGGATTGTAAACGGAAATGAACGAAACACCGTCGATCAAGTAGTCGATTCGAAATAATGCTGTTGCCGTTTTTGTGGAATTAGACGTGTATATTCAAGCCATGCTACATTGTATGATCAACACATATTATTCTGGATGTATCCTGTCAGCATACAGCCGTTTGCCTTTTTTCGCATTGCATCAGAGTCAACTGCGTGTCAAACTGTGTTATTGGGTCCTTACGTGCAGACAGCAATAACCATTTTTCATATAAACTCCTTTTCAAAATATCAATTTGCCTCAATGTCGGGTGTACGTAAAAACTAATGCGAATACAATTTACCCACCGTGCAAATCTCTCTTCTCGCTGTGTCCTACTCGCGATTTTTTTAAGAACATGTAATCAGTTAAATATAAAGTACTCAGCTTTGTTTGTGGCGAGTATGTGACTTGGCACAGATTAACCCGTGTGTCAGCCTGTTGATATGGCTTTCCGCGGAGTTGGCAATAACCATTATTAATTTCAACTCTTTTCCAAATTATAAATCTGACCCAATGTAGGTGGTAGCTCTAAAAACAAATTCGAACACAATTTAGGAGTGGAAATCGGGTAATGATACGTCTCACGTAATATGTTATAAGTACTCGACTCGTACATATATTAATGTAATACACGAGAAATTGACGTCAAAAGACATAAACATATAAGGGGAGGAGAGTGTTACGATACTTTACTGCGAAATGAAGGTTTTTTGTTTAGCGACATAGCTTATCCAGTTGTTGTTATATGTTGACATAACGAGGTCAGTTAAACAATACATTTATCCCGTTTTCCTCTCCTCCTACTGTCCTCTTTGCCTTCTCCTCTCACATCCCCAGTCCAAGCGAAAAGGTGTTACTTTCTCACATCTTTCTCCAAGCGTTGGTCTTGTCAAACTGTCGTACCTTGCATGCATGAAGTGTTACAATAACTTACCAGAGCACAAAATAATTGTGCGTGTCACGATATTTAAAACGTTTTGCACTGGAATCGCATGTTCACTACAAGTTAGCGTGCGGAGCAAAGAAATCCGTAACACGGGTGGTACATGTAATCGTATGTTGCCATCTTACCACTCATAGCGTCTTATATGGATGGTTTTGCAATTTAAATTTGGATCGTAAAGTGGTTATGAATTCCACACAAGAATGTCACCATACATCAACGGGTCAAGTGTTCTACATATCATAAATGCAATACCAACACCCCTATATGTTATAATCCGTGCTACCAGACAGCGTTTAGTAAAAAAATACACTGACGCATGAAACTGCATGATTGATTAGCACAAGATTGTATAAATACAGCGACCTTTCCAGACTATAGCACCTCCTGTTCAGAAGAAGACCCGTGGCCACAGCCTTGTGTAGGCGGTAAGTACGACGTTTGATTGACTTCGAATAGTAACGTGGTGTAACTCTGACAAACACTTGCTCATCACATTCAACCACGTCATTTACAGAGAGAGTCTATAACGTGGGAAATTTAAACGTAACCGTACAATAACAGTGGGCAAATATGAGAGGGCAATCTGTCCTACAGTTACAACAGACAGTTTTTTCAAACAGTCAGTTAATTCAATGTATGGCGCATTTACCGTTTAACATAAGTTTCAAGTCGCCTTAAATAAATTTGTTAGTTTTACATTATTGGTTTGCTACTCCAACATACATTATTTCAGAAAAAGACGAGACGTCATGGCAAAGTTTTGCTGATGTTCGTGGCTACATATGCCGCTGAATGTAAGATAAAAGCATGTATTATGGTAAACAGATTTAAATGTCAGATCATGCCGCAAGAAAACACGTACGCCCGCACGTACGCACACACATATATGTGTACATTCCTTCCTTCCTTCTTTCTTTCGTTCGCTCGTCGTAACCTTTTTACTCGAAAGTTACCTTTTATCCTTCAATGCACTTCCGGTACGACGAATGTTTTAACGGTTACAACTACGATTGCTGCAGGAATCGACAACTGAACTTCTTCTACCAGTCGCTGGTAAAACCTCTGCCCTATCTACTACTACTATTATTGCAATGCCCAGAGGCGAGTTCTCTATGGCAGGTGTGCGTCACAAGTCACGGAACTTGGAGTAAGTACGGTTACGACACTTGTCAAAAATGTTTTAGTTATAAAAGGTATCAACTTTTCCACAAAAGCCGTTGAATACTACGTGTCAAAATCGGCGGATCCAGAGAGTGTTATCAAGGCAGCCCAACATCCTGTGGAATGTTTCAATATTTTGTTGGCGACTATCAATATTTATGAAGCCATTGAAACATTTAAAACATGGCCAATTCACATTGGGTGGGTACGTAATAAGTAAATGAATTTTTCATGTGATTACTAAAACTAAGTAGTATCATTTAATACGTTTTATGGATAACTATTTACATTTGCTATAAAACGAAGGTGAACATCATAACTTGGTAATGTGTTGACCGTTATTGTTTCTGTGAGAAATGTTATAGAAAATGTATATTCCTGCATTGCAAAATCTTCCAATCCTGTCTCCCCACGAAGACCAATGGAACAAGCGGACAAGAGCAGCCCGATTGTTCTCCGAACAAATGCCAACACATTCGCTTGCATGTTGTATGACTATGTGAAGATATCAAAAAAATAAAGCTTCTGGTTGGCAATAATCTTTGTTGTGAGGGCACTGTTATCACAGGATGATAAACTATCGCACATTAACACATTTTTTGACTAGGAACTTACTAGAAACAAAACCATGACAAGAACAAATATAGTATTGATTGTTCAAACATGCATACGTCACTTAGTGTATGTGAACATCTGGTCAATTTATCTTTTCAACCAGTGTTACACGCCGCATACTTAGTTCGAAATTATGATTGATCAGAATTACTACAACGTGAACGTGTGTCAGTGTGTGTGTGTGTGTGTGTGTGTGTGTGTGTGTGTGTGTGTGTGTGTGTGTGTGTGTGTGTGTGTGTGTGTGTGTGTGTGTGTGTGTGTGTGTGTGTGTGTGTGTGTGTGTGTGTGTGTGTGTGTGTGTGTGTGTGTGTGTGTGTGTGTGTGTGTGTGTGTGTGTGTGTGTGTGTGTGTGTGTGTGTGTGTGTGAAATTTCGAAGCAAAAAGACACGAAGCGTCGTCGGTTAAATACCCGATTCGCAAATATATTTTAGCAGTGTACGCGTATATAAATTGACCCATCGTACTTTGAGTGAACAAATGATAACCCTCCGTAGGTTTGTTATGTTGGCATACGACAATTGGGATTATTTTCCATTGTCTATGTGATAACGCAGTCACAGGTTCAACCGTATATCCCACCATTATCATTGCACAAACACTATATTCTTCAATCCCAGCCAGACGACTCAGCCAACAGTTGGCGCCATTAATAACAAGAGATTTCCCTGCGAAATTGGACGTAAGATATTATAGTTTGTCATCTCTGGGATGGTTGTAATGATCAATAGATGAATCGCAACAAAGGTTTAGCCAGGTACACATGTATAATGTAACTGGCAACGTAGTCGCTGATGTCACAAAATGTGCTGGTGTTTTTTTCATGTAGCCCGATGTAGCAATTACTCTTATCAACTCGTTTTCAAAACATGAACATTTCACACCAAGTGTCAGGTGGTACGACGTAAATAAAATGCATTGTGCATTGTGCATTGTATTGCAAACTCCGACTTAGTCACGTTGCACGCAGTATTTTTTGCAAGTGTTACCTACATATGTAACAGACGAGAACATGACGTCAGTTGAAATAAATGTTAATACGGAGACGGCGGTTGTGCGTTCTTCGGCGACTTTGGACTGTTTAAAAACGGCAGTCTACCTAAAAACAATCACCTTATATTTTATATGTAACGGCATAGAAATATAGTGTGATACCAATGCACAGTGAACAAAATGTGTCATTCTAACCAAACGTCTTTATTAAAACACACAATTACATTAAACGCTAATTATGCGAATATGCTGAACGCAAATATGTCATGTGAGTTTATAATAGCGCTATAATTATGTTGTCTTCATTCAAACAATTCAAATTTCAGTATTGTAATCCCATCACATTATATCAGTCGTTTGGATAATGTGCTAGTCTTTACGCGCGTGCTAGAAGTTATGAAATAGCGGTATAACAAACAGTCACAACCCTTCGGTATATAATGAGGACATCATCACAACTCAAACCCGGCACATATATAAACACAAAACGACACGAAAATCGCCATCCAGTCCCCAAAGTGTCAGAGTTAAACCCCCGATATTAAATGCATATAAATATAATGTAATGCGAATGCGCAGTGAACAAAATATGTCATTCTAAGATGCGAATATGCTGAACGCAAATATGTCATGTGAGTTTATAATAACGCTATAATTATGTTGTCGTCATTCAATTCCAACTTCAATATTGTAATCCCATCACGTTATATCAGTCGTTTGGATAATATGTTAGTCCTTACTTGCGTGCTAGAAGATATGACACAGAGCATAACAAACAACCACAATATTTGGGGTTATAATGAGGAAGTCGTCATATCTCAAGCCCGCACTTACATACACCCAAAGCGACACTAAAATAACCACCCAGTCCCCAAAGTGTGAAAATTAAACCTCCACCACAAGTAACAAATGCTCTCCAGGGGCGTATATACGTTGTCTTAAACGGACAGTGGTCATACATTTTATTTCAAACAAATACGTTCAGCGCCAAAGGAAAGCACGGTCTTGTAAATCACACTGACATTGTTTGTCCATTTATTGTCATCGCATATTCCATCCCACAATCCATCTTTATAATGACGAGCATGCCAGAAATATGAAAAACAAAGTTACCGTCCAAAGAATCGTGTTGCGCAACAACATAAAACCGGACAGTTCTTTTTTGGTGTCTTTAACTTATACTTCCATGAAATTCGGTTTTTCTTATTATTTCTGCTGCGAAATGAGAATATTCTGTGTTTGCAGAAGCTTATAAAAAGGGTTTAAGGCACATAAAGGACAAAACTGAAAAACAAAATGCAGGAAAATACTACTTTGTTGTTGTACCGTGAGACAGGGTTCCTACATAAGTGAGTGTGTATGTATGACTGTAATAAGTAGAAGAAGAAGAAGAAAATGTGTTATCTGGCAGACGTAGTAGCTGACAAGTTCAATAAGAACAATACGACTCATAAAACAAGTATTAATGCATAAATGTAATTACCTATGAAGTTACACATTGTCCACATAGAATGCACACAAATAAATTAATGACGCCCACTTACAAAGATCAGGCCTTTTCTTTAAATTGTATCGGCATTTGTTTTAACGGAGACACATTTATATTTTGAAAAAGGGTTGATATGAAAAATGGTTATTGCTGTCTGCACGAAAGTACTCGTAAGCACGGTTTGTCACGCAGTTGCGACTTATGCAATACCAAAAATGGGAAACGATTGGGATAGGGAATACTGTAATTGCAAATTATCCTTTCAATAATTGTAATTGCAAATTAT
The DNA here is from genome assembly GCA_964017155.1 of Oasisia sp. SBJ-2009. NCBI lineage: Eukaryota > Metazoa > Annelida > Polychaeta > Sabellida > Siboglinidae > Oasisia > Oasisia sp. SBJ-2009. Next base: position 38,471,826 of record OZ024865.1, read on the forward strand.
GCTTTCAATGTAAACATGTAACAAACAGTACTTATTACACTACAAAGAAACACATCACAAAATATTATGAAACGCAACAGGCTGATTGGGATACAAATAATTATAGAACAACATATTCAGTATATGTTATCAATGGCTACCTCAAAAATAGGATTACGTGGACAACTGACTGTTAAGTGTCGTAGCTATGTTCATATTTATTATGACATAGTATGGATTATTGTGACATCACCAGTTCGTCAATATGACTTGAAATGTATTAGTTCTATATTGTGATTTGCAATAGGGGAATTATATTAATTAGGTAGTTAAAAGGCTTGATTTGAATGGTGCGTTTATGACGTATATATTGCTATTCAAATCTTAGAATATTTGTTTTTTGATTTCTCTTATATTTAATAATTTTGTGTTTTGTATGTTATCCATTAATTGCATCGCCCAATAAATAGCATACACCTAGACAAAGTTTTTTTCTCAAAAACATCCCCCAAATGTCTCACTATGTAGGATATGTTACTTACTTGTGACACCAGTAACATGTTCAGATAATTCTCAAATTCGCAGTTGTCTGACAAGCATTGCATAGCAACGAAGGGGTAACTGATTACAATACCTGTCTTTAACAAATACGATACACCTTTCAGAAGTTTATATAGTTCTTTTTTTATATATGCGACTACAACAAGTGCGAGAAGTTCAACTTGACTAGCGCGGTGAGAGTTCTCAGTTTGCGTGTACCCTAGGCATATTTAAGACTATAACGCCTACGGCCAAGAGGCTACTTTCGTGATAGAACCGCTTGAATAATACAATGTGACGGTAGACGCAGTTAACTATCAATTGTCACGACTAAGCATAAAAAGAGAAAAGTCTTTGTGTGAGTGTCAGTGTGAGTGTGTGTCTATGTGTGCGTGCGTGCGTGTCCGTGCGTGTGCGTGTGAGTGTGCGTGTGAGTGTTCGTGCGTGCGTGTGTGTGTGTGTGCGTGTGTGTGCGTGTGTGTGTGTGTGTGTGGGGGGGGGGGGGTGTGGGTGTGTGTGTGTGTGTATGGGTGTGTGTGTGTATATATATGTGTGTGTGTGTGTGTGTGTGTATGTGTGTGTGTGTGTGTGTGTGTGTGTGTGTGTGTGTGTGTGTGTGTGTGTGTGTGTGTGTGTGTGTGTGTGTGAATTGGTATATATATATATATATATATATATATATATATATATATATATACGTACGCATGTTTGTGTGTATGTATGTATGTATGTATGTATGTATGTATGTATGTATGTATGTATGTATGTATGTATGTATGTATGTATGTATGTATGTACACATAATGTTTACCGTTTGAATAAATTATACTGCAATTAGAATAAGCCAAGACAATTTTACTTCTACACAACTACACCCAACACCGACACTGTTTTAATAAGTTGACTTCAGCAATGGAAATCAGAAGCATTTTGTAGCTAACGGGATGTAATTGATTAGCATAACCACGATAATCTACAACACATTGGTCTCGACGTTGAGTATTAACTAGTTACTCCGCTGTTTTCATTCCAAAACGCGCCTATAAAATACAGCAAGTAGAGCGACTTGTCTACTATGGTATGAGTTATATTCAACTAGAATGTTTCCTAGGCATTATTATGAATACACCGACGTCGTAACTTGCGTGTTCTAACCGCTTAAGTAATACGGTGTTACGTCAAACGCAGTTAACTGCGAAATGAGACAAATTGATGCATAAACTCTAAACTACAGACAAACTCTTACCCAGTCGCACAACTTTTAATGTCTCTGTAGTGGCATCCTGTTCGACATTGCACCATATTTAAGATCTGTACCAAGACTTACTAAGCAGTTTTATGTAAACATCCATCATATGTACATTCGTTGCTAACTCCTGGTAAAAAATCCTTGTCAGCTTCGATCATCAAGTTCTGGTTTATTTTTCAAAGCACACATACGCGGTAACAATATTTCTAAAACGCGGTCAACTGATGTCAGTGTACACGAAAAACGATCAGCTTGACAGCAACAACCATTAACACTGGTACAGCAGCGCGTGGCAAAGATACACTTTTCAAAAAGTAAAGTGCTCGGAAAGTAGAGTAGTGTGATATGATGTTGGTATTTTAAAGTCGTTGGCGCATCGGGTTTTCCAATAATACGTATGAATGTATATGTCCTGTAAATTACATGATCAGAATATGTTACGCACCGTTTTCCTAGCTAGTTAATTACTTCTTTCATATGTTTGGATTATTTTTCACAGACTTGGCTGGATTAACATGTGGCACTTCATTTGAAAATCACTCATCAGACATGTTAGAAATTACTCAGTTGCTGTAACACCGATAACTGAATACAACCTATGCAACACAGATGAGCTGGCCAATATATTACGCGTCTTTATATGGCGTTTGAAAGGTGCTACAACGCAACTCTGTCGATAGCATACCAGAATCGTGTCTAAGACGTATATATGAAATGACTTACTGTCACGAAGGGTCAAAGTGGATTCACTGAACTCTAGCCTTAAGACAGACGCTAGGCTCGGCTATGTCACTTTCCCCTGCACTATATACCCCAATAAATATTGGCAGGGTGCCAGTGAACTCTGCAACCATGTAGACTACCAAATTAACAGGGTAGGATATTCTCCCTATGCCAGATGGCCCTAATCATTAATTAGGCTAGTTTGTAGCCGACAGAAATATTGGCAAAGAGCCAGGGAACGTTTGAGCCACGCAAATTAGCATATATATTTAATAGGAAAGCCTCCTTAGGTAGCGGATCTCTTCTCTTGATAAACAGCACTGTTTGTAATTACACCAGTATTAGCCTGCTTAAGAGCCCTAAATATAGCAATAGTTGTAAATGCATGTATGTTATCCCAGAAACAAAGTACATATGTAGGGGAAGTATGGGCATATCCGCACACTAAGGCATGTCCGCACACCCTATTATTTGCGCATCGCGTAACATCTGGTTAGTGGAATCACGATAAGTGGCATCGTCTAACCCCCAAATCAACCACTTGCATATATTTTTTGATAGAAGTGAAAAAGTAAAAAGTTATGACATTACATTTTATTTTCGTAAACACTGATGTAATTTTACTCATATGCTGTTATGTGTATTACTTTAACTGTATGACGTGCATATAAATTTTCTTTCATAATTCCAAATTGCATTTTGATGTGTTATGATGTGGGAAATAAAGGATACTTTCATAAGCAGCATTTTCGCGCAATTCAGAATTGTTCACGAGCTGGATGCTTGGGGCATGTTGGCACAGGCCTGTGCGGTCATGCCCCACCCGCTGTACAGACGTATTTCGTGCATCGATGCTTATAATATTATATAGTCTACTTAGATACATATTTAGATACTTCAGTTGCTTACCACAAATATTATAGGAAACTTTGATATGAGATAGTATATGATTATTATTATATAATTATTTAATATTATCAAACTTATTATATCATTCATTGCTTCGTCACTGTGTAATAGGCTATATCGTGCTGACGTCATATTTTCCATGTTGTGTATCATTAAGTTCGTTAAGGAAATAAAGCTTAATTGATCATTGCTCATAGACTAAAATAACCAAGATGACAAATAATGTATAATCTGTAATATAGAACTATGCCCGTATACGTTAGTCCATACAAAGCCATGCTCGCACAGCCGACAAAATGAGTTTTTAGTTTGACTTTGCGCTTTACGAGACTATGCTGTTTTAGCTAGAAGGCTTCAGACAAGCTGGGTTGCAAACTTTGACTTTCCCCGTTACAAAATCATGATGTTGTTTGTTTTTACTCTCAAAGAGGAATAAACGTGGACTATGGTTCAAGGCCACTGTATTTTCTAAACTTTACTTATATATGAAAACTTGAAACCGTTGATTTGTGTTCTCTGGTGTTTTGTTGTTGTTGAGTACTGCACGTGTCAGTTGTGTACACATACCAATACATATTAGTATTGCAGTTAATGGTCAGCTCTGTGAAACCAGCTGTTGTTTCGCCATTCCTGGGGCCTAACCGCACACAGTGTGCGGCTATGCCCCGTACCTTGGGGCATGTCCGCACAAAGCTATGCCTCTACATTTGACCAAATATTTTACATATCTGATGGGATATGCGATTTCTTAACTAACTAACAACAAAGTAATATGATTGCTCATTCTGAATACTAAATATCACCCTCTTAGCACACACAGCGCATTATCTATAGTTGTTTTCACCTTATGTGTGCGGACATGCCCCTACTTCCCCTATATATGAATGTATGTATGTATGTATACATGTGTGCATGTATAAATTAATGTACGTATATATATGTATGTGTGTGTATGTATGTATGTATGTATGTATGTATGTATGTATGTGTTTGTTTTTCCTTCTCTATTAACTCTACTTCTTAACAACAAGAAATAACAACTGAACTTTTTTGATGACTTGCCAACTATATCCGTCCCCATTTATTCGAGCACACGTTAAGAATCGCTCCTATATGATGTCCGTTTTGCACAGTTCTTTGCGCCACAACGTATACAACTCCTTGTATGCAGCCGCATGTTCAAAACGTCCCTGGCCATGCCAACTAGCCAGGCCACCATGACGTGTTGAGTAGACTGGTCTGGTGATGTCGGTTTGTCATGCGACACATACCGTATCAAATAAACATTACAAATGTGTCGGGGCCGTTAGGAAAATACAACCTCAACAAAATATACGTATCACCCAATATCCAATATCCTATTTCCTAAACGTCCGATTATCAAAACGTACTATTAGTAAAATTGTCTGTTATAAAATTGTATGTTATCAAAATGGTCAATGTCAAAGTGTCTTTATAAGAATCATACACTCTAATAAGTACATATAAATTAAGCGCATGGTTCGTTTACAGTGAAACATAAAACAACCAGCACAACAGGCAACGGTTAAAACGAAACAGTCAGCCTTAAGACGATGTATATTATGTTAATGTTTGAAACAGACTCGAATCGCATAACAACTAGAGCATTAGCCAGTAGTGTATAGAACCAACTGTGTTCTTTGTCATACAATTCCGTGATAAATGAATGGAACATAATAGAAAACAATATCCTTCTCGCAGACAACGCCATGGTCGACATTTCAGATGTGTGAAGCAATCTGACGAAACACGCGAAGTAAGAACTACTGCGCATAGAGATGCGTCATATTACATTTGTCATGTTCAGTTAAAAAAAACTGTAAACATAAATCATTGTGTGTACTGTGCGGAAAGCTAACACATGTAACTAGTCCTAAGACTTTGAATTACTGAAAGGTGTGTTGTAGGTTTTCACAAGTATTGCAATCAGCTACCTCCTCGTAACTTTGCAATGCTTCACAGACAACTGCGGATTTTATAATTATTTGTTTATGTTATTGGTGTCAACACGGACATAAGGTGAACGCTACTTTTATTTAATTGCATACATTTCGATTACTAGCATGTGGATTGTCAACGAAAATGAGCGAAACACCGTCCATAAAGTAGTCCATTCACTGTAATGCTATTGTCGGTTTTGTGGACTTAGACGGGTATATTCGAGCCATCCTACATTGTGTGATCAATATATATTATTCTGGATGTATCCTGCTAGCACGCAGTGTTTACCTTGTTGCGTATTGCGTCAGAGTCACCAGCGTGTCAAATCATGTTCACGTTTCGTTTCGTGCAGACAGCAATAACCATTTCCTATAATTAAAAATATCAATTTGCCTGAATGTCGTGTGTACGTTAAAAACAAATGTGAAAAGTATTGCGTAGTTCCGTTGCAAAAACGTAACTAATTGGTGTAGTGCAATATTAAGTTGTAATGTTGTCGACTAACTTCTAATATGTGAAACATATGAATATTTGGCAATGGGTCTTTGTAATCGTGTGTCATTAATTTATTTGTGTGCATACTAAAGGGACAATTGTGAAGCTTCGTAGATGACTGCGTTTAATGTCACACTGTGTTATCCCAGCATTTCGAACACGCAATTTATGTCTTTTATCCCGTATTGTTGCATTGTTACGTATGGCAAAGAAACACGCAAACTGAGAACTCCTACCGTGCAAAGCAAATGTCTCTACTCGCGGTGTCCTACTGGCGATTGTTATTAGAAAATATGATAAATTAAATATAAATTACTCAGCAAACTGATATTTGCTTTGTTTGTGTCATGTGGGTGACTTGGTTACATATTCACCCGCGTGTCAGACTGTTGATATGTCTTTTCGCGCTGTCGGCAATAACTATCATTAATATCAACTTTTTTCAAAATTATAAATTTGACCCTACATATCACTAAAAACAAATGCGAATACAATTTAGGTGAAAAGATGGTAGATGATACGTTGAAAGTAATATGTTGTAAGTACGCATACATGTGTGAATGTAATACACGATAATTTGACGCCCAAAGACATACATACATGGGGGCAAAGAGTGCTATGACACTTTTCTGCGAAATTATGGATTTTTGTTTAGCTTCTCCAGTTGTTTTCTGTTGACATAATTAGGTCAGTTAAACAATATATGTTCCCATTATTTTCCCCTCATTCTACTGTCCTCTGTGCCTTCAACTGTCACTTCCCCAGTCATATCTTTATCCAGGTGTTGGTCTTATCAAATTGACATACCTTGCACGCATGAAATGTTACAATAACTTACCACAACACATAATAAGTTTGCGTATCACGAATTTTACAACGTTTTGCACTGGAATCGCATGTTCACTATAAGTTAGCGTGCGAAGCAAAGACATCCGTAATACGGGTGGTACATATAATCGTATGTTACCACCTTACCTCGCATAACCTCTTGCATGGTTAGTTTTTGCAATTTTTTTTGGAAAATGGCTAAGAAATCCATACAAGAAAGTCACCAGTGTTCTACCACATCATAAATGCAGTACCAACAAACCTGTGTGTTATATTCCATGCTACCGGACAGTGGTTAATAAAAAATACAAGTATGAACGTATGAAGTTTCATGATTGATTGGCACATGCTTCTATAAATACGGCGACCTTTCCAGACTAAAGCACATCTTGTTTCAGAAGAAGATTTATGGCCAGAGCATTGTTTAAGCGGTAAGTACGACGTTTTATTGACTTCGTTTCTATATGAGAAGTAGCGTAGCTTAATACTGACAAAACCTCGCTCATCACGTTCAACCACATCATTTAAAGAGAAAGTATGCAACGTGAGAAATGTAAACATAAAAGGGTACTGCTTGCCTCAGGAAAATTGCCAATTAATTTTGTTTTGAAACTGGATATTTGATGTACCATTCGAAATTGTTACAGCCGGAATAATTCAAACTGCGAACATTGATCCAAGCTTAATCATGCAACTACATACACATTGACAAGCAGTAAGCGTTAGACGTGCATATTATAGTCACAATAACGTGATATTAAATTAACAAATTAAAACCTAGGAGCTGGCACCCACGCTTTAATGCAATTAGCTAGTTCTCTACTACACATCCGTACTCTGCTCTTACAAAACAAATACTTTCAAGCACAATGGACATATATGAGAGGACAATATGTCCTACAGTTACTTACAGACCATTTTTACAAACAACCAGTTCATGGCGCATTTGCCGTTTAACATAACTTTCAAATCGCCTTAACTAAATGTGTTGGTCTTAGATTATTGGTTTACTACTCCAACATACATACATTATTTTAGAAGAAGACGAGACGTCATGGCAAAGTTTTGCATCGCGTTGCTGGTGCTCGTCGCTGCATATGCCGCTGAAGGTAAGAAAAAACAATGTGTTATATTAAACAGACTTAATATTCAGATCATGCCACAAGAAAACACGCACGTCCGCACGTCCGCACGAACGCACGAACGCACGAACGCACGAACGCACGAACACACACATACATATAAACTTGTGCGCACATATATACTCGTTTCTTCCGGTACGACGAATGTTTTAACGGCTACAGCTACGATTGCTGCAGGAAACGACAACTCAACTTCTTCTACCCGTCGTTGGTAAACGCTCTGCCCTATTACGGGCTGATGCTTTACCAGCGACGGGCAGCCCAGACGCGAGTTTCCTTTTATGGCAGGTGTGAGTCGCACCTTTGCGTCACAAGATACGGAACTTGTGGTAAGTACGGTGACGACACTGGTAATCAAGGCAGGCCAACATCTCCATTTGCTTCCAACTCCCCTTAACATCCCGCCGCCAACCCCACTCTTCAGACCTACACACACACACACACACGCGCGCGCGCGCGCGCGCGCACGCACGCACGCGCGCGCACGCACGCACGCACGCACGCACGCACGCACGCACGCACGCACGCAGGCCGATTGTTCTCCGAACAAATGCCAACACATTCGCTTGTACGCTGTATGAATATGTGAAGATCTCTGTTTTGCAATAATCTTTGGTGTGAGGGTACTGGTGTCAGTCTACTATGATTACATCTTCTTTCCGGCTCTTGGTCCGCTAGCGTCAGACAATCATTTGCCTCCTTTTAATAATTGGCCTCTGGTATATAAATGGGCGAACCATTTCAGAAAATGTAACGAAGGTCACTTGCATTTAATTACATGCGTATCTTTGACATCCGTGGGAAACCCTTGAATGGACCAAAACACCACTGAAACTCTTTTCCCAAAAAAAAACATTTTAATATATATATATATATATATATATATATATATATATATATATATATATATATGTATACATATATATATATATGTATGTATATATATATATATATATATATATATATATATATATATATATGTATATATATATATATATATATATATATATATATATATATATATCCAAGCAAAAAGATACGAAACGTCATCGGATAAATACGCGATTCGCAACTACATGTTCGCTTTTGGTTTATCGTGTTAGCATACGAAAATTGGTTTTCTTTTCTATTGTGTATATGATAACGCAGTCACAGGCTCAACGGTGTATTGCACCATTATCATTGCATAAACCGTCTACACTACAGTCCCTGTCACACGCAGAAGCTTATAATATATATATATATATATATATATATATATATATATATATATATATATATATATATATATATATGTGTGTGTGTGTGTGTGTGTACTGTCGCTGAATCTCCCCTGTGCCCCGTGATCCACTCGCCTCAGACCATTAGCCTCTATTAATTGGCGATGTATTACTTACATCACATAATTGAGTGATGATCAATTCGTCAGATGGCGCCACTAGCAGCAAGCGTATTCTACATCTCCCTGTAAAATTGGACGTAAGATACGTTTTGTACGCCATCTCTTGGAAGGTTGTAATGATCAAATATACAACTCGCAATACATGTTTAGCCATGTACACATATATAATGTAACTGGCAACGTAGTCACTGGTGTGTCAACCTTTTCTTTTTTCAGGGGTTTCATATAGCGCAATGTTGCCATTTCCCTTAACAAATCGTTTTTATTTAACATTTATAAAACTTGAAGGTTTTTTGTCATTCTTTCTTGCGATATGCAACTTCTAGCCTGGACTCAGGAAATCGCAGCTTTCCTATGTCCGCTTCTGTCATTGTTCGACTACAATGCCTGAGGTATCATGGCTGGGTTGTGCGAGAAATAAATGGTCTAGTGCTATAAATAGCATTGGGGTTAGTCGGTCTCGCTCGGAATGTTTCAAAAGAATGTGGATTCGCCCCTAACATACATACATACATACATACATACATACATACATACATACATACATACATACATACATACATACATACATATATACATTCATACATACATACATACATACATACATACATACATACATAAATACATGCATACATGCATACATACATACATACATACATACATACATACATACATACATACATACATACATACATACATACATACATACATACATACATACATACATACATACATACATACATACATACATACATACATACATACATACATACATACATACATACATACATACATACATACATACATACATACATAAATATACACATACATTCACACATACGTACACATATATATGCATATTATTTTACATTGTTGCATGGATTTGTAAGTACATTCATACATATGCACTTATGCGCATGCACACACACACACACACACACACACACACACACACACACACACACACACACACACACACACACACACACAGACACACACACACACACACAGACACACACACACACACACACACACACACACACACACACACACACACACACACACACACACACACACGAGTGGTCTGTCACCGTAAACCAATTGGGTGATTGTGTCAGTGCGTTTTTGTTGCCAGCTTGACCTTTTCTAACTACCTGACGCATTTAGTCAAGCTGTTTATGGATTCAGTTACAAACTGTTCTTTTTGCACTGAACCGACATCAGTTCAGTGTTTAAAAAGAAAAAGTTGCTGCAGACATGGAATATTACCACTTAGCAACAGAATAAGTAAACACATGACGTTGTCAAGAAAATATCGAATATTCCTTGTATGAAAAAGTGTAATCAAAATACAAACGTTACGGTCGGTCGATCCTTGATCAGTAAGTAGTTATTTTCGTGTGGTGTGCTATCTGTATCGCTACTAGCAATAATACTGCGTGCACCATTGGTAAATAAAGACATCAACAATTACCGAAAAAGGCTCAAAGGCAGATCCTCCGTCTTCCAACGTAATACTAATTTCGTTTGACGTCGAGTCCTCGCGTGGTAGAAATATATCTACTAATGCATGCAACGCACTATTGCGTGCAAAGGGACAGCGCTATCATTTAAATTACAATGTGTTCGCATTTGTCTGACGTCGCACAGTAGTTCGTCGTTAAAAAGGAAATGCAAAGCTTGTGTTTTTAGCAAACGGATGGACGACATACAAGAAAAATACTCGGTAAATGGACGTGTCTCTTTCATCTCTTCTAGCAACCTCGTCAGCATGGTAGTAGCATTGGCTGTCTGACTGGCTGACTGGCTGACTGATTGACTGACTGGCTGACTGATTGACTGACTGAGAGTGTGAACGAGTGAATGAGTGAAATATTGAATGACTGATTGATTGTTTGGTCGGTTGCATGCTTAATGTAATGAATGAACGAACGAACGAACGAATGAACGAAGGAAGGAAGGACTGAAGGAATGAACGAATGCACGAATGAAGGAACGAAGGAACGAAGGAGCGAAGGAGCGAAGGAACGAAGGAACGAAGGAACGAAGGAACGAAGGAACGAAGGAACGAAGGAACGGAGGAACGAAGGAACGAAGGAACGATGAACCGAATGCACGAATGCACGAATGCACGAATGCACGAATGCACGAATGCACGAATGCACGAATGCTCGAATGTACGAATGAACGAACGAACGAACGAATGAATGATACAACAAAACAACTATTGGAATTCACAACCAGAAGCAAACATCACACAACCACAACATATCAGGCAGGCTCTACAACCATACATTAGCATCGATCGTCGTCGTCATCATCACCATCATAATCATCATCATTGCCACCATCGCCATAATGAGTATCACCACCACAACCGCCGCGGCATCCGCCGCTTTCGCCGCAGGTACGGTAAGACTCGCACCATAATTGGGAAGATCAAGAATAACCCCCGGGATCAATTCTGATTGATTGATCGCTGTTTATTATTATTTACAAATATTGTATATCTATAAAACAAAATATCCAATTACTTCTCTCTCTCTCGCTCTCTCTCTCTCTCTCTCTCTCTCTCTCTCTCTCTCTCTCTCCATTCTCCCTTCCTCAATGTTTCAAGTAACCATAAGAAATGTGTCGGCGCTTTTACGAAAATATAACCCCTGCAAAACGGAAGTATCACTCGGTGTCCTGTTACTAAAACGTCCGACTATCAATACGTATTATCACTGTGTGTCAACAAAATGGCAATTGCCAAAATGTCCTTTACCAAAATCGTCCAAACTGACGAGTTCGTATAAATTAAGTGCATGGTTCGTTTACAGTTAAACATAAAATAATCAGCACAACAGACACACACACATATGTGTGTGTGTGTGTGTGTGTGTGTGTGTGTGTGTGTGTGTGTGTGTGTGTGTGTGTTGTGTGTGTGTGTGTGTGTGTGTGTGTGTGTGTGTGTGTGTGTGTGTGTGTGTGTGTGTGTGTGTGTGTGTGTGTGTGTGTAAAATGCAATAATTTAGAGATGATGAAACAGTCAGTTTTAAAATGACATAATATTACATTAATGTTTAAACAGACTCGAATCTTGTATAAAACCTAAAGTAATTGTCCGTAGTATGCAAGATTAATTGTGTATTAATTGTTGTCACCAGTAAGCCACCCATGTCTACAATCCGTAAATCCCCTAAACCATTAACAATTGCATTTCTTTCAATTGGGGTACTCACGCAATTCCGTGATAAATGAACGAAACAGAAAAGTCCCACTGACAACGCCACGGTCGACATTTCAGAGGTGTGAAGCTTCTGACGAAACACGCAAAGACAGAACTACTGCGCACAACGAGGCGTTATACCATATCTTTCATGTTCTGTTGAAAAAAGGTACTGAGCAAACATAAACCACCGTGTTGAGTACGGCTTACAGTGACTACTTTGGCGTAGCATACAGATAATCTCAACAGTTTCAGGCTACTATCTGGGAACAGTTACGCTATATAATCGCCGAAAACAAGTGTTTGTTGTTATATTCCTACGGATGTTTTCGCCGTATTGAAGTATCTAAGATCTATGATACAGGCGGAAGGGGCTGTGAATAGGCTGTTAAGGCAAGTAGTAAGGCAGCCTGGCAGAAGTGGCGTGATGTGCGTGCAGTCATGGGTGACCGCAAGTTCCCACGCAGGCTAAAGATCAAAATCTATTGCACAGACATCCAGCCAGTATTTATATATGCAGCAGTTGGGTCCTGAGGAACAAAGACGAACTCCTCCTCAAGATAACTGAAATGTGAGTGATAATAGGCATTCATGAAGGCCGAGAGCAAGCGGGAGTAAATGGAATATAGATTAAAACGCAAGCGGACGTAGAGGGAATATAGGAGAAATTGAGAGTCGCCCGACTCCGCTGGAATAGGCACGGGCAGAGAAGGGGGAAATACCACTATCTGTGAAAATCTGCAGAATTGCCAGCCCGTGGGAAGAGGAAACCAGGAAGGCCAATAAACAGGTGCAAGGACAATGTCAACTAAGACATGGCGTTCAAGGGGCTGAAGGAGGAAGACGTAAAGATAGGAACAAGCGGCGACCACTCGTATATTCCAGGGCCCAGTTTCATAATGGTGAATGTAAAGGATATCCAGTGTAACGATTTAAAATAATTATTTTGAGAGTGGGCGTGTCGGGAGCATACAGTACATATTTCAACTTCGGGAGCATACCGTACATATTTCAACTAGCGTAAAGTTACGCCTGCTAAATACATGGTGCGGCAAAGTGCAACTATGGAGCAGACTCGTGAAACGCAACTAGTGTAACTTTACGACGTTTAAGGCTTTCGGCGGGTTATCGCCCGCTACGACGTCTTAAGTACGCTCCATGAAACTAGACCCAGGCCGACCAGGCGAGGAAGCATAGCGACAGGAGAAGTTGTGTGACGTCAACATCTACGAGGGTCACTTCGCGCATATCCCGAAAAAGGTTACGTAGCAGATTCATGGAGTTGTGGATGAATCCAGACTAAGTGGAAGTGACGTAACAAAATAAATAAGTGTTATATAATTGTTGGGCAAAATCAGATACCTAGATGCACAGGTATATATTTGTGCTCAAATGGAATATATTGGACATGTGTCATCATTTGTGTCGTAGTAGCATAGCAGGTAAAGCTGCCTATTTTGTTCTTGTATGTTTGCCCAAGCACTCACTGATTCACGTTATGGTAATACTGATGAGGCAACATTTCGAAATACATGTAGCGGTCTATTTATAACGTAATTGGTACAATGCATGCCAATTATTTGTGTGAACTATCAAGTTAAGCTATATAATGTCGGCGTTGGTAATATATAGTTTAATTCACTGTATCGTGTTTGTCGGATACTGACATCGGTACTCATACACAGAAGGTTCGTTGCAAAACGGATGCTTTATTTTAGTGTCGTTTTCACATGGTCATGCAGGGTACAAACGAAAGTGTTGGCATTTGTTCGGAGAACCATCTGCGCGGTCTTGTTCGCATGTTCCGTTTGTCCTCGCTGAGAGACAGCGACCAATGAACGTCACTGCAAACAGCCAGACAATTGAATGTATTTCATTGATTATGATGACACCTAAAAACCAGTGATATGCACGTATACGTACTGTCAACGTAGATATTGGTTGACCATGCATATGTATTTTGCTCTACAGTTTTCGAAGATATAACTGCGACGTATTAATTTTTCAATTCTTAAATCATTGAATACCCTTGGATTTTCTTTCTCTCCTATAGACACATAATACTGTACATAAAATGAAAGCAAATTACATAGTAACAATAAGGGTTTGTAAAGTAATATTGAATACACCATTATATAGTAGAACATCCGGTATAACATGGCGGTGATAAATAATTATCATCGAAGCGAATTATATCTGTAAAAACTACAATAAAATACGGTAGCAACGACAAGAATGGGAAGGCGACGACCAGTTTCCCGTTGATATTACCTTCTTGCCGTCTGCTTATCGATAGCCACAGCATTTGTCGCGATGTCTGACACAACGATGGCGATGACAGTCGTAGTGGCGTCTGTTCCAGGGGCATCTCCTGTAGCGAATGGGACGTCCATATCTGCAGAAGACGTAGCTTCCGCATCCGTTGCAAACGGTCGCCTGCCAGCCGTTGTGCCTCTCACAGTAAGTCTCTCTGCAGCCTATGACAAAGGTTACGATTACATTTTGCTTATAAAATGTAAAGTGAAGATAAGTTCATATATATAGAGCAGAATGCAATCCTCAGGATTGGTCAATGTGGTTTACACGTTAATCTATGGCAGACATGTTCAATCGAACACCATCTTGTCTAGAAAACATCCAGCTACACTGCAAGGTTATTCTTACAAAAATACGCACTGTTGCCTATTGTCTGAAAATCTGTTATACAACTGACTGAATCGTTGCAATGTAGAATGAAAACACACATGCTCTATGTTTGACACGACAGCAAAGGGTTCGAAACCGGGTTCTCATAATCGAAGGTCCGAATTTATAGTCACTGCGCTACTACTTAAAACACTTGTCTCGGGCTCTGCATTCCCTTAGAATACTTCTGGAAATAAGAGATCCATTCCTATTTCAATAGTTTAAAGGTGTTTGTGATTTACATTACTACATTCTACTGTATTTTATCATGCATTTAAGCCATCACAATCTGAAAAGTAGGCACAACTAGAACGTATATAGTATTATAGCTTTCACCGCTTTCACGGCAACATGAATGCAACAACCAGGGAATTGTATGTTTCTGCTTGACAAAGGAGCCGTTTAATACCCTGCGTATCGAGTTAGCAACTCAAAAAGACGGAAATATGGAGGAGCAACTAGAGCAAGGAAAGCCTGAAGAAACCAACGTAAATGTTATGATAACCCATGGGTTTACAAAACTTTCATGTTGGGATTTGTGGTGATTCATATAAAGAGTAATGTTTCCTTTATATTCATCACAAAACGGTGCTATACAGTGATTGTCTCTTAGCTGAATGTCGCTAGGACCAACCCTGACAGGAGGCAAAAATCATTAAGGTCCCACTTATAAAAAAAGACAGACATAAATATATATATATGTATCGTAGTCTTTCTGATTTCTAGATATCATGCTATCATGCATTATACATTGAAGCCAATGCTGTATATCAAATCAAGACTTCTGCAATGTATAATGTGAGTCTTTGCTACTAAAGTATAGTCTGTAGACTCTAAGGAAGTCTGGAGGACCGGACACAAAAGGAGACAGACGGACAGATCTATTAGTACCGTAGTCTTTCTGATTTCTAGATATCATGCTATTGTGCATTGTCCATTGAAGCCTATGCTGTATATCAAATCTAGACTTCTGCAATGTATAATGTGAGTTTGTGCTAATCCAGTACAGGCTCTAGACTCTAGGGAGGTGTCTGAGTGAAGATGAGAGGACACCTGGTCAGACTGAGATGACTTGGATAAAGTGTTTTAATGTGATCCCAATTACCACACTTTCACAGCACGTTGCAACAAACTATCTGTAGACACTTCACTACCAGAAAACTATCTGGCAGTGGATATCAAAAATACTTATGATGATTTTTATTAATGAGTTCTTTTGATGAATGTTACATTAAACATGTTTATTTTTAAAATTAAGGATTTAATATTCTTTATTATTCATGTGACTTTGATGATGTAAGCCTATGACATACCAAATATGCTCTTTAGATTTATGTTTTCTTTTGATTAATGTCAAATTAAACATATTTATTTATTTAGTTAATCCAGGTTGTTTCGATTACCACAGCCACTGCGTTAGTTTGTAATAATCAGAAAGTATCTCATGTCATAAGATAAGGGCACCATTTGTGTTCATGTAGATGGAAGGCTTAGGCGAGCAATAATTCAATTTAAATATGTTCTATCAATCTTTTTTGTAACAACAACAAGTGCTATTACATAGTGCACAATCGATCACGATTTAAATGTTTTACAATGCAAGCATATAACATTTGTATAGCATATTTCACAGTAACAATTACGTTCAACATATTACCAAGATATGATGTTCACCTTCGTTTTTCGTTCAATAAGTCACAATAGGTATTAATAGCTATTATTTCGTTTCAAGAGCACAATCGATACGAACCGCAACGGCCACGTCCCGGGTAGAACGACTGGTTCAGTCCACACGCGCGGTAGTTCAGTGCTCCACGGTTACACCGGTAGTAGCAGCGACCGGGGAAGACCTTCGAGTAGTAATAGTGTGAATGTCTGGTGTAGGTACAACGATCCACGCACGTTCCTTAACAACACAAATTAATTTTGTTTTTGTTTCTGAATAGTCAGTCGTTACATTGCTTCAGTATGGAGACTTCGACTTAAAAGACATAAACCGCTGAGACTATACATGTCTCAATCGGACTGGAGATAACGACGGAATGTCTATTTTAAAAATTCCCAGGGAATTTCGTGCCCAACACAAAACATAGTGTATACGTAACATATTGTGATGCTACAATGAAACTGTTTTATTTAGCCCTTCTTTCTACGCACATTGATGCTATTTACTTGCAAATATTTGATTACATAAACTATAGCTTCTGGTACAAAAACTGTAGTGGCCACACGAAAAACTGAGGGGCTTTTTAAGTGCCCAACCACTGGGAATATGTCCATGTTTGTTAAGTCTCAAAGGTTTTGCAGAATTGGATCCAAAGTCATGAGATCGGTTTGTACTGTCCTCATGTGTGTTGTGGGGAGTGGGGATGACAGCTGTGGAGAGTGGGGATGACAGTTTAGGGGGAGGTTGAGGCAAAGGCAGATGTTTGAACTGCCATGGTTACACTATCTGGATCCGCCGATCTTGACTTGTAGTATTCAAAGGATTTTGGTGGACAAGTTAATGAATTTTATAACTACATCGTTATTGACGTTATTGGTGTTGTAGTAGGACATACCGCAATTTCCATATACTGTGACGCAAAGGTGACTCTCACATCTGCCGTACACAACTCTCCTGCCGACGCATCGGTAGTAGTAGGGAAGTGGCTTCACCAGCGACGGGTAGTAGATGTTGGGTCTACGATACCTGCAGCAATCGTAGGTGTAGCCTTTCCAACATCCGTCGTACCGGAATAAGTGCGCTGAAGGTTAAATGGTAACTTTCGAGTAAAAAGGTTACGACGAACGACCGAACGAACGACCGAACGAACGACCGACCGACCGAACGAACGAACGAACGAACGAACGAACGAACGAACGAACGAACGAACGAACGAACGAACGAACGAACGAACGAACGAACGAACGAACGAACGAACGAACGAACGAACGACCAAACGAACGAAAGAAAGATCGAACGAACGAACGAACGAACGAACGAACGAACGAACGAACGAACGAACGATCGACCGAACGAACGAACGAACGAACGAACGAACGAACGAACGAACGAACGAACGAACGATCGAACGAACGAACGAACGAACGAACGAACGAACGAACGAACGAACGAACGAACGAACGAAAGTAACGAATGAACGAAAGGTCGAACGAACGAGCACACACACACACACACACACACACACACACACACACACACACACACCCACACACACCCACACCACACACACACCACACACGCACACACACACACACACACGCACACACACACACACACACACACACACTCACACACACACACACACACACACACACACACACACACACACACACACACACATATATATATATATATATATATATATATATATATATATATATATATATATATATATAACTTCTTCTTCTTTGCCTTTTCCCACTAGGTGGAGTCAGCGGCCCGAACACTTGATTTCCAGAATGTTCTGTCCTGTGCATCTTCCGGGGTGATCCGCAGTGCCTTCATATCCCTTCGGACGCAATCCATCCTTCTCCCTCTTGGTCTCCCCCTTGGCCTTTTTCCTGGCACTATCAGGTCACCAACTGCTCTTACTCGTTTTCTTCCATTCTCTGCGTGTGTCCATACCAGCGTAGTTTCATTTCTCTTACTTTCTCTTGTGTGCTACTCACACCTAGCCCCTTTGTGATGTCCGCACTCTTTACTCTGTCTCTCAATGTTACTCCTTTTATTCTTCTCAACATCCTCATCTCTGTTTTCTCGGGAATCCGTTCCTCCTTTTTTATAACTGTCCAGCATTCTGCTCCATTCAGAAGTACTGGTCTAATGAAAGTCATGTAGAGCTTAATCTTTAATTTCCTTGGCATTTTATTGTCAATGATGACTCCGGATAGGTCTCTCCACTTGCCCCACGCTGCACTAACTCTTGCTCTTACTGCTTCCTCTGATCCTCCTTCTTCACTGATGGTGACACCTAAATATTTGATTTTATTCACCTGTCTGAGGCTTGTGCCTTGGCTGTCTATGATGTTTACTTTTGTTCCTCTCCTGCTGCTGACCAACACTTCCGTTTTCCCGATATTGACTTTTAGTCCCTTGTTCTCCATCCCAATCTGCTATCCAAGCCATCTCCTCTGCGTCTCCTCCTGTATCTGTTACTACTGCCAGCAAACAGCAGTTAACTTGGCAACCCGCATCTGAACTCTTCGCTGGTGACATCTAATACTACGATAAACAGGAATGGGCTTAGCCCTGATCCCTGGTGTAGACCAACTTTGATGGGAAACTCATCAATTCTGCCTTGCGGGATTCTGACTACTGTTGATGCTCCATGGCATGTTGCTTCTACTAGCCTCACTAGCTTCTCTGGGAACCCTTTCCTTCTCAGACACCAATACACCAGATCCCTGGACACCCTAGCTGTCATATGCTTTTTCCAAATCAACGTATGTATGTATGTATGTATGTATATATATATATATATATATATATATATATATATATATATATGTGTGTGTGTGTGTGTATGTGTGTGTGTGTGTGTGTGTGTGTGTGTGTGTGTGTGTGTGTGTGTGTGTGTGTGTGTGTGTGTGTGTGTGTGTGTGTGTGTGTGTGTGTGTGTGTGTGTGTGTGTGTGTGTGTGTGTGTGTGTGTGTGTGTGTGCATACATACATACATATATACACACACATGGAGAGGCATCATCTGTATAGCGGCGAGTATGTTTTGTTCGTTATTTGTTTAATTCGGTTACTGGTTGGAAAAAAATTAATAAACTATAATTATTTCAGGTAATTTCTAGCATTCACTAACTTAACAGAAATAATGCACATGCAAAACCATGACTATCCAAAACAATGTAAGGCGCGCGCATGTGAGTGCGCGCGTATTTGTATGTTTATTTCATTGTGTACTAGTGTTTACAACGTTATTGTGTGTGTGTGTGTGTGTGTGTGTGTGTGTGTGTGTGTGTGAGTGCGTGCGTGCGTGCGTGCGTGTGCGTGTGCGTGTGCGTGTGCGTGTGCGTGTGCGTGTGCGTGTGCGTGCATAACACATACTTTTATCTTACCTTCAGCTGCATATGCAGCGATGAGCACTAGCAACACGATGCAACACTTTGCCATGACGTCTCGTCTTCTTCTAAAATAATGTATGTACCTATGTTGGAGTAGTAAAACAATAATCTAAAACCATCAAATTTGAAATTTGTGTTAAGCGACAAATGCGCCATAAATTAAATTAAATGATTATGTGTGACAATTATCAACATGTTCAAATGGTAAACAAAATATGCAGTTTCAGAAAAATAATTATTGGCAATTTTGATGAGGCACACAGTGTTATCCGCAATACCCGTGATATTTGACTTCCCCACGTTCTAGACCTTCAGTATAAATGACGTGGTTGAACGTGACGGGCGAATGTGTGTCAGAGTTACACTACGTTACTACTTTGATAGAAACGAAGTCAATTAAACGTCGTACTTACCGCTTAAACAATGCTGTGGCCACAGATCTTCTTCTGAAGTAAGTGGTGTTTTAGTCTAGAAATGTCGCTGTATTTATACAGCAACGTCTCAAACAATCGTGTGTGGTTACACGTCAGTAATGGTTCATAAAGTACCACCCAGTTGCACGGATTATATCACAAAGGGGTGTGGGTGTTGCATATATAAAATGTCAGAAACAAGTACCCTTGGTGTAAGATGATTTTCGTGTGTTGAATTTCTTAACAAACTCCAATCAATATCAGAATAGCGTCAAAACAATGCTATCAGGTTATATGTGACACGCTGGCCAACATTCACTTACATTAACACCCCGAATTACGTATTCCGTTGTGCCGTACGCTAAGTAGAAGAGAACATGCGATTCTTTAACACTAAAAGGTCGACACTATAGAGGTGTAACTACATATATATATATATCACAGCCACCCTTGCTGTATTACCTGAAGGTGGTGGAAATCCGTCTGCTGCAAATATATTTATATGGAGCTGACTGGTCTGCATATCCATCAGGTAGTTCACGCGAAGGTGACTGTGATATAAGGTATGCTGTACTTAGTCGCAGGAACAATGTAAATTTCCACAGCTATTCTAGTTACATATTGTAACCCAAACCCGTTTTACTAATGCTTCGTGACAACGATTCTTAAATGTCATACAACTGCTTGCGGAAAAAACGACATATGCTTTTCACATCACCTGCGTGGATAACGTATGTGCTATGGCAACACATGCTTACACATTTTAGTGTAAATGATGGCGTTGCACTAAACAGTTTTGCAAAATAGTTATACATATAAACGTATCACACGAGAACACGACGTCAAACCTAATTAATATTACGCTGGAAGACAGGAGGTGTTCTTTTGAACTTTTGAAATTATTTCGAAGGCTTTCGATTTTTTTTAGAAAACGAAAACTCTTGAAAATGTTTATTGCAACATCGAATTTATGAGGAGAGAAATATTACTTATTGGTTTGACGTTGGTGTTATGACACAAACAGCCTAGCGTTTAGATAGGTTTGTCATTTAACAACACAGGTGAAACAAATGAGAGGTTCAGGGTACTATCAAAGGGTACTAAAGGCATCAACTTGTCTACAAAAGCCTTTAAATACTACAAATCAAGATTGGCGGATCCAGACAGTGTAACCAAGGCAGTCCCAACATCTCCCTTTGCCTCCAGTTCCCCTAACCCACAGCCGCCAACCCCAGTCCCCCCACACACAGAAACACACACACAAACACACACACACACACACACACACACACTCACACACACACACACACACACACACACACACAGAGACACACACACACACACACACACACACACACACACACAGACACACAAACACACACAGACACACACACACACACAGACACACACACATATATACACACACAGACACACACAAATACATACACATACACACACATACACACACATACATGCACATACACACACATACACACACAAAAAACACACACACAAACACACACATAAACACATAAACACACACACACACAAACACAAACACAAACACACACACACACACACACACACACACACACACACACACACACACACACACACACACAAACACACACAAGGATGGTACAATCAAATTTCCTCGCAACTTTTTTGAATAGTCTTTTTGCGACGACGTTCAATATTTAAGAAGCCAACTGTATCCCATTGAGAATTAACAAACATGGGCATATTCCCAATGGGTGGGCACTTAAAAAGCCCCTCAGTTTTTTCGGTTGGTTACTGTACAGTTTGTTTTATCAGAAGCTATATTTTATGTAATCAAATATTTGCATCTGGATTTTTGAAAAGTAAATAGCATCATCATGCATAGAAAGATGTGTTACAAAATAGTCTCGTTGTAGCATCACAATATTATACACTTTATTTTTGCACGATAAGATATTTCCTGGGATTTGTTTTTAATTTCGTCGGTACCTCTTTTCCGATTGACACATGCCTTGTCTCAGCAGTTTATGTCATTAAAGCGAACTCTCCATACTGAAGCGATGTAACGACTAACTATTCAAAACTTAAACACTTGATTTGTGTTGTTAAAGGTCGTGCGGCGATCAGTGTCGCGACACCACGCATTCACACTATTACTTTTCGAGCTACTTCTACGGTCGCTACTACTACCAGTGTACCGTGGAGCACTGAACTACCGCTCGTATGGAATGAACTAGTCGTACTGTCCGTAACCCGGCCGTTTCGGTTCGTATATGTTGTGCTTTTCAAACTAAGCAATATCCGTTAACATATATTTTGAATTACTGAACACATTTGCTGTAAAACGAAGGTGAACAACATAACTAGGCAATAAGTTTCCAGATATTGTCACTGTGTAATATGGCGTATTATGTAACAGAACATGTGTTTCCATGCAGGTAAAACTTTCACATTTTAGTCACATGTTCACTATTAAAAAGCACATTACATACTTTGGACTAGAAATTGATTTATTGCTCACCTAAGCCTTCCAAATACAGGAATAGAAATGGTGCAATTTTCTTGTGAAATGAAGAGCTTGCTGATTATTCCAAGCAAACGCAGTGCCTGTGGAAATCGTATATAATATACGTTTCGAAATGTAAGTGTACGTATGTCGTAGGCTGCAGAGAGTCTTACTGTGAGAGGTACAGCGGCTGGCAGTCGAGCGTTTGCAACGGTTTCAACCAGTACGTGTACTGCAAGTGGGGACGTCCCCCTACAAAACCATGATTCTTGTATGTCATCCAACAGTTTCCTAAATACAAAATAGCACAAGCTTCACGTGTCGTTTAATGACACATTATTTATAACTAATGGCGTGGTCCCGTTCAACACAGGCTATTGGAGGTCTTAATTCATATACCGCATTATCCCTAACAGACGCGCAACGCGCGAGTGGGAAGGCTTGTGTTCGCGTCTATTTATTTCTCAAACATTGGCCGAACAAGGTCATCCGCTAAAACGGCTTCTAAACAGAGTAGGTAACTAATGCGCTACGTGGTGCCACTGAAGTGTGCATAATACACACGATATCGATGTTTCTGCCGGTCCTGTCTAGACGTGTATAGAACAATGAGTCAATGACAGGCGCAATTATTAAAAATGTCAACTTCTCGATATGTCCAAAGAAGCAACACTTATTTATTGAAACACAGATGACTGAATAAAAATGTATATGACAGTTAATCAAGCTTCTTCGTGCTATCGAAGTTGGTTGACGCCACTCGAACTCCGATGGAGCTGGCGATGTGTCTGGAAGTTGTGATACAGATGACAATTTCACCTTTCTCTCCAGTCAAATCCGGTTGCTTAAGTCCACTTCAGACACCCTATGGTTTTGAAAAGGTGTCAGGCAAAGTTGAAGCAAACACAAAAGGGACATCGGGTGATACCTGCTGTATGTATACATGCTTGTATATATGTGTGCACATGTATATGGGTCTATGTACGTTTGTATGTATGTTTGTATGTATGTATGTATGTATGTATGTAATCCAATGTATGCATATATTTGTGTGCGTATGTATGTGTGTACGTATGCATGTATGTGTGTATGTACAAGTGTATGTATGAGTGTGTGTATGTATGTATATATGTTAGTATTTATGTTTGTTTGTATGTATGTATGTGTATGTATGTGTGTACGTATGTATGTATGTATGTATGTATGTATGTATGTATGTATGTATGTATATATGTTTGCATTTATATGTATGTATGTATGCATATATGTATGTATGTGTATGTATGTATGTATGTATGCATGAATGTATATAAGTACGTACATATTTACGCATGTTTATATGTATGCGTCTGTTTTTCCGTCTCGCATTTCGTATTTATTATATTTCTCAACAATAATATATCACAACTTAACCAGTTTGATGACTTGCCAACCATATGCGTCCCCAGTTGTTTGAGTGCAGATTTAACATGTTAAGAACCGCTTCTGTAGGATGTCTGTGTTGTTCTCTTCTCCGCTCCACAAGCTCTTTGTATCCAGCCACATATTCAACAATTGCCTGGACATGTCGACCAGTCAGGCCAGCATGACGTGTTGAGTAGACTGGTCTGGTGATATCGGTTTGTCATGCGACGCACACTGTGTCAAATAACCGTTACAAATATATCGGGGCCGTTAGGAAAATACAACTCCAGAATACATACATATCACTCAGTATCCTATTTCTGAAACGTCCGATTCTCAAAACGTACTATCAATAAAATATTCTGTTATGTACAAATCGTACACACTGACGAGTTCATATGAATTAAGTGCGTGGTTCTTTTACAGTGAAACATAAAACATCCAGCACAACAAACATCTGCATGAATGCATTTAGTGATTTGGTGAAGACGACACAGTCAAGCCTTAAGACGATGTATGTTATAATAATGTTTAAAATGGCATAATTGGTTCTACATACTACTGGCAATTGCTCTACTTGTTATGCGAGATTCGCATAACAATTATAGCAATTGCCAGTAGTATGTAGAACCAATTATGCCTTTTGTCATCCCTAAACCATGTCTACAATGCGTATATCATTAACAAAGTTAACAGTTCCATTTCTTTCTGTGACAAGTGCTCATACGATTAGGTGATAAAAGAAAGAAACATCGAAGAATAAAGCTCGGTCACGCCACGGTCGACATTTCAAAGGTGTGAAGCAGCCTGACGAAACTACTACGCACAGAGACGCGATATATCAGATTTATTATGCTCAGTAGAAAGAAGCCCTGGGTCACAGCTGACTTACTTGATCTGTGCGGCAAACGAAGGGAGTTGAAGAAAAAGAAGAAAGATGCGGAAGGAGTAAGGCAGTACAGGGCAGCTAACCAAGAAATCAAGAAAGGCATGAAAAATGCAAAGATGGACTGGATTGAAGAGCAATGCCAGGACATCGAAGATAGTATGAAGAAAAATAACAGCAAGAAAACTTACCAGCTGGTGAAAGCCCTGACCAGCACAAAGCAAGAGCGAACCCCCACCATACAGGACAACGATGGAAAATGTCTGACTGAAGAACAGGACATCCTAAAGAGGTGGTCCGAGTACTGCTCCGATCTGTACATCTACAGAGCCACAGGAGACCCAGAAGTACTAAACGTCCCTCCAGCAACCGACAACGACAACTACCCCATCCTTCGCGAAGAAGTGGAAACAGCGGTGAAATCGCTCAAGAAGGGGAAGTCAGCAGGAGCGGACAACGTCCCAGCGGAGCTGGTGCAGGCAGGGGGAGAAACCATGATAAGCGCCCTACTGACTATCTGCAACAAGATCTGGCAGACAGACCCAATCTCTCATCATCACCCTCCCCAAGAAAGGCAACCTACAGCTATGCCAGAACTATCGTACCATCAGCCTCATCAGCCACCCGAGCAAAGTTATGCTGAAAATCTTGCTGAACCGACTGAAGCCGCAAGCGGAAAAGATTATTGCTGAGGAACAAGCTGGCTTCAGACCAGGACGCAGCACAACAGAGCAGATCTTCAACCTTAGGATACTGTGCGAGAAATACCTCCAACACCAGCAAGACCTCTATCACGTCTTCATTGACTTCAAGAAGGCATTCGACAGGGTATGGCATGCAGCACTATGGGCCACGACGAGGCATTTCAACATCAACGCCAACCTGATCAGAATGATACAGGACCTCTATGACAAGGCCACCAGCGCAGTCTACCTTAACAACAGCATAGGGGACTGGTTCAGAACCACCGTCGGAGTAAGACAAGGCTATGTGCTCTCCCCCACCCTCTTCAACATCTTCTTGGAGAGAATTATGACTGACGCACTGAATGACCATGAAGGGACAGTCAGCATTGGTGGCAGAAATATTACAAACTTGCATTTTGCCGACGACATAGACGGCCTGGCAGGAAGGGAAGAGGAGCTAGCTGACTTGGTGGAGCGCCTTGACAAGACTTCTACAGCCATAGGCATGCAGATCAATACAGAAAAGACCAAACTGATGACCAACAACACCAATGGCTTCAGCACTGACATCAGGGTCAACGGCGAGAAACTAGATTGCGTCAACAGGTTCAAATATCAGGGAGCAATCATTGCAGATGAAGGATCTAAGCCCGACATTCTCGCCAGGATCGCCCAGGCCGCAGCAGCACTCGCCAAACTCAAGACCATCTGGAATGACAGAAATATAGCGCTCAGCTCAAAAATCAGACTGGTGCGCTCCCTAGTCATGTCCATATTCCTGTACGCCTGTGAGTCTTGGACACTAACAGCAGACACCGAGAAAAGGATACAGGCCATGGAAATGAGATGCCTCAGAAAACTCCTCGGCATCACATACCGAGACCACATCTCCAACGAAGAGGTCCGAAACAGAACTCGGCAAGCCATTGGACCTCACGAAGACCTCCTGACCACAGTCAAACAACGTAAACTGAGATGGTACGGCCACATAACAAGATCATCAGGGCTTGCCAAGACAATCATGCAAGGCACAGTCCAAGGAGGGAGAAGACGAGGCAGACAGAAAAAGAGATGGGAAGACAACATCCCGGAATGGACGGGCTTGACACTGGGCGCCGCCATGAGGAAGGCGGAGAGACGAGAGGAGTGGAGGGAGCTGGTTGCCAGGTCATCTGTGGCGCCCCAACGGTCCACTAAGACTACGGGATAGGCAAGGCAAGAAAAGGGTATTGGGCTAACATAAATCATTGTGTGGACAGTGCTGAAAGCTTTAACGTGTAACTATTTTAAATATGTACGTCCGTTTACTTAGTACTAGATGCCAGTAATGTCTTCAGTGCTTCTCTGTTGTGTTTTAATGCACTGCTTACCTTTAGTTAATTAGGGCGTCTCATAAAATGTTAATTCTTCGTAATGGTTATGCATTGTACCCTTTCTCAACGAAATACTCTTGGATTGTTAATTGTATTATTTAATTGTGCGTGCGTCTTTATTTAACAGTTATAAAACTGCATTAGTGCTACCTAACTGTGACGTGCTACAAAAAATGTAACATTGCACCTAGAGTTATATTTTGGATAGATTAAACGTTTTTAAAAATATAATATATTCATTATTATAACAAACAGTACTAATATAATATCAGTGATACTGTATATAATACTAATAATAATAACAAGAACATTTATAAAGCGCCTTAAATCTAGATAATAATTATCCATTCGGAGGCGCTGTACATGAATATATATATGTACATGTATCGTGTAATTATAATATTAAATTTACTAAAGTAAATGAAATACAGAAAATATGTAAAAAAGTAATAGTAATAAATGATACAATAAATCAGTTAGTTACCGATGATTATTAAAATAAATAGTGTATTGATAATAAAATAAGAATTGTTTTTTTAAATTAGTGTAACACATGTTCAAGAAATAAATAGGTAAATAAATAATAAAAGTACATACACCGACAGGTGTCTACAGTACATGAACAGCCCGGAATAAGTGGGTTTTCAATAGTCTTTTTAAAAGTTACGAGGCAACGGGTTTTCTTCATCTCGGTTGATAGATAATTCCACAGTCTTGGACCAGCTACTGAGAAAGTTATGTCACCGTATAGGCTGCGATATGTCGGCATATACAAGTATTTATTCGTGGTTGAGCGTAACAGCCAAGTAGCTCTTTCTTCGAGTAGGTTGGTTATTTGACATCTTAGTAAAACAATAAATTATTGTGTTGTACCTTCGGTTGTATAAACAGCGACGAGCACCAACAACGCGATGAAAAACTTCGCCATAACGTCTGGTTAACAATAGCCTACAATCATGAAAACTGTTAGTAGAACTTGATTAAACATTTGCTGTCTTTCATGTATACAGCTATATATTCAAGATTATATTGACTCAATAATAATAAGTTGTTGCTTTATTTAAAGTTCAGTTTGTTTTCATAATTTGGAGTTTCTGTTAAGCGACAAATCCACAACAAGCTGATTTAACTGGTCGACATTTATGTGTTGTAAGTGCAAGATACACTGCGCAATCAAATGTGTCCAACCTGCCTGGATATGTTTCTTTAGTAATAATACATCGATGTATTATACATTCAACTAACCGTTGCAAGTTACATCATTGAGAGTGACGAGCGTGGGAGATTGACACGATGTTGCAACACTTAAAGAAATGATGTCAAGGAAACCTGGTACTTACCGTGCACACTGTGCTGTGGCCACACACCTTCTTCTGAAGCAAGTGGTGCTTTAGTCGGACAATGTCCCTGTATTTATACACTTTTATCTTAATCAATCGTTCGGCGTTAAGTGTCAAACTATTTTTTACAAAGTACTGTCAGGTTGCAGCGATTTTTAGCCTGTATGGGTGGTGACGTTGCATAAGTAAACTGTCCGGAACATCCAATGTCTAGGTATGAAGATGTTTCTTTGTGGATGTTCTTAAACAAGGTCCAATCCAAATTACAATTGCATCATAGCATTTTATCCGGCTGTATAGAGCAAGTTGACTAATATGCACTTACATATACCACCTGTATTACATGTGTACAACGGTCCGCACGTCAACTAGTAAAGAACATGCGATATGTCAACAGTACTGTGTCGGTAATGAGGTGTGAAGCTAACTATTGTAACTTGAAAGAAACAACTTTGTAACAGACATGCAACAAAGTTACGTATGCAATTACTCACACAGTTAGCAATATCGTTCGTAGTTTAAGCCAGGCAAACAAGACAGTGAAAAATAACAGTTTGCCATTATATTTCATTGTGACGGAAGTCTGGCGATAAATAAAGCAATGGAAAGGATGTACACATGTGAAAATAATTTTTTTTCTGTGTGATGATAGTGATAGATGTCGAATGATGTAAAATGTTAATTACTTAAAATAAAAGGCAAATTAGTGTACCTGAAATGTACATGATGAAATAATTGAGAAAAATATTTGAATTTACTAATGCCTTAATTGATATACAGACGAAGCAACAGTATTTTCAAACCATTTAAAAAGGAGATTTTCGTTGGTGTTCATGGTGTTGATTATTTATAAATTTATGTTTATGTCAAACTAAGGTGCTATGTGGTTTTATTTACTTGTATGGTTACATATGATAATTTAGATAGAATTACTATGAACTCTTTATATGCTGACAAATAATTCTAAATCGCCTCGTTTTGATTTCTGTTACGCGATAGAATAAAATGTTAATACGACTGAATATGCTAGGTTGTCATGTTACTATGTCTTGTCTTTCAATGCGCTTATTATTTATGATTATAGTCACGTATTGTTCTCGAATTTTTCATGGATACCTCTGTAAATATAATTTGTCATTCTTCCGTTTTTAAATGTCAACCCTTTCAAAATGCGAGCGTGTTTTTAATATAAAAACGACAAAAACGAAAAGCCAATGCAAATCAAAGTGGATACCATCACACACAAGATCATTAATTACACTGATAGGTTATTATAATAAATCAGGCATTAGAAAGAACAGTCATAGAATTGAAGAGTAAATGGAAAGTATATTGTTGTACATTTTACCTTTGCTAGATTGATGTTAACATGTTCGGTTAGTGTTCATTAGATTCTATATTCGTACCTAGAACATGTCTGAAAATGACTTGATTTTCTGGATAGCTCTCAAATGAAGTGCCACCTGTGAAATACAGCCACGTGTGTCAACAGTAATCCAAACACAAGAAAGAAGTCATTATGAATAACTTGCATTTCTTCGCTTTGAGCGCACGTTTTGATTGTGAAACAAACGGATCAGCTGGGTAACCGGTGCCTAACATATTGTGACCAACTGTTTCAAATGCAGTTGAATGATTGATATTTCTGTGTAATGTACAGAGAAAAAACATTCATACTATGCATGTATTATTGATAGCTCCGTTGCGCCAACGACGCTAGAATACCAACATCATATAACTCTATTTTCCGAGCATTTTACTGTTTGGGAAAAATTGATCTTAACCACGCGCTACTGTACCAGTTTGAATGGATGTTGCTGTCAAGCTGATCTTTTTCTTGACGTCTAGCTGCGATTTAGACAGATTGTCACCGCCTGTGTGTGCTTTGTTGTCGGCTTGTTGCAACATGAGTAAAAACAGTCCCGTTCAGTGTGTCATGGAAAACTAGAATACATCACAGAAGTGACGCACAACACATTTCTTAGGCTATTTTTCGCAAACAATTGTGGGACATACAACATAAACTGGTCAATAACTGGACATTTATGTTGTATCTCCGTCTTAGCTCGCCGACACGGACACATCATCATAACGATCGACATAACAGCTTAATGATTACGTGATTTAAGCATTGTAGACGTGTGCATGGGTTACTGATGAAAAAAGACACAATTGGTATTGCATATTACTGGCAATTGCTATAGGATTCGAGTCTGTTTCAAACATTAATATATGGCGTTTTAAAACTGACAGTTTCGTCGTCACTAAATTACTCCATATTACACATATAATATATGTAATATGGAGTAATTATGCATGTGTATGTTGTGCTGGTTATTTTATGTTTAAACCTTGCACGTCATGTATAATATATCGTCAGTTTAGACGATTTTGGCAAAGGGCACTTTGGCAATGACCATATTGCTAGTAGACGTTTTGCAGGGGTTGTATTTTCATAACGGCGCTGACACATTTCTATTATGCTACTCACACACAGCGCACACACCAAACGACTAGTTGGCGTTAATGCAGTCGACCGACTGCACTCGGTTGGTGTGTGCGCTTCTTCACTGACCTGGCGGGTAACGCTATTTTTAGAAAGCTGTATATTGTTTTTGTCCTATTCCCGTTGACCCATTACCGTATTTTATTTATGCCCGAGCAACAAATAAATGTAATTTTGCCTTTGTTTCCCGCTTCCAGTCGGATTCTCCGTTTTCATCTTGTGAAAAGCGCTACCGCTGGTGGCGCCGCTATCGGGGGGCATAAATTAAAAGCCTTACAAATCCGCAAAGCGGCGCTAGCAGTGAACAACGTTTTTGAAGATTTCGTCGGGCTTGACTGGTTATATTTCAAGATAACTGTTAATTGCAACGGATAAGTATAATATTCTTTATATAAATTACAGTTCGGCGCTACGCTTTTCTTTGCTGGAACACTGGCCAAATGCTAAAGACATTTCGTCGTGAACGCTGACGCCGACGAAGCTTGTTCCGTTTCCTACGTAACATATTTTCCTACGTAACATATTTCGTTTACAGGATTGCCGTTTCACGTACAAATATACCAAGTGTTTATTGGAGGTGGACAGAAGCACATCGTTAAATCCGTGGTCATTGGCAACCATTCCATAAAACAAGTGTGAAATTAATATTTTACGCAATTCTTCGATTAAATTTACGTCCCTGGCTCTCTTTCGTCGCCAAATGTGGACAAATATCCTCAAAGCGACGCTACCGTTAACAACTTGGAGAAATGCGTTGGATACGACTAATAATTGTATTTCAACATAACTGTTAACTGGAACGGTGATATTTTGAGTAAACACAAAATGAGTAAAAACGCGAATTAATAGTGGATTTGAGGATACCGCTAGCGCCGACGGTCGACGTTAGTCGGTTGGTGTGTGCGGCTGGTGTGTGCGGGCAGCAGTCGGCGTTAGTCGGCGGAACTAATTGGCGTCTACCACGGACCACTGCTAACGCCAACTGCAATCGGCGTTAGTCGGTTGGTGTGTGCCTAGCATGTAGGTTACTTGAAACATTGTGCGTCGCCTGACTAGCTAACGTCCTCAGCCTCATGTCTACAGCTCATTTGTCTGACAAGTCGACATGCTCCGGCA
Organism: Oasisia sp. SBJ-2009; assembly: GCA_964017155.1. NCBI lineage: Eukaryota > Metazoa > Annelida > Polychaeta > Sabellida > Siboglinidae > Oasisia > Oasisia sp. SBJ-2009. Next base: position 38,504,259 of record OZ024865.1, read on the forward strand.
ACTAATGACAGTGCGGCTGAGTACAAAGAGGTTGTATACGATGTGGAGCGGGGAACAGGGCAAAGGTGGGTTCGTAACGTGCTAAGACTCTACTCGAACGACTGAGGACTCACATGTTTAGCAACGCATGTCATCAAACAGTGAAGTTGTGATGCATTATTGTTGAGAAATAACATAGATAGGAAATGCGAGAAGGAAAAATAAATGCATTTATATATTCATTTATTTATACATATATACATACATACGTACGTACATACATACATATATATTACAGATATGCACATGTATATATATATTATATATATATATATATAATTTTTTTTATACATACATACATACATATATGTGTATATATATATGCATACATACGTATCATATATATATATAATTATATATATATATATATATATACATGTATATAAACCGACATCACACATAAACATATATATAATATATATATATTTATTATATTGTAACAGGACGTCTACTACCTTGAATGTAGGAAATGCCGTAAGGTCAAAAGGATTGCCTTTAACGCTGCCGACTTCGGCGGTATTATCAATTACCCTAGCTTTGAAACTGGATGAATGGTGTAGCATTTCAGCATTTTGTTGTGACTTTCAAACTGCGACCATTATAGCGGGCTGACTAAAGTAATTAAACACAACATAGTAGGCAGTATACCTTCAAAATATTTATTATAGCCTTAAGAAGATCTTATTATATTCAATAATAAACAGAAACCTAAGAAACACGCATACATTACACACAACATTAAAAAGGGTTGCTCTTTTGGTCATGAAAAACCCTTAACACAGCGTAGACATACATATAGTCATCAATATAAAAACGTCAGCATATATACAACTACATTTACAAACATACATATATACACACATACATACATTCATGTATACATACATATACATGAACACATGTATACATACATATAAATATATATAAACCCATACATACATACATACATACATACATACATACACACATACAAATATACATACATACATATAAGTACGTTTCTATGTATGTGTGTATGTATGTATATATATATATATGTGTGTATATACATACATACATACGTATAAGTACGTTTGTATGTATGTGTGTATGTATATACATATATACATGTATGCGTATATACATACATGCATAGATACATACATACATACATGTTTGTGCGGCAGCTAGCTTGTTCTCTCCTTGTATGCTGAGTACCCTTGTTTCCGCACCGTATGTCATTGTTGGAAGTACGCATGAGTTATACACTTGTCTCTTCAAGCAGGTTCCAACGTTACCCTTGAAGGCGTCGCGCTGCTTAGCAAATGTTGTGATTCAGTGAATTATCTTTGACTATTCTTGACGGCAAGCCATTTGATATATACGTCTGAGACACGATTCCGGTATGCTAACGAGAGAGATGCGTTGTAGCGCTGTTCCAACGCCGTATAAAAACCGGGTAATATATTGTCCATGCTTTTCTATACTGCAAACGTTGTATACACAAGTAATTTGTCATGGTTTTATGACATTTGTGCATTGCCTGACAAGCAGGTATCACCTGGTGTCCCCTTTGTGTTTGCTTCAACTTTGCCTGACACCTTTTCAAAACCATACGGTGTAAGAGGTGGACTCGGGCAACCGGATTTGACTAGAGACAAAGGTGAAATTGTCACTCGTGTCACAACTTCCAGACGAATCACCAGCTCCCTCGGAGTTCGACTGGCGTCAACCAATTTCGATAACACGAAGAAGTTTTGAGTAACTGTCATATAAATTTCTATTCAGGCATCTGTGTGTCAATAAATAAGTGTTGCTTCTTTCGATAAATGGAGAATGACATTTTGAATAATTCCGCCTGTCGTTGACTCTTTGTTCTACACACTTCTAGACAGGACCGGCACAAATACCGACAGCGTGTGTCGAATGCATTATGCATACTACAGTGGCACCATGTAGCGCATTAGTTACTTACTCTGCTTAGAAGCCGTTTTAGCGGGTGACCATATTCGGCCAACGTTTGAGAAATAAATAGACGCGAACCCAAGCCTACCCACTCGCGCATTGCGCGTTTATTAGGGACAATACGATATATGAATTAATACCTTCAATAGCCTGTGTTGAACGGGACTACGCCATTATTTACAATACAATGTGTCATTAAACAACATGCCATTTTTATTTAGGACACTGTTGGATGACATACAAGAATCGTTGGTTTGTAGGTGGGCGTCCGCTCTTGCAGTACACGTACTGGTTGCAACCGTTGCAAACGGTCGACTACTAGCCATTGTACCTCTCACAGTAAGACTCTCTGCAGCCTGCGACAAACGTACTCTTATATTTCGAAACGTGTAATAATAATAATACACATTATTTATACACTAAAATACAAGTACAAGCTTTGTTCAGTAGTGTTCACATTGTAAAAAGTCAGTATAATATAATAGTAGTAAAACAAAATATATATAAAATAAAAAACCGTGAATATTAAATAAAGTTATTAAAAATTTTAAACTAATTAATAAATAATTTAAATTATATGCTGGCTGAGCCACATAAAACATTAATATCAATATAAAAGGTATAGAGGAATTATACATTAAAAGCAGTTTTGAAATAGAATGTCTTAAGTTGTGCTTTAAATTTGTTTATGCACTCTGTGGAACACAAATCCTCAGGTAGTGCGTTCCACAGAGTTGGTCCTGCACGTGAGAATGAGCGGCGTCCATAACGTTCGAGATTGTGCCGAGGAACCACTAGCAACGCGCGGTCTGCAGATCGCAGGGCGCGACGCGGCACGTACGGCGTGATGAGTGAGGCGATGTACGTCGGCGTCCGATCACGTAAGGCCCGAAACACAATAACGAGTATCTTGTACTCGATGCGGTAACGTACGGGCAGCCAGTGCAGTTGTTTCAATGCGGCCGTCATGCTTCGCCGGTCACTACGCCTGAGCCGCAGCACAACTCTGGCCGCCGAGCGCTGCACCATCTCATCGTGTAATATAAACGATTACCACAAGCATTACGTTAGTTTGGAATAGTTCATAATTTCACAAGATATGTGCACCATTTGTATTCTTGTAGTTGGAAGGCTTAGGTGAGCAATAAATCAACTTATAGTCCAACATATGTTCTGTGCCTTTACATAGGCAACATGTGACCACAATTTGAAGGTTTTACCGGCATGAACACACATTTTCTATAACATATCTCAGTGACAATATCGGGCAACATATTACCAAGTTATGATGTTCACCTTCGTTTTACGGCAAATGTGTTCAGTATTTCATAATATGTGTTAACGGATATTGCTTAGTTTGAAAAGCACAACAGATACGAACCGCAACGGCCGGGTCCCGGAGAGTACGACTGGTTCAGTCCATACGTGCGGTAGAACAATGATCCACGGTTGCACTGGTAGTAGTAGCGACCGTAGAGGTAGCTCGAAAAGTAATAGGGTGAATGCGTGGTGTAGCGACACTGATCGCTGCACGACCGTTAACAACACAAATCAAGTTTTTTAATTCTGAATAGTTAGTCGTCACATTGCTTCAGTATGGACAGTTCGCCTTAAATGAGATAAACCGCTGCGACGACATGTCTCAATCTGCCTGCAAGAACCGAAATTAAAAAGAAATCCCTGAAAATATCGTATCGTGCACAATACAAATCAGAGTATTTACGTAAAATAGTGTGATGCTACAGCGAAACAGTTTTATTTAACAGTTAATATTGGCTAATGTTAGCATGCTAACTCGACTAATGGTTATGTTTTGATGAAAGCCTGCAGTAAATAATTATGAAGTAAATATAATGTATGCAATGTTTAGAACCACATGAAACATTATGATCAACCATCAATAAATACATGTCATTACAGCATAAATAAAAACTGTATTAATTATTATTACCTAAATAACAAACAGATTAATGCATGGCAATGAAGCACAGTTGTCATACTTCACTTGATTATGGGTGACCGTGTATTTACAGGTTGGACAAATGGTGCAGGCTCAGTAGAGGCCAGTAATAAAATGTTACCGTTTCATAATATTCTGCATTTCAACATGAACTAGATAAAGTAATGTTTATAAATGTTCAAAGTGTTTCGTCACCGACTCCAACAACTCGTGTCCCAAATGCAAGACTGCTTTCTGCGTTACCCTCCATAGGGATAAAGTGCACGATGAAGAAACTGCTTACATTACTCCATCTCACAATACTGTTTTTTGCAATATTCTGCAAGGTCTACCCAAGAATGTTCATAATCCAGTGTGTCCCGTGTCGCACAGAAACCGTGTAATTCCAGTGTCTTGCAATTCAGTTGTAAAGGGATGTCTGTATTATTCAATGTGTATTAAGAGTCACATTCAGCGAGATAAAGTATTTAAAATTAGTTAGTGTATGCAGATGATGCCTATGATATATTGACGACTTTATAAGCTATGTACCTTCACAGTTAACTGACAGGTAGCGTTATTCAGGCAAAACAATAATATTGTCCATTAAAACGGCAGTGTACATATCATGTTCACATGGACTGTCATAATAAACAGCGTTTATTATTCTGCAGTGTCATCATCAGCCAGATGAAGATTGTAATTATGCGCACACGTAATTTGTGTAACTTTCAAGTGCGAGATTTCTGAAATAAAAGAATTCTAAGTGTATGTAATAACTACAATAATTAATCAAACACATTATGTCAGATTTACTATATATCCATCCCAAGCATTTAAATAAATAAACCAGAAATAATAAATACACAATTCTTAGTAATTTTTACTTTTCTAGAAGTAATTGCATTATTATTAATTATAATTAGGAATAGTTGTAGTGATATTTTATTCACAACAATGTAATAAAACAGGATTAGAATAAATAAATTGCACATGAACATTCATCAAAATATAAATAACACAAATAAATAATAAATTCAAGCGAATGGCAGTCAATATTGAAAACAGTTAGCCATGCCTAACTGGACTTGGGCCTAGAGCCCTAGACATAGCCATAAGCCAAGGGCATGTATAAACCGACAGCACAGAATGACAGATCGGTTAAATATCATTATTATGAGTATTTAAACATTACATATAATTCAAATATATGAACTTACACGCATTACAAGACTGGTTAAGACTTGCGTCACTTGCCCAAGAAAAACACTTAGTCTTGCTTTCGGTATTGTTTACGCCATTACGCCGGCACCCCGATGCATATTATAGGTCATGTACGAAAATAGAAATAAACCATTTAGAACTACACTGACGATAGCCGCAGCATTTGCCAAACTAGGTACAGTCATCGTTTAGTAAAATTCTCACTATTATTGAATTAAACAGTTTTATTTACTGTTCGGCAACTCCATGCAGTGGCTCGCAGACCGGAAGTGGGGAATACCTCCTCCGCGCTCGTGACCTTTGCAGCCGACTCCGCCGCTCGCGAAGCGCCGCGAGCACGCGAAGCACCGGAACACCCCTTTAGAGAAATTTATTAACAAACTCCGGCCGAGTCCCGGACAGTACGACTGGATCAGTCCACACGAGCGGTAGTTCAGTGTTCCACGGTTGCATCGGTAGTAGTAGCGACCGTAGATGTAGCTCGAAAGGTAATAGGGTGAATGCGTGGTGTAGCGACACTGATCGCTGCACGACCTTTAACAACACAAAATTAATCACATTTTTTTAATTCTGAATAGTTAGTCGTCACATTGCTTCAGTACGGAGAGTTCGCCTTAAGTTAAATGAGGTAAACCGCTGAGACGACATGTCTCAATCTGACTGCAGGAACCGACGAAATAAAAAACAAATCCCTGGAAATATCTTATCTTGTACAACACAAATCAGGAGTATTTACGTAAAATAGTGTGATGCTACAACGAAACTGTTTTATTTAACACAACTTTCTTTGCGTGATGATGCTATTTACTTTAAATAATCCACACGGACGGACGGACGGACGGACGGACGGAGGAACGAGGATACATTTATGCGTGTGTGTGTGTGTGTGTGTGTGTGTGTGTGTGTGTGTGTGGGTGTGCGTGCGTGCGTGCGTGCGTGCGTCCGTCCGTCCGTCCGTCCGTCCGTCCGTCCGTCCGTTCGTATTTAATGTTGTTGTGTGCGTTCATTTGTTCTTCCGTCGTAGCATTTTTTGTTACTCCAAAATTACCTTTTTATCCTTCAGCGCACTTACTGTACGACTGATGCTGGAACTGCTACTGCCACCGCCACCGCCACCGCCACCGCCACCGCCACCGCCACCGCCACCGCCACCGCCACCGCCACCACCACCACCACTACTACTACCACAGGAGAGTTTACTTGTGTGTGAGTCGCACCCTTTGCGTTTTAAAAGATATGGAACTTGCAGTAAGATACCTGTCAACAATGTTGTAATTACAAAAGGCACCAACTTGTCCACTAAGGCCTTTGAAGACTACAAATCAAGATCGGCGGATCCAGGCAGGATAGGACAACTGGTTCAGTCCACACGAGCGGGAGTTCAATCTTCCACGGTTACACGGGTAGTAGTAGCGACCGTAGAAGTAGCTCGAAAAGTAATAGGGTGAATGCGTGGAGTAGCCACACTGATCGCTGCACGATCTTTAACAACACAAATCAAGTTTTTAAATTTTGACTAGTTAGTCGTCATATTGCTTCAGTACGGAGAGTTCGCCTTTTTAAATGTCAAACCAATCTAAACGCTAGGCTGTCTTTGTTATAAAACCAACGTGAAGCATATAAGTAATATTTCCCTGCTCATTAATTCCATGTTGCAATAAAAATGTTCGAGAGCCTGAATTGCTAAAAAAAATCGAAAGCCTCCGAAACAATTTCAAAGGTTCAAAAAGAACCCCTCCCGTCGTCCAGCGTAATATTAATTTGGTTTGACGTCGTGTTCTCGTGTGTTACGTTTATATGTATAACTATTTTGCAAAACTGTTTCGTGCAACGCCATCATTTACACTAACATGTGTAAGCTTTTGATGCCGTAGCACATACGTTATCCACGTGCAAAGCATGTATCGTTTTTTCCGCAGACAGTTGTTTGACATTTAAGATTCATTGTCAGGAAGTATTAGTAAAAGGGGTTTGGGTTACACTATTTAACTAGATTATCTGTAGGAAATGTACATTGTTTCCATGACCAAACACAGTATACCTTATATCAGTCACCTTTGCATGAATTACCTCAAGGATATGCAGACCAGTCAGTTCTATGTAGATGTATTTACAGCAGACTGATTTCCATCACCTTAAGGTAATGCACGCAAGGGTGGCTGTGATATATGGATATATGTACTCACGCCTCTACAGTGTCGACCCTTTAGTATTAAAGAATCGCATGTTCTCTCCTACTTAGTGTACGGCTCAACGGAATACGTAAATCGGGGTGTTAATGTAAGCGAATCTTGGCTAGCGTATTACGTATAACCTGATAGCATTGCTTTGACGCAATTCTGATCTTGACTGGAGTTTGTTAAGAAATTCCACATACTAAATCATCTTACATCAATGTTGCTTGTTTCTGACATTTTATATATGCAACACCCACACCCCTATGTGATATGATCCATGCAACCGGATGGTATTTTATGAAATGTTACTGGCGTGTGACCACACACGATTGATTGAGATGTTGCTGCATAAATACAGCGACATTTGCAGACTAAAACACCACTTGCTTCAGAAGAAGATCTGTGGCCACAGCATTGTTTAAGCGGTAAGTGCGACGTTTACTTAACTTCGTTTCTATAAGAGTAGTAACGTAGTGTTCTACCACATCATTTATACTGAAGGTCTAGAATGTGGGGAAGTCAAATATCAAAGGGTATTGCGGTTAACACTGTGCGCCTCATCAAAATAGCCAATACATTATTTTCTGAAACTGTATATTTTGTTTACCATTTGAACGTATTGACAACTGTCACACACAATCTGTTAATTCAATTCATGGCGCATTTGTCGTTTAACATACATTTCAAATCGCCTTATACAAATGTGATGATGTTAGATTAATATTTGACTACTCCATCATGCATACATTATTTCAGAAGTAGACGAGACGTTATGGCAAAGTTTTGCATCGCGTTGCTGGTGCTCGTCGCTGCATATGCATCTGAAGGTAAGATAAAAGAATGTGTTATGCTAAATAGACTTAGTGTTCGGATCATTCCGCAGGAGAATATGCACGCCCGCACGTACTGGCACGTACTGGCACGTACTGGCACGTACGCACACCCGCATGTACGCACACCCGCACGTACGCACACATACATGCACACGCGCGCTGGCGGAAGCACAAATACACACACACACACACACACACACACACACACACACACACACACACACACACACACACACACACACACACACACACACACACACACACACACACACACACACACACACACACACACACACACACACACACACACACACACACACACACACACACACACACACACACACACACACACACACACACACACACACACACACACACACACACACACACACACACACACACACACACACACACACACACACACACAATAACGTCGCAAACACTCGCACACATACACACAAAGCAATACACATACAAATACGCGTGCACCCACATGCGCGCGTCTTACATTGTTGTGGTTTGACAACAAAGAGGATAGTCATGGTTTTTGCATGTGCATAATCTCTGTTGAGTTAGTGGATGTTTAATTTGTCCCTGAAATTGTTATAGTTTCTGTATATATGTATGTATGTATGTATGTATGTATGTATGTATGTATGTATGTATGTATGTATGTATGTATGTATGTATGTATGTATGTATGTATGTATGTATGTACATGTGTGTGTATGTATGTATGTACGTTTGTGTGTGCGTGTGTGTTAGCTCATTCGTTCGTTCGTTCGTTCGTTCATTCGTTTCTTCATTCGTTCCCTCGTTCCCTCGTTCCCTCGTTCCCTCGTTCGTTCGTCCGTCCGTCCGTCCGTCCGTCCGTCCGTCCGTCCGTCCGTCCGTCCGTCCGTCCGTCCGTCCGTCCGTCCGTCCGTCCGTCCGTCCGTCCGTCCGTCCGTCCGTCCGTCCGTCCGTCCGTCCGTCCGTCCGTTCGTTCGTTCGTTCGGTCGTTCGTTTCATCCTTTCGTCGTAGCCTTTATAATCTAAAGTTACCTTTTTATCTTTCAGCGAACTTCCACCACCAACGGTACGACGGGTGTTGGAACGGCTACAACTACGATTGCTGCAGACATCGTCACTCTTACTTCAGGAATCATCACGATTACCTCTTGTACCCGTCGGTGGTGAAGCCTCTGCCTTACTACTACCGATGTGTCAACAGGAGAGTCGTGTACGGCAGATGTCCTTCGAACCAATGCGTCACAAGACACGGAAATTGCGGTAAGTACGGTGACGACACCTGTCAACAATGACGGAGTTATAAAAGTCATCAACTTGTCCCCAAAGATTTTGAATACTAGATCGGCGGGTTCAGACAGTGTAACCATGGTAGTCCCAACATCTGCCTTTGACTCAACCTCTCCCTAAACCCCAGCTGTCATCCCCACTCCCCCCATACATACGAAGATAATACAAACCCATCGCATGTGTGTGGATCCAATTTTTTCTCGCAGCTCCTCATCGGACATCGGAAAACGGTGGAATGTTTGAATATTTTTACGGCGACTTTCAACATTAAAGAAGCCAACTGCATCTTCTTGAGGCTTAACAAACTTGGGCATATTCCCAGTGGGTGGGCACTTAAAAAGCCCCTCAGTTTTTCGTGTGGCCACTGTACAGGTTTTGTATCAGAAGCTATAGTTTATGTAATCAAATATTTGCATCTGGAAGGTTTGATAAAGCAAATTGCATCATTATGCACGATATTTCCAAGGGACTTTTTATAGACATTCCGTCGTTATCTCCAGTCCGATTGAGACATGTGTCGTCTCAGCGGTTTATCTCTTTTAAGGAAAAGTATCCACACTGAAGCAATGTAACGACCGACTATTAAAAATTAGAAGCTTTGACTGTGTTGCTAAGGATCATGCATGGATCATTGTCCCTACAACCAGGCATTCATACTTACGTGTTTAAGGAGAATGCTTGGATCGCTGCCGCCACCGATCTGTCTCCTATCACTACTCGAACGTCATATACGGTCGCTACTACTACAAGTGTAACCGTGGAGCAGTGTACTACCAGGCGTGTCGACAGAACCAGTCGTTCTATCCTGGATTCGGCCGTTGCGGTAAGTATATATTGTGCTCTTAATTAAAACTAAGTAATATTCGTTAAAACATATTGTGAACTACTGAACACATGTGCAGTAGAAAGAAGGTGAACATCATACCTTGGTAATATGTTGACTGTTATTGTTTCTGCGAGACATGCTATAGAAATGTTATATGCATGCATTGTAAACTCGTGGTTGAATGTGCACTATGTAATAACATAGACTATAATTATGTGTGATTATTAATTTAATTTAATCATTCCAACTAGAGGAATACAAATGCTGCACTTATCTTATGAAATGTTATGCTTGCTTATTATTCCAAACTAACGCAGTGCCTGTAGTAATCGTTAACAACCTGGATTAACTAAAAAAACAAATGCGTTAACTTTGACATTCATCAAAAGAACAGATAATTAATTTAATGTGCATCTTTAGTACGTCATAATCTTACATCATCAAAGTCACAAAAATAATAATGAATAATCAATCTTTCATTTTTTTTTAACCAGACATGTTTAATTTAAAGTTCATCAAAAGAACTCATTAATAAAAATCATCATAAATATTTTTGATATCCACTGTCCGACAGTTTTCAGTTAGTGAAGCGTCTATAGATAGTTTGTTGCAGACCACCAGTGTATTTGATAGAGACACGAGTGTGTAGTGTTCAGACAAGTTAACTGATATCGTTGAAGTTTGTGCAACGTGCTAAAGAATGACATTATCATGATCAACCTGGCATCTACTATTTGGCAATTGGGCTCACACGTTTCTAACTCGTTACGCAGGGTTTTAAGCTGCTCTCTTGTCAACCAGAAACGTGCAATTTCCTGATTGTTGCATTCATGTTGATATGAAAGCGCTGAAAGCGATTATACTATACCCGCACGTTCTAATTGTGCCTAATTTTCAAATTGTGATGGCATTAATGCATTAGAATACAGTAGAATGTAGTAATATCAATCACAAACACCTTTCAACTATTGAAATACGAATGGTTATTTCCTAAAGTATTCTAAAGCAATGCAGAGCCCGAGGTAATTGTATTATGTACTAGCGCAGTGATTATAGATTCGGGCCTTCGATTGTGAGAACCCGGTTTCGAGTCCTTTGCATTTGTGTCAAACCTAGGGCATGTGTGTTTTTTATTCTACATTGCACCGGTTCAGTCAGCTGTATAAAAGAGTATCAGGCACTAGACAATAGTGCGTATTTCTGTACGAATACTATTCGTGTATTGATTGCATTGTAGCTGAATGTTTCATAGAGAAGATGGTGTACAAGTCTGCCAGGGGGAAAAGTGTAAACCGCACTGGGCAATCCTGAGCATTCCATATTGCTCTATATAAGAATTTATATTTTACATTTTGTAAGCACAATGTAAGCGTAACCTTTGTCATAGGCTGCAGAGAGAGTTACTGTGAGAGGCACAACGGCTGGCAGGCGACCGTTTGCAAAGGATGCAGACACTACGTCTACTGCAGATATGGACGTCCCATGCGCTACAGGAATTGTCCCCACAGGAGACCCCACTACAACTGTCATCGCCGTCGTTGTGTCCGTCATTGCAACAATTGCTGTGGCCATCGATAAGCAGACGGCAAGAAGGTAATATCAACGTGACACTGGTCGTCGCCTTCCCATTGTTGTCGTTGCTACCGTATTTTATTCGTAGTTTTTACAGATACCATTCGCTTCAATGATAATTACTTATCACCGCCATGTTATGTCGGATGTTCTACAATATAATGGTATATTTAATATTACTTTACAAACCCTTATTGTTCCTATGTAGCTAGCTTGCTTTCATTCTATGTACAGTATTATTTGTCTATAGGAGAGAACGGAAATTCATGGGGATTCAATGATTTAAGAATTGAAATTGTATTACGTTGCAGTTATATCTTCGAAAACTGTAGAGCAAAATACATATGCATGGTCGATCAATATCTACGTTGACAATACGTCTTCGTGCATCTCATTGCTGTTTTGTATGGTTTTATCATACTAATCAATGAAATACATTCAATTGTCTGGCTGTTTGCAGTGACGTTCACTGGTCTCTGTCTCCCAGCGAAGACAAACGGAACAAGCGGACAAAAACGCGCAGATGGTTCTCCGAACAAATGCCAACACTTTCGCTTGTACCCTGCACGACCATGTGAAAACGACACTAAAATAAAGCATCCGTTTTGCAGCGAACCTTCTGTGTATGAGTACTGATGTCAGTATCCGACAAACACGATACATTGAATGAAACTTTATATTACCAACGCCGACATTACATAGCTTAACTTGTTAGTTCACACAAACAAATGGCATGCATTGTACCAATGAATTTTTAAATAGAACGCCACACGTATTTCGAAATGTTGCTCGTGTTGCACTAGTCTGTGTGGGAACTTGCGGTCACGCATGACTGCACGTTCATCACGCCACTATTGCCAGCCTGCCTTAACAGCCTTTTCACAGCCCCCGTCCTCCTGTATCATAGATCCTAGGTACTTCAATTCGGTGAAAATGTCCTTAGGAATACAACAACAAACAATTTTTTTCTGCGGTAGTGAATACGCCGGACTTAATATAGCGTAACCGTTCCCAGATAGTAGCCTAACTATGCTATGCTACGCCACTTGTTCTCGCTGAGGTGCCAATACACGAGACATGTTAGTGTAGACCTAAAGTAATGAATTACAAATTTGCATGCAGTAATCTCTCAGCATACGTGTTATAATCAATCAATCAATGTATCAATCAATCACTTTATTGTCCTTAAAAAGGATATGCATTGTACAACTCGTGATCTACAATATATGGGATGGTCACAACAAAATGCAAGTGAATTCCAGATGTATCCACTATAAGAACAGTTCAACCGGTTGACAGCAATATGAATCATTTAGCATTCAACATTCTAATGGCCACAGGCACAAAACTCCTGCTATAGCGAGATGTTTTACATTTTATATAAGGGTATCTCCTTCGAGACGGAAGTACATGGAAGAACGTACAGAGCGGGTGTTCAGACTCAGTAGCGACAGCACGAGCTTTCTTCAAAATTGCATGGTCGATTATTGGAACATTGGAACGGAACATTAAAATAAACCTAGAAGTAAACCGTCACTGTAAGACGTATTCAACACGATGGTTTATGTTTGCTCAGTACCTTTTTTCAACAGAACATGAAAGATATGGTACAGCGCATCGTTGTGCGCAGTAGTTCTGTATTCGCGTGTTTCGTCAGACTGCTTCACATCTCTGAAATGTCGACCGTGGCGTTGTCAGCGGGACCGAGAATTGTCTTTCCTGTTTCATTAAGGGCACAGAGCACTGTTGATTTTCCCATTGGCGGCCATGTTAACGTTTTGTCAGATTATAAGGAAACTGGACCTGAGAAAAAATCTAAATTTTAACACAATCACTGCAGTCATGTCACTGATATGCTGATCAAATTTCGTCAAAAAAGCATATCTCAGGCTCTCTTAAAATGCATGCATGTGTTCTGACCCTCAATATTGACCAAACTGAGCACGCTTTTCTGCATTCGCAGGGTCATGTAAGAAAAAATGGCTAAAAATCACTACGCCAACTACACTCTGCCTAACATGCGTCATTGCACTGCAGATATATCATAGCACTTAACTTACTGGTATGCCTGTCCTACGGTACTCATTTCACATTAATTTATTTTTTCAAAATCTCAAATGACACAATTATTAAGGTACTACATTCGTATGGGTTACACCAGGAAGTCTAACTGTGCTCTGACCCCTAATTTACCAAGGAATTGAAAAGAAATGTTTTAGGGGATTTACGGATTGTAGACATGTGCATGGCTAACTGATGACAAAAGACACAACTGGTGTTGCATACTACTGGCAATTGCTATAGGTTTTATGCAAGATTCGAGTCTGTTTCAAACATTAATGTAATATATGTCGTTTTCAAACTGAGTGTTTCGTCTTCTCTAAATTGCTCCATGTTACATCTATATATATATATGTATGTTGTGCTGGTTATTTCATGTTTAACTGTAAACGAACCAAGCACTTAATTTATAAGAACTCATCAGTTTGGACGATTTTGGTAAAGCGCACTTTGGCAATTGTCATTTTGGTAACAGTTTGGTTTGTTTGCTCACTAGCTTTTTTTCAACTGAACATGAAAGATATGGTATAACGCCTCGTTGTGCGCAGTAGTTCTGTCTTCGCGTGTTTCGTCAGACTGCTTCACACCTCTGAAATGTCGACCGTGGCGTTCTCAGCAGGACCGAGAATTGTCTTTCCCGTTTCATTAATTTATCAAGGAATTGAAAAGAAATGTTTTAGGGGATATACGGATTGTAGACATGTGCATGGGTAACTGATGACAAAAGACACAACTGGTGTTGCATACTACTGGCAATTGCTATAGGTTTTATGCAAGATTCGAGTCAGTTTCAAACATTAATGTAATATATATCGTTTTAAAACTGACTGTTTCATCTTTTCTAAATTAATGTCTATTACATCTATGCATGTATATGTTGTGCTGGTTATTCTATGTTTAACTGTAAACGAACCAAGCACTGAAATTAAAAGATCTCGTCAGTTTGGATGATTTTAGCAAAGGGCAATTTGGCAATCGCCATTTTGGTAACAGACGTTTTGCTGGGGTTGTCTACATAACGGCGCCGACACATTTCTAAAGGTTACTCGAAACAGTGTGCGTCGCCTGACTAGCTATCGTCCTTAGTAGCATGTCTACAGCTCATTTGTCTGACAAGTCGATGACATGCTCTGGCACCTAATGGCAGTGCGGCTGAGTACAAAGAGGTTGTATACGATGTAGAGCGGGGAACAGGGCAAAGGTGGATTCGTAACGTGCTAAGACTCTACTCGAACGACTGGGGTCTCGCCTGTGTAGCAAGGCATGTCATCAAACAGTTAAGTTGTGATGCATTATTGTTGAGAAATAACATAAATAGGAAATGTGAGAAGGCAAATGCATTCATACATTCGTTTATTTATACATATATGAATATATACATACATACATACGTATGTACGTACACACATGCATGCATATATATATATGTATTCATGCACACATGTATATATATATTATATATATAATAATAATAATACACTTTATTTAGACACTAAAATCCAAAGTACAAACTCTGTTCGGTAAGTGTTGACAACATTAAAACATCCTAAGAAATAAATCAAATAAAAGTACAAGTAAAACATATGAGTACGTTTGTCTAAATCAGTGTTGTACAGAACTACAAAAGAAACTAAAATTAAACAGAGATGGCATTGTTGTAGTCTATATCATATGTCAATGTAGTCAAGAAAATATACATACATATATGTCAATGTAGTCAAGAAAATATACATACATATATATATATGTATATAAAGTAGCAGAATAAATAAATATATAATAATATACATAGTACTTAATTATTAACAAATGACTACAGCAATATAATAGTTGTGTCAATTGTAATTATAAAAACTCAAATATATGTTAATGTGTAAACTATTAATTAATAAATAGTTAAAATGACATGCTGGTTGAGCTAATTAAGAGTAAATAAGTAAATAAATAAAAATATAAAAGGGTGAAAGGTGTAGAAAAACTAGACATTAAAAGCAATCTTGAAATAATAAGTCTTAAGTTGTGTTTTAAACTTGTTCATGCACACTGTAGAACGCAAGTCCTCAGGTAGTGCGTTCCAAAGAGTTGGTCCTGCACGAGAGAATGAGCGGCGTCCATAACGTTCGAGGTTGTGCCGAGGAACCACTAGCAATGCGCGGTCTGCAGATCGCAGGGCGCGACGCGGCACGTATGGTGTGATCAGCTAGGCAATGTACGCTGGCGTCCGCTCGTGTAGGGCGCGAAACACAATGACGAGTATCTTGTACTCGATGCGATACTTCACGGGCAACCAGCGCAGTTGTTTCAATGCGGCCGTCATGCTTCGCCGGTCACCGCGCCTGAGCCGCAGCACTACTCTGCCGCCGAGCACTGCACCATCTCAAGGCGGTGCACGAGGCGGTCGGAGATGCCATACAGGACTGCGTTTCCGTAGTCTAGCCGTGATGTGACGAGGGCGTGGACGAGAGTCTTGCATGCTGCAGTTGTCAGACTTGTTCGTATTTTGGCAATACGAAATAAATTTGAGTATGCAGCACGGCAGACGTTCGATACTTGCGCTGACATGTCAAGTCGGCTGTCAAGTAAAACGCCTGTATCACGAACAGTTAGCGACAGTGATATAGATGACCCGCATACACATATGGTGGACAACGAAGAAGGCGAGTGGACAGCGGAGGAACGAAAAACGATTGCCTCGGTCTTCGCCTCGTTTAGAGGGTGTTTGTAATCCAGCCACTGTCTAATATCACTCACGCATTCCTCAATTTTTCGTTGAGCATCAGCGTGACTCGATGGCGGGCACTCAGCGTACAATTGAGTGTCGTCTGCGTATGTATGATAGCGGATCTGGTGGCGATCGAAAATGTCCGTAATAGGTAAAAGGTAAATGTTAAATAGTAGTGAACCTAGGACCGAGCCCTGTGGAACACCATGTTGAGTAATCACCGGAGCAGATGTAACTTCGCGTATCTTTACTGCGTTCGTGCGGCCTACTAAGTATGAACTAAACCAAGCCAGCACTGTCTGGTTTAGTCCGATAGCACGAAGACGATGCAGGAGAGTGCTGTGGTCCAGCGTGTCAAACGCTGCGCTGAGATCTAATAGCACAAGCAGTACGCCACGCCGTGAATCCACTGCCTGTATCAGGTCTTCATGTATTCGCACTAGCGCTGTTTCTGTGCTGTGTTTGGGCCGGTACGCGCTCTGAAATGGGTCGTTGAAGCCGTTTGTGTCAAGGTAGTGGCGAAGTTCACTGGCAACGTACCGCTCTAGTGTTTTCGATAGATAACTTAAGTTCGATATCGGACGGTAGTTTGTCAGACAGTTAACGTCGAGACCGCGTTTCTTCAGGATCGGTGTTACAATTGCGTGCTTCATGGCCGCAGGTACGATGCCGGATTCTAGTGACGAGTTAACGATGACTGTATAAACCAGTACTAGTATGTCGATGTTTTCTTTGAGCAGGCTCGTTGGCATCGGGTCGAGGGTGCAGGATTTCGCAGACGACTGCAAAATGATCCGTCTGATGTCTGCAGTCGTTGCTGGCGTAAATTCGCAGAGTTGCGCAGGTTGGTAATCATCACACGGCTGCCGATCAAAAGTGGTGGTCGTCACGGCACGCGAGTCAATTGAACGACGTATGTCAGTGATTTTCTCGACGAAAAACTGTTGAAATGTCCCAGCAAGAGCTACGTCATTAGATGTCTCAGGTAACTGAGCTGGTACAGATCGGCCCAGCAGTGCATTCGTGACGCCGAACATTTTTTTCATGTTGTGTCCAGCCTCACTTATAACTGCACAGAAGTGACTGGCCTTCGTAGCAGCGAGTTGGGGGCGATATTCGTCTCGAAGCGTCGTATACATCTGTATGTGGACAGTGAGTCTTGTCTTTCGCCATCGGCGTTCGGCGCGACGGAGGTCACGTTTCGCACAGGACAATTCTTCCGTGTGCCACGGGGTCTTCGGACGATCAGCGATGACACGTGTGACGACCGGCGCGTGCTTGTTGACGATGGCCTCGATAGCGGTGTTGTAGTTGTCGATGGACTCAACGGTGGTTCCGGAGGTCACGGCGAATGCGTCACGGATGTCAGCAGTGAAAGCCCGCTTGTCAATCGACGCGAACTTTCGATAACGCACTCGACGTTTCGGACGTTCAGGCTTTACGACGTTAAGATCACGTATATATACATAGATGTATATATATATATAATATATATATATATATAAACCGACATTACATATATACATTTATATATATATTGGTGTGTGTGTGTGTGTGTGTGTGTGTGTGTGTGTGTGTGTGTGTGTGTGTGTGTGTGTGTGTGTGTGTGTGTGATCCCTTTGATCTTAAGGCATTTCTTTGTAAAAGGACGTCTACTACCTTGATCGTGGGACATGCCAAAGGTCAAAGGGATTGCCTTTAACTCCGCCGAAGTCGGCAGTATTATCAATTAGCCTAGTTTTGAAACTGGATATATTGTCTAGCATTTCAGCATTTTGTTGTGACTTTCAAACTGCGGCCATTGTGGCGGGCTGACTAAAGTAATTACACAAAACATAGCAGGCAGCATACCTTCATAAAAGCCTACGAAAACACTCATACATTACACACATTAAAAAATGATGCTCTTTTGGTCATGAAAATCCCTAACACATCGTAGTTTGTGAAGTCAAGAAACACGGGGTTGGGTCATTTGTTGCTCTCCGTAAGGCACTCTTCGTCTGTCTGTAAGAAATGATTCATGTTGTCTAACAGGCACATCTTAAAGGTCAGTTCGAAATGTACATTTTGTCATCACGCCCCATGCCAGTGCTGAATCTGAGTGAGTCTTTTTTCGAAGTTCCACACGAATGGAGAGAGTGAGAGAAGCAGATATGGAGGAACGGAGGGACGGGGGGGGGGCGGAGGTGGAGGGATGGAAGGGCGGACGGAAGGACCGTGGAAAGGAGGGATAGATGGAAGGAGAGATGGAGGAAAGAGGGAAGGAAGGAAGGTAATGAATGAGAATGGAATGAAGATGAGGGGAGGAAGCAGAGAGAGACGAAGGAAGGTGGGGAGAGAGGAAGGGAGAATGGATGGACGTAGAGAGAGTAGTAGTTGCATTGTTTGTTTGATAGATATATAATAATTGTAAATAATAATAAATAGCGACCAATAAATCAGAATTGTTCCCGGGGGATATTCTTGGTCTTCCTAATTATGGGGCGAGTCTCAGCGTGCCCGTAGTTAGTGTTAGTAGCATGTCAGTAAAATATAATCTTTGGTTAAGTTGCGATACATGGATTCACCCTGTTGCACTAACACTTTGTTATTAATTAATCGCATGTTCTCAACCAGTTAACGGTGATGCAAAGGACGGCGTCATAGTGAGATGGTCAGGTAAGTGCGTGTTTAACACTAATATATACAGATGATTTCAAACACTCTCAGACAAAATCCTGTATAGCCTCTAAAGGTAAAAAGAAAGATCCTGTTTTTTGATATGAAAAATGAAAACCTTTTATTGAAAACCCTATATAGTATGAGTGTGACTTCCAGAAGTAAACTTGTGTTGAGAGAGATGGTTTCTTGACAACCAACGGAAACCAAAAGGAAAAAAATAATAGTATCAAAATGTAATTGCATTTGAATTTTAGTTTGCTATTTATCAGCTTGAAAGAGGTGTAAATTCGCAAAAGATGGAGTATCAGGGTGCTTTCGGTTAGATAACGCCAAATTAACGTCACAAATTAACGTCACGTTCTTATAGTCTACGTGGCAATGGCCGCGGGAGTTATTCAGGGCGCTGATTGGCTTACGCTGCCGCGGTTTTATGCGGTAGCCAATCAAATGCGTCATGACGTCACAAGACGCTACCGTAACTACCAGTTGGCGGTTAGAACTTTCACAACAACAGTAGCGAAAGGCTAAATATGTGTCGTGAATTGTTCGGAACCGAAGATGTATAGCGGCCCCGTTTGAAAAAGGAACTGCTTACGACGTCGAGTTCTCCTCAGTGACTCCTGCGTTAGCCCAAGATTGGGCTGTTTGGAGTTAATAACTTGAGAACTGAGTTCGATTCCAACTCAACCGGCGCCACGGACATGACACGTGAAGGCACTGCAGGAGTGTGGAGTGTAACCGTTGACGCAGTACAGTACAGTAGCTAAAACTGCAGTGGACGTAACGACATGTTGATTTGATATTTGTATTCATATGGTTGTGAATGTTTACTCGTTCAGTGTTTAGTTCGACGTGCGGAGGAATCCGGAAGTCAACGAGACGACCGAGCAACGATCGGCGAACGTCACCGGAAACACCGCTGTCACCGACCCGCGATCTCCCGTCGTGTGCGCGAACGACGGGTTCTCGAACGGATGAACGTCGCGCGAAACGTCCGTCTTCAGAGACGTCACAGCATCGAAAGGAAATCTCCGCCAACGTCGGTCAAGAAGCAAGTTTACGCTGAAACCGGACTACGCGAGACCACACTTCTGTCAGACAGACCCCGACGTTCCGAGCGAGAAGTCCGTGTACACCGGTAAAGATGCGCGTGCTTCGGCCGGACAACGGCACTGGGAACTTCTGTGGTCAACGTGATAACAGGACATTTAATTTCTAACGGTCTAGGATCGTGCTCTAACACCCGCGCAAGACTTGCTGACGTACATCTAGTTCCGTGAACAATCGAATCACCTGGACGATGAGTTTGTCGTCTCTGTTTAGTCGTTAACAAAATATCTTCTCCAGTGACTTTGAATATAATTGTCGCTGTTCTGTATTTAGTCATTTTACTTACATATATATTTACTTATTTCTTATTTCCCCATTTCCCTCATTATGGATCCCTGCATAACCACAGGCGGATCCATGGAGGATGGTGATCCGTGCTCCTTGTAGCATCTCTGGATCCGCCCTTGATTAATTCAGAACGTCAAAAACGCCTTTCATCGTCGAAATAAGTCGGATGTGTCTAATGATGTTCGGCTGCACCAGCAACGTGGTGAACCACTGCGCATGCGCCAACTGCGAACAGGGTTCAATATTCAGACGTCATTTACGTCATCATTGTCGTCATTCTTCACTGATTCCTTATCTACATCACCGTCATCATTTTCCGCATACATCCCTCTGTAAACAAATTGTACCAAAGGATTAATATATGATATCATGAAACAAGTGCTAAAAACAATATTGAACTAAGATCGTAAAAGAACTTATAATATTAGTACATTTCACGAGTCCCCTTTCTGTCTGTCTGTCTTTCTTTCTTTCTTTCATTTCGACTTGGAGTGACAGCAATGTATTGTGCCGATCGCCGAAATGGGCGATAATACAGAATTTAATGTTCCGATGCCAATTTAAAACCACAAACGTACCTGACAGCGTTCCATATTTTTACAGCAAAATAGTTGAAGGTGTGGATCTTGTATTTGACCCTGTTTGAGGTTCAGTGTTTGTTTTTTAAGACATTATGCTGTATTTACTATAAGGTCTAGATGTACACACCCAAACAGGAGTTGTCTGCTCTCCCATCATGTAAACAGATCAGGCATTGGCAAGCAGCCACGATATAATGGAGTACAGAAAGTAGTTCCAAGAATCTCAGTCGCAGGTCTGAATTAGTGGTGCTTTACAATTATTTGATTCAGATATATAACTTGTTTTGTAATATGAGAGGTTTTGTGACTGTGTTAGTCTATGATGTTTAGTGTATATGTTCTGACAAGATGTAAACATGCCCCGATTATGGAACTCAGGACCCATATAAGACCAACGAGGTATGTACTTAATAGGATGAACACCCACAATTGTACTGAATTGTATTTGTTGTATCTTAACAACCCCTCATGTAAAGGTTAACCGAACCTTTCTGTGGAGATCACCCACCCACGTGTGCCTGGAATTGTCCTGTAAGATTGATTCTTGTTTAAGCATGATTCATCACTTATAATTTGTGTTAGCCCAACAGGAGTTAGGAATCATGCCTTATTTTCTGTAAGGCCTATAATTGAGAGAACACTGATTTATCGAATTTTTTTAACTAGTCATTAACGTGTCATTGCAGAAACAGATAAAAGACTATTGCTTTGAGACAAAGAAGATACTCTTTGGTTTGTTGGCGGGGAAATTCTATTGTGAGTGATCATTAGATTTCTGAGGCTTCGTTCAAATGGTAAATTTATAGATCGACGAACGTGTTTAGAACCACATTTTAGTCAGTACGTTTTATAAACGTCCAGTGTGTCTCCAATCTATTACAGATTACAAGCAACCATTGTTGTGCGAACGAATCTTTTACTTGCTCGTCTACACAGTTCAGCAAGTCTCCCGCTATCGCTCACGTAAACATTGCTTGTCACCTACAATGGCGACGCAGTCGGACAAACCGGCCCAATCTACTCCGTCTGTTAACACTGAAAACTGCTACATCACAGAAGCCGATCAATTTGTTGTCAACGAACTACTTATGAGAAGACAGTCTGGTCACTTTTACGGCTTTTGGTTTGTTTATCCACTAGAGGCAGCAGTGGTATACTCATGAATTAAAGCGTCATGAGTTTATGTATTGATGTGTAGCATGTGATGTTATGTTAAAGTCCCACCTGTGCGTCCCGCCTTTCAATGGGTCATGTGACAGTTTGTTATGGCAGATCAGCTGTGTTTACGTTTTCTACATTGGTAAGTTACATTTGAACAGAAAGAAGCTTAGAACAGGCAGAAGATGGATACACCCAAAACAGTAAACAGAAGAAGAGTCACTGTCGAAAACACGAACGTATGTGTAACATGTCAATGTATATCAAAAGTGAAATACATCATCATAGACAGTAAAGGAACGAGAGGAGTGGCGTGTGCAATTGTGGAAACGTTTTATGATGTTAAATTTGTGTCATGTCAGACAAATTACGGCACGTATATGGGTGAAGTCTTAGAAAAACGTACAATTCACCATTTTCACAGTTTTTCAGCTTTGCATGTGTATAGAATAAAAACTAATTATAAAATCTAATTCTTCTTAGTATCATTCAATAGATAATTGTTTGGGCTTTCAGAAAAATGTAAATTTGTATAAGTCCGACGAGAATTATTTGTGTTATTGGCCTATGAATTAGAAAAAAAGGGGAAAAAATTATTTTTGAGCATTTCTTCATTTTTTAAATGTATCTTATTTCAAGTAATGTAAACTTAGACTATCCCAAACTTATTATTTGTCTAGTAAGTGGACACAGTTTACATTTCCATGACATTTTAACATGATTTGGGCCGGCACAATATTTTCAATTCACATTCAAATGAGAAATTTTAGTTAAACAAACGTCCGTGAATTATATTTCAATAGCCCAATTTGCATGTTAAGAAAGTGGGCACCATATTATTTTTACCACCTATGGACAAGGGTACGTTGTTGCATTGTTGTGGGTGGAAAAAGTTTTAGCCACACCCACTTTCCTTGGCAAGGGTGGCACATGAACATAATTATACTGATAACAATCACGGACGTTTGTTCAACATTTTTACCTCTCCTGCATATAATTAAAATTTCCTAGCTATTTCCTATAGCATTTCTCGTTTCTTGTACCACATTCTTCAATCGTGAACAAAAGTTTCACTACAGTTTGTGTATTGGCCTTACAACTGGCGTCGAAATGAAAACAAACGTCCGTGAATGTTATTGCGACTCAGTCAAGGCTGGAAAATGAATGACCATTAGTGCCCGTATGCTAGCCGGCGGGAGTTTTTTTTACATCCGGGCACTTTTCTAGGACGCAGACAAGGCAACAACACAAATTTGGAAAACTTCTTATACAGATTAACAACAACATTCACTGAGTAAAGGTGAGTGTTCCCAAAAGTTATGATGAACAGTTGTTTTTGAAGGATCGAGAGACCTGCAGATATAGTTAAAGTAGCATTGTAATAGTGTGTTTTGATGTTGTGCATCGTATGTACGACGATGGTTAGAAATCTGTCCAAATCCAGGTCCGCCATGGACGAAAAAAGTATTGGACAAACGTCCGTGAATTAATGGCAAACGTCCGTGATATTTATTTTCTTCAACCAAAGTCAGGTCATTCTGCTTTTATTTTTACATGCTAGTCAAAATTATCGATCTACGACAATACAATAGACATGTACACATCTTCAGGTGATGTTTTACTTACATCCCATGTTAAATACCCTTACTTTGGGCTAGTCCAAGTAATTTTCTTTAGGAAAACAATCAAATGTTGCCACTTATTTCGTTCTCTCAGCTATTAAATATGTACTATAGCATATTATTTCATGGTCTAGTCTACACGTATACTTCTCCTGTCTGTTTAGAGTGTTTTAAAATTAACCTGGCCTTATTTGAATAGACACTGGAGGCACTAATAGAGGTTAAGGTAATAAAAATCACGGACGTTTGCTGTCAGACATAAATGTGACCAATACATGTTAATATTATATGTATCACTGCTATATATGATTTTTATGTTGCACGGGCATCTGTAGAACTATAAAGATCAAGAATTGAGTATCTAACCACACCATGGAGAAATTCAGGGCTACATTTATTTATATCACGGACGTTTGTTTTGTATATTTTGGTCTCAAAATACCACGTTCGGTAGGGGCAGACTTTCCATATTTTAACACAACATGCCCCCCTCGTACTGCTATCATACCCAACAGTCGTTTTAGCAAAATTAAATGGTTCATTTTTGGGTAAAATTCACGGACGTTTGTTTTCATGTTTTTTTCTAGCTAATTATACCTCTCCTCTATTTTTAGCACCATGGGTAGGAAGAAACTTCCCCCAGGGGAGAAGAAATCCCACGCAAAGTCGCAGGCGGAGCAACGAGAAAGGTTAAAGAGAGACTTTGGCGAGGCAGATTTCAACAATGCTGAGGCCGAGCGAAAGCGAACCAGCCGGCAGAGAGTATGGCAAGCAATAGCTACAGATGAGAAGGACCGGCGGAATGCTCTGGCGCGCATAATGGGGCAGCGCTTCAGAGCAAAGAAGAAGGCAGAAAAGGAAGCGCTGCAGCCCGGACCTCAGCCTGCACCTCAGCCTGCGCCTCAGCGTGCCCAGCCTGGACCCCAGCCTGCGCCTCAGCCTGCGCCTCATCGAGCCCAGCCTGGACCCCAGCCTGCGCCTCAGCCTGCGCCTCAGCGCGCCCAGACTAGATCCCAATCTGGACTCCAGCCTGCGCCTCAGCCTGCGCCTCAGCCTGCGCCTCAGCCTGCGCCTCAGCCTGCGCCTCAGCCTGCACCTCACCCAGCGCCTCAGCGCGGTCAGCCTGGACCTGAGACGGCGACCCCACGACGACGACGACGCACTAATCGACTGCAGGTAATTTATAAAGAACTTCCACAGAGATAAATAATTATCTTGAGATTAAAGTAATAATTTTGAGATTAATGTCCTAATTATAGTCTGCATTACTAGATCTATACTAAATTAAAATTTTACTTTTTATATCAGGTGGCGCTGTTCCGGCCAAAGCGGCCACTGGCCAGAACTCCGCGTAAGTCCAGGCTGTACTACCACCTGCACTTGGAGAAGCAGCGTGTCGCCGAGCGGCAGGCTGAGATCAGCAAGTTGAATGCTGCTGCTGCCGAACCAGCTGCTACCGAACCAGCAGTATTGCCCCCCAAGTCAGCACACAAGTCCGCTGCTCTGGACAACCGCACTCCCCGTGTTGCGGTCTGCACTGCTCCTCCCCGGGTTGACCGGATTCCCCGGGTAGAGGACGGTGGGGTGGAGGACGGTGGGGTGGAGGACGGTGGGGTGGAGGACGGTGGGGTGGAGGACGGTGGGGTGGAGGACATTCCCCCACACCGGGTTGAGCGGAGTCCCCAGCTAGGGGACCACGGTGATGGTCCACGGGATGACACAGGAACCCGCAATATTGAGGATGCCGAGGAGATTCCCCTTCCCCCTCCCCAAGTTGACCAGAGTCCCCAGGCAGAGAATGGCGGTGATGTGACCCGGAAAAAGGCTGAACTTTATGACACTGTTGTGGACAACTTACGGCGAATGTCTCGGTCTGAGCGCCTCAGGTTTTTGAAGTCCGTCACCTCGCCCGAGGAACTCAAGGTAAAGAGGCTGACAAGCCAGTTGGCGAAGGACGTCAAGGTCGACCGACGTTCATTGCTTTCGGGTCCCCGAAAGGTCTCTACACGCGCAGTGGAGTTCAGGGGGCGGAGGGAACTCGTGATCGAATTTCTCAAGCGCCCCGAGCACTCGTACACTCTTCCGGGCAAAAAGGACACGGTGACAGTCAAGAAGGTGAAGCACCAGAAAGTCATTCTGACGGAGTTCACGGACCACCTGCACAAGATTTATAATGAGCAGCACCCCAGTCACACCGTCAGCCGGACCTTCTTCAACAATGTGCGTCGTGTGGAGAAGTACATCAAAATTGTGAAGTTCAACAACACCAGTGTTTGCCTGTGTGTTAAACACCAGAACTTCGCACTTAACCTCCGTGCTGTCGGTGTGAAAACGCTTCCGGACGATCTTGTTCGCAACACCACCGTGGACGTCTTCACCGCCATTCTCCGAGGGAAAAACCTGCCCGACACAATCCGCTGTGAGACCTGGCAGCGGGTTAGGGTCCCGTACGGTGACCCTGAGGAGGGGAAGACGTGCTGGAAGTTGCGCCTGGTGGAGTCGGACACTCTGAGGGACTCCTACATAGACAATCTGGCACAGGAGTTCCTCTCCATCAAAGATCACACCACCAGGGCACAGAACCAACACCGCGTAGTGCGACAGCTCAGGGAACGCATGTCTCCAGCAGAGTGTACCATCCAGATGGACTTCGCCGAGAATTGGATGGTCTCATATCCCGAGGAGCCACAGAGCGTGTACTATGCTAAGGAGCCAGTCACCCTCCACCCAGCTGTCATCCACCACCGGGAGGAAGAGGTTACCACACACTGGTCTGTGGCCCTCGTGACGGATGACCGGGCCCATGACACCGGTGCCATCCTCGCATTCCTCAGAGTTCTGTGCGACTTTGTCCGCACCACTCTGCCCGAGGTCACCACCATCCACTATGCCTCCGACTGCCCTTCCAGCCAATATAGGAATATCTCCATCTTCTCGATACTTTGCAAGCACCAACAGTTGTTTGGCTTCCAGGCGACCTGGACCTACTTCGAAGCAGGCCATGGCAAAGGGCCATGCGACGGCGTTGGTGCTGCAGCGAAACGGAATGCGGACTTGGCGGTGAAGCGGAACAAAAAGATACGGAACGCAGCTCAGTTCGCTAAGATGGGGAACAAACTGGAGGGGTCTGTCCGCTACATCTGTGTCGCTGTGCCGGATATTGTACGCGAGAGGCGCCGTGTGCGTGAACTAGTTGCCAGCAAGAGTGTGCCAGGCACTATGTCTGTGCATGGAGTTGTGCCTGTGACTCCGGACCACTCTATTGCTGTGCGGGACACCTCCTGCTTCGACGCATGCTGCTGGGAGAACTGCACATCTCGGCGGCAGTGTCCAGGTTGGAAGGAGCGCGTGCTGTTCCCCGGAGGCGACCAGGTCGAGGAAACAGAGGTAGAGCCCGCACCGGAGCCTGAGGCCACAGAACATTCAGCGGAGCCTGCTGCACCAGAGCTTGATGCAGCAGATCGACCAGTGGAACCCACTCCACAGGAGGAAACCTACGATGTAGAAGACTTCCTCGCATGCATATACGATGGCCAATGGTACCTCGGGAAGTACGTGGTGGACTTTATGGTCCACAAGTCTCGCGGTGATCATACCATGTTCCGTTGGCCAGTCACTAAGGACATACTAACCATCCCAAAGGAGGACATACTCCTGAAGACCTGCTCACCTGAAGTTGTAGGTACTTCTAGGCGTATAAGCCACTATGTCCTACCACCTGCCTTGTTACAGTTGATCGCGGCCAGGTTCGCTGCGCTGTAAGACAGTATTATAGTACGCAAACGTCCGTGAACTTTTTAAACAAACGTCCGTGATTTGTATTTAAGTATACTGAGAAGGTTACTGAAACTGGCAGAATGATCGTTTTCACTGTTGAAACTAATAGTAAACATGTTGGCCTTGTACATTGAGGGTATAGAAGAGGTTCTGTGATATACTTGTATAAGTGGGACCACACATAATCTGGAGAAAGTAAAAAAAAAAGGTTTTTATTTTTCAAAATCATAACACATACAGTGAATGGTCGAAATATATACTTGTATATAGCTATAAGCACAGATCAACCTCTTTTGTACATGTAGAAGACGTTTTGAGATAATATGAAGATGCTTAGTACTCATACAAGTGTCTTAAGTAAATGATACCAGTAACAAACGTCCGTGATTTTTACGCAAACGTCCGTGAGTTTTATCTATATATATGGTAAGCAGGCATACTGATCACCTGCAAGTGTTAGAAAGGTCTTTATTACTGCTAAAGCTAATAGTAAACATGTTGGCCTTATACATTAAGGCTATAGAAGAGGTTCTGTGATATATTTGTATAAGTGAGACCACACATAATCTGGGGAAAGTAAAAAAAAAGGTTTTAATTTTTCAAAATAATAAAATATACAGTGAATAGTTGAAATATATACTTGTATACAGCTGTAGGCACAGATCAACCTCTTTTGTACATGTAGAAGATGTTTTGAGATGATATGAAGATGCTTAGTACTCATACAAGTGTCTTAAGTAAATGATACCAGTAACAAACGTCCGTGATTTTTACGCAAACGTCCGTGAGTTTTATGTATATATGGTTAGCAGGCATACTGTTCACCTGCAAGTGTTAGAAAGGTCTGTATTACTGTTAAAACTAATAGTAAACATGTTGGCCTTGTACAGTAAGGCTATAGAAGAGGTTCTGTTGTATTTGAGAGCACATGTAACCTGGGGAAAGTTATAAAAAAAATATTCAAAGTCATGACACATACAGTGAATGGTCGAAATGGTCGAAATATATATTCGTGTATAGCTATAGCCAAAGATCAATACAAGTGTCTTAAGTAAATTATACCAGTAACAAACGTCCGTGATTTTTACGCAATTTTATATGACTTTGTATATGTCGGCTATGAGACAACGGTGCTGTTTGTGAGTGCTCTGGACCACATATTTTGTAAAGTAGATATGTCGTAGATTATGTAGAGTGACTTTCATGTATAAGAGAGCATTTTTGAATATGCAAGGGTAAAGTCAAAAGTGTTTTCCAAAGATTTACGCTATTTTCAGTCATCGGTGAAAGTTGATTAGCATATAATTTTAAAGATTCTTTTATGTACTTATTCATTTTCTGTACTTTTAAACATACATATCATGGCTAGTTATAAACCAAATTTGCAGTTAATCTGAGATATTAAAAGGGTCTTTAATTGTTGTTCAATTTATTTCGATCACGGACGTTTGCCGATCACATTAGGTTTTCTTTGACAATCTCTAAAAACTGAACCGCTAGGATAAAGTCAGTATAATTTGGTGCTAAATGAAGGGAATAAGTTGGTCTTCAAGTGTAATAAAGTTGTTTAAAGTTATTGTGAGTTTTATTATTTTGGCCTGTTTAGCCCCAATTGTACGTTTTTCTATGACCTGACCCATATATGTAAAACGTGTCGAAAGCTTTTTGATAGACATGATGCTATACTGAACTCTCTGAGAAATATCGAACACAAATTGTGCAATGGTGCACAGAGATTTGTGCCAGTAGAAGTGGTGAAGCACTTATCAAAATCGCCAATGGCCCTTATCAGTGGCAGACAAACCAAAAAGCATCACGCTGAGTCCGAAGGTGTTGCTGCAAGTCAAACCTCAAAGACAGGGGACAGGATTCGTCTGAGTTACGGGTCGGGGTAAACAAGAGATCCACAGACAGAGGATGACACGTGTCATGAACATGGCGATGGTGATGACATCACAAAGATAACACCACAGCTAGCATCAACTGACACGAACAGGGTGAAGTCGTGTTTATTCAGAACAAAAACGCAGGGCAGACGCATCACCATAAACAAAAAATACTATGCAGTTGGACTGTTGTCGATCTGAGGCAAAAGATCAGGACATAATTCCCACGGTTATGATTATGTGCGAACGTCAGATAATGAGGCTGTTTCAGATGAGTTCCCCTGCTCGGGTAATAACCGGCGGCAACCAGTACTCAAGCCAAGGAAAATTTGTTAGTGGAAAAGGTGACCAAGAATCATTACGACAAGAAATTGCCATGCTACTATTGCTACAACATCTTTAAGCACAGACTACACGGCCATTTAGACGCCTGCCTCAGAGGTGAGCTGCAGCACTTGGTAAAACTGGAAACCAAAGGAAATACGCAATAGAAAAACAACAACATGGGCAACTACAGGCACAATATACACGCTCTGTGTTCTGGACAAGGATAATTCAATGTTGCCAGAAGGTCGGGCAGTCAGACAATGGACTACTTGCTATCGTTGCAAAACTGTCCAGGCCAATTGTCGAGGCCATTTGTCCAGGCCAATTGTCCAGCACTGACTCAGTTGTTGCTGTGTGACTGACCACATATGCAGTTGTTTTGCACAAAAGAATATTGCTTGAGACAAAGAAGAACACACCAAAGGTATTCTTTGATTTAATGCAAGTTAAATATGTTCATTTAGTTAATACGACAAGATAATACGGCAACATCTTTAAACACAGAATACACGGCCATTTATATGCCTACCATTTTCGGCCACATGAGATGTTCGCGACCGCAAGGTATCAGGCTATGCATCAGTCAATGGACAAGGCCCGGCGACCTGCATCCCTACCAGAAGAGGCATCAGTCGAGACACTAAAAACCTATCTCAATATGTCAATCAAGAGGCTGTCAACACAACAGGAGTTGGTTGGAAAGGACTATGTGTCTTGTTCTGACTTCTGGAGAAGAACTCATTGTTGCCAGAAGGTCGGGCAGTGAGACAATGGAACCAGCTGACTACTGGCCATGCATTCACTGCTTAGCGTTTTGCAAATCAGAGCAGCTTAAATTTCTGCCAACACCACTGGCAACGGCAAAGAAAGAAAGAAAACACATGTATATGATAACTTTAATCATAACCCGATTTAAAACAGACGTAGCTCCCAATGGGCAGTCTATAGTGGGGGCAGGCTGTATTACTAAGGGTAGAGGACAGTGTTTATATCGAAAGATATATGTGAAATCTTTGCGTGGTGACAGATACAAGTGACAGGCGTTTCGTGTCCATCGTCTAGCATACATGTTGCACATGAGAGCAGAAATCCCTGAAAATATGCACTGCAGCCATCGCTGTCACAATAGTTTGTGTGTCAATGTTGAACATCTGACCATATAACCTGCATTTGTGAACAGTAACAGGCGGTCTTGTGCTACGGCAAGGAATTGCTTTGGACACTGTGAAGCCCCGTCTTGTATATTGTTTTAAATAATCAGTTAATGACATGACATGATATAAAGGTAATTGCAATTAATTATTCCATCAATTAACTAATTAATTAAGGTAATTGTCATTACTCACCATCATATTTATGTTCCAATGTTTTGTACAAACATAGATATGATAACCCAACCATCGTTTACAACACATTCATGCATATGGCCTCTGCTAGTTTTGTCAATGATGTGATGTGGTGATGTGTATTCAAAATAAATAGAATGTATGTAAATGTTTTGTATCTTATGATTTCTGGAAGAACAATTGAAAATAGCGAGGAAAGAACAAAGAAACCAACATGGATAATATGATAATATGCTTTGGTTTCGGGGTGTGACTGTTGCTTGGTGGTTTATAGTTGTTCACTATCACTATCAGATTACCAATTGTTTGGTTTGAAACTTTATTCCTGTTCCCCTGGTCTTGTGGTTGCCTGTGACGGACGTAACATGGATGATCTGGAGGAACAGTTGAAGGTGTTGCGACTGCAGCTGGAGCAGTCCATGGCTCAGACCACTGAGGCACAGCAGGAGAAAGCTGCGGCTAAGTCTGAGTGGCAGGCGCAGAAGTTCCACCTGGATCAAGAGCTAGCCAGAAGTCACGGGGATCCTGCAGCGGCCGCGCCTCAGCGCATCTACGTGCAGCGGGAACGCCGTATGCCAAAACTGGGTGGAAGACCACAGAAGCCGGAGGACCCAGACGTGGACGACTGGACCGCGGACATGGAGAACCATTTGCAGGCCAGTCCATTGTCTGATCGGGAGGGTTTATATTTCGTAGTGGACCACCTTACTGGACCGGCTGGGCAAGAGGTCAGACTTAGAGAACCTAGAACAGCGATGGAGGCTCTGCAGATTGTCAGACGTGTCTTCGGTGGTGTGGACACAATGAATGCAGCCCAAGAAGCTTTATATACAAGAATTCAGCAGCCATGAGAGACCCTGCTGGATTAGTCCCTCGCGCTGGTGAAGTGAAGCTATTTAGTAAACTCAGTAAGCGACAACCAAGTCTATCCCCACTGAGGGATGAGACCTTGAAGGGACGATTTGCCTCAGGGGTTCGCGACGTATCTTTGCAACGCGAGATGCGCCGGCTGGAATTGGACGACTCAAGAATGTCGTTCTGGGAGTTCCGGGACAGGGCAGTCGCCTGGATAGGGAAGGAAGAACCCAAAAAGATGGCTACTCATGACGCCATGAGTACCACTGTTGGTAGAGATCCGGATAACGCCACCATCCTCAAGAAGCTGGATGCTCAACAGCATCGACTACAGCATATGCAGGAGATGTTGACGAAGCAAAAGCAACAGCTGGAAGGAGTCAGATCTTCCAGGAGCTGGGAGTCCCCCCGCTCATCGAAGCGTGGCTACAATGTGGAAGGTAGGCGGGTCTGCTCTGTGTGTGGATCAGTAGACCACATTAGCCCGAATTGTCCAAAGAAGGGGAGCACGGGCAAACCGGGAAACTAGCTGCCTCCTCTGCACAGGTCCAGGTAGGGGATGGCGAGCTAGAGGACCCATCAGGTGTTGACGTGTATATCATTGAACCAGCGAACGGGTTTGGTGAATCATGCACAGTGAATCGGGCAGTATTACGGATATGTCCGCAACCAGAGAAGACAACGAAACGAAGGCTGCCCAGCATTCCTGGTGGCTACTACCAACGCAACCAAGACTCAAGGACTCGTCCGATCATGACACCAAGCCATTACAGTGGAGGTATGTCACGAAATCAGCATCTTTGAACATCATATTAACACCATATTGATGTTGTTACATAATTGTGGCTTTCCGTCTCGGCCACAATCTATTGAAATGGGCTGAACTGAAACGAGGATTGGGAATACGTCAGCAGAATTCCACAACTAAAACACAAGCAGAAACGTTCGCTCAGTTACATTCCTCAGAATGGACTGACAAAGAATGGAAATATATGTATAATAGCTTTCCACATATGTCTGCACTCTTTTGATATGTTTGTGTTTTGGACATGTTCATGTAGGGGAAATGAAAAATACACTTGATTCTATTTCCTCATGCTGAAGTTATGTTTTGTCAATGTCATGGCGATGATGTGTGTTCAAAATAAATACAACGTATGTAAAGGTGTTGTATCTTATGAGTTCTGGAGGAACAACTGAAAACAGCGAGGAAAGAACAAAGAAACCAACTTGGATAATACGATTACCCAACTAGTCAGAGGACAAGACATTACAACACATTCATGTGGGGATTTGTGAAGTTATTTAACGTTTCCAATGACATCAACACCCATGCAACAACGAGGAAACTGTATGTTTCTGACTGACAACAGAGCAGCTTAAACTTCTGCCTAAACAACTGGCAACGGCAAAGAAAGAAAGAAAACACCAACATAAATATGATAACCCTATTTAGAATAGAGCTGGCTCCCAATGGGCAGTGTATAGTGTGGACAGGCTGTACCACTAAGGGTGGACAGGCTGTACCACTAAGGGTGGACAGGCTGTACCACTAAGGGTGGACAGGCTGTACCACTAAGGGTAGAGGAGAGTGTTTATATGGAAAGATATATGTGAAATGTTTGCGTGGTGACATATACAAGTGGCAGGGGATGTGTGTCCATCGTCTAGCATACATGTTGCACGTGAGAGCAGAAAGCCCTGAAAATATGCACTGCAGCCATCGCTGTCACAATAGTTTGTGTGTCAATGTTGAACATCCGACCATAGAACCTGCATTTGTGAACAGTAACAGGCGGTCGTGTGTTACAGCAAGGAATTGCTTTGGACACTGTGAAGCCCCGCCTTGCATATTTCTTTTACATAATCAGTTAATGACATGACTTTAAATAAACATAATTGTAATTAATTAATTAATCCATAAAGTAACTAATTAATTAAGGTAATTGTAGTATGCCCAGAAGTAACATATTAAGGAAATTAAGTGTAGCACATAGGATCATAATAACAAAATAACTAGTGACATATTACTGGGTGTGTTCTCTAAACAGGTCGCACTGCCAACCATGGCAGAGATCGTTACTTTATATTATTGTGATGTAGTAAACCTGATCACAAATGCATTGCACTGCAGGGTGAGCAACCACTTCCTGTGACGCCCTGCCTTGACGACGTCTGGAAGCATCACAATGTCTCCCCAGTACTGATGGCTGTAGTGAACAAGGTGAAGCTGTCCGGCAGACCGAACAGTGATTTTGTAGATGAGGTAAGTTAACGGGACACTTCCAAGTAAGTTTACTAAACAATATATTAACAATCGCTTCAGCATACAAAAGGTATTTACTGTTTCAGCATGTCTTTGACAATACAAACATTGTGCTGGCACCTTTCAATGTGTCCAGTGACCAATTTACAACCGCCAACCACAGTGAAAGAGGTCAGGTCAATGCTAGGCATGTGCAATTACTATAGGTCCAGCCTGCCTAATTATGCGAAGGTAGCTGAACCTTTGATAGAATTGACAAGAAATTATGTGCGTTTCGCATGGAATAACGAGAGACAAGAAGCGTTTGACGAACTAAAACGACTGTTAACATCTTCACACGTAATGGCACCACCCGACATAAACAAACCTTATAAAATCTATACAGACGCCTGTGACTACGCGATAGGAGGAATTCTCGTTCAGGATTCAGACGACGGAGTTGAAAGGGTGATTCAGTACATTAGTCACACTCTGTCCACTACTCAAAGGAAATGGCCAACGATTGAGAAAGAAGCTTATGCAGTAGTACATTGCATTGATAAACTCCGACCTTATTTATATATGGGGCGCAGTTTAAATGTTTCACAGACCATAAGCCTCTACTCTCCTTGTTCACTCAGTCAATGAATAACACAAAGATTCAGCGATGAGGGTGTTACTGGCAGAGTTCGGAGCTACGATACATTATAGACAAGGGAAGCGACTTGTCAGGGCCGATATGTTGTCTCGCATTAGACAGCGCACGGATAACATAGCCGCGATAGACATTGACGAACCTTTGGACCCTGACGCCTTACCCCCCGACGATGAAATAGGAGACATCCTACCCTTGATTCATGACGGTCTAGAACTTAAGACAGTTGCAGTAGATCAGCGTAAGGAATTCCCTGACCTATGGCAGCGGGGACAATTTGATGATGACGAAGAGTATACAATAATATATGGAGTGTTATATAGCGTCAAACCACCAAACATGACTGCACCTATGTACCCACGATTAGTTCTACCGAAAGCCTACCGAGAGGCAGTCATTGAACGCGCACACAAGGAGTGTGGGCACATGGCAGTATGGAAGACTGTTCGACGCGTAACTGAAGCGTATGTTTGGGTGGGGTTACGGCGAGATGCAAGGGCACAGTTACGTAAATGCACAGTATGCTTAATGCATAATCGACACCATGCCAGGCACGCTATGGGGGAAATGCCAATCGCATCTTTT
Source organism: Oasisia sp. SBJ-2009 (assembly GCA_964017155.1). Taxonomy (NCBI): domain Eukaryota; kingdom Metazoa; phylum Annelida; class Polychaeta; order Sabellida; family Siboglinidae; genus Oasisia; species Oasisia sp. SBJ-2009. The sequence goes on from OZ024865.1 coordinate 38,539,991, forward strand.
CCATTTCAGATTTGCAGTATGGATCTAATTGGCCCCCTGAATATCAGTCCTCGTGGGAATAAATATATTCTTACGATAATTGATTTTTGTACTGGTTATGCTGAATGCTTTCCCATTCCATCTAAAACAAACGAGAACGTATGGAATGCCTTCACAAATGGGTTTATCTCCCACCATGGCTGTCCTGAGATCCTTCTGACCGATTTAGGAACTGAGTTCACCGCGTTAGAGTTCGAAACATATCTTGAAAAAATAGGTGTAGAGCATCGAACGATCACACCATTCCATCCTAGCTCTAATGGGAAAATCGAGAGGTTTAACAAAACGGTTAAATATCTTATTCAACGGGCTGTTGATAATCAACCAACCAGGTGGGAAGACGTACTGAACGACGCATTATTGGTATACAGGACCAGTGTATCCTCCACTACCGGGTACACTCCACACTTCCTAGTGACAGAGCGAAAGCTTCGAATGCCGATGGAGAAAACGTTGTGCATATCGAACGAGCAATCATTTGGCAACAGGCTTGACGACCTGGCAATAGCCCTTAAAATCGCACGGGTAAACACAGAAGAAAGTCGCAAATATAACCGCGAACGCTTGGCTAGGAAGGAAAATGCAAGGCAAATTTCGCCCGGAGACCCGGTCATAATAAAAGCAGAAGGAAGACTCACATTCACTAGTCGTTGGGATCCAGAGTGGATCGTCACACGCGTTAGAGGATCTGTGGTATTCTTACATCACCAACGCACGGATAAAACAAAAGTTTTAAACCGTGAAAAGGTAAGAATAGTCGACCCCGAATTAAGATGGGACAAGTGCCACAGTCGCCCTAAACGTAAACAAGAGCGACCAAGCCGATACCGGAGACGGTTGGCCCAGATACGCAACGACAGACAGCCCCCACATGTTGACCCCGCTGACACAGATAGCGAGGACAGCGTCAGCGAACAGCACGGTCCAGAAATAGTAACCAGCAGACGTGGGTCAACCGAGCAGACACAGCGACCGCTCGAGGACGCAAATCACCATGGAAACGGAAGAGATGACTTTCCGGCTCAGACTGCTGACTTAGTACCCGACGATAAGACAGTCCGGCGCTCTCGTAGAATCAGGGCACTGTCTACCCGAGCTCGCTTGGCAGCAGACGCATCAGAAGAGAGCGATATAGAGGTTGATCCGGTCATCACTCATTTCAGAAAGCGACGAACGTTAGCACCGACTGAATTTGTACAGAAACGTTCTAGACGAGATTGTATCTGTTTGGTGGCGTTATTTACGCACTAATTTTTAATAAAAAAATTAATAGACAGGTCGCTTCTCTAGAGTTAGGATTTTTAACCGAAGAATTACTAAGCAGGCAAGAAATTGTGAAAATTCTAACAGCCGGCAGACGTGCTGGTTTTGAATCGCCCAGTATACATTGGTACTATGAAAACATTCGCGTGTATCCAATCTCCAGATATGAACGCCAGTTGATATTCCGAATTAAATTACCATTAACCGACTCTGTACTATATAAGCGATATTACCTCACTAGTTGGCCAATTCCGAGTAAATCACATAATTTCACTGTTCAACTAAGAGTATCAAATGACGTAGCGTTTAACCCACTGACAGGCGGTATGTACGAACCGACTGCTTGCCAGGGAAAGCAACCTATGGTATGTCGAGCAGGAGCTATTTACGATCGTAGTCGATTTGAGTGTCCCAGAGGAATACTTACAGGTGAAGTTAACCTAAGAAAGAAATGTAAAGTGACGATAAGACCACAGACTGACACCGACACGACCGAGACGGAACTATTCCCTGGAACATTTGTGATAGTGACGTATGGAGAACAAATATCACTCCTTTGCACAAATGAACCAGAACGTAGACTGACATTGACAGGTGGTGCTTATGCGTTGAGATTACAACAGGGTTGCTATCTAAAGGCCTCTGGCTGGACAATTATGGCGAAGATCACTTGACCCATCCATCGAAATTTTGGTTTATGACGATGAGAAAAGACTTCTTGGTCTAAAAATCACTACTTTTAATGCCACAATTCTTGTTCTTAATGTATATCTACCATATCAGAGCGATGATAATGTTGATGAATATCAAGCTATTTTAGGCAAGATCCAAGCCATAACTGACTCATTTGATTCAAGTAATATTTTTATTGTTGGAGACTTTAATGCTGATTTAATCAAGACTAGCTTATTTTCACCATTTCTAAATTCTTTTATTTGTGAATGCCACTTTATCCCAAGTGACATTAAGTATCTTCCCCCCGATTCGTTTACATATGTTAGTGACGCCCATGGCTCTAGGAGCTGGCTGGATCATGTGCTTTGCACCCACTCCAGTCACTCATCTGTCTCTGATATGGTAATTAATTATGACTGTGTCTCTTCGGATCATTTTCCTCTATCGTTTACCATTTCTATCAAATTACTACCCACTTCTGAATCATCCACTACGCAACAAACTTGTAAGCCCAGTCCCATGTGGGATTGTGCTTCCTCCCATGACCTTCTCAACTATTACAACAATTCTGGTTCTCTTTTATCCGGCATTGACGTACCACATGCTGCTCTAAGTTGTACCAATCCTAACTGCCATGATGTAGCCCATCAGCTGCTCTTGTGCAAATTTTATAATGATATCATACATTCTCTTACGGATGCTTCCGATGTCATTCCTACTAAAACGTATAACACATCCCGAAAATTCAATGTTCCTGGTTGGAACGACCTAGTCAGGGACTCTCATCAAACTGCCAGAGAAACTTTTCTCATCTGGCGGTCTGCTGGGAGTCCGAGACATGGTTCTTTGTATGACTTAATGAAAATTAAACGTGCCCAGTTTAAACGCAACAAAAGACATTGCGAAAAAAATGCTGAATCTCTTAAAGCGGAGCGTCTAGCTTCCAATCTGAGCAGCCATGATTTTAAAAACTTTTGGAAGGGCATCAAACAAGCAAACAATGCCAGGTTACCTAACCCCAGTAATGTTGGAGGTGCCTGTGGTGCTGAAAACGTCAGAAATATGTGGCTTCAACATTACCAATCACTGCTTAACTCTGTACCCGAGTCTACTGTTCACATTCATAAGATTGACATGTATTGTAGCAATATTCAACTTAGCGACAATATGGTTGTTAAAGTTAAAGAACTACAAGAATTAATAATTGCTATGCCTGTTGGTAAAGCCTGTGGCTATGACCATATCAGTAATGAACATTTTAAGTATGCTAACGAAAAACTACATATTCTTATGTCTTTGTTGTATAGCAGTCTGTTAATACATGGTTTTTTACCTGATACTATGATGACAACAATCATAGCTCCTATCATTAAAAATAAATCTGGTGATTTGTCAGACAATAATAACTATAGACCCATTGCCCTTGCCACAGTAGCTAGCAAACTATTTGAATCATTAATATTATCCAGGGCTATCCCATTTCTCATTACATGTGACAATCAATTTGGATTTAAAAAGCATCACTCTACTGAGATGCTCATATTTCTGTTAAAAGAACTTTTTCGAAACTATATTGCTAATGGGTCTTCTATGTATGTTACTATGTTGGATGCCTCCAAAGCCTTCGACAAAGTTAACCACAGCAAGCTATTTGGTAAATTAATTGATCGTGGCTGTCCAGCTTTTATTGTACGCATTCTATACCACTGGTACGGTACCCAACAATTTACCATCAGATGGTGTCAGGGATTTTCTAGCTTTTTTACTGTTTCCAATGGTGTTAAACAGGGTGGAATCCTTTCCCCCCATCTTTTCAATGTGTACATGGACGACTTAAGCGTTAATCTAAACAAATTATATATTGGTTGTCTTTATGCTGGCACCTTAGTCAACCACTTGATGTATGCTGATGACCTCTGTATTTTTTCTCCCAGTGTTGCTGGTTTGAGAAAACTTACTGATTGTTGTGCCAAGTATGGCGAATTGTTCAATATTACTTATAATGCCAAGAAGTCCTTTTGTATGGTTATTGACAACCAATCCCAGGACAGGAAACATTTTCATTGTATCCATCTCGATAACCATCCATTACCTTATACTACAAAATGTAAATATCTTGGTCATATAATCAACAATAACCTGACTGATGATGACGACATAGCCAGACAAAAAAGATGCCTTTATGCCCAAGCCAATGTATTAGCTCGAAAATTTTGTCTTTGTAATATTTCTACCAAAATTATTTTATTTCAAGCATACTGTACTCCTATGTATACTTCTAGTCTTTGGTGCACATTCAAAAAATATAGCCTCAAAAGCATTACTGTCGCATACAATAATAGCCTCAGAATTTTACTAAACTTACCCTCAAGATGTAGTGCAAGTTTTATGTTTGCCACCAACTATATTAAATCCTTCAATGAACGCATTCGTTCATCAATTTTCAGTCTTTTATGTCGTCTTCATCAGTCAGATAATATCCTTTTTATTAATTACCTTCATACCGACATTCATTTTAAGAGCCATTTGTACTCATACTGGAGGTCTTTATTGTACACATGTCATTAGTATTGTATTTATTTTTGAATCATTTTTTATTGTTTTTATTTTATATTTATTTTTACAACTTATTTAATTCATTTCCTCATATATTTAGACATAACTTTTTAAATTTTACACTTATATTTTTACGTTGATCTCATTGCTTTGATTGTATTATATGTATTGTACTTTTTTTTTTTTTAATTGTATTTTATGTATACATATATGGACGTCTTGTCTGAAATAAACCTTATTATTATTATTATTATTAATAACAAGTATTGCCGGACTCAGCTCCAACGTTTCGGTCGACTTCGCAGTCATTTCAATTCCCCCATTTTCCCTTTTGCAAAAACTTCCTCACGACAAAATTAAACACCATTTCGATAATCCTGTGTGGGGATCTATGGGTGTAATAAAAAGTATTCCACTAGACAGGTTGGCGGTTGATTCTGAGGTAGACACGCAAATTTGGGGTAGTTACCCCGGGCACATTTCTTGGACTGCATTGATTGGTTTTATCGGTATGGCAGTAGCGCTAATGGGTATCCTCTTAGTGATGTATCGTAAACAGATAATTACTTTGCCAACATGGGCTATGAAACGCTCAGCTCACGAACCAGCGGGTAGCTTTGATTCAGCAGATATCTCCCGCAGAAACATAGGCGTAGCCGCGCCTAATCCACCGGAAGCATGGCAAACTAGTGGCAGTGATCGAAGTAATCACTAAATTGTTAGTGATGTAGTATGTTCTGCCTAGAAAATGGCAGCCGACAAACCTGTAGTTCGTTTGTCAGTTTGATGTTGCAATTATATAATGCTGTTTACGTTGATTGTATTGTACACGCTTACATTAAAGAAAACAATTGGTTGCGTTGTTACAATTGCGCTGAATATTATGCTAGTCTTATATTTAATCATGTTTTGATTGTATTGTCAATCTTGCGACTGTCAAACTGCTGACAAGACACATTGTGAAATGATGTTTGGTTTCTACGCAATTCAGATGTTGTCATGTTATTATGATTAGTAAGCATGTGTGGTGATTTCGGCAAAAATAAGACCGATTTTCAATGAGTGTCATTTAGTCATCTCATTGATTGCTATGCTCTTATGTTATGCATGCAAATAGTATATTTAATATTGGAAGGCATCCTTTATGTTTGCCATAAGGATTCTTGCTGCGTGACATGTAGATTGTAAGAAGTTAAAACGCTTGTATACGTTGCGTTTCAAAGTTAGCCATTTACTGTTAATAACATGCAGGATCTGTTATTTTGATCTTTTTGTGAGTTTAAGAATGTATCTTAAACTAGAAGTGTGTATGGTATGTAACATACCTGCCTGTATTAGCTAATTTAGTTAATTATTATTAGTAGTATATTAGCAGTATCCTATTAGCTATTAGAAATTATTATTATTATTATTATTATTATTATTATTATTATATAAGCATTTAACGAAAATCCAGATTCACAATGAGAATAAATGCTGTTAGGATTTGTCTAAGATTAATGGTGATTAATGGACACGAAAGATATCCGGTTGACCAGCAGGAAAACAATTCAGACATAGTTCCAAAGGGTCATAGCCGGGATGCTGACAGGGCACGATAAGATTAATGTTGAAAGACATCTCCGGGAGACACAAGGGTCATAGCCGGGAACTGGCACAGACGTTGGTCTGACGTTGGACTGACCTTCCTTAATTGTTGACCATATCCGGTTTTTAGATGTAGGGGAAATATGCTAATACATGCGTACCCTCTCACGTGGTCGATACACCCTCATCCCCAAAGTTATGACGACATAAAATCGCGCATGCGTAGAAGCATAATACCTCCAACTCTTGTATTGTGCGTTTGGATGTTTTACGTATTAAAACCCAAATTATAGTCGATTCATGGGCGTGGTTTACCACCATGACAAATTAGTTTGAGAGGCACAATTTAGAAGATCGAGCAGGGCGGCACGAATTACACTAAAAGAGAGCCGTTTGACGCTCTCCAAGGAAAACTATGAAAACGTTTTCCCATATTTGACATGGCTAAATTTCGGCAGCTGTATATCACGGCGATGTACAGTCTGTTATATTTTTCGACTTCCAAACACCGGACAGTTTAAATGTAAAAGTCAGACACGAACAAGTTGATGCTACAAGATCGTTGTATGATTGTATGTTGACGCTGATGTAATAAAGTCTACGTCGATGCGAATCTGGAACCCGTTGTTTTGTCATGATTGACAATCCACACACCCTTAGCCGTGAGGGATCATCAAACAACGTGGTGAACGACACGACACGGCTTGGCGAGCGAAGTGTCAACACTTTGTGAGGTAAGACTTCCCCTCGATTACCTCCATTGCGTTGCGCGCCCACATAAGACGGGGACGACCTTACAATACACTGTAGTACAGTTTTGTTTACAAGTCTGAAAATAGTATCTAGCTCACTACAGCTGACTGCAGCAGCCGTAGTTCACACAATTTATCATGATAAGGAAACGGGTGAGGGTGGCTGCAGAGTACGTACTGGGTGCTCTCATCTGTGTCATCATAAACATCCTGCTTACTGCAGAGGGAGTGTTGCCCTTATACGAACAGAGTGACAGCTGGTGCACTAACTAACTAACTAACTAACTAACCACTATGTCGCTAGACTGACTCGCTGTCATCTACAATTCTCAAAAACAAAACACACACGTTGAACTGGGCCTGCCGCAGCACAAGTTCACTGAAGGAGTGGATCACAGGTGCGTTTGTTTTGGGATTGGTTCAATGGCGACGCTTGTACATCCGGTGGCTTCACTCTGAGACACTCGATCCGCAATCCAGTTATTTTTAGATCAGTGCTGCACTTTGATATTTCTAGAACAAATTCATAGAAACATCCGACGAGAAGATATATCTTGGTACAACACAAATATCATCAAACACTGCAAGAAGCCAACACATGTCCCCACAAAGAACTTCCTGTCAGAAAGAAAATGTTCGAATTCGGACAGCATCCGCTTCTGTGGCGCCTGCAAGCGATTCCTGTCTGGAAGAAAATTTTGGAAACACAGGAAAACATGTACTGGAGAGAAGGCGGAACCAGTAAATCCTGTGACAATGTAAAAGCAATACTTTATCAGCCCTGAGAAAATTTGTATCACACATGTGCTCAGTTGCATGGGTATCTTTTGTTGCAGATGTGTGATAAATATATATGTAGCAATAAAGTTATTATCTGAACACATCTGCTGATTTAATGCGAGTTAGCCATCGTGGCAAAAACTGTCCAGGCCAATTGTCGAGGCCATTTGTCCAAGCCAATTGTCGAGGCCATTTGTCCAGGCCAATTGTCCAGCACTGACACTGCTCAGTTGTTGCTGTGTGACTGACCACATATGCAGTTGTTTTGCACATATTTTTTGCAAGAGAATATTGCTTGAGACAAAGAAGATACTCTTTGATCTAATGCAAGTTAAATATGTTGAGTTATCCTCCATAGTTGACACTGGCAAGGCCAATACTTGAGCTGATGGATGACGGAGCTACCATATAACTAACAGACTATTTGACTGAACGTCGCTTCGATAACATTCTTTAAACCATCGAGATAGTTTCTACGACGCATGAAAATACACAGGGCATTTTTGTGTTTGAGATACCGTCGTTAGCTTTCCGACTTGGCCAAAACCTGCTCAAATGTGCTGAACTGAAACGAGGATTGGGAACACGTCAGCAGAATTCCACAACTAAAATAGAAGTAGAAACGTTCGCTCAGTTACATTACTCAGAATGGACTGACAAAGAATGGAAATTCATCAATGTGCTCGAGTTGAAAGCGATACAACAAGCCATGCTCCACTGGCTGAGGCAACTCAGAAGCCTCACAGTCCTTGTTGCAATGGACAACTCAACTATAGTGTCCTACATCAACAAGCAGGGTGGGACACGGTCAATGTCGCTATGCAGAACACCATTCCGTTTTAGACTCTCTTCCGTTGCATCTAGGAATAATCCTGAATGAAGTACAAAGACAACCTTGATAACAAGATTTTACATGTATACTTTGTTGAGTGTACTTAGGTTATAACATATATAGTTTTACTGACAACATTTGCTGAATGTCTTCAAGCATTTGGATTCAACATGCAATCGTTTATCTGTGCACTAATACCTTAATCCTTTTAAACATTTGCATTTACATGTAATCACTTGCATCTGAACACATCTGCTCACTTTTTAACAAGTTTAACATCATCATGTACGTTTTCGTTGAGTGAACACTGCAGTCAACAGGTAGTATTATAAAGTTTAAAGCAATAACACCACCAACGGAATTCAAGGAAGTGCAGGAGGGTGCTAAAGTCATGGCCAAGGGGCAGGGAGAGGCTTACCCTGCAAATGTACTCAAGAAATCAGGTTTGTATTTTTCAATATTTCGAACTTTTCTGTAAAGCTGTCCTAAGGCTAAGATTGGCATGTTATACAGTAGTCAGAAATGTCTTAAGTTATTTATTTATTGTATGCTTTTATGGTTGCTAACCTGGGTCTGAACACAATACTAGCATGTCCATGTTTATGATTAACTGAGACTGTCTAAACTCGTCTAAGGTTAAGAATAATAATTTAAGTTAAGTAAAATATAACTCTACATTTTTACGACATTTATATAAGTGATAATTGTCATATTCTGGTTAATCTACAAGTGTTGTCAGTCTTCAGTGGGCTTATGGTAAACTTTGGACTTTAACTGGTTACAGTTTCCACTGTACTGGAAACATCCTGGCTTCACTGGGTAGTCCTAGTATTTGCGTGACACTGGCAAAGTGTGATTGTTATGACTGAGCAATTTCAATGGTTCTTTGGATCTTGTTGTTTCTCAAGTTAAGTCAAATGAAGATGTTATGGTCATATTAATGTGTAGGTCTGTTATAGCTATGTCCCGTTATAGCTACTTCCCGTTAAAGCTACATTTATTTTCCTGTTAAGTTTGGCAGGCAAACTTGTCCCGTTATAGCTACTTATTTAATTACACAATTCAGGAGGGGGCAGCAAGAGGGAGCATTAACTATTTTAGAATATTGTAAGATTTCTACATGAAATGTATTACTGAAGGACGCATTTTAAAAGTCATAAAAATGGTATATAACTATAACTGTCAGTTATTTGAAATGGAAAATGTACCATAAAACACTAGTCCAAAATATTTCTTTTAAAGGCAACTATGTTATTAATTGTACAGAGTACAAAATTATTGCATTTATCTAAAAGTAATGAGTCATCAATTATTCTTGTTATGTGGTTGTAGGACGGCAGCATCATGTTAAGCAACCATGAATTGATAAATGGAAACAAAGAACAACATCAGCCCAAAGGTTGTTATCATGGCTGCCCACACAATACCAATGACATCAACACCTGTGCATCAACCAGGGAACTGTATGTGACATTTTGGCGCCGATTCTCAGGAGTATCAGTGTTTGTTTTTGGTGACCGTCATCTTCACATTGATGAATGGAAGCAAAGAACAACATCAGCCCAAAGGTTGTTATCATGGCTGCCCACACAATACCAATGACATCAACACCTGTGCACCAACCAGGGAACTGTATGTGAGTAGTTGATCACCGAGCAGAGTAAACTTCTGAGAATGCAAGGAGAGAACAAAGAAAGTAATATCATAACCCAACCAAACAGAGTTAAACACGTCATGCCTATGGCCTCCGTTAGTTTCAATGGGAGTCAACAGCAGTCAAGCTTAGACCAATTCTGAATCTAATTCATATTGCGATGGTTTGTACAAAACAAGTGCTCATTTTGGTGATCCTTTTCCCGTTGATGGAAACAAATGATGAATAACATCAGCCCAAACGTTTGAGCACAGCTGCCCATGCAACACCAATGACAACACCACCAGTGCAACAACAATAGAGGAGATTAAAACACTGCGTAACGAATTACAGCAAGAGCGAGGAAAGAATAATGAAACCAACACAGATAATATGATAACCCAACTAGTCAGACGACAAGGGTTTACAACACATTCATGTGGGGATTTCTGAAGTTATTTAACGTTTCCAATGACATCAACACCCATGCAACAACGAGGGAACTGTATGTTTCTGACTGACAACAGAGCAGCTTAAAATTCTGCATAAACAACTGGAAATGGCAAAGAAAGAAAGAAAACACCAACATAAATATGATAACCCAATAAAGGTTTACAACAATTCATGCATATGACCTCCGCTACATTCAATGTGAGTTATTCCCAGACAAGCTTAGACAAATTTTGAATGTTGACCAGATAAATCTAATTCCTCTTTAATCTCGCTTAACCGACTGTCGGTCGGCTGTGGAACTACGCAGAGAAGACAGTCTGGTCACTTTTACGGCTTTTGTCTTGTTTATCCATTAGAGGCAGCACTGTATGTATTGATATGTAGCGTGTGATGTTATGTTAAAGTCCCACCTGTGCGTCCCGCCTTTCAATGGGTCATGTGACAGTTTGTTATGGCAGACCAGCTGTGTTTACGTTTTCTACATTGGTAAGTTACATTTGAACAGAAAGAAGCTTAGAACAGGCAGAAGATGGATACACCCAAAACAGTAAACAGAAGAGGAGTCACTGTCGAAAACACGAACGTATGTGTAACATGTCAATGTATATCAAAAGTGAAATACATCATCATAGACAGTAAAGGAACGAGAGGAGTGACGTGTGCAATTGTGGAAACCTTTTATGATGTTAAATATGCGTCATGTAAGACAAGTTACAGCACGTATATATGTAAAACGTGTCGAAAGCTTTTTGATAGACATGATACTATACTGAACTCTCTGAGACATGTCGAACACAAATTGCGCAATGGCACACAGAGATTTGTGCCGGTAGAAGTGGTGAAGCACTTATGCACGTCGTGCTGTGTGTGACATTGTGTGGAACTGGTGAAAAACTGGGTGGAAGACCACAGAAGCCGGAGGATCCAGACGTGGACGACTGGACCGCGGACATGGAGAACCATTTGCAGGCCAGTCCATTGTCTGATCGGGAGGGTTTAGATTTCATAATGGACCACCTGACTGGACCGGCTGGGCAAGTGGTCAGACTTAGAGAACCAAAATCAGCGATGGAGGTGCTGCAGATTGTCAGACGTGTCTTCAGTGATGTGGAAACAATGGGTGCAGCCCAAGACGCTTTTTATACAAGAATTCAGCAGCCAGTAGAGACCCTGCTGGGTTACTCCTTCGCACTGGTGAAGCTATTTAGTAAACTCAGTAAGCGACAACCAAATCAATCCCCACTGAGGGATGAGACCCTGAAGGAACGATTTGCCTCAGGGGTTCGCGACGTATCTTTGCAACGCGAGATGCGCCGGCTGGACTCAAGAATGACGTTCTGGGAGTTCCGGGACAGGGCAGTATCCTGGATAGGAAAGGAATTACCCAAAAAGATGGCTACTCATGATGCCATGAGTACCACTGTTGGAAGAGACCCGGATAACGCCACCATCCTCAAGAAGCTGATGTTCAACAGCATCAACTGCAGCGTATGCAGGAGGTGTTGACAAAGCAACAGCAACAGCTGGAAGGGGTCAGATCTTCTAGGAGCTGGGAGTCCCGCCGCTCATCGAAGCGTGGCTACAATGCGTAATGTAAGCGGGTCTGTTATGTGTGTGGAGCAGTAGACCACATTAGCCCAAATATCTTCTGAGTCACATTTTAAAAACCTTTTCTATGCAGCAATGTTATTATGTAACTTGAATATTAATATGCACAGTTAAGTGAAACATACTCAATACTTTTGTTGCTAGTTATATTTTTTTATAATTGTAATGTGGAAACAGTTTTGTTATCACATTATTATAGCAATGTTCCGAGTGCATTACTAGGAAAGCAATTGTTGTCAACTTTTGTAATTTGGTATTATTTAACGGTGTAATGATAATTTCATAGTATTTTTTAAGATGCATCTAAAATATGTCACACAAACTCAGTACATATTTTTGGTATACACCAGAATTGACAGCACCATTGCAGTATATACCGATAAGTGTTATCATTACTTATGCTCAACTGTCTATTTTAGGCAACTCAGCAGAGTCACGTTGAAGTTCTCGGATTAGCAGCACTTGTCCATGCATATGGGGTGACTCCAGCAGAGAGTGGTGTCGTAGCCACAGACCACACGTATGGTAGGCCAAGTGATGTCTTCACTCCATCAGAGAAACATTCTGGTTTCAGAATGAACATGGACAACCTGGATTATGAAATCAAAGTGCGTCACATGTCGATGTCCCACCAGAAGAAATCCATGCACTACGTCCAGGTAAGGAAAATAATTACGTTTGTGTGTTGAAACAAGTTTTTTCCGGGCCGTGTATATGTCAATTCTCTGCTATTCTGGCTGTGCCTTTTTAAGGCCGTGTAATTGTATATTTTCTGCCATTCTGGCTGCGCCTATTTCAAGGACGTGTAATTGCTTTGCCATTTGGGATGTGCCTTTTTAAGGCCGTGTAATACATTAGCCATTTTGACTGTCCCTTTTCAAGGCCATGTAAGCGTAACTTGTTTGCCATTACGGCTTTATTGTGGTGTTACGTCCTACTCCTAGCTTGACTTTCCTTGTGGAAATACACCCAGTATCTGTGCATTGTTGTTTTGACACAATCCCTGTCTGGGTTTTGTTTACACACCGTTGCAGAATGCCTCCAAAACGTAAACGTGTCACCCAAGCGACAGCTCAGCATCGCGAGACACCCGGGGGTCCTCATACCTAACGTGCCAGGTCAGTGGAGTGGCCTGAGGATGGACCAGTCGTCCCACCTGAGGATTCTGTTGACCCTTCATCCATTGCCTTACTGCAACAGGAGATGCAGTTGATTCAGGCCCAAATGTCCTTCATCCAGGAGGTGGTCACATGGTCAGGTCTTTGGCTTGCCAGATGGCATTGATTCGGAAAAGATTTACTCCAGGGCAATAGGTTATTGTCCAGAAGCAACCATTAAGCAGATGTAGAATGTAGGTGTTTGCTGGACTCTGGGTCAGAGGTATCATTGGTGATAGAATCATTGTATCGTAGATTCTTAGAATGACTAGGATATCAGCTAATCCAGATAGACACAGTTCTATATCTCACATCAGCAAATGGGCTCAGTAATCAGTTCCTGGTCTTCTAGGATGCAATGTGTTGCAACGAATCTCAAAACATGTGTTGAGGGACCCGAAGTCTGAGGCCATAGACAGTTGGCCGACACCAACCTCCGGGACAGAGCTGAGGTGTTGCTCGATTCATTGCTCGATTCATCCATTCTTTTAAAGTTCTTTTGCTGGATATGATTGGTTTTCTTGTTCCAGTTGGAGGAACGTTGCGAGGACGCGAGGGACAAGTGATGAGAGAATGGTGTGTCCACATATGATTGTCGACAGAAAAGAAACAAGACCAGATGCAACAAATTAATGTTTCTTTTTGACAACAATATATGCTGGTTTGGACGTTGCACCAGAAGATCGGTCCCACTTCTACACCCACATGAGACATTCGGAAAAAGTTAACATGGGAACTTACCAGCGCCCCTCGGCAGTGATGGCCATAACAATAGTGGGGAGACATCTCATTCACTGATTCACTGATTCACTGAGTCATTGAATGCTTAATTCATTGCTAGATTGATCCATTGTTTTAAAGTTCTTTTGCTGGATGTGATTGGTTTTCTTGTTCCAGTTGGAGGAACGTTGTGAGGACGCGAGGGACAAGTGATGAGAGAATGGTGTGTCCACATACGATTGTCGACAGAAATGAAACAAGACCAGATGCAACAAATATTATGTTTTTTTGACAATGGCAGACGAGAAACGGGTCTGTAACCATGAAACCATGAATACGTCTGGGTGATCATGATCACCTCATGATGTGCTGTGGCAATTTCAGAAACTGTCAACCAGATTTCTTGGTGTCCATGCACAGCGAGGTTATAAGCATTGGTAGAACAGTTATTGCCGACACCATCTAGTGTCGACAAAATAAAATAATCATCTCTCTTTTACTGTAATTATGGTTTTTATTCAACTTGACATATGTAGTATTCTAGCAATCACCACTGCATGACAACACCTACGACAACCTTTCACATTTTAATGAACATAGTCTATTAATTATTATTTCTCTTTATATTTCCCTTCTTGTTAATAACACTTATATCAGAGATGACAGATGGTAAATTAGTACTGAATAGATTAACCATAATTTTGACATGAGTGACAGTGGCCACAGGTGGTCAAGTGGTCAAGGGGGCGGGTCTAACTGACCCGATCAGTGGTCTCAGACATCATTTTACAAACAACAAGTCCTGTGGTACCGATGCACCCTGAAGATCAACACAAGACTGACGAGGGACGAGTTCTGGGGACAGTCCTGAAGTCATTGAGAGGACTGCGTTGGTTAAAGTGAGTAATATTAATTAGGCGGTATATTAGTTAATAGTATTAACGACACCTGTCAAGTTGACATTGTCATGGCTTAATTTAAACGATGCGACTTGCGACAGTTGAGAGAATTAAATGACTTTGTGAGAAGAAATATTTGTGTTGTTGGTGTAAATAATTACGACGTCATTTCTCTTACAGCATTAACTTCTGTCACGTGAGAACGTCACAGATTTGTTGACAAGTCGAACCATTTCGTTCATTCGCTGATTCACTGATTCACTGAGTCATTGATTGCTTGATTCATTGCCAGATTGATCCATTGTTTTAAAGTTCTTTTGCTGGATGTGATTGGTTTTCTTGTTCAATTTGGAGGAACGTTCAGGACGTGAGGGACAAGTGATGAGAGAATGGTGGGTCCACATACGATTGTCGACAGAAAAGAAACAAGACCAGATGCAACAAATTAATGTTCTTTCACAATGTAGTAGTAGGTCTGTAAACGGGTCTGTAACCATGAAACCATGAATATGTTACAAGGGGGCCAGTTAATGTCACGAGACAGGAGGACTGTGTCACAAACCAGGACACTATGCCAGAGACTGTCACTCTGGTAGCGGTGTAAAGCGTAACGGGAACTGCTACTTCTGTGCAATGCCTGGTCATCACCAGTGGGAATGTGCTTCTTTGAAGGAGGCACAGGTGAAGACAAGATGTGGACATCAGAAGTCAAACTAAATAGCTCCATTACCAAGGGCCGGGTACTGGAGGAGGTGCAGAGTGGCTCTAGAAAACTGGACATAGTTCAACTTGAATGTATAGTTGGACATGCGCCAACACTGGAAGTGAACCTGGGAGGAATTGCAGTGTTGTGCTTGGTGGACACTGACAATCACGTGACAACTGTCACTGTAAGCTTCTTCAAAGAACACTTGAAGACTTTGGCTTCCAATGTGATGGATCCACACAGTTGGTTAACAGTTAGAGTAGCGAATGGAATTGAGGTGCCATACGCGAGCTATGTCGAGATGGACATGGAAGTTTGTGGCGTTGTGGTATCAAAGAGAGACGTGTTGATCGTAAAAGACACCACTGACTTGGCCAGTAAGAAAGTGAATAGTCTTCTAGGAACAAACATTCTTATGCAGGTGACAGTGCTGAAAGACATGCTAAATGGTATGAACGCTGAGTCCTGTGTGTCAACAGAAGACGATGTCAGCTTCGCTAGCCCAATCTTGGTACTGGCCAATTCATATGTGGATGTCAGAGTGAGAGGTCATGATAGCAAGGGCGCCAAGACAGTCGAACCATTAGTGACAACATTGCCAGGAAATCTGGTAGTTGTAAATATGTTGATCCAAGGATGTGGAACTAAAGCCGCGGACGCGGATTGGCGTATTCCACCATGCTGTGCCTCACCGAGAAATAAGAGATGACATGAGTGTGAATGAGATACTCACTGGTGTGACAACACAACAGCCATCCTCCAAGGAAGCAGATACCGAGGACATTGAGTCTGAATGATCAGTCAGTTTCCTGGCACAGAAGATGAATGATGTAAAGTAAAGAAGTTATTCAACCAACACTGTGTTGTGTTAGCACAGTCCGACAACGACCCGGGATGTACCACTGCTGTGCAATATTGAATCCAGACGATAGATGACGTTGCCACCACTATGCCATACCGACAGATCCCACCAACTGTTGGAGGAAGTCCGGGATCATCTGCAGGGATTGGTATGGACAGGTGCCATTGTAGAGAGCAGTAATGACTTTGCCAATGCTGTGGTGCTTGTAAGGAAATAGAATGGAGTATTGCATATGTGTTGCGATTTTCGTTTGCTGAATGCGAAGACATTTAAAGACGCATTTCCTGTCCCAGATCGACGAGTCACTGGATGCATTGGCAGGTGTCCGATGGTTCAGCACAATCAGCATACACACAGGTACCAAGACCAACACAAGACTGCCTTCATCACCCCATTTGGCTTGTATGAACACAAACCAATAGCACTTGGCTTGTGTAATGCACCTGCAACCTTCCAACGACTGATGCAGACAACTTTCCCTGAGGAAATGTTCAGCATTATGCTCTGCTATCTATTAACTTGGGTTTTTTCAGGTAGGCTTTTCACCATTGTGGAGGAAATCAGAGAGGAGCAACTGTCCCAGCGAGAAATGCTCCAAACCCTACTCTTCCGACAGAGCACACAACTAAGTCAGGAGGAAGACGACGGTGAGCTGCCGGAAGACATTCCGCTTCCACTTCAGACTGTTGCAGCAGTTCAACATTTAGAAACAAAGCTGAACGAGAAGGCTACTCAGAGAGTTATGGTTAGTGCAAAACAACATTATTTTTAGAAATATTCCAATTTGTGATGCTGTGATATTGTGTGTGTATGTGCTGAGTTCTGTGTGTCAACAGAAGATGACGTCAGCTTCGCTAGAGTCACAGGCAATTGCCCCATCTTGGTACTGACCAATTCATACATGGATGTCAGAGTGAGAGGTTGGGATAGCAAGGGCGCCAAGACAGTCGAACCATTGGTGACGCCATTGCCAGGAAATCTGGTAGTAGTAAATACGTTGATCCAAGGATCCTATTTCTAAGTCAGGGTCATGAATGGTTCGAGCAATGATGTGGAATTAAAGCCCTGGACGCAGATTGTCGTATTACACCTGGCTATGCCTTGTTAGCAACCTCCAGCGCTTGATAATGGAGATGACCGAACAACTTGGTCAAGTAATCCAGCATCGGCGCATCGCAGACAGAACAACGACGACCATGGGCACATCAGACACTCCGCAGACATCTGGCCTTCCTACGACGTTTCCGCCTCCTCCAATGACGACAACGTTCCCTGCGCATGCGCGACAGTACGTAAACAACCTGACGTCAGCGATGGAAGAACTCGAACGTTCAACCGGGGTTTGTTTTGTTGCATGCCGCTACAGACGAGGCCTATCGATGGCGACACTGTTCGACGACCGGTTTCGCTTTCGAGAGGCTGCCCGAAGTTGAGACCGTCTCTGCTACGCTGATGACAGTCATCCTTGATGGTAAAGACGTTAGCTGAGCTTCACTGTTGATCCCACACTTCGACCTGGGAGAGTAGTCGCTATGCGAGAGGCTTCGGCTCCCACCATCTGTCATCAGACCCTCGTTTAAACCGGAATCTTACGTTGCCCGAGTTTATCTCGGCATTTAACAAATATCGCAATGTTATGTGTGAAATATGGGACAGGCGCAAGGAGCTTGACGCCTACGACGCCATTGTGGTAGGGATTGCCTGAAGCCTTTTATGAATACCACAAGGCTTTTGCCGCTCGATCAGCAGACCTTATCCTGCAGCACAATGTTAAAATAGATTGGGAGGTCCGAGACAACGGGCAATTTTGCACGTTATTCGTGGGACAGACTGCGAAAATGTGTTCGTTGTGTGGTAGTGTGGCTCACCTCAGTGGTTTCTGCCCCATGCTGGCTAATGCAAATGCTACACCGTTGGGGGAGGAAATATGTTTCAAGGTCCATTAGTAGGTAGATACAGCCATCCCCCAGCCACTGCCATACAGGGAAGACGCAGAGTTAGTGTAGGGCAGAGGGAACTCTGCAACAACTTTAACAGCGAACAGGGATGCAAGAGGCAGAATTGCAAATTCCTCCATTCATGTCTTGTCTGTAGGGATCCACATGCTAGTATAAGATATCCCCATAAATCCATAGTTAGACCTGGGTGAATAAGCCAATCAAGGCCAGAAGACAAGCCATAATACACTTGATGACTGGCTACAAGGCCAGAATACAAGACATCATACACTTGATGACTGGCTACAAGGCCAGAAGACAAGACAGTCTACACTTGATGACTGGCTACAAGGCCAGAAGACAAGACATCATACACTTGATGACTGGCTACAAGGCCAGAATACAAGACATCATACACTTGATGACTGGCTACAAGGCCAGAAGACAAGACAGTCTACACTTGATGACTGGCTACAAGGCCAGAAGACAAGACAGTCTACACTTGGTGACTGGCTACAAGGCCAGAAGACAAGACAGTCTACACTTGATGACTGGCTACAAGGCCAGAAGACAAGACAGTCTACACTTGGTGACTGGCTACAAGGCCAGAAGACAAGACAGTCTACACTTGATGACTGGCTACAAGGCCAGAAGACAAGACAGTCTACACTTGGTGACTGGCTACAAGGCCAGAAGACAAGACAGTCTACACTTGATGACTGGCTACAAGGCCAGAAGACAAGACAGTCTACACTTGGTGACTGGCTACAAGGCCAGAAGACAAGACAGTCTACACTTGATGACTGGCTACAAGGCCAGAAGACAAGACAGCATACACTTGACACATGGCACAAGGCCAGAGGTCAAGCCTTGCGGGAGGGGCCCACACAGCAGCAGCAGGCCCCACAGGAAATTAAATTTTAAATTGTATTTATTTATTTATATATTTTTAGTTCTATGCATTTTCCCTTTAATATACATAATAGTGTACAGGACACTGACAGTACAGTACAGTACATACATTGCAGTATGAATTTGTATGTACATGTGTTTAATTTAACAAAATACTACATTTGTATTCTGGTGTGTAATTTAAGTTTGGAGACCGAGCCAGGCTCAGCAGAGAGTGGGGCACCTTGCTCAATTAGCCACCCTGAGCAGTACCTCCCAGCACCAGTACCAGGACCCCACTGTCAACCCTGACATTTTGTGGGCATGCTCACCAGACCCGCCCACCCCTAATCAGCTGTCTGGGAGCCCAATGCCATTTTTGGGGCAGGTCGCCATCCTCCCCAGCACCACCTCCCTGGGTGATTATATCAATTCCGGTCACACAGCCACCTGTGTCACTGCCGCAGGTCACCAAGCCAGAGGTGACAAGGTCACAGTCTGGGCCACCTGTGACCTCACCGTATGTACCTGAGTTGTACACTGTGGTGGACACTGGACACTGCCCATGTCTACAGGGTCCAACTTCAGATTCACCTTGACCACTTCAAAGTGTTCTGACCGAGACAACATCACCGGTGAAAAGGAGAGATAATTTGGTTCACAGTGACTGGGTAGTCGGAAGTCGAGAAGATGTGTGTCTACTATAAATATGTTACGCTGCGAATATATATAAACGTATAACGATTTAAACACTTTAATTAGTTAGTAATTATATTCATTTTATTATAGTTCATTTTAATGGAGGTGATGATCGAATGATACGATTTACGAATAAAGATTGATTCATACATCGACTCTAATTCGTCTGGCTAGTAGCGACATCTAGCAGATTGTGAAGAAGTCGAAACCAAGAGCAACCCAATGGCTTCTCATGGTGTCAATGACGTTGGTCACAGACTGTGTCACAGTCATAATTCTGTCACAGACTGTGTTAGACTGTGCTATGCAAGGGACTGTTACCCTTTGGTATTTGTTTATTACATTATGTTCTTGTATGTGTACAGTGTACTATCTTTGACAAGGCGACAGACACACCCGTGGCGGTGGTGTTCTAGCCAACATCGACACTACAGTGATTGATGCACTAAGGTACGTCCGAGTGACGATGGACAAAGAAGATTTCTAGACCAAGCAATAAGCGACAAAGGACGTGTTATATTAAAAAAGTTTTATTGTGATAAATGTTTGTATTTTAAAAAATCCCACGTGACCCCCGCTCCCCCGAGAAATGTTTCACTTAGTCCGAGTGAGACCATGTGGTCCTGCCGTGCCATACTGTCTGTTGGTGAGGAGAAGTAGTGCCTCAGGTAGAGGAGTAATTGTTGGCCGCCCTAGTTGCTGTCCCTCACTTGTCGGCCAAGTTCACCCCCTGTCACCAGACACCCGGGATGACCTGGTTGTTATCTCCTCCTGGTCAACCAGGCCATTCTGCTTGTGAGGGTAGCGGACCATCATGATGCTGTGCAGGCAGACACAGAAGAGGACAATTTACTCGACCATGTTGGGTTGTGCTTCAGCATGGCGATGTACGAATAATGATTGATTCATACATTGACTTTAATTCATCTGGCTAGTAGCGACATCTAGCAGATCGTGAAGAAGTCGAAACCAAGGGCAATCCAATGGCTTCTCATGGTAACCGTGATATTGGTGGCGATGATGTATCAACACATAGCTCCTTGTTAGTTAGTGAGGAGTTACACTGACCTGTGCTGACCAATAGACTGGCCAGGCACATAGCAAGAGAGCGAAGTAGCCAGGATTTAAAAAAGAGTAGACTGTGGCTAATAGACTGTGGCTGAACTTCATAGGTCATAGTCTCGCTTAACCGACGGTCGGTCGGTCGGCTGCGGAACTATGCCGAGAAGACAGTCTGGTCACTTTGCTGTTTTTGTTTCATTTATCCATTAGAGGCAGCACTGGTATACTGATGAATTAAAGCGTCATCAGTTTATGTATTGATGTGTAGCATGTGCCGTTATGTTAACGTCCTGCCTGTGCGTCCAGCCTTTCAATGGGTCATGGGACAGTTTGTTATGGCAGATCAGCTGTGTTTACGTTTTCTACATTGGTAAGTTACATTTGAAGAGAAATATGCTTAGAACAGGCAGAATATGGACACCCAAAAACAGTAAACAGAATCCCACATGAGACTCTCTTGAAACATTTCACAAGTCCAGCATCGGACGCACTGGGCGAAATTAATGACATTAAATTAGATGCCTTGCCTATTAACGATAACGACGAATTAACATGGGACGACTACTCCGGTCACGTTTCCTGGACCGTCGCATTCACTGTGATTGCATTAGTGGCCGTAGTGATTTATAAAATCTTCCTCCTGTATCGCCATAAATTAATAATCCCTATAATGAAGCGTGACCAAAGTTGTGTTACAGATACGGACGACACACCCGCAGCTGCTGTGTCGCTAGTCATCACTCCCCGCCAATCTGTTTTATTTTCCGGTCACACTGGTTTGGTTTCCTTGCCTACCGACTGGCACTCGCTCGGCACGACGACGACACATCCAGGAAACAATGAGTACCGATCACACACTAATTACCCCTCTTTCACACCAACCCGATACACTTCCACGGTACTCCGCAACCCTGGCCACGTTGTGAAATGACTTGACAGCCATTCCGTGAGGACGTTACAATGTAAGTCGCTTATCCATACACAAAAATAATTCCATTTTAAATTAATAAATAAACACATAAATAAAATATCATGCTAACCCGGTATCTCCAAGGACATAGCAGCTCATGACAGGTGAGTTGGGTGGTACTTCCGTGACAAAGGTGATCGTGATGCGAACCTTTGTGTTGTCTCTCATAGTCGAGTACACCTCAGTCACCGGTTGCTCAAGCTTTCGTGCCATGAAGTGTAGCATTCCGTCGAAGGCTCGGGCCTTCCCCAGCAGCTCCCTGTGTTCCTTCACCAGTAAGTTACATTTGAACAAAAAGATGCTTAGAACAGGCAGAATATGGCTACACCCAAAAAAGGAGTTACTGTTGAAAACACGAACGTATGTGTAACATGTCAATGTATATCAAAAGTGAAATACATCATCGTAGACAGTAAAGGAACGAGAGGAGCGGCGTGTGCAATTGTGGAAACGTTTTATGATATTAAATTTGTGTCATGTCAGACAAATTACGGCACGTATACATGTAAAACGCGTCGAAAGATTTTTGATAGACATGATGCTATACTGAACTCTCTGAGACATGTCGAACACAAATTGTGCAATGGCGCACAGAGATTTCTGCCAGTAGAAGGATCTTCTTCCCTGGTCATTTGGAGAAAGAGTTTGGGTTGCGAAGAAGGGCAACAATGACGTGTATATCATTGAACCAGCAAACGGGTTTGGTGAATAACGCACAGTGAATCGGGCAGAATTACGGATATGTCCCCAACCAGAGAAAACAGCGAAACTGCCCAGCATTCCTGTTAGCCAACTACCAACGCAACGGAGACTCAAGGACTCGTCAGATCATGACACCAAGCCATTACAATGGAGGTATGCCACGAAATCAGCATCTTTGAATACCATATTAACATCATATTGATGTTGTTACATAATTGTGGCTTTCCACCTTGGCCACAACCTACTAAAATGAGCTGAACGGAAAAGAGGATTGGGAATGCGTCAGCAGAATTCCACAACTAAAATAGAAGCAGAAATGTTCATTCAGTTACATTTCTCAGAATGGACTGACAAAGAATGGAAATATGTGTATAGTATCTTTCCAGATATCTCTGCACTCTTTTGATATGTTTGTGTTTTGGACATGTTCTTGTAGGTGTAAGGAAAATACAATTGACTCTATTTTGCTCGTGCTGAAGTTGTGTTTTGTCAATGCCATTGTGGTGATGTGTGTTCAAAATAAATACAACGTATGTAAAGGTATTGTATCTTATGAGTTCGGGAGGTACAACTGAAAAAAGCGAGGAAAGAATAAAGTAACCAACATGGATAATATGCTAACCCAACTGGACAGAGGATAAGGGTTTACAACGCATGCATGTGGGTATTTGTGGAGTCATTTAACATTTGCAATGACATCAACACCCATGCAACATGACAAATAGAACTGACATGGATACAATCAGTGTATGTGAGAAAGTAAATTCTAACTCCATGCAACTATTTTGATTCACAGACTACCACTTACCCATTCTCCGAAAGTTGGATGCTATCCTGGAGAACCAAGTTGAATTGCTAGCCCTCCAGCGAAGGACTCTCCTCAATATGGGGACAAACTTTGCTGAAGAGGAGGTGGACAACATGTTCACTACGACCTGCACCACCATTGCAGAGCTCGAAGCTCTGTGCAATAAGCTTGAAAACAAGGAATTCAAGCAAAACACTGTAAGGAGTGGTTTTCTCTCAGAATTATGTTTTTTCTATTAAATATTTCAGTTCTTGAGAAATAATAAATATGCAGGAAGGGAGAATTTTGTCAAGGTATATAATTATATCTTGCAGAAATTATATTGATATGTAAAACGTGTGCATTGAAGCAACAATCAGTAAAATGATCATAGTTTTAATGCAAATATACAAGTGGATATACATTTTCTAAAAGGTGTTCATTGAAAAATATTGAAAACAAGTCATTATATCACTACGTATGGCTTTAGTCGTTGCTCTAGATTTATGCTAAGGTTCTCTTCTTGAGCTCCTTGGGAGGAGGGAACATTGATGATTCTGTGGGGCAACATGGATAATATGATAACACAACTTGTCAGAGAACAAGGGTTTAAAACACATTCATGTGGGGATTTGTGAAGTCATGTAACGTTTCCAATGACATCAACACACATGCAACAACCAGGAAACTGTATGTTTCTGACTGACAACATAGCAGCTTAAAATTCTGCCTAAACAACTGGCAACAATTTAGAACAGAGCTGGCTCCCAATGGGCAGTGTATAGTGTGGACAGGCTGTACCACTAAGGGTGGACAGGCTGTACCACTAAGGGTGGACAGGCTGTACCACTAAGGGTGGACAGGCTGTACCACTAAGGGTGGACAGGCTGTACCACTAAGGGTGGACAGGCTGTACCACTAAGGGTGGACAGGCTGTACCACTAAGGGTGGACAGGCTGTACCACTAAGGGTGGACAGGCTGTACCACTAAGGGTAGAGGAGAGTGTTTATATGGAAAGATATATGTGAAATGTTTGCCTGGTGACATATACAAGTGGCAAGGGTTGTATGTCCATCGTCTAGCATACATGTTGCACGTGAGAGCAGAAATCCCTGAAAATATGCACTGCAGCCATCGCTGTCACAATAGCTTGTGTGTCAATGTTGAACAACTGACCATAGAACCTGCATTTGTGAACAGTAACGGGCGGTCTTGTGCTACAGCAAGGAAATGCTTTGGACACTGTGAAGCCCCGTCTTGCATATTTTTTTAATAATCAGTTAATCAATGACATGATATGAAATAAAGGTAATTGCAATCAATTAATTAATCGATTAATCAACTAACTAATTCATTAAGGTAAATGTAAGGTAAAACAACTGGAAATGGCAAAGAAAGAAAGGAAATACCAACAAAAATATGATAACCCAACCAGGGTTTACAACACATTCTTGTATATGGCCTCCACTACATTCAGAGTGAGATATTCGCAGTCAAGTTTAAACCAAATCAGAATACAGATGGGATAAATCTAATTCATGTTGCAATGGTTTGTATAAACTGAGTGTTTGTTTTTGATGACTGTCATCTTCTAATTGATGAATGGAAACAAAGAACAACATCAGACCAAAGGTTGTTATCATGGCTGCCCACACAATACCAATGACATCCACACCTGTGAACCAACCAGGGAACTGTATGTGAGTAGTTGATCACTGAGCAGACAAAACTTCTGAGAGCACGAAAAGGACAAAGAAAAAACACAAGTAATACCCAATACACTGGTGCCAGTAACACAATGTCCAAAGAGAACACCATTCTAATTTAGTCTTCTCGGTTGTGACTAGGGATAATCCTGAATGAAGTACAAAGACAACCTTGATAACTACATTTTACATGTACACTTTGTTGAGGGTGCTTAGGTTATAACTTATTTATTTTAACTGACAAATGTATTGCAGCATTTTAAAACAGATGCATTTCCATCAGTTCAACCACTTGCACTTGCATTCTTTCAAACACAAGCATTCTTTCAAACACAAGCATTCAAAATGCAATCGTTTATCTGCGCACTTGCACTTATATTATAATCCTATCAAAACATTTGCATTTAGATGCGATCACTTTCATCTGAACACATCTGCTGATTTAATGCGAGTTAGCCATCGTGGCAAAAACATAATACATAGTGAATAAGGGATTACAATAATTCATGCATATGGCCTCCGCTAGTTTCAATGTGAGTCATTTGCAGTCCAACTTAGACAAATTATGAATGTAAATGTAATGTTCGTTCATTCATTCACTGATTCATTGATTGCTTGATTCATTGCTAGATTGATCCATTGTTTTCAAGTTCTTTTGCTGGATGTGATTGGTTTTCTTGTTCCAGTTGGAAGAACGTTGTGAGGACGCGAGGGACAAGTGATGAGAGAATGGTGTGTCCACATACGATTGTCGACAGAAATGAAACAAGACCAGATGCAACAAATTAATGTTTCTTTTTGACAACAATATAGGCTGGTTTGGACGTTGCACCAGAATATCGGTCCCACTTCTACTCCCACATGGGACATTCGGAAAAAGTCAACATGGGAACTTACCAGCGCCCCTCGGCAGTGATGGCCATAACAAAAGTGGGGAGACATCTCATGGACTTAGATGTATGCACAGGAAAGGGAGGTTTGTTCTATCAACACGTTGGCATCAAATACACATAAGCATGCGCACAGACATTGATCAAAAATACTTTTCAGAACCCAACAACTAGAAATATTCTTAAAACATAACTATTATTTGCAATACGAAAAAATGTAATGTATATAAGCATGACAAGAAATATACAAATCAAATTTTTAAATGTATACGTAATACATATTGTGGAGTTCCAATGTCATTTCACCTAAATACCCTATTTATTCAGATTTATAATTTGGAGACTGCATTATATATCAGTATTTGCAATTATTCTACAATTGTTTTTATTTCACTACGTAGCTTCTGTTACAGCTGCACAAAAGGTATCAACTGAAGATGAGCTGTTCACATTTGATGAAGACAGCAGTGTACATGAAGCTGGAGATATTTCTGACAGTAAGGAATATTACAAGCTGTATAGAATACTGAATTTTGCGTAAGCTAAAAATAAAAAGTAAAACAGAATAAATTATTTTGTAGTTACACTTTGGGCACCCTGCTGGTATAATATACTCTTGAAATATGTTAGTATAGATGAATTGACGACGTTGCTAAACAGTTGAAATTTTTGTATAGGGCCAAAATGGTTGGTTTTGTAAATATATATATAATATATATATATATATATATACAGTGTGTATACATAATTATATATATACATACATATCTTTTATATTTTTCAGTAATTGACTTGAAAATTATATAAAAGATATGTATGTATATATTATGTATATATATATATATAATATATATACATAATTTTATATATATATATATATATATATATATATATATATATATATATATATATATATACATACATCCATATATTTTTTATTTTTCATTAATTGACTTGTTGATTGGTTGGTTTGTTTTTGGTTGGTTGGTTGGTTGGCTGGTTGGTTGGTTGGCCAACACAAGACTGCCTTCATCACCCCATTTGGCTTGTATGAACACAAACAAATAGCACTTGGCTTGTGTAATGCACCTGCAACATTCCAACGACTGATGCAGACAACTTTCCCTGAGGAAATGTTCAGCATTATGCTCTGCTATCTATTAATTTGGTTTTTTTCAGCTATGCTTTTCACCATTATGGAGGAAATCAGAGAGGAGCAACTGTCCCAGCGAGAAATGCTCCAAACCCTACTCTCCCGACAGAGCACACAACTAAGTCAGGAGGAAGACGACGGTGAGCTGCCGGAAGACATTCCGCTTCCACTTCAGACTGTTGCAGCAGTTCAACCCTTAGAAACGACGCTGAACGAGAAGGCTACTCAGAGAGTGTACGTGTATGTCATTGTACCAGCAAACGGGTTTGGGGAATCATGTTATTTTACAGATGTATTTTTAGAGACAACATATTTTAATTAGTAGCATTTTAGTGCATTTTATTATATTGTATATTTATAATTTTAAGTGAACACTCGATAAGCCATAGGCTTCCTTGTTCACATGCCGTCTGGAGCTTGGTTCTGGACGGCAACTTGTTAAACCCTTCTTAAACTAGTTGACTATCAACTCGCACGACGCCAGCTAGAACGCAAAGCAGACAGTCGGAAGAAATATTATGATCGTAAGGCATGTGATCTTCCCTTGTCATTTGGAGAAAGAGTGTACATGAGGAAGTGTAACATCCGAGGACGCAACAACATTCAGGACGTTTGGGTTGCGAAGAAGGGCAACAATGACGTGTATATCATTGAACGGGTTTGGTGAATCACGCACAGTGAATCGGGCAGAATTACGGATATGTCCCCAACCAGAGAAGACAACGAAACGAAGGCTGCCCAGCATTCCTGGTTGCCACTACCAACGCAACGGACACTCAAGGACTCGTCCGGTCATGACACCAAGCCATTACAATGGAGGTATGTCACGAAATTTGCATCTTTGAACACCATACTAACATCATATTGATGTTGTTACATAATTGTGGCTTTCCATCTTGGCCACAACCTATTAAAATGAGATGAACTGAAACAAGGATTGGAAATACGTCAGCAGAATTCCACAACTACAACAGAAACGTTCATTCAAATATATTCCTCAGAATGGATTTACAAAGAATGGAAATATGTGTATAGTACCTTTCCACATATCTCTGCACTCTTTTCATGTTTGTGTTTTGGACATGGGGTCATGTAGGGGAAATGAAAAAAACATTGCCTCCATTTCCTTATGCCCAAGTATTGTTTTGTCAATGCCATGGTGACGATGTGTATTCAAAATAAATGCAACGAATGTAAAAGTATTTTATCTTATGAGTTCTGGAGGAACAACTGAAAACAGCGAGGAAAGAACAACGAAATTAACATGGATAATATGATAACCCAACCAGTCAGAGGTCAAGAGTTTACAACACATTCATGTGGGGATTTGTGAAGTTGTTTAACGTTTCCAATGACATCAACCATGGAACTGTATGTTTCTGACTGACAACACAGCAGCTGAAAATTGTGCCTAAACAACTGGCAACGGCAAAGAAAGAAAGAAAACACCAACATAAATATGATAACCCAATTCAGAACACAGCTGGCTCCCAATGGACAGTGTATAGTGTGGACAGGCTGTACCACTAAGGGTAGTGGAGAGTGTTTATATGGAAAGATATACGTGAAATGTTTGCGTAGTGGCAGATACAAGTGGCAGGGGTGGTGTGTCCATCGTCTAGCAGACATGTTGCACGTGAGAGCAGAAATCCATGAAAATATGCACTGCAGCCATCGCTGTCACAATAGTTTGTGTGTCAATGTTGAACATCTGACCATAGAACCTGCATTTGTGAACAGTAACAGGCGGTCGTGTGCTACAGCAAGGAAATGCTTTGGACACTGTGAAGCCCGGTCTTACATATTTTAAAAATAATCAGTTAATGACATGACATCAAATAAAGATAATTGCAATTAATTAATTAATCAATTAACTAATTAATTAATGTAATTGTCATTACCCACCATTAGATCAGCTGTTTGCCTGAGTTTGTGTAACGTTTACCTCCATTCAAGTCAGTCTGTGCTTCTCTCATCCGTCGTTTATCTCCGCATTTGCATTTGCACTGATATTTTAATCCTTTCAAACATTTGCATTTACATGCGCGATCACTTGCATTGTTGCTTCCCTCCATTTGTTATATTGTGTAATGTACTTAGTTATGCAAGTATTACAATACATATATATATATATATATTACAATACATATAACTTGCGACAGTTGAGAGAATTAAATGACTTTGTGAGACGAAATATTTGTATTGTTGGTGTAATAATCACGACGCCATTTTTCTTACAGCATTAACTTCTGTCACGTGAAAACGTCACAGATTTGTTGACAAGTCGAACCATTTCGTTCATTCACTGAGTCACTGATTCACTGATTCACTGAGTCATTGATTGCTTGATTCATTGCCAGATTGATCCATTGTTTTAATGTTCTTTTGCTGGATGTGATTGGTTTTCTTGTTCCAGTTGGAGGAACGTTGTGAGGACGCGAGGGACAAGTGATGAGAGAATGGTGGGTCCACATACGATTGTCGACAGAACAGAAACAAGACCAGATGCGACAAATTAATGTTTTTTTGACAATGTAGTAGCAGCCGAGAAACAGGTCTGTAACCATGAAACCATGAATTGTAGTAGCAGCCGAGAAACAGGTCTGTAACCATGAAACCATGAATATGTCTGCATGTATGCAAATGCTACACCGTTGGGGGAGGAAATATGTTTCAAGGTCCATTAGTAGGTAGATACAGCCATCCCCCAGCCACTGCCATACAGGGAAGACGCAGAGTTAGTGTAGGGCAGAGGGAACTCTGCAACAACTTTAACAGCGAACAGGGATGCAAGAGGCAGAATTGCAAATTCCTCCATTCATGTCTTGTCTGTAGGGATCCACATGCTAGTATAAGATATCCCCATAAATCCATAGTTAGACCTGGGTGAATAAGCCAATCAAGGCCAGAAGACAAGCCATAATACACTTGATGACTGGCTACAAGGCCAGAATACAAGACATCATACACTTGATGACTGGCTACAAGGCCAGAAGACAAGACAGTCTACACTTGATGACTGGCTACAAGGCCAGAAGACAAGACATCATACACTTGATGACTGGCTACAAGGCCAGAATACAAGACATCATACACTTGATGACTGGCTACAAGGCCAGAAGACAAGACAGTCTACACTTGATGACTGGCTACAAGGCCAGAAGACAAGACAGTCTACACTTGGTGACTGGCTACAAGGCCAGAAGACAAGACAGTCTACACTTGATGACTGGCTACAAGGCCAGAAGACAAGACAGCATACACTTGACACATGGCACAAGGCCAGAGGTCAAGCCTTGCGGGAGGGGCCCACACAGCAGCAGCAGGCCCCACAGGAAATTAAATTTTAAATTGTATTTATTTATTGATATATTTTTAGTTCTATGCATTTTCCCTTTAATATACATAATAGTGTACAGGACACTGACAGTACAGTACAGTACATACATTGCAGTATGAATTTGTATGTACATGTGTTTAATTTAACAAAATACTACATTTGTATTCTGGTGTGTAATTTAAGTTTGGAGACCGAGCCAGGCTCAGCAGAGAGTGGGGCACCTTGCTCAATTAGCCACCATGAGCAGTACCTCCCAGCACCAGTACCAGGACCCCACTGTCAACCCTGACATTTTGTGGGCATGCTCACCAGACCCGCCCACCCCTAATCAGCTGTCTGGGAGCCCAATGCCATTTTTGGGGCAGGTCGCCATCCTCCCCAGCACCACCTCCCTGGGTGATTATATCAATTCCAGTCACACAGCCACCTGTGTCACTGCAGCAGGTCACCAAGCCAGAGGTGACAAGGTCACAGTCTGGGCCACCTGTGACCTCACCATATGTACCTGAGTTGTACACTGTCATGGACACTGGACACTGGACACTGCCCATGTCTGCAAGGTCCAACTTCAGATTCACCTTGACCACTTCACAGTTTGCTGACCTAGACAACATCACCGGTGAAAAGGAGAGATAATTTGGTTCACGATATACCCGTGGCGGTGGTGTTCTAGCCAACATCGACACTACAGTGAATGATGCACTAAGGTACGTCCGAGTGACGATGGACAAAGAAGATTTCTAGACCAAGCAATAAGCGACAAAGGACGTGTTATATTAAAAAAGTTTTATTGTGATAAATGTTTGTATTTTAAAAAATCCCACGTGACCCCCGCTCCCCCGAGAAATGTTTCACTTAGTCCGAGTGAGACCATGTGGTCCTGCCGTGCCATACTGCCTGTTGGTGAGGAGAAGTAGTGCCTCAGGTAGAGGAGTAATTGTTGGCCGCCCTAGTTGCTGTCCCTCACTTGTCGGCCAAGTTCACCCCCTGTCACCAGACACCCGGGATGACCTGGTTGTTATCTCCTCCTGGTCAACCAGGCCATTCTGCTTGTGAGGGTAGCGGACCATCATGATGCTGTGCAGGCAGACACAGAAGAGGACAATTTACTCGACCATGTTGGGTTGTGCTTCAGCATGGCGATGTACGAATAATGATTGATTCATACATTGACTTTAATTCATCTGGCTAGTAGCGACATCTAGCAGATCGTGAAGAAGTCGAAACCAAGGGCAATCCAATGGCTTCTCATGGTAACAGTGATATTGGTGGCGATGATATATCAACACATAGCTCCTTGTTAGTTAGTGAGGAGTTACACTGACCTGTGCTGACCAATAGACTGGCCAGGCACATAGCAAGAGAGCGAAGTAGCCAGGATTTAAAAAAGAGTAGACTGTGGCTAATAGACTGTGGCTGAACTTCATAGGTCATAGTCTCGCTTAACCAACGGTCGGTCGGCTGCGGAACTATGCCGAGAAGACAGTCTGGTCACTTTGCTGTTTTTGTTTCATTTATCCATTAGAGGCAGCACTGGTATACTGATGAATTAAAGCGTCATCAGTTTATGTATTGATGTGTAGCATGTGCCGTTATGTTAACGTCCCGCCTGTGCGTCCAGCCTTTCAATGGGTCATGGGACAGTTTGTTATGGCAGATCAGCTGTGTTTACGTTTTCTACATTGGTAAGTTACATTTGAAGAGAAATATGCTTAGAACAGGCAGAATATGGATACACCCAAAACAGTAAACAGAATCCCACATGAGACTCTCTTGAAGCATTTGACAAGTCCAGCATCGGACGCACTGGGCGAAATTAATGACATTAAATTAGATGCCTTGCCTATTAACGATAACGACGAATTAACATGGGACGACTACTCCGGTCACGTTTCCTGGACCGTCGCATTCATTGTGATTGCATTAGTGGCCGTAGTGATTTATAAAATCTTCCTCCTGTATCGCCATAAATTAATAATCCCTATAATGAAGCGTGACCAAAGTTGTGTTACAGATACGGACGACACACCCGCAGCTGCTGTGTCGCCAGTCACCACTCCCCGCCAATCTGTTATATTTTCCGGTCACACTGGTTTGGTTTCCTTGCCTACCGACTGGCACTCGCTCGGCACGACGACGACACATCCAGGAAACAATGAGTACCGATCACACACTAATTACCCCTCTTTCACACCAACCCGATACACTTCCACGGTACTCCGCAACCCTGGCCATGTTGTGAAATGACTTGACAGCCATTCCGTGAGGACGTTACAATGTAAGTCGCTTATCCATACACAAAAATAATTCCATTTTAAATTAATAAATAAACACATAAATAAAATATCATGTTAACCCGGTATCTCCAAGGAGGTAGCGGCCCATGACAGGCGAGTTGGGTGGTACTTCCGTGACAAAGGTGATCGTGATGCGAACCTTTGTGTTGTCTATCATAGTCGACTACACCTCAGTCACCGGTTGCTCAAGCTTTCGTGCCATGAAGTGTAGCATTCCGTCGAAGGCTCGGGCCTTCCCCAGCAGCTCCCTGTGTTCCTTCACCAGTAAGTTACATTTGAACAGAAAGATGCTTAGAACAGGCAGAATATGGCTACACCCAGAAAAGGAGTTACTGTTGAAAACACGAACGTATGTGTAACATGTCAATGTATATCAAAAGTGAAATACATCATCGTAGACAGTAAAGGAACGAGAGGAGCGGCGTGTGCAATTGTGGAAACGTTTTATGATATTAAATTTGTGTCGTGTCAGACAAATTACGGCACGTATACATGTAAAACGCGTCGAAAGATTTTTGATAGACATGATGCTATACTGAACTCTCTGAGACATGTCGAACACAAATTGTGCAATGGTGCACAGAGATTTGTGCCAGTAGAAGAATCTTCTTCCCTTGTCATTTGGAGAAAGAGTTTGGGTTGCGAAGACGGGCAACAATGACGTGTATATCATTGAACCAGCAAACGGGTTTGGTGAATGTCCCAACCAGAGAAAACAACGAAACTGCCCAGCATTCCTGTTAGCCAACTACCAACGCAACGGAGACTCAAGGACTCGTCCGATCATGACACCAAGCCATTACAATGGAGGTATGCCACGAAATCAGCATCTTTGAACACCATATTAACATCATATTGATGTTGTTACATAATTATGGCTTTCCACCTTGGCCACAACCTACTAAAATGAGCTGAACGGAAAAGAGGATTGGGAATGCATCAGCAGAATTACACAACTAAAATAGAAGCAGAAATGTTCATTCAGTTACATTTCTCAGAATGGACTGACAAAGAATGGAAATATGGGTATAGTATCTTTCCAGATATATCTGCACTCTTTTGATATGTTTGTGTTTTGGACATGTTCTTGTAGGTGAAAGGAAAATACAATTGACTCTATTTTACTCGTGCTGAAGTTGTGTTTTGTCAATGCCATTGTGGTGATGTGTGTTCAAAATAAATCCAACGTATGTAAAGGTATTGTATCTTATGAGTTCGGGAGGAACAACTGCAAAAAGCGAGGAAAGAACAAAGTAACCAACATGGATAATATGCTAACCCAACTGGACAGAGGATAAGGGTTTACAACACATGCATGTGGGTATTTGTGGAGTCATTTAACATTTGCAATGACATCAACACCCATGCAACATGACAAATAGAACTGACATGGATACAATCAGTGTATGTGAGAAAGTAAATTCTAACTCCATGCAACTATTTTGATTCACAGACTACCACTTACCCATTCTCCGAAAGTTGGATGCTATCCTGGAGAACCAAGTTGAATTGCTAGCCCTCCAGCGAAGGACTCTCCTCAATATGGGGACAAACTTTGCTGAAGAGGAGGTGGACAACATGTTCATTAAGCCCTGCACCACCATTGCAGAGCTCGAAGCTTTGTGCAATAAGCTTGAAAACAAGGAATACAAACAAAACACAGAAAGGACTGGTTTTCTCTCAGAATTATGTTTTTTCTATTAAATATTTCAGTTCTTGAGAAATAATAAATATGCAGGAGGGGAGAATTTTGTCAAGGTATATAATTATATCTGGCAAAAATTATATTGATATGTAAAACGTGCGTATTGAAGCAACAATCAGTAAAATGATCATAGTTTTAATGCAAATATACAAGTGGATATACATTTTCTAAAAGGTGTTCATTGAAAAATATTGAAAACAAGTCATTATATCACTACGTATGGCTTTAGTCGTTGCTCTAGATTTATGCTAAGGTTCTCTTCTTGAGCTCCTTGGGAGGAGGGAACATTGACGATTCTGTGGGGCAACATGGATAATATGATAACACAACTTGTCAGAGGACAAGGGTTTAAAACACATTCATGTGGGGATTTGTGAAGTCATGTAACGTTTCCAATGACATCAACACACATGCAACAACCAGGAAACTGTATGTTTCTGACTGACAACATAGCAGCTTAAAATTCTGCCTAAACAACTGGCAACAATTTAGAACAGAGCTGGCTCCCAATGGGCAGTGTATAGTGTGGACAGGCTGTACTACTAAGGGTGGACAGGCTGTACTACTAAGGGTGGACAGGCTGTACCACTAAGGGTGGACAGGCTGTACCACTAAGGGTGGACAGGCTGTACCACTAAGGGTGGACAGGCTGTACCACTAAGGGTGGACAGGCTGTACCACTAAGGGTGGACAGGCTGTACCACTAAGGGTGGACAGGCTGTACCACTAAGGGTGGACAGGCTGTACCACTAAGGGTGGACAGGCTGTACCACTAAGGGTGGACAGGCTGTACTACTAAGGGTGGACAGGCTGTACTACTAAGGGTGGACAGGCTGTATTACTAAGGGTGGACAGGCTGTACCACTAAGGGTGGACAGGCTGTACCACTAAGGGTGGACAGGCTGTACCACTAAGGGTGGACAGGCTGTACTACTAAGGGTGGACAGGCTGTACCACTAAGGGTGGACAGGCTGTACCACTAAGGGTGGACAGGCTGTACCACTAAGGGTGGACAGACTGTACCACTAAGGGTGGACAGGCTGTACCACTAAGGGTGGACAGGCTGTACTACTAAGGGTGGACAGGCTGTACCACTAAGGGTGGACAGGCTGTACCACTAAGGGTGGACAGGCTGTACCACTAAGGGTGGACAGGCTGTACCACTAAGGGTGGACAGGCTGTACCACTAAGGGTGGACAGGCTGTACCACTAAGGGTGGACAGGCTGTACCACTAAGGGTGGACAGGCTGTACCACTAAAGGTAGAGGAGAGTGTTTATATGGAAAGATATATGTGAAATGTTTGCGTGGTGACATATACAAGTGGCAGGGGTTGTGTGTCCATCGTCTAGCATACATGTTGCACGTGAGAGCAGAAATCCCTGAAAATATGCACTGCAGCCATCGCTGTCACAATAGCTTGTGTGTCAATGTTGAACATCTGACCATATAACCTGCACTTGTGAACAGTAACAGGCGGTCGTGTGCTACAGCAAGGAAATGCTTTGGACACTGTGAAGCCCCGTCTTGCATATTTTTTTAATAATCAGTTAATCAATGATATGATATGAAATAAAGGTAATTGCAATCAATTAATTAATCGATTAATCAACTAACTAATTCATTAAGGTAAATGTAAGGTAAAACAACTGGAAATGGCAAAGAAAGAAAGGAAATACCAACAAAAATATGATAACCCAACCAGGGTTTACAACACAGTCTTGTATATGGCCTCCACTACATTCAGAGTGAGATATTCGCAGTCAAGTTTAGACCAAATCAGAATACAGATGGGATAAATCTAATTCATGTTGCAATGGTTTGTATAAACTGACAGTGTTTGTTTTTGATGACCGTCATTTTCCCATTGATGAATGGAAACAAAGAACAACATCAGACCAAAGGTTGTTATCATGGCTGCCCACACAATACCAATGACATCAACACCTGTGCACCAACCAGGGAACTGTATGTGACTGGTTGATCACTGGGCAGACAAAACTTCTGAGAGCACGGAAAGGACAAAGAAACCAACAAAAGTAATACCCAATACACTGGTGCCAGTAACACAATGTCCAAAGAGAACACCATTCTAATTTAGTCCTCTCGGTTGTGTCTAGGGATAATC
This sequence comes from Oasisia sp. SBJ-2009, assembly GCA_964017155.1. Taxonomy (NCBI): domain Eukaryota; kingdom Metazoa; phylum Annelida; class Polychaeta; order Sabellida; family Siboglinidae; genus Oasisia; species Oasisia sp. SBJ-2009. The sequence continues at coordinate 38,576,780 of OZ024865.1, forward strand.
CAGAATGAAGTACAAAGACAACCTTGATAACTACATTTTACATGTACACTTTGTTGAGGGTGCTTAGGTTATAACTTATTTATTTTAACTGACAAATGTATTGCAGCATTTTAAAACAGATGCATTTCCATCAGTTCAACCACTTGCACTTGCATTCTTTCAAACACAAGCATTCAAAATGCAATCGTTTATCTGCGCACTTGCACTTATATAATAATCCTATCAAAACATTTGCATTTAGATGCGATCATTTAGATCTGAACACATCTGCTGATTTAATGCGAGTTAGCCATCGTGGCAAAAACATAATATAAACATTAATAATATCATAACCCAATCAGGCTGTGCATAAGGGATTACAATAATTCATGCATATGGCCTCCGCTAGTTTCAATGTGAGTCATTTGCAGTCCAACTTAGACAAATTATGAATGTAAATGTAATGTTCGTTCATTCATTCACTGATTCATTGATTGCTTGATTCATTGCTAGATTGATCCATTGTTTTCAAGTTCTTTTGCTGGATGTGATTGGTTTTCTTGTTCCAGCTGGAGGAACGTTGAGGACGCGAGGGACAAGTGATGAGAGAATGGTGTGTCCACATACGATTGTCGACAGAAATGAAACAAGACCAGATGCAACAAATTAATGTTTCTTTTTGACAACAATATAGGCTGGTTTGGACGTTGCACCAGAATATCGGTCCCACTTCTACTCCCACATGGGACATTCGGAAAAAGTCAACATGGGAACTTACCAGCGCCCCTCGGCAGTGATGGCCATAACAAAAGTGGGGAGACATCTCATGGACTTAGATGTATGCACAGGAAAGGGAGGTTTGTTCTATCAACACGTTGGCATCAAATACACATAAGCATGCACATAGACATTGATCAAAAATACTTTTCAGAACCCAACAACTAGAAATATTCTTAAAACATAACTATTATTTGCAATACGAAAAAATGTAATGTATATAAGCATGACAAGAAATATACAAATCAAATTTTAAAATGTATACGTAATACATATTGTGGAGTTCCAATGTCATTTCACCTAAATACCCTATTTATTCAGATTTATAATTTGGAGACTGCATTATATATCAGTATTTGCAATTATTCTACAATTGTTTTTATTTCACTACGTAGCTTCTGTTACAGCTGCACAAAAGGTATCAACTGAAGATGAGCTGTTCACATTTGATGAAGACAGCAGTGTACATGAAGCTGGAGATATTTCTGACAGTAAGGAATATTACAAGCTGTATAGAATACTGAATTTTGCGTAAGCTAAAAATAAAAAGTAAAACAGAATAAATTATTTTGTAGTTACACTTTGGGCACCCTGCTGGTATAATATACTCTTGAAATATGTTAGTATAGATGAATTGACGACGTTGCTAAACAGTTGAAATTTTTGTATAGGGCCAAAATGGTTGGTTTTGTAAATATATATATAATATATATATATATATATATATATATATATATATATATATACAGTGTGTATACATAATTATATATATACATACATATCTTTTATATTTTTCAGTAATTGACCTGAAAATTATATAAAAGATATGTATGTATATATTATGTATATATATATATATATATATATAATATATATATACATAATTTTATATATATATATATATATATATATACATATATATATATATATACATACATCCATATATTTTTTATTTTTCATTAATTGACTTGTTGATTGGTTGGTTTGTTTTTGGTTGGTTGGTTGGTTGGTTGGTTGGTTGGCTGGTTGGTTGGTTGGCCAACACAAGACTGCCTTCATCACCCCATTTGGCTTGTATGAACACAAACAAATAGCACTTGGCTTGTGTAATGCACCTGCAACATTCCAACGACTGATGCAGACAACTTTCCCTGAGGAAATGTTCAGCATTATGCTCTGCTATCTATTAATTTGGGTTTTTTCAGCTATGCTTTTCACCATTATGGAGGAAATCAGAGAGGAGCAACTGTCCCAGCGAGAAATGCTCCAAACCCTACTCTCCCGACAGAGCACACAACTAAGTCAGGAGGAAGACGACGGTGAGCTGCCGGAAGACATTCCGCTTCCACTTCAGACTGTTGCAGCAGTTCAACCCTTAGAAACGACGCTGAACGAGAAGGCTACTCAGAGAGTGTACGTGTATGTCATTGTACCAGCAAACGGGTTTGGGGAATCATGTTATTTTACAGATGTATTTTTAGAGACAACATATTTTAATTAGTAGCATTTTAGTGCATTTTATTATATTGTATATTTATAATTTTAAGTGAACACTCGATAAGCCATAGGCTTCCTTGTTCACATGCCGTCTGGAGCTTGGTTCTGGACGGCAACTTGTTAAACCCTTCTTAAACTAGTTGACTATCAACTCGCACGACGCCAGCTAGAACGCAAAGCAGACAGTCGGAAGAAATATTATGATCGTAAGGCATGTGATCTTCCCTTGTCATTTGGAGAAAGAGTGTACATGAGGAAGTGTAACATCCGAGGACGCAACAACATTCAGGACGTTTGGGTTGCGAAGAAGGGCAACAATGACGTGTATATCATTGAACGGGTTTGGTGAATCACGCACAGTGAATCGGGCAGAATTACGGATATGTCCCCAACCAGAGAAGACAACGAAACGAAGGCTGCCCAGCATTCCTGGTTGCCACTACCAACGCAACGGACACTCAAGGACTCGTCCGGTCATGACACCAAGCCATTACAATGGAGGTATGTCACGAAATTTGCATCTTTGAACACCATACTAACATCATATTGATGTTGTTACATAATTGTGGCTTTCCATCTTGGCCACAACCTATTAAAATGAGATGAACTGAAACAAGGATTGGAAATACGTCAGCAGAATTCCACAACTACAACAGAAACGTTCATTCAAATATATTCCTCAGAATGGATTTACAAAGAATGGAAATATGTGTATAGTACCTTTCCACATATCTCTGCACTCTTTTCATGTTTGTGTTTTGGACATGGGGTCATGTAGGGGAAATGAAAAAAACATTGCCTCCATTTCCTTATGCCCAAGTATTGTTTTGTCAATGCCATGGTGACGATGTGTATTCAAAATAAATGCAACGAATGTAAAAGTATTTTATCTTATGAGTTCTGGAGGAACAACTGAAAACAGCGAGGAAAGAACAACGAAATTAACATGGATAATATGATAACCCAACCAGTCAGAGGTCAAGAGTTTACAACACATTCATGTGGGGATTTGTGAAGTTGTTTAACGTTTCCAATGACATCAACCATGGAACTGTATGTTTCTGACTGACAACACAGCAGCTGAAAATTGTGCCTAAACAACTGGCAACGGCAAAGAAAGAAAGAAAACACCAACATAAATATGATAACCCAATTCAGAACACAGCTGGCTCCCAATGGACAGTGTATAGTGTGGACAGGCTGTACTACTAAGGGTAGTGGAGAGTGTTTATATGGAAAGATATACGTGAAATGTTTGCGTAGTGGCAGATACAAGTGGCAGGGGTGGTGTGTCCATCGTCTAGCAGACATGTTGCACGTGAGAGCAGAAATCCATGAAAATATGCACTGCAGCCATCGCTGTCACAATAGTTTGTGTGTCAATGTTGAACATCTGACCATAGAACCTGCATTTGTGAACAGTAACAGGCGGTCGTGTGCTACAGCAAGGAAATGCTTTGGACACTGTGAAGCCCGGTCTTACATATTTTAAAAATAATCAGTTAATGACATGACATCAAATAAAGATAATTGCAATTAATTAATTAATCAATTAACTAATTAATTAATGTAATTGTCATTACCCACCATTAGATCAGCTGTTTGCCTGAGTTTGTGTAACGTTTACCTCCATTCAAGTCAGTCTGTGCTTCTCTCATCCGTCGTTTATCTCCGCATTTGCATTTGCACTGATATTTTAATCCTTTCAAACATTTGCATTTACATGCGCGATCACTTGCATTGTTGCTTCCCTCAATTTGTTATATTGTGTAATGTACTTAGTTATGCAAGTATTACAATACATATATATATATATATATATTACAATACATATAACTTGCGACAGTTGAGAGAATTAAATGGCTTTGTGAGACGAAATATTTGTATTGTTGGTGTAATAATCACGACGCCATTTCTCTTACAGCATTAACTTCTGTCACGTGAAAACGTCACAGATTTGTTGACAAGTCGAACCATTTCGTTCATTCACTGAGTCACTGATTCACTGATTCACTGATTCACTGAGTCATTGATTGCTTGATTCATTGCCAGATTGATCCATTGTTTTAATGTTCTTTTGCTGGATGTGATTGGTTTTCTTGTTCCAGTTGGAGGAACGTTGTGAGGACGCGAGGGACAAGTGATGAGAGAATGGTGGGTCCACATACGATTGTCGACAGAACAGAAACAAGACCAGATGCAACAAATTAATGTTTTTTTGACAATGTAGTAGCAGCCGAGAAACAGGTCTGTAACCATGAAACCATGAATATGTCTGGGTTCAAAGAAAGAAAGAAAATACCAACAAAAATATGATAACCCAACCAGGGTTTACAACACATTCTTGTATATGGCCTCCACTACATTCAGAGTGAGTTATTCGTAGTCAAGTTTAGACCAAATCAGAATACAGATGGGATAAATCTAATTCATGTTGCAATGGTTTGTATAAACTGACAGTGTTTATTTTTGATGACCGTCATCTTCTAATTGATGAATGGAAACAAAGAATAACATCAGACCAAAGGTTGTTATCATGGCTGCCCACACAATACCAATGACATCAACATCTGTGCACAAACCATGGAACTGTATGTGACTGGTTGATCACTGGGCAGACTAAACTTCTGAGAGCACGGAAAGGACAAAGAAACCAACACAAGTAATACCCAATACACTGGTGCCAGTAACACGATGTCCAAAGAGAACACCATTCTAATTTAGTCTTCTCGGTTGTGACTAGGGATAATCCTGAATGAAGTACAAAGACAATCTTGATAACTACATTTTACATGTACACTTTGTTGAGGGTGCTTAGGTTACAACTTATTTATTTTAACTGACAAATGTATTGCAGCATTTTAAAACAGATGCATTTGCATCAGTTCAACCACTTGCACTTGCATTCTTTCAAACACAAGCATTCAAAATGCAATCGTTTATCTGCGCACTTGCACTTATATTATAATCCTATCAAAACATTTGCATTTAGATGCGATCACTTTCATCTGAACACATCTGCTGATTTAATGCGAGTTAGCCATCGTGGCAAAAACATAATACATAGTGCATAAGGGATTACAATAATTCATGCATATGGCCTCCGCTAGTTTCAATGTGAGTCATTTGCAGTCCAACTTAGACAAATTATGAATGTAAATGTAATGTTCGTTCATTCATTCACTGATTCATTGATTGCTTGATTCATTGCTAGATTGATCCATTGTTTTCAAGTTCTTTTGCTGGATGTGATTGGTTTTCTTGTTCCAGTTGGAAGAACGTTGTGAGGACGCGAGGGACAAGTGATGAGAGAATGGTGTGTCCACATACGATTGTCGACAGAAATGAAACAAGACCAGATGCAACAAATTAATGTTTCTTTTTGACAACAATATAGGCTGGTTTGGACGTTGCACCAGAATATCGGTCCCACTTCTACTCCCACATGGGACATTCGGAAAAAGTCAACATGGGAACTTACCAGCGCCCCTCGGCAGTGATGGCCATAACAAAAGTGGGGAGACATCTCATGGACTTAGATGTATGCACAGGAAAGGGAGGTTTGTTCTATCAACACGTTGGCATCAAATACACATAAGCATGCACACAGACATTGATCAAAAATACTTTTCAGAACCCAACAACTAGAAATATTCTTAAAACATAACTATTATTTGCAATACGAAAAAATGTAATGTATATAAGCATGACAAGAAATATACAAATCAAATTTTTAAATGTATACGTAATACATATTGTGAAGTTCCAATGTCATTTCACCTAAATACCCTATTTATTCAGATTTATAATTTGGAGACTGCATTATATATCAGTATTTGCAATTATTCTACAATTGTTTTTATTTCACTACGTAGCTTCTGTTACAGCTGCACAAAAGGTATCAACTGAAGATGAGCTGTTCACATTTGATGAAGACAGCAGTGTACATGAAGCTGGAGATATTTCTGACAGTAAGGAATATTACAAGCTGTATAGAATACTGAATTTTGCGTAAGCTAAAAATAAAAAGTAAAACAGAATAAATTATTTTGTAGTTACACTTTGGGCACCCTGCTGGTATAATATACTCTTGAAATATGTTAGTATAGATGAATTGACGACGTTGCTAAACAGTTGAAATTTTTGTATAGGGCCAAAATGGTTGGTTTTGTAAATATATATATACTATATATATATATATATACAGTGTGTATACATAATTATATATATACATACATATCTTTTATATTTTTCAGTAATTGACTTGAAAATTATATAAAAGATATGTATGTATATATTATGTATATATATATATAATATATATATATACATAATTTTATATATATATATATATATATATATATATATATATATATACATACATCCATATATTTTTTATTTTTCATTAATTGACTTGTTGATTGGTTGGTTTGTTTTTGGTTGGTTGGTTGGTTGGTTGGTTGGTTGGCTGGTTGGTTGGTTGGCCAACACAAGACTGCCTTCATCACCCCATTTGGCTTGTATGAACACAAACAAATAGCACTTGGCTTGTGTAATGCACCTGCAACATTCCAACGACTGATGCAGACAACTTTCCCTGAGGAAATGTTCAGCATTATGCTCTGCTATCTATTAATTTGGGTTTTTTCAGCTATGCTTTTCACCATTATGGAGGAAATCAGAGAGGAGCAACTGTCCCAGCGAGAAATGCTCCAAACCCTACTCTCCCGACAGAGCACACAACTAAGTCAGGAGGAAGACGACGGTGAGCTGCCGGAAGACATTCCGCTTCCACTTCAGACTGTTGCAGCAGTTCAACCCTTAGAAACGACGCTGAACGAGAAGGCTACTCAGAGAGTGTACGTGTATGTCATTGTACCAGCAAACGGGTTTGGGGAATCATGTTATTTTACAGATGTATTTTTAGAGACAACATATTTTAATTAGTAGCATTTTAGTGCATTTTATTATATTGTATATTTATAATTTTAAGTGAACACTCGATAAGCCATAGGCTTCCTTGTTCACATGCCGTCTGGAGCTTGGTTCTGGACGGCAACTTGTTAAACCCTTCTTAAACTAGTTGACTATCAACTCGCACGACGCCAGCTAGAACGCAAAGCAGACAGTCGGAAGAAATATTATGATCGTAAGGCATGTGATCTTCCCTTGTCATTTGGAGAAAGAGTGTACATGAGGAAGTGTAACATCCGAGGACGCAACAACATTCAGGACGTTTGGGTTGCGAAGAAGGGCAACAATGACGTGTATATCATTGAACGGGTTTGGTGAATCACGCACAGTGAATCGGGCAGAATTACGGATATGTCCCCAACCAGAGAAGACAACGAAACGAAGGCTGCCCAGCATTCCTGGTTGCCACTACCAACGCAACGGACACTCAAGGACTCGTCCGGTCATGACACCAAGCCATTACAATGGAGGTATGTCACGAAATTTGCATCTTTGAACACCATACTAACATCATATTGATGTTGTTACATAATTGTGGCTTTCCATCTTGGCCACAACTTATTAAAATGAGATGAACTGAAACAAGGATTGGAAATACGTCAGCAGAATTCCACAACTACAACAGAAACGTTCATTCAAATATATTCCTCAGAATGGATTTACAAAGAATGGAAATATGTGTATAGTACCTTTCCACATATCTCTGCACTCTTTTCATGTTTGTGTTTTGGACATGGGGTCATGTAGGGGAAATGAAAAAAACATTGCCTCCATTTCCTTATGCCCAAGTATTGTTTTGTCAATGCCATGGTGACGATGTGTATTCAAAATAAATGCAACGAATGTAAAAGTATTTTATCTTATGAGTTCTGGAGGAACAACTGAAAACAGCGAGGAAAGAACAACGAAATTAACATGGATAATATGATAACCCAACCAGTCAGAGGTCAAGAGTTTACAACACATTCATGTGGGGATTTGTGAAGTTGTTTAACGTTTCCAATGACATCAACCATGGAACTGTATGTTTCTGACTGACAACACAGCAGCTGAAAATTGTGCCTAAACAACTGGCAACGGCAAAGAAAGAAAGAAAACACCAACATAAATATGATAACCCAATTCAGAACACAGCTGGCTCCCAATGGACAGTGTATAGTGTATAGTGTGGACAGGCTGTACTACTAAGGGTAGTGGAGAGTGTTTATATGGAAAGATATACGTGAAATGTTTGCGTAGTGGCAGATACAAGTGGCAGGGGTGGTGTGTCCATCGTCTAGCAGACATGTTGCACGTGAGAGCAGAAATCCATGAAAATATGCACTGCAGCCATCGCTGTCACAATAGTCTGTGTGTCAATGTTGAACATCTGACCATAGAACCTGCATTTGTGAACAGTAACAGGCGGTCTTGTGCTACGGCAAGGAAATGCTTTGGACACTGTGAAGCCCGGTCTTACATATTTTAAAAATAATCAGTTAATGACATGACATCAAATAAAGATAATTGCAATTAATTAATTAATCAATTAACTAATTAATTAATGTAATTGTCATTACCCACCATTAGATCAGCTGTTTGCCTGAGTTTGTGTAACGTTTACCTCCATTCAAGTCAGTCTGTGCTTCTCTCATCCGTCGTTTATCTCCGCATTTGCATTTGCACTGATATTTTAATCCTTTCAAACATTTGCATTTACATGCGCGATCACTTGCATTGTTGCTTCCCTCCATTTGTTATATTGTTTAATGTACTTAGTTATGCAAGTATTACAATACATATATATATATATATATTACAATACATATAACTTGCGACAGTTGAGAGAATTAAATGATTTTGTGAGACGAAATATTTGTATTGTTGGTGTAATAATCACGACGCCATTTCTCTTACAGCATTAACTTCTGTCACGTGAAAACGTCACAGATTTGTTGACAAGTCGAACCATTTCGTTCATTCACTGAGTCACTGATTCACTGATTCACTGATTCACTGATTCACTGAGTCATTGATTGCTTGATTCATTGCCAGATTGATCCATTGTTTTAATGTTCTTTTGCTGGATGTGATTGGTTTTCTTGTTCCAGTTGGAGGAACGTTGTGAGGACGCGAGGGACAAGTGATGAGAGAATGGTGGGTCCACATACGATTGTCGACAGAACAGAAACAAGACCAGATGCAACAAATTAATGTTTCTTTTTGACAACAATATATGCTGGTTTGGACGTTGCACCAGAAGATCGGTCCCACTTCCATGAATATGTCTGGGTTCAAAGAAAGAAAGAAAATACCAACAAAAATATGATAACCCAACCAGGGTTTACAACACATTCTTGTATATGGCCTCCACTACATTCAGAGTGAGTTATTCGTAGTCAAGTTTAGACCAAATCAGAATACAGATGGGATAAATCTAATTCATGTTGCAATGGTTTGTATAAACTGACAGTGTTTATTTTTGATGACCGTCATCTTCTAATTGATGAATGGAAACAAAGAATAACATCAGACCAAAGGTTGTTATCATGGCTGCCCACACAATACCAATGACATCAACATCTGTGCACAAACCATGGAACTGTATGTGACTGGTTGATCACTGGGCAGACTAAACTTCTGAGAGCACGGAAAGGACAAAGAAACCAACACAAGTAATACCCAATACACTGGTGCCAGTAACACGATGTCCAAAGAGAACACCATTCTAATTTAGTCCTCTCGGTTGTGACTAGGGATAATCCTGAATGAAGTACAAAGACAATCTTGATAACTACATTTTACATGTACACTTTGTTGAGGGTGCTTAGGTTACAACTTATTTATTTTAACTGACAAATGTATTGCAGCATTTTAAAACAGATGCATTTGCATCAGTTCAACCACTTGCACTTGCATTCTTTCAAACACAAGCATTCAAAATGCAATCGTTTATCTGCGCACTTGCACTTATATTATAATCCTATCAAAACATTTGCATTTAGATGCGATCACTTTCATCTGAACACATCTGCTGATTTAATGCGAGTTAGCCATCGTGGCAAAAACATAATACATAGTGCATAAGGGATTACAATAATTCATGCATATGGCCTCCGCTAGTTTCAATGTGAGTCATTTGCAGTCCAGCTTAGACAAATTCTGAATGTAAATGTAATGTTCGTTCATTCATTCACTGATTCATTGATTGCTTGATTCATTGCTAGATTGATCCATTGTTTTCAAGTTCTTTTGCTGGATGTGATTGGTTTTCTTGTTCCAATTGGAAGAACGTTGTGAGGACGCGAGGGACAAGTGATGAGAGAATGGTGTGTCCACATACGATTGTCGACAGAAATGAAACAAGACCAGATGCAACAAATTAATGTTTCTTTTTGAAAACAATATAGGCTGGTTTGGACGTTGCACCAGAAGATCGGTCCCACTTCTACTCCCACATGGGACATTCGGAAAAAGTCAACATGGGAACTTACCAGCGCCCCTCGGCAGTGATGGCCATTACAAAAGTGGGGAGACATCTCATGGATTTAGATGTATGCACAGGAAAGGGAGGTTTGTGCTATCAACACGGTGGCATCAAATACACATAAGCATGCACACAGATATTGATCAAAAATACTTTTCAGGACCCACCAACTAGAAATATTCTTAAAACATAACTATTATTTGCAATACGAAAAAATTTAATGTATATAAGCATGACAAGAAATATACAAATCAAATTTTAAAATGTATACGTAATACATATTGTGAAGTTCCAATGTCATTTCACCTAAATACCCTATTTATTCAGATTTATAATTTGGAGACTGCATTATATATCAGTATTTGCAATTATTCTACAATTGTTTTTATTTCACTACGTAGCTTCTGTTACAGCTGCACAAAAGGTATCAACTGAAGATGAGCTGTTCACATTTGATGAAGACAGCAGTGTACATGAAGCTGGAGATATTTCTGACAGTAAGGAATATTACAAGCTGTATAGAATACTGAATTTTGCGTAAGCTAAAAATAAAAAGTAAAACAGAATAAATTATTTTGTAGTTACACTTTGGGCACCCTGCTGGTATAATATACTCTTGAAATATGTTAGTATAGATGAATTGACGACGTTGCTAAACAGTTGAAATTTTTGTATAGGGCCAAAATGGTTGGTTTTGTAAATATATATATAATATATATATATATATATATATATATATATATATACAGTGTGTATACATAATTATATATATACATACATATCTTTTATATTTTTCAGTAATTGACTTGAAAATTATATAAAAGATATGTATGTATATATTATGTATATATATATATATAATATATATATACATAATTTTATATATATATATATATATATATATATATATATATATATATATATATATATACATACATCCATATATTTTTTATTTTTCATTAATTGACTTGTTGATTGGTTGGTTTGTTTTTGGTTGGTTGGTTGGTTGGTTGGCTGGTTGGTTGGTTGGCCAACACAAGACTGCCTTCATCACCCCATTTGGCTTGTATGAACACAAACAAATAGCACTTGGCTTGTGTAATGCACCTGCAACATTCCAACAACTGATGCAGACAACTTTCCCTGAGGAAATGTTCAGCATTATGCTCTGCTATCTATTAATTTGGGTTTTTTCAGCTATGCTTTTCACCATTATGGAGGAAATCAGAGAGGAGCAACTGTCCCAGCGAGAAATGCTCCAAACCCTACTCTCCCGACAGAGCACACAACTAAGTCAGGAGGAAGACGACGGTGAGCTGCCGGAAGACATTCCGCTTCCACTTCAGACTGTTGCAGCAGTTCAACCCTTAGAAACGACGCTGAACGAGAAGGCTACTCAGAGAGTGTACGTGTATGTCATTGTACCAGCAAACGGGTTTGGGGAATCATGTTATTTTACAGATGTATTTTTAGAGACAACATATTTTAATTAGTAGCATTTTAGTGCATTTTATTATATTGTATATTTATAATTTTAAGTGAACACTCGATAAGCCATAGGCTTCCTTGTTCACATGCCGTCTGGAGCTTGGTTCTGGACGGCAACTTGTTAAACCCTTCTTAAACTAGTTGACTATCAACTCGCACGACGCCAGCTAGAACGCAAAGCAGACAGTCGGAAGAAATATTATGATCGTAAGGCATGTGATCTTCCCTTGTCATTTGAAGAAAGAGTGTACATGAGGAAGTGTAACATCCGAGGACGCAACAACATTCAGGACGTTTGGGTTGCGAAGAAGGGCAACAATGACGTGTATATCATTGAACGGGTTTGGTGAATCACGCACAGTGAATCGGGCAGAATTACGGATATGTCCCCAACCAGAGAAGACAACGAAACGAAGGCTGCCCAGCATTCCTGGTTGCCACTACCAACGCAACGGACACTCAAGGACTCGTCCGGTCATGACACCAAGCCATTACAATGGAGGTATGTCACGAAATTTGCATCTTTGAACACCATACTAACATCATATTGATGTTGTTACATAATTGTGGCTTTCCATCTTGGCCACAACCTATTAAAATGAGATGAACTGAAACAAGGATTGGAAATACGTCAGCAGAATTCCACAACTACAACAGAAACGTTCATTCAAATATATTCCTCAGAATGGATTTACAAAGAATGGAAATATGTGTATAGTACCTTTCCACATATCTCTGCACTCTTTTCATGTTTGTGTTTTGGACATGGGGTCATGTAGGGGAAATGAAAAAAACATTGCCTCCATTTCCTTATGCCCAAGTATTGTTTTGTCAATGCCATGGTGACGATGTGTATTCAAAATAAATGCAACGAATGTAAAAGTATTTTATCTTATGAGTTCTGGAGGAACAACTGAAAACAGCGAGGAAAGAACAACGAAATTAACATGGATAATATGATAACCCAACCAGTCAGAGGTCAAGAGTTTACAACACATTCATGTGGGGATTTGTGAAGTTGTTTAACGTTTCCAATGACATCAACCATGGAACTGTATGTTTCTGACTGACAACACAGCAGCTGAAAATTGTGCCTAAACAACTGGCAACGGCAAAGAAAGAAAGAAAACACCAACATAAATATGATAACCCAATTCAGAACACAGCTGGCTCCCAATGGACAGTGTATAGTGTGGACAGGCTGTACTACTAAGGGTAGTGGAGAGTGTTTATATGGAAAGATATACGTGAAATGTTTGCGTAGTGGCAGATACAAGTGGCAGGGGTGGTGTGTCCATCGTCTAGCAGACATGTTGCACGTGAGAGCAGAAATCCATGAAAATATGCACTGCAGCCATCGCTGTCACAATAGTTTGTGTGTCAATGTTGAACATCTGACCATAGAACCTGCATTTGTGAACAGTAACAGGCGGTCGTGTGCTACAGCAAGGAAATGCTTTGGACACTGTGAAGCCCGGTCTTACATATTTTAAAAATAATCAGTTAATGACATGACATCAAATAAAGATAATTGCAATTAATTAATTAATCAATTAACTAATTAATTAATGTAATTGTCATTACCCACCATTAGATCAGCTCTTTGCCTGAGTTTGTGTAACGTTTACCTCCATTCAAGTCAGTCTGTGCTTCTCTCATCCGTCGTTTATCTCCGCATTTGCATTTGCACTGATATTTTAATCCTTTCAAACATTTGCATTTACATGCGCGATCACTTGCATTGTTGCTTCCCTCCATTTGTTATATTGTGTAATGTACTTAGTTATGCAAGTATTACAATACATATATATATATATATATTACAATACATATAACTTGCGACAGTTGAGAGAATTAAATGACTTTGTGAGACGAAATATTTGTATTGTTGGTGTAATAATCACGACGCCATTTCTCTTACAGCATTAACTTCTGTCACGTGAAAACGTCACAGATTTGTTGACAAGTCGAACCATTTCGTTCATTCACTGCTTCACTGCTTCACTAATTCACTGAGTCATTGATTGCTTGATTCATTGCCAGATTGATCCATTGTTTTAAAGTTCTTTTGCTGGATGTGATTGGTTTTCTTGTTCCAGCTGGAGGAACGTTGTGAGGACGCGAGGGACAAGTGATGAGAGAATGGTGTGTCCACATACGATTGTTGACAGAAAAGAAACAAGACCAGATGCAACAAATTAATGTTCTTTCACAATGTAGTAGCAAGTCTGTAAATGGGTCTGTAACCATGAAACCATGAATATGTTACAAGGACACTATGCCAGAGACTGTCACTCTGGTAGCGGTGTAAAGCGTAACGGGGACTGCTACTTCTGTGCAATGCCTGGTCATCACCAATGGGAATGTGCTTCTTTGAAGGAGGCACAGGTGAAGACGAGACGTTGACATCAGATGTCAAACTAAATAGCTCCACTACCAAGGCCCGGGTACTGTAGGATGTGCAGAGTGGCTCTAGAAAACTGGACATAGTTCAACTTGAATGTATAGTTGGACATCCACCGACACTGGAAGTGAACCTGGGAGGAATTGCAGTGTTGTGCTTCGTGGACACTGACAATCACGTGACAAGTGTCACTGTAAGCTAAATGGTATAAACACTGAGTCATGTGTGTCAACAGAAGACGATGTCAGCTTTGCTTAGGGTTGCAGGCAATTGCCCCATCTTGGTAAGGCCAATTCATACGTGGATGTCAGAGTGAGAGGTCGGGATACCAAGGGCGCCAAGACAGTCGAACCATTGGAGACACCATTTTCAGGAAATCTGGTAGTAGTAAATATGTTGATCCAAAGATTTTCTTTCTATGTCATCGTTGTGATTGGTTCGAGCAACGATGTGGAATTAAAGCCCTGTATTACACCCAGCTATGCCTCATCAAGAAGTAAGACTTCACATGAGCATGAATGAGATAGTCACTGGTGTGACAAGCAACAGCCATCCTCCAAGGAAGCAGATACCGAGGACATTGAGTCTGAATGATCAGTCACAGTTTCCTGGCACAGACGATGAGCGATGTAAAGTAAAGAAGTTATTCAACCAACACTGTGTTGTGTTTGCACAGTCCGACAACGACCTGGGATGTACCAGTGCAGTGCAATATTGAATCCAGACGATAGATGACGTTCCCATCACTATGCCATACCGACGGATCCCACCAAAACTGTTGGAGGAAGTCCGGGATCATCTGCAGGAATTGTTATGGACAACCTCGATGATGAAGATGACCGAACAACTTGGTCAAGTGATCCAGCATTGGCGCATCGCAGACAGAACATTGACGACCGTGGGCTCGTCAGACATTCCGCAGACAACCGGCCTTACAATGATGTTTCCGCCTCCTCTGAAGACGACAACCTTCCCTGCACCTGTGCGACCCGACGTAAACAACCTGATGTCAGCGATGGAAGAACTCGAATGTTCAACCGGGGTTTTGTTGCGTGCCTCGCCTATCGATGGCGGTGCTGTTCGACGACCGGTGTCGCTTCCGAGAGCCTGCCCGAAGTCGAGATCGTCTCTGCTACGCTGAAGCAGCCATCCTTGATGGTAAAGACGTTAACTTAGCGTCACTGTTAATCCCACACTTAAGTTCTATGTATTTTTCCTTTTTTGTACATTATACAGTGTACAGGACATTGACAGTACAGTACAGTACATACATTGCATGAATTTGTATGAAAACGTGTTTAATTTAACAAAATACTACATTTGTATTCGGGTGCGTAATTTACGTTTGGCGGGCCGAGCCAGGCTCAGCAGAGAGTGGGGCACCTTGCTCAATTAGCCACCCTGAGCAGCACCTCCCAGCACCAGTACCAGGACCCCACTGTCAACCCTGACATTTTGTGGGCATGCTCACCAGACCAGCCCACCCCTAGTCAGCTGTCTGGGAGCCCAATGCCATTTTTGGGGCAGGTCGCCATCATCACCAGCACCACCTCCCTGGGTGATCATATCAGTTCCGGTCACACAGCCACTGGTCTCACTGCCACAGGTCACCAAGCTACACCTGTGACCTCAAAGTATGGACCTGAGTTGTACACTGGACACTGCCCATGTCTGCAGGGTCCAACTTCAGATTCACCTTGACCACTTCACAGTTTGCTGACCTAGACAACATCACCAGTGACAAGGAGATGTGATTTGGTTCACCGTGACTGGGTAGTCAGAAGTCGAGAAGATGTGTGTCTAGTATAAATATGTTACGCTGCGAATATACATATAAGCGTATAATGATTTAGTTAATTAGTTAATTTTTAATGGAGGTGATGATCGAGCGATGCAATGTACGAATAAAGATTGATTCATACACTGACTGTAATTCGTCTGGCTAGTAGCGACATCTAGCTGACTGTGAAGAAGTCAAAACCAAGAGAAATCTAATGGCTACTCATGGCGACAATGACATTGGTCACAGACTGTGTCACAGTCATAATTCTGTCACAGACTGTGTTAGACTGTGCTATGCAAGGCACTGTTACCCTTTGGTATTTGTTTATTACATTATGTTCTTGTATGTGTACACTGTACTATCTTTGACAAGGCGACAGACACACCCGTGGCGGTGGTGTTCTAGCCAACACCGACACTACAGTGAATGATGCACTAAGGTACGTCCGAGTGACGATGGACCAAGAAGATTTCTAGACCAAGCAATAAGCGACAAAGGACATGCTATGTTTAAAAAGTTTTATTGTGATAAATGTTTGTTTTTATAAAAATCCCAGGAGATCCCCGCTCCCCCAAGACATGTTGAACTTAGTACGAGTGAGACCACAGAGTGTAACCATGTGGTCCTGCCATGCCACACTGCCTGCTGGTGAGGAGAAGTAGTGCTTCAGGTAGAGGCATTGCTCAATGGCTGCCCTAGTCTTCATGTTGCTGCCCCTCACTTGTCGTCCAAGTTCACCCCCTGAGTGTCAGGCACCCGGGTTGACCTGGTTGTTGTGACCTCCTGGTCAACCAGGCCATTCTACTCGTGTGTGTAGTGGACCATCATGATGATGTGCAGGCTGACACAGAAGAGGACAATGGACTCGACCGTGCTGGGTTGTGCTTCAGCGTGGTGAGCAGACAGCTGAACTGGTTCCAGTACAAATACATTCTCCGCCACTCCCCTGACTCGTGGCAGTCAACAGTTGAAGATTTTCCCTTCACGGTCCACATGCTGCCTTGAGAAAGGTTTCATCAGCCAGGTTCTGAGAGCGAATAATTTGTTATCCTTTCATAAACCGATGCATCAACTTTCATGCCTGCCTTAAACCAACTGTTTGCAGACTGTCAAGAATTGTTTGAGTAGTTGAAGAAACAACTGACGTCCGGTAGAGTTCTAGCATAACCAGATAGAGTTGTGAAAGATAACGAGTGACAGGAAGTTCGACGTTCAGTTCGAACAACGGAAGGAAGACACATAAATACACATCGCTTACCAAGTTCTGTTGCTGTGCAGACTGCGAGTGTTTGTAGATTCAATGGAGTAGAATTAGTGTCTACCGAGATGGCAGACATTTAGCTCGGAAGGTTGTAAGGTAGTCTTTTGGTAGCTGCTTTTTGCAAATTCCTTAATATCACCCAGTATGGACCTGAGTTGTACACTGTGGTGGACACTGGACACTGGACACACTGCCCATGTCTGCAAGGTCCAACTTCAGATTCACCTTGACCACTTCACAGTTTGCTGACCTAGACAACATCACCGGTGAAAAGGAGAGATAATTTGGTTCACCGTGACTGGGTAGTCAGAAGTCAAGAAGATGTGTGTCTACTATAAATATGCTACGCTGCGAATAATTTATATAAGCGTATAACGATTTAAACACTTTAATTAGTTAGTAATTATATTCATTTTATTATAGTTCATTTTTAACGGAGGTGATGATCGAACGATGCAATGTACGAATAATGATTGATTCATACACTGACTGTAATTCGTCTGGCTAGTGGCGACATCTAGCGGATCGTGAAGAAGTCGAAACCAAGAGCAACCCAATGGTTTCTCATGACAACAATGACATTGGTCACAGACTGTGTCACAGTCATAAGTCTGTCACAGACTGTGTTAGACTGTGTTATGTAAGGGACTGTGTCCCTTTGGTATTATTTATATAATGTTATGTTCTTGTATGTGTACAACGTACTCTCTATGACGAGGAGACCGGCACACACGCAGTGGTGGTGTTCTAGCCAATATCGACATTAGAGTGAATGATGCACAAAGGTACATCCGAGTGACGATGAACTAAGATATTCTAGACCAAGCAATAAGCGACAAAGGACGTGCTATATTAAAAATGTTTTATTGTGATAAATATCTGTATTTATAACAATTCCAGGTGACCCCCGCTCCCCCAAGAAATGTTGCACTTAGTCCGAGTGAAACCACAGAGTCAGACCATGTGGTCCTGCCATGTCACGCTTCAGGTAGCGTATAACGATTTAAACACTAATGAGTTAGTAATTATATTCATTTTATTATAGTACATTTTTAATGGAGGTGATGTTCGAGCGATGCGATGTATGAATAAAGATTGATTCAGACACTGACTGCACTACTGTATGTCCGAGTGACGATGGACAAAGCTATTCTACAACAAGCAATAAGTGACAAAGACGTGCTATATTTAAAAAGTTTTATTGTGATAAATGTTTGTATTTATGCAAATCCCAGGTGACCCCCGCTCCCCTGAGAAATGTTGCACTTAGTCCGAGTGAGACCATGTGGTCCTGCCGTACCACACTGCCTGCTGGTGAGGAGAAGTAGTGCTTTAGGTGGAGGCGTTGCTCGTTGGCTGCCCTAGTCTTCACATTGCTGCCCCTCACTTGTTGCATGTCGGCCAAGTTCACCCCCTGTCACCAGGCACCCGGGATGACCTGGTTGTTATGTCCTCCTGGTCAACCAGGCCATTCTGCTCGTGAGGGTAGCGGACCATCATGACGATTTGCAGGCAGACACAGAAGGGGACAATGGACTCGACCATGCTGGGTTGTGCTTCAGTCAGACAGCCGAAGTGATTCTCCAGTGGTGCACAGTGTTGCATCATTGGAAGCCATGTAACTCAGGCAAGATGTATAGGGCTGAGTTTCATAGTCATTCCCAAAGAAGGGTTGACAGAAGAGCAAGATAAATGGAGAGCTGCTTTACTGTATACAGTAAATCGGTCGGATAAGAGCTTTAATCCAGAAAAGGCAAAGATCTGTTCAAGACATTTCCAGGATGGCTGCCTGAAATATGGTACATATAATTTTTTATCATAGACATCATTCTTTATATTGTACCGTTATACAATACAATAAAACACCTTTTGAATGAAACTCAAAAGGCATTTATGTGGGCAACAAAACCAGAGCTTATATTCGGGTGTATACAGTAAACATAATAAATTAGGACGCTGACAACCTCATCCAATCAATATCCAGCCTCTCTTTCGATAGTTCTCAAGCTTGAAAAGGTAAATATTAGATTCACTCTCAATTTGTGTTAAAACAATTACGTAACGCGGTTCCGTTTAATGCCACATTTATCATTCTGTTGTTCAATACTATCGTCGCAAAGTTTTTGACCGATTATTATAGTCTGCTGCAGGCTAACAATGTTTAATGCAAAGAGGGGAGGGGATCCTTCCCGGATGAAGATGGCACAGTGGCGAGATCGCCATCAATGGATCAGCGACAAATCGATCAATGAACTCGACGACACTGAACGGAACATGTTCAACCAACTCGAGATTGTTTACACTACCGGGAAAAGTAATCACCTTGTCAGCTGCTTGGTGCCCAAAGATTGTGTACCAGCAGTTGAGCTGCTCATACAGGTATGGTAAGGCTGCCACATGGGTTTCACATGAGTAACAAGGCTATCTCAAAGATGAATTACCACAAAGGTTTCCTGTCTCCAAACCATAGGGGTTTCCTACTGGTGGTAGGACCATCCCAGTGTTGAGTGATGCTCACCAGAAAAGATGTGTAACAGTGAATGAAACAAAGGTTTCCCACAGTTAAGGAGGGGTATAAATGCCAGGCCAGGGGAAGACACGCAGCTTTTGTGCCAGAGACTGAGAGGGTGAACAGGTTGGTTCTGGTGGAGAGTTTAATGGAGCCACATGGGGCTGGATTTGTATATGTAGTTTTAATATACCTTGGCTGTTAGTTTATGACATTTATTTTGAAGTGTAAAATAAAGTTTGTACCTATCAGACTTTATATAAGTGTGTTTATTTATATTTGCTTATAACTCTAATTTGCTAATTAATTTATATTTTAATGTCGCTACCAGCCACAATATGGCAGCACCAGTGGTGATGGATATTGTTATAGACTTTATTATGTGAAACTTAATTTTCATTATTTAATTACCAAGTGTTGATTATAATTACATTTAAATAATTATAATCAGCGATTAACCAGTTTCTCCAACATTATGAGATGAACTATGTCTGTGACACTTGTCACGTGTGTTTGACCCAGCCTTGGTACAGCAGCTGTGTGCTAGGCTAGCTCGGGTTTCAAACAACAAGGAGACATTTAATGTTGGAAGGAGCCAGACCTCGTATGAATGATGTGACAGTCATTCAGGAGTCTCTAGAGCAGTGTTGGGGTTTATTTTTCATCAAATAATAAGACCACAATAAAAAAAAATACTCAGACTGGAGCCGATTTGTTGTTTGTGCAATATCAGACCGTCACAATGTTCTACGTGTCCTGCGTGGTGAAAGAACCCACAGCCACATCATGCAACGCATCAAGGTTCCTGCAATACACCAGCCGCAAGTGACTCCCGAAGACACGAAGTATGCCAGCTACGTCACTCCCTACGCATACACACTAATTGTTACGCAGCTGCTGTTGCGAGATGCCATGCGTGTGCCAGATGATGGTTGGATGAACACGTCGGAAGGCATGATCACCGTCACTGCATCGTCCTGCCAGTGTTCCTTCTGGGTGACCAGGAAGCTGCCCTGTAGGCATGTCTTTGCGTACAGAAAGATGAAGAGGCTTCCATCTTTTGACACTGATCTAGTGTCTGACAGGTGGAGTGCCTCACGATATGAGGCTGTTTGTGGACAGAAACTTCCTGGAAGCATCGGAAGTGTTGGCATAACAGCGTCGACAGCTACTTCCACTTCCACTTCCACAGTTATGTCATCGCATCAGATGTACGCAGCAGCACGCTCCGTTGCGAAGGATCTAGCTAGCTGGGCATCTGAGGTGGGGATGGCTTGCTTTGCTGAAAGGTTGGCCTTCCTCCAGGATGTGGGACGTTCTTGGGGCCAAGGGTCAACAGTCATCATGCACAGTACATGTGAGTATTGGTCAGGTTGTGATAGTTTTGGTTTTGTCCAGTAATTACCATTACCATTGTGTTTCCAGTTGGTGCCATAATCTTAGATGGATTGTTATCCAAAATTACAAATAAACGGGTAAAATTTGCGAAACCAAAATTTTCTGCATGGGTGGAATTACTCACACTGTCACTGCCAGAGTATTTCTGGCTGCGGACTAGTAAACCTGCCTAATATCAAGTCCAGTTGTATAGTAAAGCTCAATGCATCAATCAACCCATATCTTACAGTAGTAAGTCAAGTGTTTGTAGTCACAGTGACCCTAACCGAATCCATCCACTGGCTGTGGGATGTAACTGAATCCAAAGTCATGAAAACATTGATAAATTGTTAGTAGGGAGTAACTAGCTACAGCAACTTCATTTACTGATAAATGACGACATTTTCCTAGGCATGGCCAGTGGCCACCAGCTATGAACTTGTCTGGATATTATTTATGTGTTATGTCCTTTAATTATACAGTCCAGTAGAGCAGTTTTCATAGTGCTCACCTTAATGTGAGGTAAATTTCCAGAATGTTCATAGAAAATTCATAATGTTAGGGTGGTATTACCGGTCAATGAGTGCAATTGACATTCCTTTTCAATTTAGATCATATTTTCCCTTTTTCATTAATTACATTTGTTATTTATGTATTGTTTATTTGATACCTTTATGAAAAGTGCATTGTTATTGAACTGGGGTTGCAACATATACTGTTTATTACTTTTAAAACAAATTGTAAAGACTTAAATTTGGGTTAATTTAAAATTTTGGCGGACTAGTAAACTTTTTGACTTTACTAGTCTTGCTCTCTAGTAAAATAAATGCCGGAGCCCTACCCCTGAACAGTGTGACAAAACAGAGAGGTGTCATGGGAAAAGCCAAAGAATCCAGACTTAGGACTCTGGGTGTCAAACTGATGAAAGCAAATGTTTTTGCCACCCGGTTTGACCCACCCAGGAAACTGAGAGTGATGTCAAGAATAATTTGCACCAACAGCTTGCGTTGGACATCACAATTGAAGCTGTTGACACAAAATACAATACGTATGTATGCCTGCTGATGTCGACCGACAAGGGTGTTTCCCATAAAATGGAGGGTTGACTAACGATGGAAACAACCAGGTAACTGGGGATCTCATTTGACAAGGTATCGCGACATCGCTGTTCGCAAGAACAAGTCAAGTTCATGTTGAGCCATCGAATAACAACAAATTTTACAACTAACCCCCAGGTTACTGACAGCGATGTCAAGAATCATTTGCACCAACAGCTTGGGTTGAAATTGGCAACTGAAATTGTTGACACAAAATACAAATTAAAATATGTATGCCTGCTGGTGTCGACCAACAAGGGTGTTTCCCTTAAATGGAGGGTTGACTAAGGATGGAAACAACAACACAACTACGCTCACAACCATCCATCGACTACGGGTGTCACACCCTGATTACTGACTTACGCCGTCAAAACAAAAACATTGTTTTACTTGGTCCGAGAAACACTTGCAACGGTGCCGCCCTCAAAAGTCAGCGAAGACATAGCAGAAATGAAAACATCATTACAATTTCTGTGCCATAGTTTTGATGAGATAAAAGTCTCAAACAAGAAACTACAAGACGCATTGCTAGAGATGAAGAAAAACAACGATACGATGAACAAGAGAATAGACCAGCTAGAATCAACACAAGTGAAGGACGATCACATTGAACGATTAGTGAAATCCTTGCACATATTGGAAATGCACTCATAGAAAAAGAACGTGATAATCAGTGGGCTGGACCTCCAAGCCCGCATCTACGCGAGAGCGATGAGTAGGAACAACCCTGGGAGGCAAATGGCACTAGCAGCCAGAGTGGTGGAGAGTTCACCGGCCTGAGAAAAAAGGTTGCGGAGTTCGTAAACAAGACCATGGGAGTACAGCTTCAAGCGAGCGACATCGTTGCTTGTCACAAACTACCAAGTAGAAAGGACGAAAGGGTGAAACCAATGATACCTTAAAATGGACGGTTGACTAACGATGGAAACAACCAGGTAACTGGGGATCTCATTTGACAAGGGGTCACGTCATCGCTGTTCGCAATTTATTGATATAGGAGCTGGAATTTTATTATATTCTTCCCCTTTATGAGAGTATTTCAAGTTAACCAATGATGTGAAGATCATGTTTGTAGCTGCAAATGGTAAGCATATATGAAAAGGCATAACAAAAAGTTGCCATTTGTTTCCCTTTAAGGTATTTTAGTTTGAAATGTGTTACACCATTCTGGTCTTCTCGGCGATTTCAGAAGCATGTATACGGATTCATAAATGTGCGAAGTGCGCTGAGGTCGAAGATAGTGGTGATAGCAGAAACCTTAAAGTTTGCCCCTCACAGAGGAGGGAGACAAGCCAACAAGGTACTTCACATTGACTCGATTTTAGTAATTTATTTCCTAAATGAAATGACTCCCCTCCAGCCTTGATGGCATATAAGTATACATTTTAATGAATTTGCCATATTATTCTGCAGTCGTACAATTATTTTTGCTTGAGAAAGCTACATTAATCCATTGTTTTTTTATTATGTCAAATAACACACCACTGATCGTGATGTTGCAACAAATACTATTTTGTGCTTTTTGCGTTGCAAAATATGTTCTATATTGTATAATCATAGGGTTCTCTGTGTCTGTCTGACTGCACGTCTGTGACACATATGTATGTATGTGGACCTAATACCAAGTGCATGTATAAGTAACCACAAAGGTTTCCTGTCTCCAAACCACAGGGGTTTCCTGCTGGTGGTAGGACTGTCTCCGTGTTGAGTGCACTTGTTGGGGAGGATGAGACCCACCATCCACCTTTACACACACACACAAATTATATCACAGCAGACATACAATGTTTTGGTAATCAAAATTAAATTGGTTTCTTTATATATGTTTATTTATTGCGTTGTTCTGTTTCAGACTCTGTGAATCATGTTCACACGTAGCAGCACTGCTGTTCAAGGTGGAAGCGGCGGTATGTCTCGGGTACACCAGACGTGCATGTACTGAGCTGCCGAGCTATTGGAACAACGACTTCGTGAAGAAGGTGAAACCAGCTCCAGTGCATGGCATCCAGTTCTACAAGAAATCTGCCACCAAGACGGTTAGTCAGTGAAGTACGCACAACAGATATTACACCCCGAGCATTGCAACTGACCGAGAGCAAAAACAATTGCTGGATAGTCTCGCCAACAGCTCAAGACAGCCAGTTGGCCTCAGCCTTTTCGAGGAACACTGCCATCCATTTCGTTGGAAGGCAACAACAGAACTGGAGCGATTGCCACGTTACCTCACATCGCTCTACAAACCGGATTACTCCGACTCATATCCACAGTGAGGTCGAGGAAATACTGGCCTCCCTCACAGTGACTGATGCTGAGGTGCGATATGTTGACAAGAGCACTGTAAACCAGGCTGCTTGTCTGACATGGTTCATGGTGCGTGCTGGACGGATTACTGCTTCTCTGGCATGTTCAGTTCTGCACACAAGGCTCGACCACCCGTCTGCATCATTTGTAAAAGGCATTTGTAGGGATAGTTGCAAGCCTTTCTATATAGCACTGCAACAACATGGGGGAGGATGCATTAACTGCCTACAGCAACATCGGCAGACACACACATTTCAAACTAGGCAAGACCAGGCTTCGTTTGTGCCAAGAATTCCCGTACATCGGAGCATCAGCTGTAGGCAGTTGGCCCACTGTGCTTGCCACAGTGATCGAGTGACAAAAGGGAGGTAGACCTAAAACATGGACATGCATGTTACACCTAGACACAGTTTACAATCTGTTGATGTGTGACTTTGTTGTGTAGACATCAGTAGTGTGTGTTGTGGTGGGTGTGCCACGTGATGATGCCTTTGTGTCGGACATGGTGGCAAGAATTCCCGTACATCGGCAGATGGGCTGGCCCACTGCGACTGCCAGTGATCAAGTGGTGAAAGTGAAGCATGAGTTGTATGACAGCAGATCCTTCTTTCTATTTGGGGAAGGATCTAAACCTATAATGTGGACATGCATATTATGCATAGTTGCAAATGTATGTTTACAATCTGTTGATGTGTGACTTTGTTGTGTAGACATCAGTAGTGTGTGTTGTGGTGGGTGTGCCACGTGATGATGCCTTTGTGTCGGACATGGTGCCAAGGTTGTGTGCATTCTTCAAGCGGTATGTGATGCCAGTGAACTACTGACACATCACATGCAACATTACTCATTGCTGTATTGCAGTTAATCGGTCTGCTGCTGGGCTGTTCCCGTCCCGCCAGTCCAATGATAAATCTGTTTTCGCAAACAACCCGTCGCACGGAGTTTGAAAATTCACGCGCTTTTGTGTAGATGTTTTCATCGTGTTCAAGGATACCCAGCAATATAACAGCGTTTGCAGCTCGTGATTGGATTTCATACAGAGGCGACGCTAATCGACACCTCAGGTTGGCGTACACGGCATCGGCATGTCATGAATTTGTATTATATTTATATTAATTTAGTTCTGTGTAAAATAGGGAGCTGAAACATGTGAAAAAAAACATTGCCATAGCATAACATAACAGACAGGGTCACTGTCAACAGACATTGTCATTGTCAGTCCATGACTTGAGATGAGCATGGAGCCATGGTATATATATCTGTTTTGTTAAGTGGTAAACGTCCTAATTAAGGAAACAGCAAATGCGACGCTAAACTTACTTAAGTTAGAATGCTCACATTTTAGAGATACTGATCCACTGCCTGGCTGGTGCAATTATTTGAACCCCAGTTCCTTTTAACTAAATGCTCGACCATTGTGCCCCATCAGACTTAAAGATACTTTCCTTACCATAATAAATTAACGTTTCAGTATTTTTTCTATTGATACATGTTCATCGAACCTTCTTTTATATAAAAGTTCTTTGCATTTTCTGTTCTCTAGAAGCTTGCCTGGAGAACCATCGGAATGCCAAGGTCTACCAGGTGGAGATTGAAATTGCCGACACTCTGAAGCATGCGCCAAAGAAATGTTGAGGTTGCACTTTGCTAGATACAACAAATAGTAATGTGCAGATTAACCAAAGCTAACAACTAAGTTAATTAACGTGGAGCATGTATTCATGGTTATCCATTTGTAGCATGTCAGAACGTGATGCTGATCATCTCTGTATTGTCTTTGTTGTCTTACATTTCCATTGTTCTTTCAAAGTGAAAGTGCACGAGGTGTCAGTGCTATCACAAGGTTAACTTTGTTTTGAAACAATATTATGCCTTGGATGGCTTCACATATTTTGCTTTCACATTGTTGTGAAATATGTTGATATAATGATTAATCTTTAGATTTTCTAACTCACGATACCCTTATTAGAATAAATACTGTTTGTTTTATTGTTAAGTAGTTTAATTAAATGATAGTTTTAAATGTTCTTCTGTTTAGGCACCGGCTCCAAAGAAACAGATATTGCCTTCCCAGATGACTCAACCAATCTTCCCATTAATTCACCGAGGACCACTTAACGGATGTGGGTAGATTTGGGTTCTCCCTGTACGGGCCTGTAGTAATGTCCATGTCAACACACGCCATATAACATGCAAACGTTAGTGTAACGTTAGCATTTTGTCAGAACAGTTTGATTGTGGTTATTGTTGGATTTTTAACATTGCTGGAACGTTAGTTTTTGGTTTGATTTGAAAAATTTTGATCTCTAGGGTTACTGGATGCCAGCCAATGAGTGATTTGGACGATGACATGGTTTCGGTATGCGAGAATGACCCACTTTCGCGCTGATGGTTTGTGCCTCGATACTTGTATCAGCGTCTAGAGGCTTTGCCAGCGGTTCTGTCGTTGACGTTGTATACAGTTCGCTGATCCAGTTCGCTGCCAAGTACAAATATTTCAGTATTCAGCCACGATGAAGATGACCTTGATTATTGTGATATCATCAAGCTTCGCATACTTCTGAATGATAACGTCCCTGTCAAAGTTCCACACCGTCGAATACCACCACACAAGTGGAATGAAGTACGGGAATACATGCGAAAGGCGATTGACCAGGGGATTATTCGAGAATCGTCCAGCCCCTATGCATCGGCGGTGGTGCTAGTTCGCAAGCGAGATGGTCATCTACGCTTATGCGTTGATTACCATGCTCTAAATGCCAAGACACATAAAGACGCATATGCATTGCCACAAATTAATGAGGCCCTTGAAGCCCTACATGTTATTCTCCTCTTTACAGAGACAATTATTTGCACACTTCACTGACTTCAGTACATATGACTGTGGAACTGTAATAAATGTGCTCTGATATTCTTCAGCCATTGATATTTAGTGCATATATTTGTATTTGACAGCAGTATATAGCAACTGTTGGGGTCATCATGTGTTTGTTTCAAGATGCCGATTATGTTTAACAGTTTTATTATGTACGGTAATTATTATTATTTACTGTAACTTATAATAATGAAATTTAGGGACACATTTCAATTGAGCTGGGAGGAAATTATGGTAAGGCTGCCACATGGGTTTCCCATGAGTAACAGGGCTATCCCAAATTTGAGTGACCACAAAGGTTTCGTGTCTCCAAACCACAGGGGTTTCCTGCTGGTGGTAGGACCATCCCAGTGTTGAGTGATGCTCACCAGAAAAGGTGTGTAATAGTGAATAAAACAACGGTTTCCCACAGTTAGGGAGGGGTATAAAAGCCAGACACCAGGTACACACGAGGGGTAGACCTAGAGAGTTGTCAGGCGCACACAGGGTGCTGGAGCTGGAGGGGTTTCCTCCAGCATGGGCTGGGAGGTGAGGCTAAGCTGCTTCAGTGTCGTAGCTGGGTTGGACTGGCATGGTCAGTGTATAGTGTTGAGTTTGTAAGCTGTATCTAGTTGGCTCAGATGGAGAGTTTAA
This sequence comes from Oasisia sp. SBJ-2009, assembly GCA_964017155.1. Lineage (NCBI taxonomy): Eukaryota > Metazoa > Annelida > Polychaeta > Sabellida > Siboglinidae > Oasisia > Oasisia sp. SBJ-2009. Next base: position 38,605,201 of record OZ024865.1, read on the forward strand.
TGTAGTCACACGGGGCTTGATTTGTATCTTTAGTTTTATTACACATTTTTACACAGTTTTATTTACATAAGCGTGATTATGATATTTACTTACGAGTAAATCCCTCTTAACTTACTCTGCCGTTGCCTAAGAGAAATCTCTAAAGAGCGGTATGACATTACCATGTGTCTATAAGAAGAGGATGAAGATGATTGAGGCAAAATTCTACATTTATCCAGAGTATTTTTGAACTGACATGCAGTCCAGCCAGCCGAACTGCGGCTCACCCCAGCCCAGCCTGAAACAGTGCATGTGATGGCAAAAGTAATGCCAACATTTGCAAGACGTGACGGCCATGTGAGAGACGATGCTGTACGAGAAGTGACGGCCATGCCATGCGAGAGATGATGCCCTACGAGAAGTGACGGCCATGCCATGTGAGAGATGATGCCCTACGAGAAGTGACGGCCATGCCATGTGAGAGATGATGCCCTACGAGAAGTGACGGCCATGCCATGCGAGAGATGATGCCCTACGAGAAGTGACGGCCATGCCATGTGAGAGATGATGCCCTACGAGAAGTGACAGCCATGCGAGAGATGATGCCCTACGAGAAGTGACGGCCATGCGAGAGATGATGCCCTACGAGAAGTGACGGCCATGCCATGCGAGAGATGATGCCCTACGAGAAGTGACGGCCATGCCATGCGGGAGATGATGCCCTACGAGAAGTGACGGCCATGCCATGCGAGAGATGATGCCCTACGAGAAGTGACGGCCATGCCATGTGAGAGATGATGCCCTACGAGAAGTGACGGCCATGCGAGAGATGATGCCCTACGAGAAGTGACGGCCATGCGAGAGATGATGCCCTACGAGAAGTGACGGCCATGCCATGCGAGAGATGATGCCCTACGAGAAGTGACGGCCATGCCATGCGAGAGATGATGCCCTACGAGAAGTGACGGCCATGCCATGCGAGAGATGATGCCCTACGAGAAGTGACGGCCATGCTATGTGAGAGATGATGCCCTACGAGAAGTGACGGCCATGCGAGAGATGATGCCCTACGAGAAGTGACGGCCATGCGAGAGATGATGCCCTACGAGAAGTGACGGCCATGCCATGCGAGAGATGATGCCCTACGAGAAGTGACGGCCATGCCATGTGAGAGATGATGCCCTACGAGAAGTGACGGCCATGCCATGTGAGAGATGATGCCCTACGAGAAGTGACGGCCATGTGAGAGATGATGCCCTACGAGAAGTGACGGCCATGCCATGCGAGAGATGATGCCCTACGAGAAGTGACGGCCATGCCATGCGAGAGATGATGCCCTACGAGAAGTGACGGCCATGCCAGGCGAGAGATGATGCCCTACGAGAAGTGACGGCCATGCCAGGCGAGAGATGATGCCCTACGAGAAGTGACGGCCATGCCATGCGAGAGATGATGCCCTACGAGAAGTGACGGCCATGCCAGGCGAGAGATGATGCCCTACGAGAAGTGACGGCCATGCCATGCGAGAGATGATGCCCTACGAGAAGTGACGGCCATGCCATGTGAGAGATGATGCCCTACGAGAAGTGACGGCCATGCCATGCGAGAGATGATGCCCTACGAGAAGTGACGGCCATGCCATGTGAGAGATGATGCCCTACTAGAAGTGACGGCCATGCGAGAGATGATGCCCTACGAGAAGTGACGGCCATGCCATGCTAATAACTGTTTGCAAGAACAACTGAACAAGTCTAGTTCACGTTGAGCCATCGAATAACAACAAATACAACTAACAGAGATGTGATTGCTATACAGAGGCATCATGGCATAAGAACATTCATTCTACTAAGCATAACAAGATTGACTCTGCACTTTACTGAAAAAGGTGAGTTAAAAACGTCCGAAAATCATTTTATTGCTCACTGACAATCTAAAGGCAGGAATGGTTGCTGATCTTGCCAGGCAATCAGACATGCTCAATCAGCTGTGTGTTGGAATGCGCATTAGACGAAACAATGCCGCAACGAACGCCTGCCAAACCACCATCCACATGTGAACAGAGTGCCGATTTCAGGTGTGTAAGCCCGCGACCGCAAGATGAACTCAAAAAGGCCTTGTTCGACACACTGAGTGAGGGCAGCACCACACAACAAATTGCCACATCGATCAGTGAGACAATTGTAAAAGAACAAAAACAAATTTTTTCTGGACACCAGGGCTTTATGCAGGACCAAATTATTGCCAGTCACACATGTTTTGATGGACACATGGATGTTAACTGTTAAGGCAGTTTACAAAGTTGAAATGTGTCTTATGACCTAAAATGGACTACAAACACACGTGACACCATTTACACTCACTTTTGAGGTATAACTGACAATATCTATGGTTTTGGAAGACCTTTCTTTTACCCGTCCACCACATCCACCCATATTTTTACCCATCCACAATGGTTTTTATCCGTAGACGGTTCTCTGCATAAAGCTATGGTGGACACCCTTATTACATCGATAATGACATCCGAAAAAATTCACAGAAATCAAAGAAGAAATATACAAAGTGAGCTCTATGGACATGTCGGACACAAACACAGCGGTAACGACCGCAGAATTCAAAGTTCGAAAGCTTGAACAAGTCAATGTGGTGTTGACAAACCAACTTAATGACCTGGAACAATAGTCAACAAAATTGTCTTATGTTGCACTGTATTTTATCCAATCACCGCGGAGGCAGGTTTCCTATGAGATGCGTGCGCAGCTTCATTAATCAGTGCATTGCTAGCTTTGAGAAGAATTAGTCGTGTTCCCAATTACAGTTTTTAAATCGATCGATGTCTGCTTCATTTCTAGTTATATTAAATTGTTTTCAACTCCAAAGAGTATATAGACTGTACGGTCGAGTACGTTGCATTTGGCCGGGGTCTTGGATGGCATCGAGAGCCAACTTTCGGGTCCTTCCTCGAAAACGACAAAGTCGTCCACATCACGACAAAATAACTCACAAGCGCACGATAAATTGTCGCGTGACATGGTAGGTAGAATTGCCAATACCGATTGCCAAACTGCGCCACCGATGGTACACCCAACACCATCAACCTCATCGATTTGGACATTACAAATGGCAGCCACGCCCGCGCCATTGGAGGTTACACAATTGCAATTGACAGTGAGAGCGCTCGCAGAACAAATGAACTGGTTTACTAACGAAGAACAAACGGAGTCGACCACTGCTGTAATAGAGCTCTGCAACAAGTCACTTGAGGTCACACTAGACCGCAGCTATCGGGTGAACAAATCCCAAGGCGATAAACCACGGCCATTGATTGTAAAATGTGTGCGATACGAAAAATGGAGGAAGTGTTCGCCGCAAATCATAAAATTTAGCATTAATTTTAGTTTTTATTATTAATACTTACCATGTGAACACATCTGAGATATTCTCTCGGATAATATCTTGTCCCATATGATTTACCATTATATAGTAAAAAAAGTGAAGGTGTCCTCCTGTACGTTAGGTGGCAGCACTGAGGCACACCTTCGTCCTCTTATATATCTCCATCTGCTGGGAATGGCAACCCAGCACCTGCCACGGGACATGGGGCCCGTCTGGCAGGGAACAGTGGGTCGGAGAGTGGCCCATCACACTCGATGTTGTCACCAGACTGCCGAGGTCAATCAGGTGGCACTAGACATTATCTTCCTGCGGGACATGGGGCCCGTAGGGGAGCGAGTGTTAGGTCCAGAAGGGACCTGTCTGCCTCCTCACTTGATCGCAGAGGTCGGTCAGACTTTGAGAGGCAGCACCATGAAAACCATGGCAGGAGGGGAGACAGGCAAAGGGGTTCTTCACCGGGTCCTTCCCGTGGCGACCTTGTTTCTGTGCTTAGGCACAGGTCTCGCAGTTACGAGTCGGATGATAGGTCTTCTGGGACCTATTATCCAACTCGTGACAGCCATGACAAGCGACGAAGGCACCACTCTCGCCATGGTCACGTGTCTAGGCGTGATGTTCGCACGTCTAGGTCGCGGCAGTCACGAACTAGGGACAGGACCCCTAGGCCAGATGTGCCCCTGTCTTCCGACCTGCTTAAGGTGATGCGGGAAATGCAGCACACACAGTCTGTGCTGATGGCTCGGCTGGAGGCCCACTCCAACGCACCAGAGGGGAAGGACGTATCTGATACCCTCTGTGTAGATGTTGAACGGTCGGATTGCTTCTCTTCAGAGGATGAGACTCCAGCCAAGTCACGTGAATGGCGTCCGTCGGTGGCTGTCCCCAGACCGGCAGATGAGGTCACTCATGAGGTTGTGAGTGACCTACGTGATGACAGGCCTCCTGCAGCGTGTGTTCCTCAGCTGGATCCCTTGACATCTGGTGTAGATAATGACAGGGCAAGCTATCACCGCACGCTGAACTGCGTCCTGCAGTGGAATGAGTTGACTGTTCCAGTCCCTCCAAGAGAAACTACTTTTGGGGGACAACTTTTTCAGCACTGTCAGGAGGTGATCCCTGAGGAACGACATCCAGCGCTCCCACAGTCGGAGCTGTTATCTAGTGCTGTTCGCACTGTAAACAATGCCATCAGAGGTGTGGCACAGTCTCCGTTGGAGATGCCAGGGAAAGCCCGGGATGGAGCACAAAGTTGGGGCTCCCACATATCCCTCACTTCTCCGCCGATCCGTTTTTACAGACCTGACTATTATAAAGTTTGGCACGCCCCAGAAGTGGTTCCTGAGGAACGCGTGCTCAGTAAACTGTGGTCTGTGGATGCAGCAGCACTACGTAGTGGCGGCAGGCCAGACGGTGCTGCATGTCCAGTGAAAATTGCCCAGTTGAGGGACTGGGAGGCCATGATACGGGCCAGTCTAGGGGTCCTGAACCACTTGGACTGGTTCATGTCCACTGTACTTGTGATCCTTGGTACAGGGGAATTGACGTCTGAGAAGGTCGCTGAGGTACGCAACCTCCTCTTGTCATCAGGAATTGCGCTGAACCATGTCAGCCAAATTCAAGCACGCCTCTTGGGAAGCAATGCCACGGTACGCAGAGAATCCATCCTTGCCAGCTCTGTGCTGGATAAGGACACGAGACAATTCCTGCGTGACCAGCCCATATGTCTGCCAGAATTGTTTGGCAGCAAATGTGGGGAGGCACTGAAGGTTGCTTCGGAGGAACGTCAGAAACAGTTTATCCTGAAAGCTGCTCTTGGTGGTCCATTCCGGTCCCCGCCTCTGCCCACCCCCCAAGGCAGCCAGAGGTTTGTGCAGAGGAGGGAGAAAGGTAGGACTGCCTACACTCCGAAACCTCAAGGGCAGCATCCTCGGCTACCCAAACCTAGTTTCCCACCTCGGAGACCAGGCAGAGGCAGAGGTAGGGGGAGGCCGTCTACCACAGCGGCAGGGCGCATCCGACCGAGTGTTTGACGGTGTGCAACTCCCCACAAAAGTATCAGTGGGGGCTCGACTTTTGGGCTTCGCCCAGGAATGGGATCGGTTGACTTCGGATTCCTTTGTGACATCAATCGTCCGAGAGGGTTATCAGATAGAACTTCTGTCTCGTCCCCCACTCTCCACGGATCCCATTCCTATGCCCTGTCCTCGGAACTCGCACAAAGCACAGGCTCTGCGATCCGAGATCAGGTCCCTGGTAGACAAACGGGCAGTGGAGGAAATCTTTTCCCCACGACTGTCACCCGGGTTCTACAGCCACATCTTCTTGGTGCCCAAGAAGGATGGAGGGTGCAGACCGGTGTTCAATTTGAAGCCCCTGAACAGGTATGTCGCCAGGGAGAAGTTCAAAACAGGGCTTTATGCAGGATAAAAAATTTGCCAGTCACACATGTTTTGGTGTACACATGGATGTTAACAGTTAAGTCAGTTTACGAACTTTCAGATGTGTCTGATGACCTGAAATGTACCATTTACACTCACTTTCAAGGCATAACTAACAATATGGTTTTGGGAGACCTTTTCAGCTGCTTGATTTCTTTACCGGTCCACAACTGTTTTACCAGCCTAATTGGGTGGACAGTTCTCTGCATAAAGCTATGGTGGACACCCTTATTACATCGATAATGACATCCGAAAAATTCACAGAAATCAAAGAAGAAATATACAAAGCGAGCTCTGTGGACATGTCGGACACAAACACAGCGGTGACGACCGCAGAAGTCAAAGTTTTCGATTAAATCGGATTTTTTCGATTAAATTTATTTATTTGATTTTTTCAACATTCTTGACAATCATAAGAAATAATATGTAATTCGGAAAATAAATAAAAGTGGAATATCATAATATACCCAATAGGCTGAACATTTCATTCTTAGCATTTCTAAAGAATTAAAGCAAAGTTGTTATGTACAAATTTAAACTTTATTTTAAAATACATACAGTTAAATCAACTGGTAGTAGCACGCAACGTAAGTATAAATTTAAGATAATCTGAAAAAATCGAAAAAATAAATTGTCTTGATTTTTTCAAGTTGATTAAATCAATGATTTAATCGATGATTAATCAATGCCAACCCTGATGTGGTGGTGACAAACCAATTCAACAACCTGGAACAATACAGTTGACGAAATTGTCTTCTGTTGCACGGTATTAACGAAGAACAAAGGGAGTTGTCAACCCAGGGTTGCCACTCATGCAAGCTTTCAAAATTCCCCGACTTTTCCCTGACTCAAAGTCCATGACCATGCTGGCTGAATAATCATGAAAAATTATGCGTGATGTACATATAATTAGCAATTAACTTTCAAAATGTAATCAGTGTTCGATGCCCACTCAGATTGCCTAGCTCAATTCCTATACCACATTTGTAACAGCATATGTTTGTGTGTTTCACGGGATTGTTACGCGTAATGAATTCGAGTTTGAGGCATCACGGCGTTACGCGTACGACATGAGAAAGTCAAATTTCCTTGACTTTCAACAGATTTTCCTGTATTTCCCTCTGACTTTTCTCAAAATTTCAAATTTCCCTGACCCAGCACAAAATTCCCTGACTTTTCCCGGACCTTGAATTTCCCTGACTTTTCCCTGGCCAGTGGCAACCATGCAACCACTGTGATAGAGCTGACTGCAACCAGTCACTTGGGGTCACACAGGAGCGAAATGACATCGACTGCAGCCACCAGGTGGGCAAATCCCAAGGCGATAAACCACGCCCATTGATTGTGAAATTCGTGCGATACGAAAAACGGAGGGACGTGTTCGCCGCAAAAAGAAAATTAAAAGGCACAAAGAACTTGATTACTGAAAACCCAACGAAACGACGCCGGGGTCCAAACAGGGTGGACATTGGACGGCCGCATTTTGTGCCTCCTCGCATCCGGGCACAAGGCACACATTACAACTAAACGTGAACTTCAACGACTCAGACGCTGATTGAAACAACTCCAAAGATGAACTATAAGATGGGTTGAAAAGTATGTTTAAATGGCAATGTTTTCGCATGAAATGGACGTTCTGTCAGTGTGTTCAATGACTATTGATATGTATGAGGCTATGAGCTCACGTTTTTTTTCTTTTTCTCATTCTTGTTTTGTTCCAGTCTCTATCTAACTTTATATACCGTATTGTCCCTAATAGATGCGCGAGTGGGAAGGCTTGGGTGCACGTCTATTAATTTCTCAAAAGTGGAACGAATGTGGTCACCCGCTATATCAGCTTCTAAACAGAGTAGATAACTAATCCGCAATGTGGCGCCAAGTGAATGACCCGAGACATACTTCTTTTTAAATCAAATTTTTTATTGCGTAATGCTTTTGGTATAATCTATGTGTTCTTCAAATTATTTTAATAATGTTAAATAATTGAAGTAATGTGAACATAGAGTGGATTTACTGGATGCAAAAGCTGCATTGGTCATGTGCATCCGAAACGGCAAATCAGTGTCTACACACGATATCGATGTCGATAACGATGTATGTGGTCCTGACTAGAACTTAATAGAACCATGAGTCAACAATAACAGACAGTATTATTCTAATTGTCAACTGACTGATTTATCGATAGAAGCAAAGCTTATTAATTAAAACACATATGCCTTAATATGAATTTGTATGACAATTACCTGATACTCCGACTTATTCTTGTTATCGAAGTTGGTTGATGCCAGTCGCACTCCACGCCTGCAGGTGATTCATCTGGAATGGAGAACTTTGTTTGCATAATTCCATCGATTTTGTTATAATTGTGTCTTGATTGATGCAATAAAATACGCAAGCAGCACAATATGTTGTTTCATTGTTGTCGCTCAGAAACTTTATGCAAACAATCAGCGTTTAAAACGACATGGTCCGTTCGTGGCTTTTTATTTTTATTGCAAAATCATGTTATACGGTATAAATTATACCTATTATAGCGTACAGACCATCAAAAACATTTTTTATGTACTATTTAGGGGTTGAAAATAGATGCAGTAAGGGCGCTTACTTCGTGTACACATCGACCATGAGGCATTTTCGAAACCATTGTAGGCGTGGCTAAAAGCCCAGAACGAAATGCATGATCACGTGATGCAGACATGCAGTATCACGTGAACACAAGTTGACGGGTTGCACGTGCTGCCGTGTCGTGTATTTGTTGTCATTCGTAATGGTTTGAAGTCAGTATTTATGTGTGAATGCGATTTGTATGGGCATTACATTTGTTATAAAAACATGGTATATATTTGTAATGTATGTTGTGTGCATGTCATAAGACCAGACAAGAGACATCTTATTATTAGAAAATCTTTATGGCCAATAACAACTAATTCACTAACTGCCACACCCAGCCAGGTGCACGCTCCCAGTTGGTAAAGATAAAAGGGTGGGTGTCACTTGCGATGATTTGAGTGACAGCGTCGGGATTCTTATAAACATTCGACGTTTAACATTACGAAGTCAGTTCTGTTTCGTTAAAACTTTTAATGGCGGTCAGGACACTACAATAGTTATAACTTATACCCATTAACATGATTTTGCAATAAAAATAAAAAGCCACGAATGGACCATGTCGCTTTAAAAGTAGATGACATCCTTAAATTACAACAATTAAAATTTTACTATAAATATCTACACCATGACTTACCATTCTAATTAAAAAATTGGAAGATTATGTTTAATTATGAAGTACATAGTCATGATACTAGAGACAAAAAAATATACAATTATCAAGTCAAACAAGCCTTTGCAAAGAAATGTCTCAGGCACTCTTTGCCACTATTATTAAACAACCTACCTGAAATAGTTAAACAAAAACTTATCTCACATAGTACACAGGGATTTGCCAGGTATGTTAAAATGTATTGCAGTATACAAAACTGTATGTATATATGCAAATTAAGAATCAAAAACCACCTTTACAACGTTATGCTGTATGTATATTTAAAGCAGTGCCTAACGCAGAGATGGAGTAATCGTACTCGTGTACTTGTACTCGTACTCGTACTCGAGTACGAGTACTTTTTGAGTACTCGTACTCGAGTACGAAGCAAAGTAATCGTACTCGTACTCGAGTACATTACCAAAGTAATCGTACTTACGATTACTTCTCACGATTACATTTTTTTTCATGTGAACAGTTGCAAGCAAATATATTAGACATATAAAAATGGCAATATTAGAAGTAATATAATAAATGTAATAATAATCAAGGTATTCATTTTCTATTACTATTGAGCTAAATAAATATAAATAAAAGTTAAATAAATATTCAGTCAGATTTCCCTAATTAATACCTTCTCTTCCCAGAGAAGCCACATCTCCTCACCCTCCTGCTTAGTACAAAGTACAAGTTATATTGTGACAGTCCCTGGAAAGCACTGCAGCCATGCCACAGCCCCACTTGTACTGTTTGTTCTGCCAGTATGGTGTGAATGACTGGGCAGTTAGCTGCTAAAGCCCTGTCCATTATGTTTAAGTGTAAACCTGTCTAAATCCCCAACTATTTTGTTTGTCCTATCTGATATGTGACATATTTGAATTGGATATTATTGTTAAAATCTTTTCCTCTTGATACTTCATTGACATAGTTGAACCATCACTAATTTGGCACTCATTATAACACTTGTATGCTATTTGTTACAGTATCACTATGACACCTTTAATTTGTAGTATGATATATGGACATCTTGAGTATCAATCCAGTATTAATTGGTTCATTCAACACAGGAGAAAGTCATCTGATTATTAATAATAATAATGACATCTGGATAGTGGATAGCAGTAATCAGTTAGAACACTAGATACTGGCACAGCAACAAAAAAAGAATGACACCTGATTCCATGGAGGTCGCCTTTACGGTAGAAATAGGATATTTATTTAAAGTAATCGTGAAAGTAATCATGATTACATTCTAAAGTAATTGTGAAAGTAATCATGATTACATTCTAAAGTAATCATACTCGAGTACATTGTAAAGTAATCGTACTCGTACTCGAGTACATTTGTTTTCTGAGTACTCGTACTCGTACTCATGCATGTTCAAAGTAATCGTACTCGTACTCGAGTACATTTGTATTGTACTCGCTCCATCTCTGGCCTAAAGATACTAAAATCTTTAAATTAAATTTTAATTATGCTCTCTCTCTCTCTCAAAATACATGCTGAATAATAATAATAAAAGTACACCAGTTTACATTAACAATTACTAGAATACATAACTAAAACACACCTGTGGCTTGCTGTGAAGACTGTGTTGGCAGGATGTTACTGTCAGTGACAATGTCACAACAATACTGTCATAAAATCTAGCCAGCCTGTGGTTACACCTGGCCGTAGGCGTTACAATCTGTAATTTATATGGATTCTTGATGCTTTGATACATCTAAAAAGTGTGCATAATTCATATTATATGTGCGTTACTAGGTAATTTATGCCCATTATTATTAACTGGATGTCGGAGCATTAACGCAATACGTCGACGCCTCCAGCAGGAAATGAAACCACGTGTACGACGGTTCAGTGAGTCGGTGTCCTAAATGCTTGCGTAAAAACAGTAGACCAGCGGCTCGCACTACGCCTTCAAAATTTATAGTATGCATGAATTATGTGGTGGTAGGCAAAAAACTAGGCATTATTGAGCGCCATGCATCCTTGAAACTGCTCCTTAAGTAATGCAAGGAATTCACAGCACGGGAAGGGTTTGTTTCTGGGGGATACAGAACATGATATGTACATGTATACCAGTGTTAACAGTGGTAGAACTTCAGCATTTATTTTACTAGACAGCGGGACTACTAAAGTCAAAAGTTTACTAGTCCGCCAAAAGGTTTACTAGTCCGGCAAAATATAAAAACAACCCAAATTTATGTAGTTACAATTTGATTTAAAACTAAAAAACACTATATGTTGCATAGCTTTATCTAGAGACCCGTCCACCCGTCATTTGGACGGGTAAAAACGAATATGGACGGGTAGAAATATGGAGTCATGCCCAGTTCAGGTCATCAGGCACAATTTGAAAGTTTGTAAACTGGCTTAACAGTTAACATCCACGTGTCCACCAAAACATGTGACTGGCAATCATTTGATCCTGCATAAAGCCCTGATATGTTGCAACCCTGGTCAACTAACAATGCACATTTCATGAAGGTAACAAAGAAATAATACAGAAATATCAAAAGTAGGTAATGAAAAAGTCAAGATATGATCTGTAACAAAAAACTACGCGATTGAAAAAGAACGTCAATTGCGCTCACATTACGGTGTGATGAAAACTGCTCTACTGGACTGTATTAATGGAAATAACAATTATTATTATCACACTCGAAAATTATAGACATCAAAGAACCGTCCAAGGCGGTTTGTCCAGAGGGGGTTTTGTCCAGAGGGGGTTTTGTCCAGAGGGGGTTTTGTCCAGAGGGGGTTTTGTCCAGAGGGGGTTTTGTCCAGAGGGGGTTTTGTCCAGAGGGGGTTTTGTCCAGAGGGGGTTTTGTCCAGAGGGGGTTTTGTCCAGAGGGGGTTTTGTCCAGAGGGGGTTTTGTCCAGAGGGGGTTTTGTCCAGAGGGGGTTTTGTCCAGAGGGGGTTTTGTCCAGAGGGGGTTTTGTCCAGAGGGGGTTTTGTCTCAGATTCCCACTAGCCACGCCTAAGAAAATGTCATTTATCAGTAAGTGAAGCTGCTGTAGCCAGTTGCTCACTGGCACTGGATTCAGTTACATCCCTCAGCCTGTGTGTGTGTGTGTGTGTGTGTGTGTGTGTGTGTGTGTGTGTGTGTGTGTGTGTGTGTGTGTGTGTGTGTGTGTGTGTCAGTGCGTGCGTGCGTGCGTGCGTGCGTGCATGGGTTATAAGGTTAGGGGTCACGGTCACCTTGACTACAAACACTTGATTGATTACTGTAGGGTTCACACAATGACACCAGCATATGAACTGCCAGGCCTTATCATACTGTGACAGGGGAAGCACCGTGACAGGGTGTACCCATCCCCGAAAACTGTCCCCTGTCCTGGCTGTCCATATGTAGTTGAAATTGCCCATCTCAATGATGGGTGGGCGGGTCTCTAGATAAAGCTGTGAATGTTACACTTGACAGATGTATTAGACCGTTGGATATAAATCTTGACTGGTGTGTAGCGATAGAAATTAATCTAGGATCTAAGAAATGTATAATAGTTAATGTATAATATGCCTGATCAATGTCATGATAATGAATCAATGTATGTAGAAAAACTGGGAATTCTTAAAGCAATCACTGATGAACTAGACAATACTTGTCATGCCATAATTGGTGATTGGAATGTCAACCCAAGTGATATTGAATTTATTGATAACTCATTATTTGCAGGTTATATGATAAATTTCTGCTCTGAAAACAACTTTCAAATATTATATTGTGCACACTTACCAGAAAGATCATTTATATATATTAGTGAAAGGTGGAATACATAGCTTTATGCAGAGACCCGTCCACCAGACATGGGGGCAAATACATTTAAATGTATTTAAATACAAATACTTTTGAGGGATTCAAATACAAATACAAATAATTTTAAATGCAAATATGTATTTAAATATAAATACATTGAAAAGTATTTCAAATACTTTTTCAAATACTTTTCGTTTTCAGGATGCATTATTATAGGTAAAAGAAACAAAACGATATATCAAAGAGTTCGAGACATCTAGTTAATTGCCATTGTCTAAGTTGTCTGGTTATATTCAGTAATAGGATAGTGCAAAGTCCTGCTGCAAGGCTAAATGAATGCAATGGTCTCTTAAAGGAACATGCAACCATAGTGTTGAAAATGCGTTAAAATCCCCCCAATTCCCACATACCATTCATGATAGAATATTGTAACACGTGTATTTTTTGTTTAATTTTTTAAGAATGTTATACATTATAAAATTAATCTTGAAACGTGCATTTTCACTGACCATGGGCGCTGCCATTGTTGCCCATTTCACGGGGAACTCACGAAGATTAACGCGAGAGAATGCGTGAGTGTGACGTAGGCGGTCCACCACCTCAGCGATATAGGCGTAGCGTAATATGTAAACACTAGCATAGCGACATGAATCGAGTTGTTTTATGAGTCTTGTGATAATGAAATGCTTGAATATCAAGCATACGGATGTCAAAAGAAGGCAGGAGAAGAGTCCGTGAAAGGAAAGAGATTTGTCCAAATGCCAATAAATTATCTACGAAGCACGCCGTCGAAGGGCGAGTTGGCGATCAAATGGCTCCACAATATAGGGTCATACAGTGGAAACATTCAATTTCAACCGGAAAATGGTTTGCCAGGACCATGTCACCGTTGATATGGAACACAGGTTGCCGGGATTGGGTGAAAGACGACTGTTGAACGAAGCTACTGTCCCCACTGAATTTGTGCACAGAACGAAAAGTTCGGGGCCGAAGCGAAGGGTCGGTGTTGCACGCGAAGAAGGGTCTCGCAAAAGGGACGAACTTAATGTATGCAAATACTATATATGGGGTACTAGAATATCATTCAATGTATTTCCTTTATTATAATAAAAATCAATTATTAGTAAAATATTCATTGCGCGACGGTCGACTGGAATAATTAGTTGGATAAACGATTTGTTTACATATGAAAGTGGGCGATAATAAAAGTTATTAAGCTCCGTCGAACCAACCAAGTCCAACATGGATTGCGCGATTTCCTTTGTTGCAGTCTCTACTTGAGCATCATTATTCTTTATCCTATTCTTTATGAATGTTTATATTATAAGGGACGGCGGTTTTTTTTTTATAGCTAACGCTCTGTAACTAATTAAATGGATGAATATATCTCAGACTCAGTGGGTACGTGAAGAATTCGTTTTGTTTTGCCCACCCGAGGCGCTAGCGGTGGTGGATCTGTGACGTCACACGACCACAGGCGAAATGTCCAAAATGTCAGCCTCCATGGAGGTTCACTAATTATCCTTAAAAGGTAACAAATCATTTCAGAAAAAAATAACAAAATATGGGATATGATTCAATGAACATTGTTTAATGGTTTAAGCAATTTTTACTTTTTGGGTTGCATGTTCCTTTAATCATTCCTCCACACCCTTTTCTGACTTTTCACACAATCATGGCAATGTGGACAGAACCCACAGCCAAGCTTTCCATTCATTCACTGAGGATCACTTAACATCTGTATCAATCAGGCTACCCTGCACACTGGGCTGGGTGATGTTTGAACACAGGGTTAGATCATTAATCTTTCCCCTCTAGTTCTACTGGGGTGTTCTATTTATATCTATGTGTTTGAACAAAGTCCACTTGCTTAACCAAGCCAGGCTTCTTCCTCTGTCACACAAAGGGAATTGGCAAGCTGGTGCCCATAAGTGCTAATCAGTGTAATTAAGATCTTAGTTCCTGACTGTCACTGATATCACATTGGCTAATTTAGCTTAGCAATAACTTACATGAACATAGGGGAGGGAAGAACTTATTGAAAAACTATTTGAAAAAGTACTTGAAAAAGTATTTTGAAAAACTATTTGAAATATCAAATACTTTAGGAAAGTATTTAAATACAAATACTTTCAATTCCTAAATGTCAAATACAAATACAATTACAAATACTTTTTAAAAAAGTATTTAAATACTTTCAAACACAAATGTATTTGACCCCATGTCTGCCGTCCACCCATCATTTGGACAGGTAAAACCTGTTTTGGATGGGCAGAAATATGGCTGGACGGGTGGTGGACGAGTAAGTCTTCAAAAATCATAGATCGTGTCAATTATGCCTTAAAATGAGTGTAAATGCTATCGTGTGGCGTGTGGCGTGTGGCGTGTGGCGTGTGGCGTGTGGCGTGTGTGTGTGTGTTTGTAGTCCATTTCAAGTTCATAAGAACACATTTCAAGAAGTTTTAAACTGGCTTAACAGTTAACATCCATATTTCGACCATAAAATGTGTGACTGGCAAAAATTTTATCCTGCATAAAGCCTTGATAGAATACAACCTTGTGGTTAGATCATGTGATAGCATAGCTTTATCTAGAGACCCGTCCCGGGTTGTGGACGGGCAAAAAATGAAGGAGCAAAAAAAAAAAGGTCTTCCAAAACCATAGATATTGTTAGTTATGCCTTGAAAGTGAGTGTAAATGGTGTCAAATGTGTGTTTGTAGCCCATTTCAGGTCATCAGGCACAATTTGAAAGTTTATAAACTAGCTTAACAGTTAACATCAACGTGTCCACCAAAACATGTGACTGGCAAACCAAAACATGTGACTGGCAATAATTTGATCCTGCATAAAGCCCTGTGTGATAGCAAGTAATGATTTTGACAGTAGTGTAAGTAAGATTGATATTCTGTATGATGTCAGCGAAGATCATATACCGTTCAAAGTGTACATAAATAGTGACAAAATACCAAATTTAATGAGCAGTATTAATAATGATAGAGCAAATATACGATGGAATAACATGACTGATAATAACATAAGTAAATATTTGGATGTTACTGCTAGCATGTCATGCGAGAATATTAGCCCAGCTACGGCCACGCCTAGCCACATGCTGGCTAGAATTTATGTCAGTGTTATTGTCACTGACAGGGACATCCTGCCAACACAGTCCCCACAGCAAGCCAGTTGTGTTTTGTTTTTTATTCTAGTAATTGTTAATGTAAACTGGTGTACTTTGTTTTTATTGTTATTCAGCATGTATTATTTTGTTACGATACATATGCCAATGAGGTTACATTCCATACATGTGACAATGGTTTACAGTATTGTTTGAGTATTTATTATAAAGATTAATTTGACATACAACAGATCATAGATAATGACTGCATCATTTACATTTAGTATGTAGCTGTCTTGCAGGGACAGGTCAGTAAATGTAATGAGAATTTTGTTGTTAACAGTGTGACATAATTTGTTCAAGGTGTTAATTTTTGTGATTTGAATTCGTCATGGTCGAAATTGTAAATCTACGTGAAGATAAATATGATGGAATGATGGACATGGTTGCTGAACTAAGTGCGAGTTTCATACACGACTACATTGTTTGGTGTTATTGCACTGAAAACATATGGAACAAAAACAGTCTCCCCAAATCCTAGACATGTATCTTTAGTTAACATGGCACACATTGACCAAAAAGTTGTGACTTGCAAAATTGTTATCGTGCATAAAACCCTGGTTCAGAATCTCATTCTACATCACTTCCGGTACAAAGAAGTCAGTCATTAATTTTGTAATTGTGTTTTAGAACAATTTAATGCAATTGAGTCGATGTAAATAAGCCAGTCACAGGGCGTGAGCCGTTAGCGCATCCCAGAAGTATCACGACCGCAAAGACAATGTCTTGCAATTTGCGAATATGTCCCCAAACCTAAGGCTACATCATTAATTTTTATTCTGGTATTTCTGTATAATGCATATTTAATTGTTTTAAGTTCAAATTGATCAAATATTGCTAATTTGTTCTATATTTCAACTTCGCAGGGCACACTGAATAAATCACCTTTGCGGTTCTGATGCTTCTGTGATGCACTAACCGCCACGCCCTGTGACACTGGCATATTTATGTTGACTGAATGGAATTAAATTTATCTAAAACACAATTTACAACTTCTTTGTACCGGGAGTGATGTAGAATGACATTCCAAACAATATACACATAAAAATAGGTGGTAAAACCATTTTTAAAACACTAGGGCTAGGCCAGTTAACTGGAATATTACCAGTTTATCTGATACTATTGACTTATTTATCCTTTATTATAACTTATATTTATAAATACTTAACTTAGACTTAAGTCTTAGACTTGGCCTAAGACTAAGTCTAAGAGTAAGACTAATTTAAGTTAAACCTAATCTTAAAACTTAGAATTAGGTTTAACTTATGCCGACCGCGCTGTCTTTTCGACCTCAAAAGCCTGCTAAGACGCGCTGTTTATAAAACATAAATATGCGCAAGATCATGATTGAAGATGATTATAATTGATTGAATTAACAAAATCAAGTATCAAATGTTGGCAAAAATACAATTATAATGGCAAAATTGAGGTGGGTCAGACTTGTAAATAAGTGCTTAAAATAGTTATGTGACACCTACCTCCAAATCCATCTTCCTTCGAGGCAACTTTGAGTTGTCACCCGTTACACAGCACGGGCCATGCCACCGCACTCACTTCGTCACCCCATTCGTGGGTCGGTCACCCGGTCACCCGGATCCCCATCGCGCAGTTTCTCCGACGAAAATGCTCGGAACAGTGTTTGATAACTTACTCATTGTGAACTTTGCATAGTATGGCATAATGCAAGTAGCGTGTTTGTGCTTGACAAAATGAAGACACACCAATTAAGTCTTAATAACATCAACTATCATCAAAAACAACCACTTCCATTTTGGAAACTTTTTACTGATTGGCATGAGGCTGAGCACAAGTCTCAAGAGAGCAACAATCCACCAAACGCACTAGCTTGCGGACCTGCACCAGGATAAATGCGAAATACATTAATTATTATAATAATCATAATATTAATCATCATTAATATAGTTTTTTTTAAAGAAAACTCAAAACAGCAATACATTATAATTCTTGTTACAATCACTACGAAATAAATTAAGTATCATAAATATTACGGCATTGTTGCGAAAAATGGGCTGTACTGTGCTATATATATATATATATATATATATATATATATATATATATATATATATATATATATATATATATATATATATATATATATATATATATATATACCCTATAGTCACCCTAGTGTTCCAATATATATATATATATATATATATATATATATATACACACACACATATGATCGTTTAATTGGCCAAGCGTTGGCTCATATTTGTATAATTGAAGCTGAAATTGTAATATATAATTATTTATAATTACGTGTATTGGGTCATTAATTAAACCATTGTTTTACCAACTTTAGCACAGCGTGTACATTAAACTAAATTTACTGGAATTTGTTGTTCATTGTACAACGTTGGCCCAACATCCGTATGGGCGATTGATCCAATGTTGGCCCAACGTTGGCCCATATAATGTATAACTGAAATTTAACTATATAATTATGTGGATTTTGTAATTAAATGAGCCATCGCTGTGCCAACATTATAAATATGAAATTCAATTATTTATTCTGGTGGCCGGGCTCTCTCTCTCTCTCTCTCTCTCTCTCTCTCTCTCTCTCTCTCTCTCTCTCTCTCTCTCTCTCTCTCTCTCTCTCTCTCTCTCTCTCTCTCTCTCTCTCTCTCTCTCTCTCTCTCTCTCTCTCTCTCGCTCGCTCGCTCGCTCCCTCTTGCATTTTTTCTCGCTCTGTCTCTCCATTCATGGGAATCACCACTCACTCGCTCCCAGCGCATCCAGTTCCTGTCTTGTAGCCAACCAAACATGACATGCCTTATTAATTGATATCGCCACTGCAGTCCTCGGCATATTATGTATGCTGACCTCAAGAAAGGTTATTACTGTTGCATTTAACTTGATGACCTGGCAGAACTCTGATGCTTGGTTAGATGATGATGCCAGCGAGAAACATTTCATCTGCACTCTTCTATAGCCCACGTGTAGGTGTTATGTCATGGTTGTTTGGATTGTATATTAATTCCTATTTATTTGGCAACCAAGATGCACGTCATTTATGAAGAAAGCGTTACTATTCCTGCATATATACATTGTGTGTACATATACAAACTTGACTATAATTCGATGCATTTCAGAGATGTCACAAAAGCAGCTAAACTTATTATAATCAATGTGTGTGCACATAACATGTAATGTTTGCCTAAGGAACACCAGCAGGGTGTGAACCTGCCACACACAACATTGCATCTATAAATTGTCCAAGTGAACAAAATCGTTAGACAAACAACTGATATTGCTTTTGCATTACAACACAGTATTCTAAATGCAACCAGTTACAACTGTATTTTATATTATTAGAAAATTTAAATTTATATCATCTGACAAAAAAACACAATTATTAGTATACAATCTAAAAATGTATGCACAAATTCACTTTTCTGGATAGCACTGCTAACTTTGTCTTGAACTCTTCTTTTGTGGAAAGACATCCTCCGTCACCATGGCTGTCAAACACCCTATTTGAACGATTGCGCCTACCTGAAAGTGACAAATTACAAAACCAGTGCAGTTGTTTCCCACAAGTATGAGTTCTTAATGGTGGTTATTACAACAGAACATGTTGCATTACCTAACAATATCCAGCATTTTCGCTAGTTGATGCGTATGACTAATGACATGTGTCATTTAATACACATTAGGTTTAATGTGTATGCAAAATATTTATGACATTGCTTTTTTGACTAGTACAATGTAACTTTATGATAGGACTGACGTAGAATTGTTCAAATTAGTGTCTTCGCAAGAGTGACACTGTTGGTGGCACTCCAGTCACGTGGCACATATGTAACAATTCTTATTACTCTGCTCATTTCCCCTGTTCAAGGTATCTGTTTGTAGCCATATTATCCTGGTCTATCCCATTTCCTTTGTTTCGTTTTCAGTGTCTCTGTACCAGGTGGCCTTCTCTTCATCTCTTACCTGGTGTTTCCTGTTGCTTAGCAGATGAGCGCTACATGAGACAAAATATAATAGTTATTAAAATATAATGAACAAAAGCAAAATCATTAAAATTCATCAATACATATTACACAATAGATGTATTTTAAAGACTACATCAAAGTCCTCCAAGATATAGTTAAGCAGCAACTACAAGGCAACGTATTTATTATAGGTTAGTTAAACGAATTAATTAAAATTTATCGTGAAACTGATATATAGTTTGTCTGTAAAAACATACAATTTTAAAGATAAAATCCATGAAATTATGTAATGAGGTATAATGAAAAGAAGGAATCCGGAAGTGGGAGACACTGGGAACATTCTAATGTAACTATTTGGGCTCGGCACTCCGCTTTGGTTGCTCCTTACAACGTTCCCCTGGCGAGAAACACCACGACCTTCAACCCTCATAACTGACCACTGTGCTACGAGAAAGGGAGGGAGTATCTGCCCCTAAGCCCGGCGTTCCATTGCCGGATGTGACCCTCCATGTTGCGAGCATCACGTGATACACCCTATGCCACGAGGCATCGAATACACATCAGTTACAATTATAATAGCAATTTCCTTCCTTTATATACCATATAGTATATGACTGGCGAGCTTGTGGTGTCAACTTGTCTTAACGTAAACTGGTATATCTATTTCCAGTGAAGTTATGTGTATTATAGAATGGCGTTAAAACACATAATTATTCATCCATGCAGATTTATGAATAGGTATGTTTTACAACAGGCGACGTGAAACCAAGAAGGCGCATACATCGTTGCCATTTTTTCCTTCATAAAATGTAACAAGGAATTACTTTAAAATGTTGATACATAATTCGCATAATTCCATATAACTCAAACTGGTAAACAAGAATACATTACATAAAATAATAAGTATATGACAGATGTAGACTAAGATAAATTTAGTTATTTTATTTTATATATTATAGACACCAATCAGCAAAGTGATCATAATTTTGTTTTCCACACGCATGTTGGCTTAAACAAGCAAAAGCACTTGTCCCAACAATGGTATTGACTTTAGGGGCAACAACTAGATCATAAAGAAATGATCGAAGCTAGGCAACGTTTCTCTATTATTTAGCAATGAATTTAAAGAAGTTAAAGATAACACGATATCGGACAGGAAGACAATGCAATGACTTTAGAAGCCGCATAGAACGAATAAAACGTGGAGACCTAGTAACAGTCCTTGCTAAGCCATTCTGAACACATTGTAATTTTGTAATGCTGTTAAAGGTAAAATTACAATAGAGGGAATTACAACAGAAACAGGCATTGAATCACGGATAAAATAACATGACAATAACGGAACGTAGGCCTACGACCATTAGTTACCTTTCTAAATACCACCACAAACTTTCATACCTTCGAGTAACTGCATCGTCCAATCTGTGCCCGTCCTCGTTGTGTTTCGGCATCTGTTGATATCCTAGTGTCTGCTGACATCTTAAACTGCACCTTGTGTGCAGCTTAGTTGAGACCAACTGTGACACTACATTGGGCGTCAAACGTGCATGGGCTACTGCACTCGACTCCAATCGAACACACCAAGAAACATATGAAGTTGATCTTGCACTGTTAACCGGGAGAACTACATTTTGACCCCAACGATTCCATGCTATTGGTCATTGCACCCTTCAGGCATTTGCTAACAGAAATAACTGTCACGTGCAAGTCGCCGATATGGCGGGCGGGCGGGCGGGCGGGCGGGCGGGCGGGCGGGCGGGCGGGCGGGCGGGCGGGCGGGCGGGCGGGCGGGCGGGCGGGCGGGCGGGCGGGCGGGCGGGCGGGCGGGCGGGCGGGCGGGCGGGCGGGCGGGCGGACGGACGGAGGTAAGAAGGGTGTGTGAGAGAGAGAGAGAGAGAGAGAGAGAGAGAGAGGGGGGGGGGAGTGAATAGTGTTCAAGTTCGAATTAGTTTATATCTTATAATGGACGTAGCATTATTGGAAAAGTAAACTATATTTTGTCCCGTAATATGAGCACTGATATAATTGTATTAACGTATCATGCTTATTGAAATATGACAGATATTGTTTGGTAGTTTGTAAGCTAGTCGAACGACGGTCTTTTGGTATTCAATACGTTTATTGAGAAAGAATACGCTCCCAGAGGGCGGCACGCTCTGTAATAGATATATAATATCGTACAATACATAAATATAATACAATTCCAAGTACGTATCTATCAACATATTATATACACCTTATATTCTTGTGTTGTTCTATAAATCAATATATTATTACATCACTACACATTATTACACCTGTAGTAACAGTATTAATAATATAGAACAATCTAACTTGTACACGTTATAATTAAGCACTAGATATAAAGCACTACCAACAATAATGGAATACTTGTTGGTTATAATGAACAAACAATTAACGCAATACACACCCTGTAACTCTAATAACTCGCTCTCGCACCACTTGGCAGAGCCGGCGCCTATTTCTGGCAAGCCCGCTTATCTGCAATCGAACAACCAAAGGTGGTAATATATAAACGCAATAGTCTAGAAACTCGAGTTACATAGTTGCAACAATGCACACAGTATACGACGTAATAATAGTTAGACACGATTGTCTTACGTTCGTTACATGAGCGCAGCTTTAGACTTGGACTGCCACGCCCTAACCGGCCACGCCTATTTTACTAATGTATAACGTATAACGAATAACGAATATAGCCGCATGATTCAAACCAATATACTTACATGCAATATCATGTGTAACAAGAATCTAATACATACATAAAACGAATATATAAATATAACAAACCAATCTTACCAGGCCGCTGGTTATATACTGGGTTACTGGGTACAAGTGTTGACCGGTCGCTAGATGTAGTTGTTGACCAGTCGCTGGCCCAGGGCAAACTGCGCCTCAGCAGTTGTCCAACTCGACCAGCTGGGTGTGGCCTTATACTACAGGGCCCTCTGGCGACTATCAGTATCCACCAGGGTTACAAGTTGACCGGATTTTATCGAATCACAAATTTGGAATGACACGAATACAACTGAGTCTTTGGCAAAGTAAACCGGTAGACCTAAGTACTACCGTTACACACACACACACACACACACACACACACACACACACACACACACACACACACACACACACACACACACACGCCACGCGCGCCACGCGCGCCACGCGCGCCACGCGCGCCACGCGCGCCACGCGCGCCACGCGCGCCACGCGCGCCACGCGCCGCGCGCCACGCGCGCCACGCGCGCCACGCGCGCCACGCGCCACGCGCCACGCGCCACGCGCCACGCGCCACGCGCCACGCGCCACGCGCCACGCGCCACGCGCCACGCGCCACGCGCCACGCGCCACGCGCCGCGCCGAAAATTGAAATAATAATTAAGAACTTATTAAATGCCCTATCCAAAATAACGCAGAATGTCTGGTATTGATAAAATATGAACTACTTGAAAATAACTGTCGTTGTAGTACAACCACGTAACTATTATTAACATACAACATTGGTTATTCAATCTTCAGCACTGAACTGCCACGCCCTATATATAGCCATAGGCTATATACATTCACTTGCCACGCCCCTATTCCCAACGTATGAAGTATGACATTTAGTTATATGAGTAGCTTGATGATATATCCAAATATAATAATATGCAATATCATGTAACACAAGAAACTTAACACCTACATAAAACTAATCATGTAAATGCAACAAAACAATCTTACCAGGCCGCTGGTGATAATTTACATGGTCCCGATTTTAGGTGTGCCTAACAGGTTGTCCACTTGGTCCAGCTGGGCGTGATTTTACACACTAGTGATTATCCACCAGGGATACATGACAACGAGATAAATGACTATAGGTCTCGCTGTGGTGCAGATTAGACGATTAGCATAATTAATTAGGGCACTCGGATCAAGGCACTCGGATTAGGCCACCCAGATTAAATACAACGTATTGTAATGAACATACTATCGATAAACAGTTATAAATTTGCATGAATGGTCACAACAAACATAATGACACGCCTACAAAAAATTCCGGTCTAATCATTCATAATTATTTTCTGGTAACATTATGGATAGATACATTTTACGATGGGACAAAAACAAACCGTTAATCTCGCGCGCAAAGCAGTGATTGGGCTTAAAGCCATAAAGATGGACCGCCGATGGAGTTCTTCGGATTATCCTTAATCAACGATTTGCACACACTTATTAATAATCTATTATATTATAGGGATAGGACCTAGTATAATCTCAAACGACTCGAGCGCACGTGGCTCAGCCAACCAAGTACCCATCGATTCCTGTAGCAAATGCACATAAAAGGAATGCAATTTTTATTCGAGTCAACGTACATTTATCATATTATCAATTATGTTTGGATAGCATGAAGATTGTTGCTTTGGGAGCCCCCAAGTGTGTGCAAATCGTGGATTAAGGATAATCCGAAGAACTCCATCGGCGGTCCATCTTTACGGGGCTAGATGGTACGCCGAATAGGTCTTAAGTTAAAATATATCCAGGGTCATGTCCGCAATATGCACTCGCTGGCAGTCGCCGACAGAAATGTGTTACGAAAAATTGTGTCGGTATACCCATATGTCTGCATATAGATGAGGTGTCTTTTTCAAATTTTATGAGCAAACGACGTAAAACAAGATGCCAAGATATGCCCAGCTTGTGATGGGTCCGGCAGGTAGTGGAAAGGTAAACGTATTTGATAACAATGTTCAGCGTGCTTGGGCGACAATACAGTGTTTTCGTGGTCCGTTTTCGTAACTATTGAGTTTTCACAATTGCTAAACTTCCCCAAGTTATGTATGTATAATTGTATATATCATACAGTGGAATAGTCTGTTTGTGTCAGGCATAGTCATAATACAAAAATATATATGAATTATTTTTGTGAGGATTGAGTTGTGACAAGATAATAATTGGGTTACCAATAATTGATGTCGATGTTCATGTTGTTCAAAATTTAGTTTCACACTTTAGGCTTGGACTTAAAAAAAACACGAAAACAGCCACCACAGTCACCTAATTTCACATCATACATCTACTATTACTTTACTACATATATACGCTTCTGATGTGATAACAATTACAATGACTTTTATCAATCAAAATTCACTCCTTTTTGCACGTATATCATATAAATGCATGTAAATGTCAAAAATACCTTCAACCTAATAAAAAATAGTGAATCTTGTGTTCATTTTCATTTATAAAAAACATTTATTTTATTTTATCATGCAACAAATGTACAATTGTAGTAATAAATGTATGATGTGAGAACCACCTTCAGCTCATACAACACCTATCAAGGCATCTAAATAAAAAAGTAAGAAAGTAAGTAAGAACTGTTATACATTTTCCTACTTCCCCATAACAGTAAAATATTTGAATTCCCTACCAGATACAGTAGTCAACGTTACAGAACGAAACAAACATGTGGATCTAATCATGACCATTTTACTTCATCAGCAGTGTTCGCCACTGCAGGGCTTTACGCAGGACCAAATTATTGCCAGTCACACATGTTTTGGTGGACACTTGGATGTTGACTGTTAAGCCAGTTTACAAACTTTAAAATGTGTCTGATGACCTGAAACGGACTACAAACACACGTGACACCACTTACACTCACTTCTAAGGCATAACTGACAATAGCTATGCTTTAGGAACACCTTTTTTGCTCCTTCATTTTTTTTTACCCGTTCACCCATATTTCTACCCGTCCACTACGGTTTTTACCCGTCTAAATGACGGGTGGATGGGTCTCTGCATAAAGCTATGTTTGCAAGTAGTCTGAGCTCAGTCACCACTCACCAGTAATACTAATAATCGTGTGTTCTGGGCAAATAATGAGAAGATACTTATCTTGTAAATTGTAATTCTTCTTTCAGTCAACCTATTGTAGTACAATCGTGAACCACTGTGTGGCGCTGCGAAGGACAGTCCATGTCGTCAACCTTGACCCAGCGGCCGAAAATTTCAACTATCCAGTCATGGCTGGTAAGTCACTAAGTAATAGGAACATTCTTTAAATATAAATCATAATGTAATAATGAGTACGCTTTGTCACTGAGTACACTTTCTCTCACTGGCTGATTCCAAAATTAGAATCGGCCTAAAGACCAATTCTGGAATCATGTCAGGTTTGTCAGTTAGCTCTAGCTTAACATCACCTCTCACTTGATAGATGTGTGACTCATGTGTCACCAGGTAATAATTGTAATAATGGAATATACCTTTTGAACTAATGCCCGTCATTCGCAGCATGTGTTGTGTAATTTATTCACTACTTCGGAGTTCTTCCTGATTTGCTCATATAGTGTAAAGGGCCATAAAAGGTGTCAAAATATCACATTAAAAAAATTATTTATGTGGGTGTCACAGTGACCTATCTAGAACAGTTATAACTTGGTGTTTTTTTGTTTTTTTTGTTTTTTTTAGACATACGGGAACTGATCAGTGTCGATGATGCAATGGAAGATGAGGCATTGCATTTTGGGCCAAATGGGGGCCTCATATTCTGCATGGAGTAAGTACATTTACCCAGATGTGTTGTATCAATTTAGCTATAAAAAACATCTTGATTGTTATAAAACTGTCTTTGTAAAACCATTTATATACTGGGAGAACATGGATGATTTCTATCGAGTGATCTTATTTTTTCTATGACCTGACTACGCCTAAAAATAAAGTTTGTAAAGCAGATTTTTTTCTAACAATTTGGTCATTGGGAACAAAGCAGCTGGACTATTTAATTTCTAGCGAAGTATTTTGTAATATCTGATTTGGTGTTGTAGATACTTTGCACAAAACTTTGACTGGCTTAAGGAAGAGCTGGATGATATGGAGGATGACTACATTTTATTTGACTGTCCAGGTGAGGAAACTCAGTGATATTTGTGGTCAAGTAATTGTTCAAAGCAACACAACTGTCATTGCAACGAGCAGAGCAGAATGTGTAATGCATCACACGAATAAAAAGCTGGTGACGCACATATTCGTATGAAGACTTTATATCTAGGTTTAGGTAATTCGGTAAGTCTTACAGCAGACATGCATAGTTTGTGGATTTATGTCATAATTTAAAAAAAAAATCATTCTGACCAATGAGAATAATGTAATTACAAGTTTGAACTTGGGCCAAAAGTACAACAAAACACTGCTGTTTTAAACACCAAGCCCATTATGTGGTTAAGAGAAACTACTGATATGACAAACGTAATTTGTTATCAAGTTTGTTTTTCTGTCATGAGCAATTGTCAAATGTTAATAAATAACTGTTCTACCTACCTTTAAAACTGTAAACCTCACTTAGTCGCAAATCATGTTTGTTAATTTATGAGGCATTCCGACGAAATCAGTCGGATGTCGCAGATTCCAATTACGCTGCAAGAGCCAATTAATAAATGCGGGTTGATATTAACGATTTTGAGATTTTTATACTATCTACATTAAAAATAGTTCATCTTTCACGGTACCAAATCTTTTATCAAAATGTAAATATTAATAAATGACACTTTAGTTACAGGACTTAATTTCGTGTTAGGAGAATGAGCAAAAACAAAGGCAAAACATTTGACTTTTTCAAGTGCCCATATCTGAATTCTCCCTCGGTCGATCGCTATATTTCATACATCGTCAGAAAGCTAAGAATATCAGCTCTACGAATATAGAACAGGTTTCGCGTTAAAATGCAAAACCAACCTATCAGAAGCACCTAAAGATTGTATTGAAAAAGGCATGTTGCTACCACGTGACCCGATACATGTTGGCTATTGGACGATATCCATTTCCATTCCATTTGTTGTCTATGAAGATCGGTTTGTTTGGATTGTTTACGTGGTGGAATTGCCATTGATTTGTTGTTTTATAGCAGTATTTTAAGAGTGCACGCTTTTATGTGGATTGCTATTGAATAAGTATATCATTGACAACCGGTTGTACCAACGAAGTTGAGTTGGTTCGGCTGTTGAATCAAAATATTGGGCGTCGTTCCGAGCTCAGAGACTGAGGGAGCTGTCATTCACTGATGACAGCGCGGGATTAGCCTTAGAGTTAAATCGTTTCTTAAATGATTATTTGTTGCAAAGTGAATTAAGTGATGACAAGGATTCGTCGAAATCCGAAATAATAGAAGAAGAGAGCGAGGACAATTGCTAATCGCGGGTCACTGACGCAACGGCGGCACTTGACCAACCAGAGACCCACCTGACAGTGATTGTTGTTGACACTGACAGCTCAACAATGACTGAATTTGCCAAAGTAATAACTTGAAAACTTATTCACAAACAACAGACTATGTCTACATAACACAGTCCAAATTTGAGTACTCTAGCCTACATAAAAGTGCCCGTATCCATGGCGTTTGTGTAGCTAATCTTTAAGTGCGTTTTTCTCAGATTTCATTTTTTCATCAAAATGATGTTCAAACTAGCATATCTTCGCCATTTTTACAGGCATCATAATTGATAATACATGAAATGAAAGACAATTATGTTGGCTTTCGCATGGTATAAATATTTCAAATTTGCTTTCTGATGACATGATTTTGTGGGAATGCCTCACATTTAGTTCAAAAACTAAAATAAAAAATCATATCCAAAGAGTATTTGTAGTTAATTTTTTTACCTGGCTGAGCCTTTTATTATGTCTCATGTTGACTTTATCAGTAGTGAAGACACTGAATGACATCATCGTACACACCTTGGCTTAGAGGTCCTCAGGACTGCCCAAAACGCTTTATACTTCTCTGGCAGACCTGTTCAATCAGACACTATCTCAGCTTCTCTGGGAAGCATCCAGCCATGCTGCAATTAATGCACGAAGGCCGGTCGTATAAATGTAGCCAGGTACTCGTTCACACAGCTGATGGAGTGAACTGGAGAAATATAGAGTGAAAAGACTTCCCCGCAGCACAGGTGTCATATCTCGATTCTCTCTAAGTCAAGCGTCAGAAGTTCTACACCTGACACAACTGTGTTACATCCATGTGTGTTACTGTTCATATGTTTTTACTGGTCAGATAGAGTTGTACTCCAACATGCCTGTCGTGAAGCAGTCAGTGCTGTGTATATGTATTACTGTCCATGTATGTTACTGTCCATGTGTTGTTACTGTCCATGTGTTGTTACTGTCCATGTGGATTACTGTCCATGTGGGTTACTGTCCATGTGTTGTTACTGTCCATGTGTTGTTACTGTCCATGTGGATTACTGTCCATGTGTTGTTACTGTCCATGTGTTGTTACTGTCCATGTGGATTACTGTCCATGTGGGTTACTGTCCATGGGTTACTGTCCATGTGTTGTTACTGTCCATGTGTTGTTACTGTCCATGTGGATTACTGTCCATGTGGGTTACTGTCCATGGGTTACTGTCCATGTGTTGTTACAGGTCAGATAGAGTTGTACACCCACATGAAGCAGTTAGTTCTGTCCTTATGTGTTACTGTCCACATGTGTTACTGTCCGCATGTGTTACTCTGCATATGTGTTACTTTCCACATGTGTTACTGTCAACATGTGTTACCGTCCACGTGTGTTACCGTCCACGTGTGTTACTGTCCATACGTGTTACTGTCCACATGTGTTACTGTCAACATGTGTTACCGTCCACGTGTGTTACTGTCCATACGTGTTACTGTCCACATGTTACAGGTCAGATAGAGCTGTACACCCATGTGCCGGTCATGAAGCAGTTAGTTGACCGTCTTCACAGCTGGAACTTCTACGTGTGCGGTGTCTTCCTCCTCGACGCACAGTTCATGATTGAGCCGTCCAAGTTTGTGTCCGGCGTCCTCTCGGCACTGTCCACTATGGTCAACCTGGAGGTCCCCCATCTGAACATCATCACCAAACTGGACCTCCTCAATAAGTCTGCCAAGAAGGACTTGGAGAGGTCAGTGAGGGTGGGCATTGTACATTGTACCACAGGTCAAGGGTCAGGGTAGCCAGGGCTTTATGCAGTATCACATTTTTGCCAGTCACACAATTTTTGGTGGATACATGGATGTTAACTGTTAAGCCATAATTTGAGAAACTTGAAATGCATTTTATGACTGGAAATGGACTACAAACACACATATGTCAGTACAGTGACACCATTGACACTCGTTTTATAGGCATAACTGACAATATCTATGGTTTTGGATGACTATTTATTTTTGCTCCATCGTTTTTTACCCGTCAACACATATTTCTACATGTCCACTACAACAGGTTTTACCCATCCAAATGACGGGAGAACGGGTCTCTGCATAAAGCTATGAGGGTAGCAAATCATTTAAATTCAATGGGATTAAACTGTGGAATGAACTTCCATGCGAGATACAGTCCATACAAAAACATCTTTATAAATTTTTTTGGCAAATATTTTAATCAGTCAAATGAAGGTGAAAGAGGAAAGTTAATTTGTATTCTAGTGTTTTTATTTAACCTAGTTTAAACAGAATTATTTATGTATGTTATATTATTTTATTATTTATTTATTATTGCCAGCTTTTACCTGTTCATGTGATTTACTTGTATTTATTATTTATTGTGTGTGTTATTTATATTTTGTTAGGTACATTTATGGAAATAAGAGGATTGTACATGTACATTGTCTTTCTTGTGCTCCTGTTTTATGACATTGTTGTAACTAAAATATCACTGCTGCTGCTATGACGTATCCTAACTAGATTAGTTAGCAAAATCTAGGTTATGGTACAATTGTGTTATACAAATTACCCACAGTTCATTACTACGACATCAGTGAGTTCGTTCAGTTTCATAGTTACATCCCACATGTTGACTCAAGGGTGACATACTTACCAGGTGTGCGTGGAGTCGTGTTCCTCACCCCAACTCACCACCAACAAAAGTGGTAAATCTGCCATAAGATATCAAAGTGATAATTTTACCATAACTATCAACTATATAAATGTCATTTATATCAATCTTTTGTGTGTGCGTACTTTCGTTCGTCCACATTTGTTGTTTTTAAATCACAGAAAACGAAACTCGGAGGAACGAAAGTACCCACCCCACACATAAGATATAAATTATGATCAATGACATTTATATAGTTGATATTTATGGTAAATTTATCACTTTGATTTTTCTTTTGTGTGTGTGTGTGTGTGCGCGTGCATATAACCAAATACCCAAGAGCTGTCTATTGCAGATGCTTCTGACTACCCCTCACACATATAAACATAGACTAGCCCGATTATTGTTACATTTCTGTTACCAGTTTTTGAGTAGATCCCTGAGGGGTCATCTGTCTTGACCACTTGCCCTCTGTGCCTAGGTATCTGGAGCCTGACCTCCAACAGCTGCTGGCCAGTGAGATGGACGACACCAGAATGAGTCAGAAGTTTCAGAAACTTAACAAAGCCATTGCTAGCTTGGTAAGACACAAACACACCTCTGGTTAACCCATCCAAATGGACGGACGGACGGACGGACGGAGGACGGACGGACGGACGGACGAACAAACTGTATTTATTGAACTGTATTGATCACCGCATACAGATAAATGCACAAGTACACAAGTGGGTATATTATATGTGACTGTGGAGATCCTCTAGAAACCCTTAGTGGCTTATACCGAAGACCACCAGAACATAATCATTTAAAGACATTTCCATTATTATATAAACAGTAAAATAATAAAATGTGTAATAGTAAAGCAAATAAGTTTCGCAATATATAAAATCATGTGAAGTTAGTGAACACCAAACATATTCTTGATAAAATATTACGAGTAAATAAAAGTAATAACAATATATAACATTACCGATTACTACAACACTACTACTATTGCTACTGCTGCCTCATCATTGGTATCATGAATGATGCTAATTACCTAAATAAGTCTAAAAATAAAGCAAAAATAAATAATAATGATAAAATACCACATTTATAGTACATAATCCTTACAAATGCCTAAGTTTTAGATTCCGTCAGTAATAACTCCTTTAGCCTTCTTTTAAATTGTTTTAATGACCTGTATTGGGAATTAGCACTATCTTTATTACTTTACTTGGAATGATCTGCCCGAGAACATTAAATTACTAGTAGTACAGAGGTCCTATATACACTGTGTGGTAAAGTAACTTGACATTCGTAACCTATTTTATATGTAAGCACCCCTGAAATTACTTTTTAAAGAGATGTGGTGTTGAGATAAATTTAATTGAATATACTAAACTCTAAATTAATTTTAAACAAATTTAAGCGCATCTTCAAACAGGCATACAATTGAATCACTCTTGTTTTAATTACAGTGCTATTATAGATAATATTTAATTTTATCTGTGATATTTCATTCATATTATATATACTACTACATGTATTGCCAACGAAACTTGTTTTAAAACTGGATGTTCGTGTTGTCGTATATTTCAAATTCTGAAAATGTTACCGACTTATGAAGTAATCAAACGCAACTTGTTAAGTAGATATCCGACAGGTTCCTGTTCTGGCCACCAGGTGGATGACTACAGTCTTGTTCACTTCCTGCCTCTGGATATAACGGATGAGGATTCGATCAACGACGCGCTGCTGCAGATAGACAACGCCATACAGTACGGGGAGGACTTTGAACCCAAAGAACCGAAGGTACAGTGTCTTGGGTTAATGACTGCGCAGCAGTATACGCATCAGGGTCCAGTTTCATGAAGCCGTGTAACTTTACGCGCATTTACGCGGTCTACTGGTCGCAGCTAACAGCGAATAGACAATGCAGCATGCGGCTGGTTTCATGAGACCAATTTAGCATTTGCGCAGCTGTATCAACGTAGTATTGACCTAATTAGGTCACTGTGACGAATCCCTGTATTGTGTCTGAACAACCTTTTTCTTTCTAGCTGCCACCTTTGTCGTTTTATGGCAAATGGGAAGCTATAATGAATGTAAAGGATATCCAGTGTAAGCATTAAAAATAATTATGTCGGGAGCATACCATATATATTTCAACTTCGGGAGCATACCGAAAACATTTCAACTAGCGTAAAGTTACGCCTACTGAATACATGGTGCAGCTAAGTGCAACTTGGTTTGCTTTCAGGATTGTGACGACGTGGATGACCCGACGGGGAGTGAAATACGCGACTACTTCGATGGCTGAGATAACCGTGTCGGTTATTACCCGAACCTCAGGGCTGATCTCAACTGGGACGTACAAAGTTGCACGTGTGTGTAGCATGGACATGTTTTATTGACCTTTACCGTGTACATTTGGTAATATATACATTTGTCCAATCAGTTAATATAAAAGTGTCAACTTTAAAGTCACTTTGCCTATACAGCCACCTGGCTATTAAGGGCACTCTGTTTTTCATAACAGTTTAGTATAGGAAATTGTTCCCACAACACAGTAGGGCAGTGGCTAGGGCTCTGCGCATTAAGAGAACCCGGGTTGGAATCCTGTGCTTTAGTGTCAAACTTTGGACAAGTTTGTGTATCCATGAAGATAAGAATCATCGGAAATATGGAACAGTTTGAAAAAGTCCAAAAATATTCCCATTTGTCTGTTATAAACAGTGTACCAATCGTGCATTATATAGTAACACCCATATGCTATACTGTGTTATAATTTTTATGTGTATTATACACTGTTCAGAATAAAGTACATCTTCAATAACATACATCTTTATTTGCATCTTTTGTACAACAAATCAACACAGACTTCTTCATAATACAAATATTTCTACACAAATACGACCATATTATATATGGGATTCTTGACTTATTCGAAACAACGTAACTTAGCATATTATCAAAAATATTTGCATGAAACAACTGTCTGTATTATATGGAATCATCAGAAAAATGTTGCTTCAACATTCTGCCACTAGGTGTCCTTGCGACATTCCGCCAACATCGACTTTCTTCGAAGCGAATATGGTGATCTCTTGCTGATGTCTATAAAACAAAACGACACATTTTATAAAACATAAAATTAGTGCCTTTGTCAGATTATCCAGCGATGTTCACCAAATTAAAAAAGGATCACATTAAAACTAGCCACAATCTATTAATTTTATTGTTGTGAAGATACCAAGTTATTGATTATCAAAACGATACATAAAAACATTCTCAACAAGAACATACGTTAGACATGCATAGAATAAAATTTTCTTTGTATTTAGAAAGTGGCACATCAACTAGATTTCAACAAAGTGCTCCACACGTAACATACACCACAAACTGGAGAGAAATCAAACGCGTCACATAGTGCCAACACGAACACTGCAACATTTCCAAGAGCTGGCAAACGCTTTAAGCTTCTTAGCACACCCATCCAATTGACCTTTGCCCTCCCCCTGACTAAGACAATGCTTAATGCGCTGGTTTTGTTGTGCCAGTGAGCTCATATTCTGATGATATTGGCCCCATAGAAGTTATTTATTTATTTTTATTATTAATACAACACACGCCACTTGCCTTTCTTTGGTGTTTCTCCACCCACAAGTGATTTTCGTTTGCGTGTGGGGGTGGGGTCGGAGGGCGCAGTGGCTGGGGTTCTGAAACACACAGTAGTTGCTGTAGTGGAGTACAACGGACGACGAAATACACTGAGGCCGGATTTACACACAGAAACCAAGTATCAACATATTGCTTGATATTATTTGAAATCAACTCCCTAATGTGATTAAATCTTCTAAAATTATTCACGCCTTTCGTAAGAAATTGAAAACATATTTGTTTGAAATTACTTTTCCACCAGTTTTTTTATACAAAAATCGTGCGTGAAATGTTACGTAGCTATAAAATGTACTAAACAGTAATATAAATGAGAAATAAACATTGCAAAAAAGATATTAAAAGTATACTTCGGAGACAAAAAGTCCATAGTTATAGTGTTTTCTCGGAATCAAGTTCACTGATACATGACTCATTTCGTTAGAACACGCAATAATCACTGTTTCTGGACAGCGAAATAATTTTGTATGACTATTTCGGATAGCAACGTTA
Source organism: Oasisia sp. SBJ-2009 (assembly GCA_964017155.1). Lineage (NCBI taxonomy): Eukaryota > Metazoa > Annelida > Polychaeta > Sabellida > Siboglinidae > Oasisia > Oasisia sp. SBJ-2009. Next base: position 38,640,176 of record OZ024865.1, read on the forward strand.
TTTTTATACGCACCTCATCTGTTTATCGAGCAGACAACTATTTGGTGTGAGAACAGATGCAGTTATTGGGGTAATTATTAATTCCTAGTAAACACAGAGGATCTGCGTGATCTGGGACAAAGTGTGGTCTACATACCTGACAGGTGTGTTCTTGTGAAGATCCCTCTTTGCTGCCTTAGGTGTCACCTAAGATAAACAAAAAATTCACTGTCAGTGTCAACATCACCTAAGATAATATCCACCACCTAGATGGCTGTAACCATATAAGAGCAAATCAACTGGCCCAACAAAATTTTGAACAAGGTACAAAAGAACAGACATCTCTCTCGGCATTAAACGCTGCAGATGGAGATGAATCGGACATGTCTGTAGAATGCCAATGACATCCATTCCAAGAGGAGCCATACACTGGACTCCTGGTGGCAAGACAGCACGGGGAGACCAAAGGAGACGTGGGGAAGATCTGTGGAGAGGGAAATGAAAGCACTCGGATGGAGTTGGGGCCAAGTGGCGAAGTTTTGTAGCAGACAGAGAACATTGGCGTTCTTTTGGTAGCGGCCTTATGTGTGACCCCACACGAAGGGATTAAGTAAGTAAACACACAAGATGTTACCTGGCATATTCACAAACGACATTTGTTATATAAGTACTTTTAACAATTTTTTGCATTAATGCAAGTTCCAAAACAATATCCAACCAATTGGCGGTCCTCGTGACCGTGGTAAAATCACAGCAAAACATTATAATGAATAAATTTACATGAACTATAAACTCTAAAACTGTAAGAATCGTTCACCTACAGGGAATCATCACAAAATACAGATGGTAGGTTTCTTCCAAATGGTCAAAGATTTATCTATGAAAAGTCTTTGCCAAGTTGTATAAAAGTTCCTCAGATTTTGACCAATCAGTCATACAACTCAGACTGGGGCGGTATAGAATCATCACGGGAAGCGACCTTGTATACAGGGGCTGGATGTGATAATGTGCATTCCCTGTGTAGTGCTACTTTCAGTTTCACATTCGTTATCGTCCAGAATTAATCATGTCTGCTTATACAGCCCCCTAGAATTTTAGTTCACTTCTAATTCTTGCTTAACTATGTTGTCAAATCTATATGAAATATTTAGCAGTAGTCTCCATTCCTTCAAACTGATGGTTGAATCCAAGATGACCTAGTTGCACCTACCTGTGTCTTTCCTGTCACATGAAGGACCTCTTCGCCTTTGACGCGCTCCAAGGCCGACGGACACTTTGACACGCCAGCGCGCTTCCGCTCTGGTGTGTCAATCACAACCCAACTGTCATCAAGGTCACCTGAAACTGCAGTTGACCTTCATTTGACACTGTATTCGCATTCCTGTCCATGTGAAACACAGATATCCAGCTAGGGGGATGTGTTATTTTGCAAATTACGTTTTTTAAATGGAATACCCCCCTGAAAACATGGACATGTTATACTAGAGTACACATTTTTTAAACAGTATTAACCTAAATTTATCACTAATATGTCTATATACCATGTTTATTGTATACAACTACATGGTTGTTGCTGATTACAAATATTTGAAATGTGTTATGCTCATTTTCTAAGTTATTATGCTCATTTTTACATAATTTTCCAGGCAAAAATGCCTTTTAGAGGGGCCTTAGTTTCAAGGGGTATGTACATGGGGGTTAGCATCGACTAGATGACAAACGACGGTTATTTCCCCACTCAGAAAGACCACCTCCATCATTTGGAGGGGGTATCTAAAAATATTTGGTCTAACACCCCGTCTAATCCAGCTCTAGTAGAGAAATACCGACATACTTAGCTCATAACAGTACAAAACCAGGGCAAGGTGAAGAAACAAACTGACAAAGCAGTGAGGAATGTAAACGGCTACCTACCTTGCGTCGAAGTGTTGCTGCTCTTCCTCGCTCGTTTGCCCCCAGATGGCAGCACCGGTGATGACCACGAAACAGGTTCCGAGTGACTGGAATCTAACTGGATGAAGTCAACTTCTTTATTTGCCCCCACTGGGGTTTTCTTACTTGATCTGTCATGTTGTTGTGACTTCTTGGAGGATAGAACCCTCGTTATCCCCGACCGACGACGGTTCCTTGGTGTGTATTTGCGTGTCTAGTGTCCAGAGAAACTAGACATTACCACCCAGATCTCACAAAATATTTCTACCATATAAACTAGTTCAAAATTATCAAACACATGATCAGATATGATTTGACACCGAGAAATACAGACACTAGTTCTGCCATGTACCAGGTAATATTGTTGATAAAAAGAAATCATGCATAAGCCATGAAGAAATCAGTAATCAACTCTCCTCCAGACATATATGCAAGATACGTTTTTTTGCCAATCGATCAATTTTCAGGTGAACAGTGTGTGAACTTGCCTAGGTAGAAGCCAGTCCAGACATGTATGTGATATGTCCAGTAATATATGCTAACCCCTGCATTCAATGTCATAAGCCAGGGGTCACTGTGCTGCCCCATACCCCTGGCCGATCATCTCCATAAAGCCGGGGAGTGAGCAGAGTTGAACTATACAATTATAGCACTTGACTTTGCCAGTCACTACTGTAGCAAGTACCCGCCACAATTTCTATACAAATACATGATTGGCGGGAATCCCAATATAATGAGCCGTTCTCATTCTAAACATTGTACATAACACGAGCAGCTTGTGGCTGAAATCACCCAAAGATATTATGTCACATGACCGGAGGCCAAGTCCACTCCTTGTAGGCAATTTCATTGGCTGACGTTAAAAGAATTTTTGAAAAGAATCAGACATGTTAAGTCTCCCGCATTCGGCGGGAGACTCCCGCAATTTACAGGAAATCTCCCGATCTCCCGCACGGGAGAACCAATCTCCCGCAATTTCACTGAAATGTAAGTGAAAAAAATTGCGGGAGACTCCAACACCAAAAACAAACAAATTTGACCTAAGTTACCTAACTGGGTGCGGATAATTGGTTTATTTCTGGCTGGGTATTGTCGTGTGTGCTTTTCTGTGTCACCTCACAATGTAGTGCCAGTTAACTAATTGCAATCGAGTCTGAGACTGAGCTAATGCTCACAGACATCGCCGGGCGCTCGCCGGTGCAGACAATGATTTGAACAAAGACCTGAATTGGAACTATTTAAATCCCGTCTTACTGTGATGACTGAACATTAAAAACTGTCTAATAAATATCTAAGTACAAAGCCTACACTTTGCCTGTCGCTGACATTGTTTATTAGCTTGGTAGAATCACCGCGAGCCGCTTTGATACCCTATTATCGCCCGCTGTGTACGTTCCAGTCTTGTAGTAAAAAGTGCAATCCGTTTAGATCTAATGGAATAATGGCCATCCATACATCTACACTACATGTGCACGTTTGTAAATATATGTACTTTTGCTAAGCTCTTTACTATTTGAGTACATTTGACATGTAAATGAAAAACATTCTCAACAGTTGAGAAAGCATAGTTATTTAAATGGCTCCAGTCGAGCCTATGTCACCATGGCTCAGTCCAGCTCATAAATAATGAATTCCCTATTCAAGTTTTACATGTAAAGATTATATTAGTTGTGTAATAAAATATCATGTAGATGCTGCTGCTTTTCATCCAAGGGATTTTTTTGCAACATATGATTCATATCAGAAGTTCAACAAACATGCCAATGAAATTAGCAGGGAATTTATTATATTTGTGGTATTATGACTAGTGATAATAAAACATCTATTGTTCATGGCTCCAAGAATGGTTTTGCTCCAAAATAAGTTAATTCATATAATAAAAAATCTATGTAAATATCTTAATCAGTGCAATTTATTCCTTTTTGTATTATATTATTTGCATTTATGGTTAAAAACCTAATTTACGTATAATAGCCCAATTTTCCAAGACCCTCCGATTTACGTATAAAATGCCGTTTTCCCCGAGACCCTCCGATTTACGTATAAATCTCCCACATTGGCATTTCCAAAACTTAACATGTATGAAGAATGCCCCTGGCGCGTGAGGAAGCATGCATACACAATACACATAATTGACAACAACAATATATGTTGACCAGCCCAGTCACAGAGATACGATACAGCCAGTCACACAAGTTCCTCAGATCTGGACCAATCAGTCAGGTAACTCAGACTGGGGCGGTATAGAAATCATCATGGAAAGTGACACCGAAAAATTGTCAATACTGATATCTGTATCTGTGACTCTATATATGTGACTGGCAAAATGTCCTGTAGAGACATGAGGCTAGTGCGCGTGGTAGCGCATCCGATTTAATTACCAAAATGTTGTAAATTATTATATAGGAATGACTTCAGTTATTCACTTGTATTGTGGCTGAGAAAAAGTTGCTTCTAAATATATTTGCTCAGTGTCTTATTTGTACGAACTGATTTTTGTGGTTACGTGAGCATCTGGTGTTGCAATATTTTATCTAGTGTGACATTACCTGCATTGAGACACCTTCCGTCATCTCAGGCAAAGTTGACAGCGCCACCTGGCAGGAGGAATTAAACTAAATATTACACTGCCAATGCAAGTTAAGAGAATGCAAAAAGAGCTTCACAACATCTTCTCCTCTATAGTGTTTCCCTATGACAGAACAGGGAACGTTGCAAGCAAACATCAACATAATTGTGTGTAAATTCTCTTGCAAGGAGGGAATGTCCTAAAATGCTACATAAATCGAGTGCATATATTGCAAAATCGGAACTTAGAAAGACGGTTCTAGATGATCATGCAACCATGTAAATTCCTCAATCTCGACCAATCGGTCAGAGAAATCAATTTGAACTCAGGAAAGAGGATTAAACAGGATTCATAAAAGTTGACCATGCAACGACGTATGTATCCCTCAGATCTGGACCAATCAGTCAGAGAAATCAGACTGGGGCGGTATAGAAATCATCACGGGAAACGAGTCATTCACAAACGTACCAAACTGTTTTTATAATTTAAAAATCTGCGGCCTCGAATTAAACTGAAGAACACATGAGGCATGGCAGGACATTGCCCTCACCGTGAGCATGCTGGCTTTCTTATCGATGAAGAACAATGCATCATCCGACAGTCTAGAGGCGACTTGGTCACATTTCTTGGTTGTCTCCGTGTCGTCTTTCAATGGCTGCAACAAAGGCTGAAATGAAACACCAGCGAGACTTCCACTTCACCACTGCTGGATCAACACAGAGTCACACAAAACATGTCACTGAAGCAAACAGAAACATTACTTTATTATCAATATTTTTGAGTTTATTGTAATTTTTTATGATAACATGATCTCATACAGTCAATGTGTGCACAGATATGGCACTCATTTCATAGTCGATGGGACAGTTTTGACTGTTACTAGCACTGCATAACCACTGGCCCTGTGTGTACAGGAGGTGTTCTCAGCATCAGTGTGTCTTTTGTTACTCGTCATGTCTCAGGTGGTTTCCTCCAAACAGCCCAAACTTGGGCTAACCCAGGAGTTGTCCTTCTCTAGAATTTGTGAGTCCACTACAGGTTACACATTTACCCCCTGTGTGAGATCTTTTATCTCCCCTGGCATAGACACCAGATAGAAGTGAACACTGGCTTTTAGTGTCTTTTCTGAAAGATACAAGCAAATGTGAGGTGAACGAAATTGCCTAAGTCTAGAAACGGCAGTAGGTGGGATTGAACCACCGTCCTCTCGATTCACAGTCCAGCACTACCGCGCGACCACCGCTCCCCTACTCCTAACATAAAGGCACTGTGTAGAAGATGCCAGCGCATGTTAATGCATCTTCTGTAAGACACAGTCAAAGTAGGATACACAAAATGTCCAAGGCAGTTCGATTAGAACCGACCGACCGACCGACCGACCGACCGACCGACCGACCGACCGACCGACCGACCGACCGACCGACCGACCGACCGACCGACCGACCGACCGACCGACCGACCGACCGACCGACCGACCGACAGTTTGCATACCACCACACCATATGCCTCTTTTCTTATCACCTTTTTCTGTTCCCGTAGTTTGATGCCCTCTTCCACTTGTCCATGTTCTACCTCCTGAGTTCGCCTCCGTATGCGACAGCTCCGCCTACGGGCGACCTTGGCTGACACGATAATCACCGAACCATCGTCTGACTCTTCTGAAAATGAAGCCTCCTTACAACATTTCATGCTAAAATATATGATTACTGTAAACAGACTATTACTAAAGCACTCTGTTAGAAAAGTTCCTCAAACCTAGACCAATCAGTCAGAGAAATCAGACTGGGGCGGTATAGAAATCATCACGGGAAGAATTAAACAGCACAATTATCCTCTAAATTTTGTGTTCACATTGAAACTGCATTTCTCTTTGAAAATACCCATCAAAATGGACACCAACTCACCAACGTGGTGGTACATTTATTCATAACTATAACTTTAAAAAAAAATTATTGTAACAGTTTTCTACTTTACAGCACATGGCAAAGATGCTAATCTTTGACCAGTTTCTTTACAGATGTATGTATCATAAATTACTACATCAGAAACATATTACATTAAAATATTTGCCAGTTCAGCCGCCAACTTGCTAACCCATTGACATTCGTGAAGCAGTTATTGTTATTTAAAAAAATGCCAAATTATGTGCTTTTTCGATGCCAAGTATCAAAATCCCAACTTTTCAAGTCTTTGAATGTTAACCAATGACATCTGATCTGAATCCAATATTTCCTTCTCGCACAAAACCCTGTACAAATGGTCCTCAGATTTTAACTAATCAGTGAACAAATCAGATAGAGGAGGTGTAGAAATAATCAGTGGACCTTGACATATTTTCCCACGTGCAGGGATTATAATTGCTCTAATAGAAGCAGAAAGAATTCTGATGTTTAGGAACATTTTGGCAGTACAATGTTATTGTCATCACATTATGGGGAACTATTCAGCATTATAATGACAACCGTGTTGTTGTGAAGTTACAAAGTAATTGAACCAAAGGAAGAATTCACGTTTTGAGAAGATGGAATACGTGGAGTGATTTCAACAATTACTTCTACTTATGTTTTGACGGAATTCCTTACTCAGCAGTAACTTCAAATAGTTAACCCTTCAAAAAATAGAAATCTTACACTGAATTTTCTGATAATATTAGTGGTAGACATGCAATTTTATTATGATTATTAAATGATTTGTTTTATATAGTTGACACATGATTTTGAGTGATCGTTGACAACTATAACTCACCAGCAGCAATATGTCTTTGTCGTTCACCACTATTACCAGGTGTTGCTGGTGCTTCACACACCCGATTTTCTGCTTGCTTTGGTGACTCTTTGCTGCGACTTTTCAGGCCAGTAAACTTCCTATCATCAACATCCATGGTGTCACGTTGCGGGGTTTTCTTTTCAGTGGATTTCTTCAGTGATTTTTTCACAGACGATGTTTTCTCTGTATCATGGGGGGTTCTCTTGGTATCACGGGGGGTTCTCTTGGTATCATGGGGGGTTCTTTGATCAGGTGTGACAGCAACAGTCTGCAAGTACAGAAGCAAGATGTAAGAAGCTCTCTTGCAATCAGTAAGGAGTACAAAATATTTTAAAAGGATGATGCCAAACTATTTCTAAAGCACTCTACTAGACAAGTTCCTCAGATCTGGACCAATCAGTCAGAGAAATCAGACTGGGGCGGTATAGAATTCATCACGGGAAACATTAATCAATGCCATCATCGGAATTTTTTCCACATTGAAAACACATTTATCTGTAAAAACACCCATCCAAATGGACATCAACAGACCACTATGACAGTAAATCTATTCGTAACTATAACTGTAAAAAGTTCTTTTATCATGCACTATCCAATCCTCAGGATTGGTCAAAGTGCTTTACATGTGACTGCCTGGCTGACCTGCTCAATCAAACACATCCCGACTTCTTCGGTCAGATGTGACACCAACTGTTTGCTATTACTGTAAAGATGCAAGACGTAAGAAGCTTGCAATCAATAAGAAGCACAAAATATTTAAAAAGGATGATACCAAACTACTACTAAAGCACTCGACTAGACAAGTTCCTCAGATCTGGACCAATCAGTCAGAGAAATCAGACTGGGGCGGTATAGAAATCATCAGCGGAAGAATTAAACAGCACAATTATCTGAAATTGTTTGTTCACATTGAAACCGCATTTCTCTTTGTAAATACCCATCAAAATGGACTCCAACTCACCAAAGTGATGGTACATTTATTCGTAATTATAACCTTTGATTTAAACAAATTTATTGTGACAGTTTTCTACTTTAGAGGATATAGCAAAGATGTTGATCTTTGACCTTGGGGTGTTTACAGATAAATCGATCTTAAATTCCTACCACCAGGTGTCTCTGGTGCATCACACACCTGACTTCCTGCTGGCTTTGGTGAATCTTGACAACTTCGCAGGTCAGTAAACTCCCCATCAACATCCATGGTGTCACGTTGCGGGGTTTTCTTTCCAGTGGATTTTTTCAGTGATTTTTTCACAGACGATGTTCTCTTGGTATCACGGGGGGTTCTCTCAGTATCACGGGGGGTTCTATCGGTATCACGGGGGGTTCTTTGGTCAGGTGTGACAGCAACTGTCTGTAATTAAAGAAGTGAGACATAATAAATTCTCTTGCAATCAGAAAAGAATACAAAATATTTAAAAAGGATGATGCCAATCTATTACTAAAGCACTCGACTAGACAAGTTCCTGAGATCTAGACCAATCAGTCAGAGAAGTCAGACTGGGGCGGTATAGAAATCATCACGGGAAACACTAATCAACATTATCATCAGAATTATTTTACACTGAAAATGCGTTATCTGTGAAAACACCCATCAAAAACGGACATCAACAGACCCCTGTGACGGTAAATGTATTTGTAATAACTTTTTAAGAAAAGTTGAATGAAAGATTAGTTCTTATATAGTGCATTATGCGAACATCAGGATTACTCAAAGCGGTTTACATGTGACTGCTGATATTTCAAAGGATGATGCCAAAATTATTATTAATGCACTCTATACTACTAGACAAGTTCCTCAGATCTGGACCAATCAGTCAGAGAAATCAGACTGGGGCGGTATAGAATTCATCAGGGGAAGAATTAAACGACACGATTATCTGAATTTTTTTTCCACATTAAAACCGCATTTCTCTTTGAAAATACCCATCAAAATGGACACCAACTCATCAATGTGATGGTACATGTATTCATAATTATAACTTTTAATTTTTTTTTTATTGTTACAGTTATCTACTTTACTGCATATAGCAAAGATGGTAATCTTTCACCAGTTTCTTTACACATTTATCACAGTAAATCTGGTGCATCACACACCTGACTTCCTGATGGCTTTGGTGAATCTTTACAACTTCTCAGGCCAGTAAACTCTCCATCATCAACATCCATGGTGTCACGTTGCGGAGTTTTCTTTCCAGCGGATTTTTTCAGTGATTTTCTCACCGACGACGTTCTTTCGGTATCACGGGGGGTTCTCTCTGTATAATGGGGGGTTCTCTTGGTATCATGGGGGGCTCTTCGATCAGGTGTGACAACAACTGTCTGCAATTACAGAAGAAAGATGTAAGAGGCTCTCTTGCAATCAGAAAAGAGTACAAAATATTTAAAAAGGATGATGGCAAACTATTACTAAAGCACTCTACTAGACAAGTTCCTCAGATCTGGACCAATCAGTCAGAGAAATCAGACTGGGGCGGTATAGAAATCATCAGGGGAAGAATTAAACGGCAAAATTATCTGAAATTTTGAAAATACCCATCAAAATGGACACCAATTCACCAATGTGATGGTACATTAAATGTTATTCATAATTATAGTTTTCTACTGTAGAGGATATAGCAAATATGTTGATCTTTGACCTTGGGGTGTTTACAGATAAATCTATCTTAAATTCCTACCACCAGGTGTCTCTGGTGCATCACACACCTGACTTCCTGCTGGCTTTGGTGAATCTTGACAACTTCGCAGGTCAGTAAACTCTCCATCATCTACATCCATGGTGTCACGTTGTGGGTTTTTTTTTCCAGCTGATTTTTTCAGTGATTTTCTCACAGATGAAGTTCTCTCGGTATCACGGGGGGTTCTTTGGTCCGGTGTGACAGCAACTGTCTGTAATTAAAGCATCGACATGTAATAAGCTCTCTTGCAATCAGTAATGGACATAAAATATTTCAACGGATGATGCCAATCTATTACTAAAGCACTCGACTAGACAAGTTCCTGAGATCTGGACCAATCAGTCAGAGAAGTCAGACTGGGGCGGTATAGAAATCTTCACGGGAAACACTAATCAACATTATCATCAGAATTATTTTACACTGAAAATGCGTTTATCTGTGAAAACACCCATCAAAAACGGACATCAACAGACCCCTGTGACGGTAAATGTATTTGTAATAATAACTTTTAAGAAAAGTTGAATGAAAGATTAGTTCTTATATAGTGCATTATCCGAACATCAGGATTACTCAAAGCGGTTTACATGTGACTGCTGATATTTCAAAGGATGATGCCAAAATTATTATTAATGCACTCTATCCTACTAGACAAGTTCCTCAGATCTGGACCAATCAGTCAGAGAAATCAGACTGGGGCGGTATAGAAATCATCACGGGAAACACTAATCAACATTATCATCAGAATTATTTTACACTGAAAATGCATTTGTCTGTGAAATTGCCCATCAAAAATGGACATCAACATACCACTGTGATAGTAAATCTATTCGTAACTATAACTTAAAAAAGTAAGCTCTTATTATGCACTATCCAATCCTCAGGATTGCTCAAAGCGCTTTACATGTGACTGCCTGGCTGACCTGCTCAATCAAACATCATCTCTGTGAAGAATCCAGCCACGCTGCAATTGATGCACGAAGACTATTCACACACAAATATCCACCTGTGTCTATAGCCTGGTACTCATTTATACACCTGAATGAACTGGAGCAATGTAGAGTAAAAACATTTGCCCACGGTTTGACATGGCACCACAAGGTTTGAACTCGGGCTCTCTAAGTCGAGAATCCGAAGCTCTGTCCGCTGTGCTACTAAAACAATTGTGGCAGTTTTCTACTTCACAGAGGATATAGCAAAGATGCTTAACTATTCTTTGACCAGTTTCGTTACAGAAAAATCGATTGTAAATTCCTACCACCAGGTGTCTCTGGTGCATCACACACCTGACTTTCTGCTGGCTTTGGTGAATCTTGACAACTTCGCAGGCCAGTAAACTCCCCATCATCTACATCCATGGTGTCACGTTGTGGGGTTTTCTTTCCAGTAGATTTTTTCAGTGACTTTCTCACAGACGAAGTTCTCTCGGTATCACGAGGGGTTCTCTCGGTATCATGGGGGGTTCTCTCGGTATCATGGGGGGTTCTTTGGTCAGGTGTGACAGCAATTTTCTGCAATTAAAGGAGCAAGATGCAATAAGCTCTCTTGCAGTCCATAAAGAGTACTACATATTTCAAAAGGATGATGCCAAACTATTACTAAAGCACTCTACTAGACAAGTTCCTCAGATCTGGACCAATCAGTCAGATAAATCAGACTGGGGCGGTATAGAAATCATCAGGGGAAGAATTAAACAGCACAATTATGTGAAATTTTGTTTTCACATTGAAACTGCATTTCTCTTTGAAAATGCCCATTAAAATGTACACCAACTCACCAATGTGATGGTATATTTATTCATAATTATAACTTTTGTAAAAATGTATTGTGACAATTTTCTACTTTACTGCATATAGCAAAGATGGTAATCTTTCACCAGTTTCTTTACACATTTATCACAGTAAATCTGGTGCATCACACACCTGACTTCCTGCTGGCTTTGGTGATTCTTTGCTACAACTTCGCAGGTCAGTAAACTCCCCATCATCTACATCCATGGTGTCACGTTGCGGGGTTTTCTTTCCGATGGACTTTTTCAATGATTTTCTCACCGACGACGTTCTCTCGGTATCACGGGGGGTTCTCTTCGTATCATGGGGGGTTCTCTTGGTATCATGGGGGGTTCTTCGGTCAGGTGTGACAGGAAGTGTCTGCAATTAAATGAGCAAGACTTAATAAGCTCTCTTGCAGTCCATAAGGAGTACAAAATATTTAAAAAGGATGATGCCAAACTACTACTAAAGCACTCTACAAGACAAGTTCCTCAGATCTGGACCAATCAGTCAGAGAAATCAGACTGGGGCGGTATAGAAATCATCACAGTATATACTTGTACAAAACATTTTCATAAATAAAACTCACAAAAGCCTTCATAAAAACCAGGAATATAATGCTTTCTATAGCAATGGAATGCACATCGCTTGCTTGCGGAATGACCGAAAATGAGTATATATATATAGATATGACTGCACTAATGTTTTATGAACATTATTATTTAAAAAATGTATGTTTCACGAGCAACACAATAAAGAACTTACACAGTAGTATCCACATTGGTGTTTTAAAAATTGGAACAAATTAAAAATGCAAACTCTACGCATTTTCCTCAGATCTAGACCAATCAGTCAGAGAAATCAGACTGGGGCGGTATAGAAATCATCACGGGAAACTGAAAGGTAGAATAACCACATAGAACTGCTATGTTTAACGATATGGAAAGCCCAGAAATAACTTAAAGTAGTCCTGAAGCCTCGTCTCTCTGGGATGCTTCATCCAATGTAAGCATTAATTTAAAAACACGTGTGATTTCACCCTCCCACGTGGGGGTACGTGGATAATTAACAGCATGTGAACAATTTTCCGAGCTTTATAAAGTAACTATACACAATTTGGCAGGCAGTAAATCTGCAACACGTACAGTATGTTGTAGTCATAAACCCAAGGAGTAGCCGCCCTCATATTAATAATCTCTCTTGTAATCCACATAGAGTAGAGAAATGTTTACAGAGCAACGCCGAACTAACAATAAAAACTAGACAAGTTCCTCAGATCTGGACCAATCAGTCAGAGAAATCAGATTGGGGCGGTATAGACATCATCAGGGGAAGAATTAAACAGCACAATTATCTGAAATTTTGTGTTCACATTGAAACCGCATTTCTCTTTGAAAATACGCATCAAAATGGACACCAACTCACCAATGTGAGAGTACATTTAATCATAATTATAACTTTTAATTTTACATACTTTGACCGATATATTACCTCATCATTAAAATCCTGTCTGTGTGTGGTTGTTCCACTGGAGACACATTCCTCTACGTCCTCATCTTCCGCAGGCCGCATCTTCATGTCACAGAAACAATCAGAGCCAAACTCCTGTAATATGGATGATGTCTTATGGGAATGGAATCACCGAATTATTGACTAGCCATAAAAAAACTGAATTCTGAAAGCCAATCAAACATCGCAGCCGCAATCGCGATATTGTAGTCTTCTAAAAGCTGGCCAAATAAAATGCATTTAGGAGCATTAGGTACACTGTTTTAGGCATCCTTAACTTCATGCCAAAATCCACCATACTAGTGTAAATACCCTAGTTACATCAGAGACATTTAACGTATAATCTTTAGCCAGTTAAGCCACCAACACAGACATTTGAGAAGCAATTATAAACATTTCAAAAATTCTGCACTATTCCCAAGCCATGTATCAAAATCCCAACTCTGCAAGGCCTTGAATGTCAAGCAATGAATTTTGATCTGAATCCAAAATTTCCACGTCTCTCCAAACCCAGTACAACTGTTCCTCAGATCTGAACCAATCAGTCAGTGATATCAGACTGGGGCGGTATAAAAATCATCAGGGGAACCATCAAATGTGACCTATGCTGACCAAATGAGTGACAAGTCGGGATTTGACATTTGGACCAGATTGGATGATTTTGGTGATTTTTACGTTTGTATTGAAACTAAATTTATAGCATCTGTTTTAACATTTCCAGCTATCCCACACTATGTATACAAAGTAAAATATGTATTTTAACGCAAACTAATGTTTCTATGGTATCTAAGCCCATGCATAACGCAAAACGTTAACAGCCATTTTCTCCAGTTTAACTTTTTTACCCCTACCATACCTAATGTGACACAACTTCACAAATGTTTGTAGTAGTCACATTTTTTGAAACACTGTTTAGTACTATATATCCTCTTTCCAAATATGTAAAAAGAGTATGTCAACATATTTCCTACTTATCACTCATTTAGTCAGCCAGGGTCACAAATATTTTCCTACGTCCAGAGACTGATATTGTTCTAACAGACAATGAGAGTACAGTGGCAAGAAATTGCCAACAGGCCGAACAGACAGGAGTGTTTTTAAAACAACAAACTGCATAATTACCTCTTCCAAAGCATCTTGATTTTCAGCCTCGGTAGAATCGTCATCTTCTACGACTCGTTCCAAATCTACATCTGACGGCTGCAGTTCAATCTGAAACAGAATGAAATGAACCAATGTTATTTCACTCATTTCCACCAGGTGCAGACTTGCTGTAATGTACAACATATGTAGACACCACTCATTGTGTGGAATTCGCTTCCTGCCTGTGTGAAATCAGAAGGTAATATAGTTTCATTCCGCGGACATCTAAAAACCTATCTCTTTAATGCTGCCTATCCTCCTTAGCCTCCTAGCTTCTTCATCCATCCATTGACGACTCACGCATTGTTTTCGATTACGAGTTTGCTTAATCCTTTGGTTTTGTCGCGCCACTGAGCTTGATCTACGAGGACATTGGTGCAAAAGAAATCATTATTATTATTATTGTATAACTCCATAGAATAACCAACCAAAACATAAGTCATAAGCCAAGCCATGTCCAGTTAGGTGTCAGCCATGTGGTCATTTGGGACCAGGCCTCTGAATGTTAACAACAATTCAAGGTCTAGTAGTCTGTGAATTATAGCACCTTCCCTAAAACTACTCACAATAGTGACTCAACCGACCTGGTCCTTTATACAAATTGAATGTTTGAGTTAGTTTTAATGACTCATTATAACCAAAAAGAAATGTGATGTGTTCCTCAGATCTGGACCAATCAGTCAGAAAATTCAGCCTGGGGCGGTATAGAAATCATCACAGGACACACATGTATCAACAAATGTTGCTCATTGTTTGTAATGTGCAGAAAATTATCCTGACTATGACTTTTTTAAACTTGTTTTCTCCAGTTGTTCACTTTAAGTGACTATAACCATTTTATTATAACACCTAAGCCCCATTTCACCCTCTCATGGTCAGAGCGCCTGAATCAACCCAAGTCCCTTTCGTGGCCACAATACAGTTTTATTTCGCTGTCAATCCTGGGTTCTTTATATGTCCTGATTATAGCACTAACGCATTCAGTCAGAGCAGTTCCTCAGATCAAGACCAATCAGTCATGGAACTCAGACTGGGGCGGTATAGAACTCATCACAGAAACCCAACTCCACAGTGCTGAAACCTGAATAATGATCTCCTAGTCGTCCTAAAACAGATAAAAACTCATTTTTTTTTAATCTAAGGTCCGTACGCATCTGGACATTTGAAATTCAAGGCTATTCACAACTTTTCAAGGCTATTTGAAAAAGAAATTCAAGACTGTTTTAACTACATATGTACTTTTAAGTGCAGTAAATTAAGTTAACATTAATATTTTTACTCGACTAAGAAAACAATGCCACTGACCACAATGAAGGCCTTTCCTTTTCTGGCTGTTATTCGTCACAATTGAGTCAAAACAACATTTTATTGACCACAATTAAATTCACGACTTTGCAAGACTACTTTGTAAAATTCAAGGATTTCAAGGCCTTGAATTTGGTCCAATCAAATTCAACGCATTTCAAGACTTTCAAGGCCCTGTACGGACCATGAGAGCAGTTCCTCAGATCAAGACCAATCAGTCACAGAACTCAGACTGGGGCGGTATAGAAATCATCACAGAAACCCAACTCTACAGTTCTGAAACCTGACCTAATGATCTCCTAGTCATCCTAAGAGATCAAAACTATATTTTTTTTAAACATTAAGATTTTACTGTTTTTCCAGTGCATTCTAGATGAAACCATCTAGAATCTAAATTTATAATAATTAACCCTAGAGGTGACCAAAGAAAAATCCTCTGTAGCATACTGTTCCTATAAAAATCATAACTTCGCTAATATTGGTCATTAAAATATTACAATTAAATTCTAATATCTGTAGAACAAATAAAAATCATGGGGATATTTGTATTTGAAATTTAACCAAAAAAACATACATTTCATCCTGCTGCCAGATAATGATGGTGTAGACGAATATACTTCGCCATTTAGAGAAATATAGATTCATGTATTAGCTGCGAAATAAAACAAAAATGAAACAGATCCATTGAAAATTATTATTTTATGATTTTGTTCCGATATAAAAATACATCGATTCAAGCCGACCAATTGCGGCCGCACTCATTACCCTTGCAACCCACGCACCCGACCAGAGAAATGTCGTGCTGCTAATTTTGTTAATTGTCACCCAAAAAACACCCGAGTTAGATTCTCACTCACCGGCAAGGAGGTGGCCTCTTTGTCGATGAAGAACAATGGTCCTTCGCTGGTCCTCTCGGTCTTTGTCTTGGACTGGTCCTGGTCCCCAGAGTGGTCTGTAGTCTCCCGGGGTCTGGAGCTGACCGCACTGTCCATGTCGGTCAGTTGTGTGTCTTCTGTGAGCAGCTGCAGAAATCAGCCACGTCCATAATATTTGTTTATATTTATTGTTATATTATTCAACAAGAAAACTTTTTTTTACAAAAGTACTTATTTTTGTTTATTCAAACTACTTCACTGCACAATTTGGCATATCATTTACTAGAATAAATAATAAAATGAGACATACAGTATTAATTTTTTCATGGGATTTCCCACAAAATGACACCTAAAAAATGATTTTCTGGTTGTCATGGATATGATTATGCAAATTGCATATAACCTTGTGGGTAACCTTCTTTTTATACAAACATAATACCTTGCAAATTTGGCCAACATACAATGAGTAGTTGTTGAGATATGATATATACCCATTTCACGAGGAGCCCATATCCTTATAGGAAACAAATGCCAATTTTTCTTGGCCTATACAATTGAAAGAGTTAATAATATATTTTATGTTACGCTACATGTTTTGTGCGTGTATTAGCCTCGATTAATCAGACTACGTGAGGTGGCAGCATATTTCAGCCCCTCTACTCCGCCTGAGATCTTAATGGCCTGCCGATGCCTCAGCTAGGGCTGCGTTACCCTACATTAGGGTAGAGATGCTGATTGGCTATCAGGCCAAACTTGAAATAACAAATTAAATTGTGCTAGATTGCCGTTGTCATGCATATTCCTAGGGACTGTGGCATGTTCATGAAACCGGTGCAGCATCTGCATCACTGTTGCTAATCCTGCATAATTCCTGCTTTGTAAACAACTGCAAATCTATTTGTGTGAACAGTTTAATTTTTAATAATTTTTATAATATAGTATCTGATAAAAAGAATATCCTTGTTTAACCCATTTTATCCTGAAGCTACTGCAGACGAGTTGCAGCCAGTTCCTGATCATTTCCTCAAATCAATCTGTCAGCATTAACAAATGACAGGCCTTCATTTAAAATGGACATAACTTTATTATTTCTCAATCAATTTTAAAATGTGATATACCTTTAGAAAGCAGATAAAGTAAACTATCAAGTGGCATTGACAAAGTCATAGTTTTATCATATATATTTTATGTGGCATATAACAAAACATGCCCAATAAATTCAAACCTATGTTGAGGGTTATCACATTACTTTTCACCTGACATTTTCGCCAAGAAGGATGCAACATGTCAACGAGCAAGTCGAGTTTATTTTATGCATTACTCTCTGCTGAAAACAAAGGTATACAACTCGTCCACATATCTTGGATAATAATCTCATTATGTAAAATTGTTTGTAATACCCCCATGTCAGTCGATTGAATCGCCAACGTGTGGCGCCGCCGAGCGGAATTATGCAAATTTGTGAAATATTTTGTCAACGATGTATAATTTTGTGGCTAATTTCTTATAACTAATAAAGAAGTACTCTAAAGTAACAACGTTTGTCAACATTTCAACGTCATTTTATTGATGTTACCGTCGTTGGAAATAATAAACTTTGGCGCAAAAAAACGGCGTGGTGCGTGGTGGGCGAAAATGGATGCCGTTGTCGGTCGACCCCACTTCGATGGCTTCAAAGTATGTCTTCACGGACAAATATCGCATCAAATACCATAACCGTCCATCTTATATCGTCTATCCACTTGTCTGCCTTCTTGTCATCAACAGTATGAAGTAAATTAATGGAGTTATCCTTCGAAATACGTCAACATTTAACGATCTTTGCGACTCGACGCCATCTTTGATTTCACTTTGGCTTGGGGGTGCTCACTTTGTACTGCAAATACCCAAAGAACGGCACTGATTGGTTGAAAATATGGGTTCCCTAGTGATCCCGATATACTGACGTCATTCGGTGTTAACCAGCCAATGGGATTCCAAAACGTCAGAGTGCGGCCGTGCCAAGTGCAAACTACGACTAGAATCGTATTCCGGATAAAAAGGGTAACTACGACTAGAATCGTATTCCGGATAAAATGGGTTAAGAAACAATTAAAAACATTTTTATTTTCTACATAACTAGTTTTACACAATGAACATTATATTTTAGCTTAACTATATTTATTTACCTATTTACATGTATGTACACACCCGTGAACGGGACATACGTCCCGGATTTGATGGTGTAAAAATAAAGTTTTATTATTACAGCCACTTACGTCCATCAACAAGTCGACAGTGTCCGTGTCACATTCCTCCAGAAGTACCCGGCTGACCTCAACGCCACTGACAAATTCCGTCTCAGGCACGCTCACTGCCTGGTCCCGCAACCATTCCGAGTAGCCAGCTGGTGCTGCCAGCTGCAGGGCAGTCTACGAACCAACCCACAAAACATATCATGAGACACAGGCTATGAGAGACTTATAACAACTTGCCCTGCCATTTTTGGTATAAATAATATGAGCTACAGAAATCAGAAACATAGGATTATTTTAAAACATATTTGCGTACTGTCCTGTTTCCCGTGGTGCCATCTATCACTGTCCTGTTTCCCGTGGTGCCATCTATCACTGTCCTGTTTCCCGTGGTGCCATCTATCACTGTCCTGTTTCCCGTTGTGCCATCTATCACTGTCCTGTTTCCCGTGGTGCCATCTATCACTGTCCTGTTTCCCGTGGTGCTATCTATCACTGTCCTGTTTCCCGTGTTGCTATCTATCACTGTCCTGTTTCCCGTGGTGCTATCTATCACTGTCCTGTTTCCTGTGGTGCTATCTATTTAACACCATTCTAAAATCATATGCCAATCAAAAAGTGAACTACAGCAGGTAGATTTTGGTTGACAAAATGATTGTGCAGTGACGTCTCGAGAGAGGAGTGCTGACAACACAGATCACACACCTGGAGAAGGGTGACACTTTCTTGTTTGAACAAGTCAACCGCCTGCCGTGCCGTGAGCATGTACTTGGTGTACAGGACTGGACTGCTGTTCACATTCACCGTCTGCAGTGCTCTCCTACGACAGACATCATAGACAGTTAGGAATCGCCACAAACCAACTTGATCGGCCAATGCGTTTACTAGGTAGGTAAACACATTTGACAACACCAGCCAATGTCATCAGTCAAACGTTGGGAGGATTTTCTATATAATGTTTGCATGAATGTTTATTTTGATAACACCCATAACTTAGTAGCCCTGGACCAGTTGCTTTATAAATGAAGTTTTATTATAATTAATATTATTAATTATATGTAAAAAAAATTAGAATTAGTTATTGTGCACATTATACAGTAATATTCCCCAATTAATCATCGACACTTCATCAAGCAAGTATATCATTTGTCATTGTAACATCTCCAATAATCCGGAGCAGAAAGTGGCGCCCTCACGTGTAGAGTGGCAAGATGACAGCGCTGTCGCCAGGTGTCGCCTGTGTCTGCTGCAGTAAGACGTCCAGCACATGGCCGGGACTGCGGCGGAACAAGTACATCGCGGTGTTGACCAGCTGTTTTGCCTCTTGCCTGTGGTCTTCTGTGACCTTTGACCTAAACAACACGAGTCACGTGCACCTTCTGACACAGCCGCACATAACAGCAATATTTACAAGATATATCACATGATGTGCTATATCTTATGGCGCCATCTAGCGGATAATTATCAAAACAATTGTTGGTCATCCTGACGCAGCAACTCATGTCTTGTCGATTGCCTTTACTGGGTTTAGTTTTGTCTATATAAATGGTACATTTCCTTCTACACATAATCAAAAAATTATGCCACCATACGGTTGAGATATAATAGCTTAACTATATATTCAAAACAAAAAACACAATTTCAAGGGTTTTCACTGGTTTATTCTGAAACGGGTGATAATCAAGGGTTTTTGGGTACCCTTAAACGCGATTTCTAAATTCAAGTTTTTAAGGATTTTTGGGGATCCGTGCAAACCCTGAGCACATCTGGTAGCTCAAAGTCAAACTGGAACAGTAGACAATTTCCTGCAAGCAAATATGCTTCTATGCAAAAACACACTTCAGTGTCAGAGCAAATCACTAAAAAGCATCATCATGATTATATGCTGACTGAAATCTATTCTAGGACAAAAATACCACACACTTTTTACTTGTAGGCTTCTACTGTACTGGGACACAATGTTATTGTACAATATTCATAACACATACAGCATCTAGTGATTAATTATCATTAACATCTAACTATGATTGTGGGACATTGCCAAGACGTGCAAATGAAATAAATATCATTTATTTGTCTCCAAGTGAATCACACAGTCAAGTGTCTATGTAGCATCTAAGTTAACTGGTTTTTTTTAAAATCATAAACACATGCACAGCTATCATGGCTGCATTGGCATATGGTTCACCAGCATCCGTGGCACTGTAATCGCAGTGAAGCACAAACACTAGTACATTATAGAGTGCAGTGGCTCAAGGGTACAGCTCCAGACTCTCGAATAAGAGAACCCAGGTTCAAATTCTGTGCTACCGTGTGAAACCACGGGCAAGTTTGTTCACTCTACATTGCTCCATATCACGATTGAATACAATGGTTATAGAGAGTGGTGGATATTTGTATGATATGTGTATTAATTGCAGCATGGCTGATTGTTTCCTAGAGAAGTAGTGATGGTGTCCGATTGAACAGGTCTGGCAGGGAGTAAAGTGTAAAGCGCTTTGAGCAGTCCCAAGGACTAAATACTATAATATAAGAACTGTCACTTATTTATGTCATAAGTTCATCACAGACATTCCACTAGAGATATGGACCGTTTGACTCCACCAGGAGTGTTGTTGGCCAGTATAACGACAAGACAAGATAAGTGTCAACTGATATGAAACGTTTGTTTTGCTTGCAATTTAGTCAGTAAACTGACCTTCAGCGAAACTTACTAGCGTACCTGTAAACTTACCTGGCTAGGAGAAGAAGAATGTCCACATACACAGACACCATGGCTGCCATCAGGTCATGGTAGGTCGGAGGTCGCTCGAACTACAAGTACAGGTCAAATGTAAGAACCAACAACTTCACACTAAAAAAGACAATGCAGTATGTTATGACAACTCACTGGTGTGTTGAAAATAACATCGGTTATTCAGAAAAAGGTTCTTTGAAATGCTTTTACATTAAATTTTTCTTCAGTAATAAATATCCACTACCCAATTTTCTCAGGTCATAAAGAAATGGTTTGGTTAAAATACAACCAGAGATTACTGTAGTCAACAATCTGTATGCATGTCCCTAAAAAAAAAATGTCTGTATACATAAATGTTCAATTCCAAGCTTCCAGACGACAACCACGTGAACCAACTGGTGACACGTATTATTTAATGCACACGAGGCAGCGTAGAATCATCATAAGAATACAATCAAAACAGAATAAGTTAAAAAAAGGTATACCTCTTCTGACGCCACACAGCAGTGGTTGCAGAAATGGAGGAAGCGTTTCAATTCCTGTGCCAGTATCTCCAGCCTGGAAACAAGTTCAAGCAGGTTTCATATTCTTCTGTCTCTTACTGTAACCCAGGGTTAAACTGCCCTCCCAATTATTTGGGAGCAGAATAGTTTGTTTGTTTATCATATTTTTGGGATGACATTCAGCTAATAATATCACTATGATAATCCAACATAACAGATAGTATAATTTTATTATAACAAAGAGTTCATTAGGCAGTAAAATTATACCTCATTCATATTTTTATTATAAGTATTTGCACAGTTGATTTTTATTGTAACAGTGTGCAACAGAGGATTTTCGCTGGTCAGTCGCAGGGTTAAGTAACGATGCACTCACCCGCCAGGCTTCAGTCCTTGCAGGAAGTCTTCTGTCAGATGCTGTGCAAGTTTGCTGCAAGAAATCACAAATTATTTACATGGCAGTGATTCACGTAAACTTCTATTCTAGTAAACAGAACACAGACAGGATTTTCTCCAGTGTCAGAAATGTCAAAAATAAATAACATTACACATTTTAGTAAGTACAACTAATCCAAGAAGAAATTGCAACGTTTTCACATGCATACACACTCAAAAAAATTAACTGGGAAACATTTCTTGTCACTGCTGGCAGTACAGTAGAAACTGCCTCGACTGATTTCTGCATAACCAAAGCTAAAAGGTGGATTCCCATAGTAGTTTATACTTAAACAGATATGTGAATATTGAGAGGTACTCCATCAGGTAGAACACAGGGCACTGCTATAACAATAAGTGACTTGTGGACCATTCGTTGCTTTATGTCTTTCTTTAGTAGGTCAAACATTAAACCGATATTAAAACTTCATATTCTTCAGTTTGGTCGCTAATATCAGGTATACAGGTAATGACAACGATCACACAAATGGTGGTCATTGGGCGCATTAGGCAGATGTTCACTTACGGCAGGTATGGTATCGTTAGAAACTGGTCACACAAAATCTACTGTGCACAATTTATAAGAACCACAAAACAAAATTGCTGAACAATCACCTAGTATAGAGCTTCATCGTTGTTTGCAGAACTTTGTTTGTAACGCTGCGGGCACAGGTCAAGGTCACATTCCATCTAAGGTCAGCCAGCCACTGAAGCTCAGCCGGGCCTGAGAAATCAGCCTGTTTGCCCTGAAAATTAGTTTCATTCATATGAAACATCATACAAGTCCATCCTAAATGAGGATGCATTGAGCTAAATGAACACCATCCCATGAGCTCTGCAAATGTTGTAGCACAAATGCAGCTAGTGTGCGATATGAACATTTTTACTCATAAAATACATATACAGCAACTGATCATTAATGGAAAGTCTTCGAAGTTTGCAAAGTTTAAGAAAATTAGCTATTTGTTCAACCATGGAGTGGGACATGCAATGGTTAGAACCCAAAATGGCTATTAACAGTATATTTCCCCCGCAATACACAACGTCCAAATCTCCCTCCATATGCAATTTTTTTTGGTTTTGCAAGCTTCTCTATGGCCCATCACCCCCAAGTTATCTGACCAACTGAAGTGCAACACTAAGCACAATTCAAACCAAGCATCTAGACTCGGGGTCTGCAAGTATGCATTCACATAAAATAATGCATATTCACATTACCATTGTTTTCGATTCAGTTGGCTTTCTCTGTTCCAGACTAGCTGAAATGTAAATGTTCTTTGATTACAACAGGCATTCTAAATAACTGAAATCAGTACAAGTTATCTAGACATAAATACCAAAGTAAAGGAAACTCGTAATGAATCATAGCACTTGTGAAATTCCCAAAGAATCCAAATGTGAAACTCCCATTGAATTAAAGTGTGAAACTACCAATGAATCATAGTGTGAAACTCCCAAATTAAACACAGTTATGTCTTGGCTAGCTGCACAGACGACACCCCAGTTACGCATAGATTCGCAAGACCGAAATAGCAGAGAACGTTTTTGTGGGAAATGATCATGTTTTGATATGTACAGTACATCTCAAATACATATAAATGTACAAAGACTCCCTTTAATTTACTCCTCAATGCACAGAACAGTACATATGGTAAGTATGCATATGTGGCATTGTTTGTATAATTCAGTTAAATGTGATACAACTGCTCTGAAAGTTAGTAAACTTCCTGTTTTCACTGTATACCTAAAACTACAGACTTAATGCAATAACTGTACACAAAGAGCAGGCGTAAGGCCCTAATACACTATCAGGCAATGCAGCATGTCTGATGTTTACTAGCTAAGTCGGACAGCCTCGTACTGCCATACGTCCAGACAGTGTCGGACGGAAATGCGACTATGGGTGAAGGTCTTTCACTGTTTCACCGAGATGGGGTGTGTCAATGCGATATGCCATTTTCATTGGCTATCGAGCACCGTGTTGGATAAGAACAGCGCATGATGGATCGCCATTAGACACCATGACGTAAACATGTGCATAGTGTCATAGCAACGCACCTGTTTGGTCACTGCCGTACCGCATTACCTGATAGTGTATCTGGGCCTTTACTGTCAACTGTACACTGGGAACAAGGACTTACGCGGTTTCCTTTTCTTGGCCCCAGATGGTGCTTTTGTGACATTTCCCCCCAGATTGCTGAGCACATGTGCTTCATTCTGCTGCAGGACTCGCCTTCAAAGACAAAACTATTACATAAACAATGACGTGTCATGTGTAGCAAAATCATTCATCTTTCTATGTCATAGGTATTTGGAGGCATTCAAACATACCTACTGAAAACCAAGCACATAACATGTGCAATATTGGTGAAATACAAACTTGGTCAATTTGACTATCTACACATTCTCGAAGGATGTGAAATGTGTGACATCTGACCTTTACGCAGGAGACGTTTGTCGAGTCCAAATTTGTTTGTTCAACGTGTGCTTGCTAACACACACAGTTTGACATGCTTGCTAAATCACATACCAGTTGAGGTGTGTATTATGTACTGACATAAACACAAAATAGGTGTGACATCCAGTTTTAAACCATTTAATTGGCTACAATATTGACTATATTTCTGACATTTTTGTCAATTTTTTACCCATCCACTACCCACCCATTGGAATTTTTACCCATCCAAAATGGACTTTGCCCATCCAAATAATGGGTGGGCACTGGACAGGCCTTCAGATAGCCTGGTGGCTATGTGGCATTGGTGGAAATCAGCACTGCCCCTGACATGATGAAACAAGAACATAGTGCAACTGGAATGCTTCTAACTCCAACAGCACTAACCTTTTGTGTTTCACGAGTTTACGGTATCTTGGAAGGTTTCCCTCCAGTTCACTCTTGAGGTCCCCATCTGGCAACTTCTCTACGGCTCTTAGGAACAGTTTTTCCAACTGTACGTCTTGACATTCAGGATCTGGTCAAAACGACAAACACACACATCGCCATCAGTTTTCTCAAAGTGGTAACATGATACTGATATAGATCGAGGCAGCACTATGATAACAATTTTGGCTAGTGTCTTCTTTAAGATAAAAAAAATTATGAGAAAAAAGCAGCCCACGTTGCACCAGTTTTCATGTTTGAGCAATATACAAACTAGACTTCTGTTTAAGTGCAAATTAAGTGCAAAAATTATGTTTAGATACATTTTATTAAAGAGCTAGTTTACGTCCTTCAGTTTAGATTATTAAGAACAAAAATGCGGCAATAAGATCAATAATTACAAAATGGTCATTGGAGGTAATGGCCTGTTTTTTACAACTGCACTTAGTTTTGCATTATCCGGACGGCGAAAATAAATGGAAACGCATATCTGAAAATGTGAACGTGTTTACTATGCAAATGTACAAAATGACCGTCTTAATACATAATTATTATATCAGTCAAAAAAGTTATGTTGTCATCCGATTACTGCGTTCTTTTATCTAATTAACAGAAAATTTCCCTTTCAGAAAATTACATGTGAACACTAAGTTGCATAAAAAATACAAGTTTGGATTTTTGGCAGCTGAACTAGACTCGAGTTAGATGCTGACATCGCGCCATGGATGATGGTATGCAAGAATTATGGTATGGTATTCATAGTGTAGTAGTCAGTGATTCAGACTTCAGTCAAGTAAAGAGCACGTGGGCAGCGACAGCAGATGCGGCGTAGTATGCGAGCGTCTACTGCCTCAACATTACCAAACTGGATACTTGATCTGATAATTGGATGCTAACCTGACATTAACTTTCTTCGGATAATTTTGACAAATTTTATAGCTTTTGCTTCCATTGTTGTAAAGTTTTAAAACACCGGAGAATCGAAAAACACACGACTACCATAACTATCGCAAATCAAATGTCGCAAAATGTCCTTGTCAAACGCATGCTGATTTGTGCAAAATGTTAGTGGCAAGGCCAATCAAAATTATGTTTACATATATTTTATTGAAAAGTTAGTTTACCTCCGTCAGTTCGGATTATTATCGTCCCTCCTACAACATAAGATCTTAAATATTTTAAATAATTAATACTGAAATATATTCGCGATATTTTAATATAAAGGAATACGTAATTAGTATATGGTGTGAGGTAGATATTTGAAAAACGAAACTAATAATCGGAAAATGCCGCTATTCATGCCCAATGCACTATGGGAAGCTGAGTAGTTTGGTTTGGACGGCATCATGAGTTTTGTGTGGGATTTCCAAAACAGCTTTGCTGTTTTCGTCGACATTTTGCTTGTCGAGAGAATCGCATTACTGCCGCTGTCTTCATAAGATTCTAATTTGTTCACTGGCTCGAAATAGTGGTTCTAATATCGATACATTTGCGATGGACCACTTTAGAAACTTTGATCACTCCAGTGAGCATTCTGTTGTGGCTATGTTTGTGTCAATTTTGAAGGATTTCTTCATTAGTTTTGCTAATTTAAAGCCTGATTGTCTTTATTTTGACGTCATCGTTATATTTTCTGTCACATGTTGTGTTTCAGGTCTCAATGGAGTGGCGAGATCTGGCGGGGATGCTTCAGTGGACCGAAGAAAGAGAAATTATAAACTGGTTTTAGACCCCACTTTGAAACCAGGGTCACAAAAAGTTTACCGCTTTGATGGCAGTTTACCTGGGGTAATGGTGACAAATTGTGTTGGTTACATGTTTATTTATCACAACACTGGTAATAATATTTAACGTACCAGCCCAATTTGGCGACGTGGAAATTTGACAGCTATGACAGTGACAGCTAAAATGACAGCAAACAGAAAGTGCTTCACTTAATGTAAACAATTCAATGTTTTAGTCAAAATAATAACATTGTGGTCATGTTTTATTATGCATGACAGCAGCTATGTTTGCCGTTTAATCTAAAGTTTCTAAAAAGGAGCATTGATATGTTTATTTTATGTTATTGGTAATAAGTAAATAACACTACTTGTAGGCATCCCAGAATGCAGTACTTTTTTCTATGCTTAATGCCTTTATGTATTATAATAATTATACAGTTTAAAAACACATATCAGGTTTGACAAAATTGTATTATATCTTTGACTTACATAAATGTGACAAAAAAACTTCTAAATATTTATTTGGAAACATAAATTCACCTTACTTACAAGTTGTTGCATATTATGACTTACTATTTATGCCAGATGCATAATGATTATTATTAATATCTAAGTGAAAAAGATCTATATCGAAAAAGGTAGTGATAATTTTATTAAATGTTCATTAAAACATCCACTACTAAACTTGGTTTAACATTTGTTTATATAGTTATTTTGGGGTTATTAAGCAAACAGTTGAGTACTGCATCAAAATAATTTAGATGTACTTGTAACGCAATCTATTCCTGTTATAATTGTTTTATATTGATTTTAATGTAATATTTTATGCACTAATATCTTTGTTTAATATATTTTGTGTTCAGTGTCAAAATATTAATTTACCTTATGATGGGTACAAGTATATACAGGTAAATTAATCTTTGGCTATGATAACAAGAAATTGCTTAACACATTAACAACTATTAACTGAAATACATAAAACCCATGTTTATGCAGCAGAATATTGGGCATTATGATGATATTCTTGATTAGTAATCCTGTGCATTTCTCTGGGAGCAATTGTATTCCAATTATTTGTAATGTCCATAAACTGCAAAATAAGGCCGGTCTGATCATCCAGGACGAGTAGTTTTAGAGCTCGGACTAGTAGAGCAGTCCCATTGGACTAACTGTAATAACTTGAAAATGGCAATTGTTTACAGATATCCACTGTTTACAGCCGTGTTACGGAAGTCGTCCCTCCTAGCGATCATTAGTGTGGAACCACTTGAACTAATTATTCTTTTACAGATGGCTCATTTAGACTTTCTCGTAATCATCAATCGACGATATCACTATGGCAAATTAATGACTATTTTACTAAAATACCAAAGACCAGCAAAAGGACTAATAAACAATTCAGGACTAGTTGTCTATAAGTCGGCTAGTTCGACAGACGTGTCTACTCGATTGTTCTCTAGGAAATGTATCAGGTATTTATTCTTTGCTTCAGGAAACAACGCCTCTGATTATACGAGATCCCAGATCCCGTATGAAACGGTTTTGGACCCGTAGAGAACCAGCCCTTCTGCCAATTCCAAAGTTTAAGGTAATTAACATGCTGAAATATTTTTAATGTAACTGTTAAGTACATAAACATGTTGATAGATATCTTGCCAGACCAATATACTTAACAGCAAACACACATGAAAACAAATTGGTTAAAACAAATTGCATATATGTTGAACGTATTTTGAAAAGACACTCCCAGCAACGGTGAAAC
Organism: Oasisia sp. SBJ-2009; assembly: GCA_964017155.1. NCBI lineage: Eukaryota > Metazoa > Annelida > Polychaeta > Sabellida > Siboglinidae > Oasisia > Oasisia sp. SBJ-2009. Next base: position 38,668,977 of record OZ024865.1, read on the forward strand.
ACTTGGATTTTCTTACAGTGATCATTCATTAAGATCCGTGCATTCAAGAACAGTATTTTTCAAGATCCAAGAAAAAAAATTAGATAACGGTCATTGAAGATTATTTTTTAAATATTTTTATATAAAATATTAATATTAACAATTATTAATATTATAATATTAATTATAATATAAAATAGTATGAACAAAATATTAACAATATTAACCGTCCAATATACGTTGAATGTTTTAGTATGACGAGTATTACGTTGGGGTGATCCTACCGAAAGAGGTGACATTCTGTCACCTGAATGACAACATCAACCAGAGCTTCCTGTTTGACATGTGCAAGAGCTTTGGAAACGTGGAAGAGTGCAACATCTACTACCACCCAAAGACGAAGAAACATCTTGGGTTGGGGCGGGTAAGTTTGTCCAGTAAGAATTTTTTTCTGCATCCTGTACAAACACAAAGAAAAGTCTTGGGCTGAGTTAGTTGAGTTTATAATAATAAGAAGAAGACCACTTATAGAGCGCTGTAAATCTAGATAAAATCTATTCAGAGGCACTGTGAGTACATAAATATGTATGCATGTAAAAACATGTATATGCAAAATATGAATAAGTTGCATAAAATTAATAATATACAATTTTTTTGTAAATGATAATACATAAAATATGTCTAAAAATAATAGTAATAAATTGCAGCTAAAGATGATTATTAATTCCTCAAAGGATGAAATATGTTGAAGAAAAATGTGTAATACTGTGTGTTTATTATGTATAATGGATCTATAAAGTATTATTTGTAAAGTATAATGGATTAACTATTAAATTGAATGCAACACATTGTTTGGTGAATGCCTTACCTGGGTAACTGATATGTTCTTCTGAATCTCAAACAAGGTTTTGAGGCAACAACCGTTAAAGATTACAGATTGGGATCGATTGTTTGAAAAAGGAACGCTTGATCCGTGATTAAGGTGACCTTTATCGATAAAAGCACAAGGCTGCCATAATAGAATAGAAACACACACAAGTATTTGTACAAAGAAAACCTATCAATATATGAAGTACACAAGAAAATAAAACATGACTGCCAGATCCCCAGTAATGGGGGAAATCTAAAAATAATACAGATTATGCTTACATGTATTGATAAACTGTGCAAATTTCAACTTGATTGGTGTAGAATTAAGAAAACGTGATTTTTCTGAGTAAACAGTTGAAATGTGTGCCTTGACACACAACTTTTGTTCCAGGTGCTGTTTACGTCAACGCGGGCAGCCCGACAGTGCTGTGAGAAGCTTCACAACACGTCCAAGATGGGCAAGATTATGACTGTCATTGTTGACAGCATGGGTATGCTCTTGATTGTTCATGCTTGGGTTGTAAAAATGGAGTCAAACCTGCCGAGTTTTGTGGCTGAAATCTGTACATTTCCCTGAATGAATCTACCTTTTTGTTGCATATTGCATAATCAACGATACTGCAATTAAGTGTCACCATATACAGATATAATAATAATAATAATTTTTTATTTGTAAGGCGCCGCATATCCGGAAATATTTCTGCTCAGAGGCGCATAAAATACAGTGTAACACATAATATTTAAAATATTCATAATCAATTAAACTTGCACGTCAAGACGCAATGTTAAATGAAAATAATAGATAATTAAATAAAGCTTCTAAAAGTCATAGTTTATAAGCTAAGCTTATCAGCAATAAATAGATTTATTTTATTTATTTTATTATAAATTTATTGCACTGCAAACTTGAGCATTGTAGTATAATTTAACTTACTTTGGAGCTTAATTGCCGAAAATGACTACAACGTTTCGACCCATCATCTACGGCCCTTGTTCACGTACTGGTGTCACGTGTGTAGCCTCAGATTTCGGTGGGATAACTTGGTTATAGATGGCAGGCAGATGGTATCCCTGGTCTCTGTTCATTGTAGGAGCTCTTTGTTTGATGTAAATAGCCAACTTCATCTATAACCAAATTATCCCGCCGAAATCTGAGGCAACACACGTGACACCAGTACGCGAACAAGGCCCGTTCTCATCTTCGACAATTAAGCTCCAAAGTAAGTTAAATTATACTACAATAAACCATTCTTGGAGCCATGAACAATATATCAGGGTCCGTACAGGACCTTGAAAGTCTTGAAAAGCCTTGAATTTGATAGAACCAAATTCAAGGCCTTGAAATCCTTGAATTCTATAGAGTAGTCTTGAAAAGTCTTGAATTTAATTGTGGTCAATAAAATATTATTTTGACTCGGTTGTGATGAATAACAGCCAGAAAAGGAAAAGCCCATGCAAAAAATAACTTGTGCACATTGGGCAATTGGCATTTCATTGTGGTCGGCGCCATTGTTTTCTTAGTCGAGTAAAATGTTTAATGTTAACTTATTTTACTGCGCTTAAAAGTACACATGTCATTAAAACCGTCTTGAATTTTTTCATGTCCTTTTTCAAATGTCCAGATGTGTACGGACCCTGATATATTCAATATAAATTTGAGATGTTCCCTTGTGCTGCAGGAGCTGAGAGGGACCGTATATACAGCGACCTGATCGCCGACAAACCCCTCCCCCGACCCATGTCACCCAAGACCCCCCAGGCAAAGGACCCCCGTCACAAGCTCGTCGACCTCCCCCCGTCGCTCGAGATGCCCGTCGCGGTCGACCGACCAGTGCCCGCCAGCGATCGGTCAGCCTCGACTGACCACTCGGGTTTCTGGACGCCGGGCAGCGGAAGTGCGGCGTCGTCGGACCGCGGCTACGGCACGTCCAGTCTGCCCTACCCCGACAGCATAGGGGGCTACTCCACCACCCCGTCGGCGCAGTCGGACATGAGCTACCCCCCGAGTGCCCCACACACGCCCCAGGTGGGGTTCATCGACGGCAACATGATGCAGATGGCGCCACCGGTGGCGGGGTACGACGGCGGGATGTCGGGCGGCGAGGGGATCATGTTTAACGCGGACTCGTTCCAGCACCCTCCACCCCAGTTTGGGGCGCAGCCGGGGTACGAGGCGCAACCTCATAACTTCGACCGGTCGTATAAACAACAGCAGCAGCGGCCGGGGTATGGACAGTACGACCAGTCGTTCGGGAAGAAGGAGAGAGGGAGGGATCGGAGGGAGAGCCGGTGGGAGTGGAACGATAGGGATAGACAGAGGAGGGATCGGCACCGGGGAGGGAAGGATCGGGGCCGGTATCACTCCCACCACAAGGGAAGGGACGAGGAGAGGGAGCACAGGGAGAGGGATAGACACCGCGGCGGAGCAGGAGGAGGGGAGTGGGGAAGGGATCACGGAAAGGACTGGAACAACGGGAGGAACCGGGACTGGGAGAACGGGAGGGATTGGGAGGAGGGGAGGCAGTGGGACAGCGGAGGAGCGAGGCAGCGAGACTGGGAAGGGGAGTGTAATAGCCGCGACGGCAGCTGGAATAAAGACATGGCTGAGCAGCAGCAGTACCCGCCACCCCCGCTACCACAGCCCCCGCTACAGATGCAGCAGCCGCCCCTCACTCCAATGCCGCCGTCGGTCCCCCTCATGCCACCGACGCACATACCCCCTGTGCCGCCTCCGCAATCCACCCCGATGCTGCCGCCGCCGACGGTGGCGCCGCCTATGCCAGACATTACGACGGCACCGCCGCCCCTCCCGCACTCCGTGATGGCGCCACCCCCGGCGAGGCTCAGTCCCGAGATCGACTCTCGGCGCAGCACCAGTCTCGAGGCGAGGATACAATCGCTTCTGCGACAGAACTCCGATTTCGACGACACCGGCGGCGACGCCGACCAGCCGACGCCGCCTGACGATGACGCGCCGCCGTTGCCGCCGACGACAGAGGATGTCGAGCCCCCGCCGCTCCCCCCTGAGCCGGAGGAGTGCGCGCCCCCTCTACCGGAAGAGAGCGCACCCCCTCTTCCCACGGACGCCGACGGGGAAGCGGTTTGCGATATCCCCAGCAACGGGATCTTGTCGAGCGGGGAGATGTTGTCGACGTTCCACACGTGGGCGACTAGTGACTTTGTACAGGAGGAAAGCGTCGAGGTCGGCGCGGATCGGACGCCTGTACCCGCCGCTGATGTCATCAACGTCACTGAAGTCACTAGTGCCGACATCGCCGACGCCGCCGCGCAAAAAACGACCGTCGTTGTCGACGACGACGATGATGACCATATGAGTCTGTCGTCATTGAGCAGCGGCGAGGAGAAACTCGAGGTGACTGCGCCGCCGCCCCCTGGTGTCATGCAGCAGCAACACCCGCCGCTTGGTGGCGTAATGTTCGCAAGCCCGACGCTGCTGCCGACGTGGGCGCTTGACGCGAAGATGCAGATGCAGAACATGTACGGCGTGTCGATGATGACACCGATGCCAGGGACGTCGTTCCTCAACAGTCCGTCGGTGAATCATGAGTACGAGGAGGAGCAGATGTTTAGTGGGGTACTAGAGAAGGTCATCGCGGAGCTGCGGGTCGTCATGATGAAGGATCTGAGCAAGAAGATGGTGGAGACGTCGGCCTTCAAGTCGTTCGAGGGTTGGTGGGACAACGAGAAGAACAGACACAAGGTGTGTGTCATCGCTTTATGTATTTATACTTTATATTTTGTTTTAATAGAGTACGAAACAATGTCACACAGAATATTGTAAACAAATGAAATGGTAAATTCTTTTAATTAATGTTTATTTTTAATACAATAATGCTATCGACCTATTTTATATAAACGTTATTTATTATAATCAATATATTTTCTTTTAAATAATGTTAAATAATTTATTAATGTAATTTTTATAATTATTTAAATATTTTATATTTAATTATATTTGTTTATAATAACAGTTTATTTTTTTTATCTATTTATTACTACTGTGGTTATGCAGTGTATTTATATTGTTGTGAACTATATATTTTATCTAAAGCTTTATTGTAAGTATGTATATGATGTATGTATGCATGTAAGACGATGGCCCATTGAAAATCACGATATACCACGTGACATGGTTACCATCAAGAAATAAAGCTTTTACTTACTTATTATGTAGACACCTGTCCAACTGTTATTCAGACAGGAGAACTTGTTTTCGATGAGTTAAAAAGATCTTTCAAGATCATAGATATTGTCAGTTATCTTTTGAAAATGTGGTTGTTATTTATTTCAGGTCACAATATACACATCTTCACTGGCTTATATGTATGCATGCGAGTTGACATGCACGGGTCTACCAAGACATTCGTGATTGGCAAAAATGTTATCCTGTCTAAAGCCATACGGGATATAATTTGTGTACGGGATGAAAATTACTGAATGTCATGAAATTTTGTCAGTTAAAATAAGAGCCTCGAATGCATAGAATTTTCTAAACAGCATGGTGTCTTATTTTGTGCACGGGATGGAAATTACTGAATGTCATAGAATTTTGTCAGTTAAAATCAGCACCTTGAAAGTTTATAATTTTCTAAATGGCGTGGAGAGGGCAGGGATTGTATTGTCTTCATAGATGAATTGGTGGACATTCATAACATTTAGTTCTCTGCCACTGGAAACAAACTTAATCATTTATCAGTTCGCTTGCCTGCCTTGCCACAAATTTTGCATTGTTCTGTGTCATTTTAAGTGATTCTGCAGATGTGTTGTTTGATGTTAATACGTATGATGTTTTAGTCTGTGAGTAAACAGGTAAACACAGTATGATACATTATTTTTATTTTGTAATCTTTCATTCAAATTTATTTTCATTCACAGAAAATTATACCAAATACAACAGACAAATTATCAGTTGCCAAGGCGACCACTGCCCCGACACCAAAAATATCCGACTTCGACTCGATATCGACGCTGTTTGACAGTCAGTCAAAGGGACTGGGGAGGGCATTTGGCGTGGGAGGCATACTGGGCCTGAGAGGAGCCGTACCAAAACTGCCGTCGTTTAGGGTAAGTCTTAGGGTTAATTGAATTGTTCAATTAACATGTTTTACAATGGAAGTTAAAATACTTGACATTTTTATTATTTTAAATAGCATCAGATCAGACCCAATCTTGTTCATGACAGTTTCTCGTTAAAATGTCTCAGTTTTCATATTAAAATGTTGCCCAGAATTGCTTATTAATTTCTAAACATAAACATATATATATATATAAAGATATTATCATCCATGTCACCAGGGGTGAGGTTGACCAAGGGTACCATCATCTTATTCTTTGTGTTTTCTTTCCTCATTTTCTCTCACTGTTCTCTATCAACAGCCTCCAACTCCTTCTGTCTTTTGCTGTAGTTCTCCGTTCTCCTCCCACTCTTTCCAGATCTCTTTTAATGCAGTCCTCCCATCATATCAGTTTTCCTCATACGTACATATTATATAAAACATTTAGTACATAAAAAACAATAGTAATGAAATAAATTGAACAAATAATAGTAAAGTGTGTTTTGAAATATGTTCTCTGCGATTCAGCGGAAATTCCGGCCGCCATCACCTCCACCCCCAGATGAAAAGTTCCGGGGCCCAAGAACACCTGAAGGGTCGGGTAAGTGAAGTGTCCTGTAGACAAGGTGTTGTCAGTCAAACTACAAAATACGATTGAGTTAGTAATAGCTCATCTAGGTTGGAACCTCGACATTATATCTATACCTGCCAGTACTACAAAATCGTAAAATTCCAAACGTTTTATGGTATGTTAAACTTTAATAGTGTAAGAGCGTCAGTTTTGTGTTATTGTTTAATGATAATTTTTTAATTTTTTCTTTTAAGTTGAAAATGAATATACATCTTTTTTCTATGTAGCATAAAATTCTTGTGAGAGTGATTAATACATATCCTTGCTCTACTGACATATATATTAACTGCTATTTTATGTACAGAAACAAACTTTTAATTGGGTTTTATTTCACAGAAAATTACTAAATTATTTTATGCATTGTATAGTCAAACATATGGCATGATGAGCCGATTGGTATTATTTGGATGACCTTGACCTCTGGGACTTTCTCGATCCGTGCTTGTAGATAACGATGACGTATCAGACGTAGAATCTCTGCCAGCAAAAGGAAAAACGAAGAAGCCACTGATTGACGACACTGACAAGTCGGATTCAGATTCTGATGGTTAGTTAATTATTAGAACCTTTTTACTGTAACTACTAATACTACGTAATAATAGTAACACTTCTATAAGGGCTTTATCCTTGAAAGTTCAGGCGACGCAAGAAATTATATCTTTAAGTGTAGTCATAATTGGGGACAGGCAAGGATCATACATCTTCACTAAAATGGTTACTTTTCACAGCATTTAATAAAATTATTTGGTTTTGTTACATGATCAACCATAAAGTCTAATTGATGTTCAGTTGATATTTTATGTTACAAAAAATTACTTATTAAATTACTTTTACTTATTAAATTACTATTTATATGTATTTAATATTCTTTGTTATATTAAATATTTATTCTAATGATGGTTTTATTGTTGCTGGATGTTAGATGCCTCTGAATAGGTTTCTTATTTGTTTACACAATTCAAGATTTAGGTCACACTCAACATATGATTAATTCCATGTCAAATCATTCACTCAAAGCATCTCCTAAATACAATTTTAATAACATTTTGCAGTTATTTACTCACACAAGACAATAAACACTGCAGATTAAAAAACAAACAATATATAAGCCAGTGAACGTTGACTTTATCCGCATATTGACTGTTACATTAACATCCATAACTTGAAAATATTAAAAGCAGAGTTATGGGTTTTAGTATAATGGTTAGTATGTAAATGAGGTCAAAGTTCAGTGGCATCTTAAATATTTGACAGATTTTTTAATTTTGCATTTTGATAACTCGTTAAAATATCATCAAAGTTGGATTCGAGTGATTTTAAAATGCTCTTACTGATTGATTTGACACAAAGTGGCCAATTGAAACTCTACCTGGCATGTTGATGTTTCACCCATGACCTTGCGATGTAGATGAGGAGGAGGAAGATGATGATGATGAGGAGGAGAGCAGTAGCGGAGCAAGTGAGGATGAGGAGAGTGAAGAAGCATCTTCAGCTGATGAAGAGGAGGAAGATGAAGATGAGGACGTAGAAATGCAATCAGACAAGTGAGCAACTTATGTGTTGTGCTGGTTTCTTTCATTGTCGATATTGATTTCAGTTATTTTATCACACCACTTCCAGGCTTCATGGGCATTTCTGCATTGCAGCCACCTTGCTATTAAGGTTGCCATGGGACTATCAAATGTTTTTTTTCATAACAACAACAAGAATACGTGTACATGATCAATCAAAACAAAAAAGTATTGTTACGTGGTGGTCGCAAGGCACATAATGTGCCATCTTCCTGTGACCCCAAAACATAAACTTATTAAGTACAGACACATATATATGTATACACGTAGAATCACGAAATCGCTGTTCTCAGTATAATTTATTTGACAATATAATTGATTTGACAACGGAATTGAGAATCTTTTGTAAATCCAAACAGTTTGTCTTTTTAAATAAACGATTTTAGTTACACTCTACACATCTGTGATTTAGGCAACGCACATGGTTAAGGTAGCTAGATATATATTGTTTAGATATCACAGATTTGAATTTATGTCGGGATTTGAGATTTTGAATCTTATAATCAAGGTTATTCCATAGTTTTGTAACTATTCTCATAATAGTTCAGTATAGTGAGTTAGTCTCACTAATATGACAAATTCACCAATCAGACCATTTTCGTCCAGATCTGAGGGTGGTCTTTTTGTGAGGTTTGTGCTGTACTCAACTTTACTGTGGTTTTTTTATGCATCGGCTGAAATATGCATGTAAGCTGACACATGGTTTTATACTCACAGAACAAACTTTGTTCTTTATAATTTACACCTAACCAGTAATCATCCAATAATGCGTTTGTGTAGTAAGCATAGAAAAGGTTTACTATGTGACAGGAGATTACAAAGACTAAAAGTCGCTGTCATAAGTGCCACCCGAGTTTAGATTGTTGAAACCAATCCTCAATTGAAAATAACAAAATGAAACTTACACAGTCTTACCAAATATAAAACAACACCAAAATATCTTCTAAAAGGTATGTTTGACGTCTAAATGTGGTGTCTGTCTGACATATATGGAATTAGGGATGGGTGGGTGGTTTGTGTGTTGATTTATATGTGTAAAGTCATGTAGGACCCAGCAGGAGAGAGTGTATCTTTGAAAAACACAAGCTACACGAGATAAATGAAACTGCCTAAGTTCCGAAATTGTAGCGGGTATAATCGACCCACTGCCCCCTCGATCAACAGTTCTGCGCACTTCGGAGCGACCAGCGCTCCCCGTGTGTGATGATTTGTTGATGTATTTTTGGAGCACTGGTTAATAATAATAACTTTATTGTCCAATCATAGAGTGGAAATACATTTTGCACTTTGGAGGTTGCATAAAAACACAATATTTAAGTCACATAGTAATGCATGTTATATACAGTAAAATCAAGCATGTAAATATGTAAACCGTAGCTAAAATATATATTATATATATATTGGAATAAATAAATATGCTAAAACAATATGACAATATTATAATAAGATTAATTAATTAAGATGATAAAACAACATTGCATTGGCAGCGGTAAAGACTGTGATAGGTCAACGATTACTTTGGGGGGCTGATTCAGATACTTGATGGAGGATGGAATGAAGGACTTAGGGACATTCTGTATCTCCTTCCAGAGAGGAGAAGGTCGTAGCGGTCGTGTAAGAAGTGGGTGGGGTCAGATCAGATTTTGGTTGCCAGTTGCACGTGTACACAAGGACACGTGTGGATGTATGGGAGATGGAGAGACTGTGATGTGGTTGTAATTGTTTCAGAGAGGAGAGTGATACAGAACAGGATATCTCCAAGCCCGGGACAAGTCAGAAAGACGAGCCAGAGAAACCTAAACTGGAAAATGGGTGAGTGCCAATGTTCTTGAGGGACCCCGAAATGATGGACGAAAAGCCATATGTCAATATATCAAAAAGTTAAGAAGAAAAATTTATCATACAAGTAATTTTTGACACATTTCAGAGTGCAGTAAGTATGGACGATAACCTACTATCAGTATTTGCAAAAATATATATGTAGACCAGAAGAAATAACTAGGAAATTTGTCAGACAAAATGCTAGCAATTAAGTAGATGTGGATAGCAACCATGTATGTGCCTGCTTGGTTATAGTTAGGTGACATATATCAATGTGTCTTTGCAGTGATGTGACAAAGACACCCGAGGCTGTCACATCAGAAGACACCCGGTCTCGCCTGTCACCGATAATCGAAGTCGAACAACCGAAGAACCAGAAGAGGGCGTCACCGGGCGAGACAACACCGACTGAAACGGACGTTTCCAAGAAGTCGATTGACGCAAAAAAAGACACTGAAACACCTACTGACACCAAAGATATGCCAAACGATGCCGCAACGAAAAACGGGGATCAGGTGGCGCCTCCTACTGGCGATGGTATTGCGGACTTGAAGGACTCCGTCGAACAACTGGCGGAGGTGGATGTGTGTGACGTCCACACGACCGGCATGCTCTCGGTCGACAGTGGGCTTGAGAAGGACGTTGCCATGGCGCTTCTGCAGATGCACGATGACCAGGTAGTGGTCAGCGAACCAGCGGTCACTCCGCCTAAACCAGAGGAGCCGTCGTCGCACTACACAATGACTGCCGAGCACAACTACTTCGCACCGCCGAAAAGCGCCGCGGACAAGCACGTGGCGCCGCCCGGCGGGAAGCACGTAACCGCGGAGATGGACTTGACCGATTCGGCGTCGGAGGGCGAGCCAAACCTGATCCCGTGCCTGCCCCCGACGATACAGGCTGACCACAACTACTGCCGGCCGTTCCATCCGGTTGAGGAGGGCGCGGCACCGGTCAAAAAACGGGCACGGAAACGCACGGCGTCGACGTCGAGTAACATTTTATCGCTGTCCGACATCGACAATCCCGTCGCGAAGATCACCGACAGCGACATTCCGGAGGCGCTGGAGTTCGTCGAAGTCGAGGAGACGAAGAAGCCGAAGAAGAAGGCGTCGAAGGCGAAGGGGCACGGCCGCAAGCTCGCCGACGTCACGAATCTGTCGCGCGGGAGTCGAGAGCTCGCCAGCCTCCTGCCAACGATCGTCGAGAAGCCGAGCTTCACGCCGCGCCCGATGCAACAGGAGATGGCGATCACGTACGAGTTCCTCTTCAAGGGCATCGATCAGGAGGACGTCACTTATCTGCAGCAGCGGTACGAGGAACTGCTTCAGGACGACAGTATGCAGACGTACTGGCTGCACGACACGCATTGGGTCGAACACACGCACACGCTCATACCAAATCCCGCTCCGCCAAAGAAGAAGCGGCGACACAATGCTGATGTGACCACCACCATGCACACCACAGGTAACAAACGGCATAGTCGAGATTCACACTGGGAACGTTGTCGGTGTTTTGTCAGAATAAAAAAAAAATGGACCTGATCAAATGCTAAAACCTCTTCACAGCTGCCACTAACCAGGGGACTATTTTCACTAAGATATAGAGCTCTTAAGGAAATTTCATCCTTAAACAAACCCTGTTGTTTAATTAAAATTAATCTGTTGTTTAATTAAAATTAAAGAATTTTGTCTAAATGCAAATATCCATTGCGATATTACAGAGGACACTATTTCTATGATACACCAGCGACACTGTCCCGCTGGCACATCGTGGTATTGACAGTTTTTTCATGTATTCAAAATCACTGTTAAGGATCAAAAGTGATTTTAAAGTCCAAAATCGTGTTAAAGAGTCCTTAAAACGGTTAATGAATGGTACGCTGATCGTCAGAGTCAACATGCATGCACGTATTTTATAAAACTAGCTATGAAAATAGCAATGTAATTTTGCACTCGCCTGTTATGTGAACAAAATGGCAACATATGACTCAAGTGCGACTCCATCATTTACAATCTTCCAGATATTCGTCATTTCCCTACCGATACAGTTTGCCAGTTGCGTAATCAACGATAGTTTGTTAGTGTTTCTTAATTCACTTTAGGGCTTTATGCAGGATAAAATTATTGCCAGTCACACATGTTTTGGTGGACACATGGATGTTAACTGTTAAGCTAGTTTACGAACTTTCAGATGTGCCTGATGACCTAAAATGGGCTACAAACACACATACGACACCATTTACACTCACTTTCAAGGCATAACTAACAATATCTATGGTTTTGGAAGACCTTTTTTTGTGCTCTCACTTGCTATCGCTGGTTATACAGGGGCAGCAAGAACAGAGGGCTACTACAAGATCAGTCACCACGAGAAGTCAGGGTACTTACGGCACGCTCGTGGAGTGCAGGAGTCACAGAACGCAGACAGCGATGGACCACGCCTCGTTTTTGTGAGTTCAGTGCTACCACCTGGAGTTTACACATGTACTTGTCACGTGGTTGTGCCACCTGTTGAATGATACCTGTACTCAAATGTCTTATCTTACATCATTGTGTTGCTTTGCACTGCTGTGTCGTGTCATATCAAATTGCTATGTCACAAGGCGCTGTTGTGTCATTTAATGTCACTTTCCACAAGTGTGTCAGTGTTTATCATCAGACTCGCATGCAGCATTGCGTCATTTTGCATTGTAACAGAACATTTTCAAAAATTATTGCAAGACGCTCTTGCAACAAGTCAGTGTGTCGCTGTGTCAAGTCACTATGTCTTGTTACTACATTGTCACAACGTCGTGTCACCATGTTGTGTCATGAATTCATGTCACGCTGTGTCACTACACCATGTCAATGCATCATGTCACCACACCACATTACCACTTTGTGTCATTACATCAATTCTATACATTGCGTCACTGCTTCATGTCTCTACGTCATGTCTATACATTACATCAATATGCTGTGTCACTACATCGTTTATATACATTACATCAATATGTTGTGTCCATACATTGTGTCACTACGACATGTCACTACGTCATGTCTATACTTTGCATCAATATGCTGTGTCACTACATCGTTTCTACATATTACATCACTATGTCATGTCGATACATTACATCACTATTTTGTGTCGATACACTGTGTCACAACGACGTGTCACTGTCCTCCAGGACCCGGAGGTGGTGAAGAAGAAGGCGGAGAAGTCTCGTGAGGCGAGGTCAGAGTCGCGGCGCTGGCAGAACGTGCTCTCCTCCATGGGGGAGGACTGTGGGGACCTGCTCAAGTTCAACCAACTCAAGGTCTGTGGTGGCTGGCGTGTGGGGCTGTGTCAGATTGTGTTTGTGACTTTGTGTTTGTCAGTGTTAGGTCCATGTGAGATTGGGTTTGTGTTTGTCTCTTAGTGTTAGGTCCATGTGATATTGTGTTTGTCTGTCAGTGTTAGATCCATGAGAGATTGTCTTTGTGTTTATCTGTCTGTGTTAGATGCATGTGAGATTGTGTTTGTTTGTCAGAGTTAGATCCATATGATATTGTGTTTGTCTGTCAGTATTAGATCCACGTGATATTGTGTTTGTGTTTGTCTGTCAGTGTTAGATCCATATGATATTGTGTTTGTCTGTCAGTATTAGATCCATGTGAGATTGTGTTTGTGTTTATCTGTCAGTGTTAGGTCCATGTGAGATTGTTTTTGTGTTTGTCTGTCAGTGTTAGATCCATGTGATATTGTGTTTGTGTTTATCTGTCAGTGTTAGGTCCATGTGAGATTGTTTTTGTGTTTGTCTGTCAGTATTAGATCCATGTGAGATTGTGTTTGTGTTTATCTGTCAGTGTTAGGTCCATGTGAGATTGTTTTTGTGTTTGTCTGTCAGTATTAGATCCATGTGAGATTGTGTTTGTGTTTATCTGTCAGTGTTAGGTCCATGTGAGATTGTTTTTGTGTTTGTCTGTCAGTGTTAGATCCATGTGAGATTGTGTTTGTGTTTATCTGTCAGTGTTAGATCCATGTGAGATTGTGTTTGTGTTTATCTGTCAGTGTTAGATCCATGTGAGATTGTGTTTGTGTTTGTCTGTCAGTGTTAGATCCATATGATATTGTGTTTGTCTGTCAGTATTAGATCCATGTGAGATTGTGTTTGTGTTTATCTGTCAGTGTTAGGTCCATGTGAGATTGTTTTTGTGTTTGTCTGTCAGTGTTAGATCCATGTGACATTGGGTTTGTGTTTGTATGTCAGTGTTAGATCCATGTGAGATTGCGTTTGTGTTTATCTGTCAGTGTTAGATCCATGTGAGATTGTGTTTATCTGTCAGTGTTAGATCCATGTGAGATTGTTTTTGTGTTTGTCAGAGTTAGATCCACGTGAGATTGTCTTTGTGTTTATCTGTCAGTGTCAGAACCATGTGAGATTGTGTTTGCATTTGTCTGTCAGAGTTAAATCCATGTGAGATTGTGTTTATCTGTCAGTGTTAGATCCACATGAGATTGTCTTTGTGTTTGTCTGTCAGTGTTACATCCATGTGTGTTTTGTCATTGCTGCATTTCGTTGCGCAACGAAAATGTTTGTTTAAATGATGTGGTGTCATTATTGTGAAACCTACTATGTTGTCATGAAACATGTATTGTGGCACTTTATATTGATAGTTACTTTGTATTGTTATGGCAATGGAAATCTTCATCCAAATCAGTCAATTACTCACATGTGTGCACAGGTGAACACATGGGCAATAGCATGCAAATGCAAACACAGACACGCACGCACATACACGCGCGCACACGACTTCTCACACACCAGACATATGCTTGCAACACACTCACATACACTCACAGCACACACACACACACACACACACACACACACACACACACACACACACACACACACACACACACACACACACACACCACACCACACCACACCACACCACACCACACCACACCACACCACACCACACCACACCACCACACACACACACACACACACACACACACACACACACACACACAGTCCTCCACGAATAAGGTCGACTCTAGTAATACTCAACTCCTCTAACCAACCAAGATAACTAACTGACCAATTTGTCACGTGCCACACTACCAATATTTACTACATTGCCTACAATGAAATGGTGTACACAAGCAACTGAAGACATTTCTGTTTAAAAGACCGTTTTCACTATAACAGATTTTTTAAATATCCGAAATTTTTATATGTACTTTATTATTACTTTTTACATTGTAATATAACTAACTATTATTTATTTTAATATCTACTATTTTTAATATCTATTACTCAACTATTTTATTATTTTTTTATTTGTAATATAATTAACTATTATTTATTTTAATATCTACTATTTTTAATATCTATTAATCAACTATTTTATTTTTATTTTTTTAATTGTAATATAATTAACTATTATTTATCAGGATTAGTATTTTAGTATTATTAAGGTTAACCCTGCGACCGGCCAGCGAAAATTCAGTTTTGCATACTGTTACAATAAAAATCATAACTCTACAAATACTTATCATAAAAATATGAATTATATATCATTTTACTGCCAAATGAATTCTTTATTATAATAAAATTATACTATCTCTATTATGTCAGATAATCACGGTGATATTATTAGCTGAGCGTCATCCAAAAAAATATGAAAAAAATAAACGCACTATCCCGTTCCTAAATAATTACTGAGCAAACACATTTTCTACTTCCAGTGAGACAAATGTAGCCATACATATTAGCTCCCAAATAAAACAAAAATGAATCAAATCCGTTGAGAACTTTTATTTTTACGAATTTTTTTCGACATCGCGGCAGGCCATTTTAGGCCGGCCGATTGCTGCTACATTCGCCACCGGCGCAAACCCGCGTCGCGAACGGCGAGATGTGGCGCTGACAAATGGTCGAATTTTCACACCAAAAAGCATCCAAAGTTGTTCTAACTATTTGAACTAGTATAATAGACACATTCTTGAATACTGTCAGTTGTCTTGTCGAAATATAGACGCGGTAACTTGAGATATTCCGAAGTAAACGTTTGGATATGGAAACTCCTTCGACACGACTGTCCGCCATCTTGTTGTTTACGTCTGGTCCGGCGGGAAGATGACGCTGTGTTTGAAAGCTTGCTTCTGATTCGCTGGACCAGTTTCATTCACGTGTTTATTTTTCCCTGATTGGGCAAGAACAGAGCTTTCTGTTGGTACCACGTATGTGGGGGTCGGGCCTTTATGAATGGGTGCGTAAATTCGTCACGGAAGGCGTAGTAAACCATCCAAATTTGGGCATCAAATTTATCACGTGTTTTGTCCGGCCGCGTGTAACTTGCTGTCATTCAAACTGCTCATGAATAAATATACACCATTTTGAAAACTCTGTCAGCTATCCGATGATACCAAATGTGCGCGGGTCGGTTACTGATTACGCAAACGAAAAATGTGTTCCAGGTTTTGCCGATCCCAGGGTTAATGTTATTTATTTATATTGAATTTTTTTTACTGATCTATTTATTTTACAACTACGTCTCTATTTGTAATTTTTAGGTAGTCTGTATATTCATGTAAGGTGTAATGTGCCTCTGAATGGTTTTATTGCTAGAGATATGGCATAGACAAATACTGTATTTATTATTATTATTACTATACATGTCTGTCATTTCTCATTCAGTTCCGCAAGAAGTCGCTACACTTCTGTCGAAGCGGCATCCATGACTGGGGTCTGTTTGCCCTCGAGCCAATCGCTGCGGATGAGATGGTGGTCGAGTACGTCGGTCAGGTGATCCGACAGACCGTCGCTGACCAGCGGGAGCGGAGATATGAGGCGATGGGACTCGGTAGCAGCTACCTCTTCCGTATCGACCACGACACGATCATTGACGCAACGAAAGACGGAAACATGGCGAGGTTCATCAACCACAGCTGTAATGTGAGTGCATTGGCAGGTTCAAAGTTACTTATTTACTTATGCCTTTTCGCTCGCTGGGAGCTTAGGCCATCGACCAAAGAATGCCACCATTTTCTGTCAGTGGCCATCTTCTCCATTTCTCTCCTGGTGTATCCCATCTCCTTTGTTTCTTATTTGGGCTGCTTTGTTTGCTTCAAACATGGTTCTCACGTTCCATGTTCCGATTTTTTACATTTTCTTGTAAGACAGAAAGGGTATCGGCGATGTAGCTTCCTTACGGCTTTCACTGCATGGCGTCATACTCTCCCCAGGAGGCCCTCCCTCCCTCTCCCAAATGGTCGATGTTTTCGTAACAATCTGTTTTTTACAGGAAAGGGTTGGTAGCCCTTTGCCCAACCCTCATTTCTCGGCCGGGCTTGAGATCGTCCATGGCAGAGTTAGATTCAAAGTAAATTACCTATAATGTTTGGTTTGTTGTAAAAAATGCATTTATTTGTCTTAGCATGTCCAGCAAATCATATTAACTGGTCCACATGAGTGAAATAAAGATAAAATTGTATTGTTAAACTCTCTCATATTGGTAACGAAGTTAAGGTGATGTTCAGAAAGTCACTAGAATAAGTTAGCTATTGACACATGAAGCTTTACACATGTTTTTGTTTTTAAGGAACTTTTAGAGATTTGTTGAAAAGTTTTGAAAATATATATTGAATTCTTGCTAGGAGATCACATGGATCTCAGATCAAAAAATTACATAAAGTGTACTACATATGTCTACTACATATGTATATGGAATATATTGTTAATTTCGTACAAAAATATAGTGTATATGTTAGCCAGTTTGTTTGAGAATCAGTGGTATAAATATTATGTTTTTACAGCCAAACTGCTATGCGAAGATCATCAACGTTGATGCCCTAAAGAAGATCGTGATCTACTCGCGACGGGAGATCAAAGTGAACGAGGAGGTGACGTACGACTACAAGTTCCCAATAGAAGACAAGAAGATCCCGTGCTTCTGTGGCGCGTCGGGCTGCAGAGGATCATTGAACTGAGGTTGAAATCGTTGCGAACGTGATCTGAAGATCATTGAACTGCAGCATGAGGTGTGGTACTGTTCCTGGTTGTGCGGATCATTGAATTGTGGCAGACACTAAGGATCATTGATCTGCAGTGGAACCTGAAGATCTCTGAAATGTGGTAGTAACAAAGGATCATTGACCTGCGGTGGACACTGAGGATCATTGATCTGCAGTGGAAACTGAGGATAACTGAACCATGATGGAAACTGAGGATCATTTAACAGTGGAATCTGATGTCCACTGAAATGTGGAAACTATTGGTTACTGTACAGTGGTAGAAACTGAGGATCATTGAACTGTGGTGGAAAATGTCATAACTGTAGGACACTCGAGAAATTTGACGGCATTACAAATGTAATGTGTCCTTCGGTAAAAGGGATCATTGATCTCAGGTAACTGTAGCTGGACAGAGTTGACAATAGTTGGAAAAATAGTGCAACGAATGCCCTCGACTGGAGTGAGATTATTTAACCGGGCTGGTGGTCAGTAACTTTAGACGGTTACTGACGTCAGTAGCCGCAGATAACTACTGATAAGGTGCATCAGCTCAGGGGGGCTGGTTATTCAGCACTGGACTGTTGCCTGTCATAATGTTTAAAAGCACAAAGGGGCTCAACTTGGTGGCAATATCGCCGAACATTCTGCAGCTGCGTAATGTTAACGTAAAACGTACTGTACGTGTGATTGTGAATTCGGTGGTCATGTTAGACCGTGTATATTTTTGTTGTGTTCATTAACAACTGGAAAACGGTTGTTCTGTCTGAGAGGATGTCGTATTACTGGCTGTTCTAAGTTAGTACTGATACAGTCGGAACAGGCAGTCGTGAATCAAGGTTGTACATGGGATATGTATCGACGGAGACAATGGACGGGAAGTGGTCCTATCAACCAAGCAGCATTCAAATCTTATCACCAGGATTCTGTCGTAGTAGTGTAGAGTAGTCGTGCACTCGAAACTGGACTTTCTCCGTAGATGCCTTCCTGGTTCGGATGACAGTGATCATCTTGGTGTGTAAATTGTGCAGGTATACATTGGATAGTGTCTGTCGCACTGGGGTGTGTTTATGGTAAGTCTGATTGGTTGGACATATGTTATGTACTGAGTTGTTTAGTTGCAAAAGAGGCAGTGCGTTTGTAGTGTAAATATAGTGTTTCTTTGTACAGTTTTGTAAATAAAATACACAACATGCCATTTGTTTTTATCATGTTTTGTTTCGACATGTAGCAGCAATTTTGTGTTTTTAACAGCAGTGTTTAATGTTTTTTGAGTGATTTGCAATAGAAAATGATACCTAGTATTAATTCTATTCAGTGTTTCGCTTTCAGTTCTCTGTAGTTATTTATTGCCGGTCATGCATATAATTACATAGGCTTATATCTAATTACATGTACTGGAATGGCTAAACATGTATTTGTAAATGATTTTTGCTACATGTGGATTAGTTTCTATGGTGATATCCATGTTTGACCAATAGATATTACCCAGAAAATGGAAGAAAACTGGTTCTAATAAAGAAATCCTGTCACTTTCATTTTGAAATGAACCCCAATCTCACTGCTGGTTGTTTAGTATTGATGTTGTCATCAAAATTAATTGGCACTGCTCGTCCAAAGGTGTAATCACTGCACATAAAACTTATCAAGCTTGTTTATGTAAGCATAGATGACTTGCCAAAATAGTCGATAAGAATTTTAGCTACAACCCACAAAATTAGTAGCAAAGTAATTTACAGGTGTGTATATTTTCAAAATACCCCACAGTTGTCACTTTTCATGGGGGAAATCAGTTGTTTGAAACATAAAACATAATGTTTGTATAATGCATAAAAACGTAACCTAGTAACTGCAGGTATGAAGCATGCATGGGAAATACTTCGGGAAATATCACATTCTACTAAGCTAATATTACCATTTTGCTCTACATAGAAGTTAAAACAAACCTGCCATGTTATTTAATTGTTATTGCATTACTAATTCAATATATTCAATAAATCTCTCAGACACTGGACGGGGCCCTTTGCAGGGCATTTAAAGTCCGAGAAATAGTGAGTCCACTACAAGTTACACACTTGCCCCCTGTGTGGGATCTTATCTTCCCCTGGCATAGACACCAGATAGAAGGGACCACTGGCTTTTAGTGTCTCTTC
The DNA here is from genome assembly GCA_964017155.1 of Oasisia sp. SBJ-2009. NCBI lineage: Eukaryota > Metazoa > Annelida > Polychaeta > Sabellida > Siboglinidae > Oasisia > Oasisia sp. SBJ-2009. The sequence continues at coordinate 38,689,063 of OZ024865.1, forward strand.
CGAAAGACACAGACAGGCAAATGGACAACTGCTACAAAGAATATTTCGAGGATCTCAACGGAAACTCCTCGGTGTTTTCAACAACATTCCACAACAGAGTGTTAGAACTGAACTCGGTGAACTACTATACCACATGGTGGGTACTAGTGGTACTAAGCCAAGCTTTCAATAGTGGGCTGGGTCCAGTTTCCAGTTAGGATTCTCCTTAACCATAGTTTGTGCGTGCGGGCGAGTGTATGGCAGACTTCCGAAATAAGTTATCTGTTCATAACTGATTCATGGGACAGTGTAAACGTTATAAAGACGTCCTCAAATCATAGGAATCAGTTGACTCTATGGCTCTGTCACCTAATAAAATGGTGTTCACTCCCATAAAATGGCACAAACAAGTCAAAATCATTCGGATTCCAAGAAAATATAATAACATACTAAACAAATGTAGTGGAGCATATGCTTATAGTTATAACTATATATATGGGACAGACAGTTTTGTAGGCAGTAAAGCCAGTATGCCCATGGCATATGGCGATGATATCGAGTTGCCGGCGAATTTTGCGCGAGTCTTGCGAGTTTTGTGAATGTTATTTGTTTTAGTTTAATATTTTAATGTAGTAATTAATTTATTTTGTAACCTATAGGTATCACAGGCGTCGATCGGTGGGGGACGGAAGGGACGTGTCCCCCCCACTTTTCAGGGTGGGGGGACAGCATAGGAATTGTCCCCCCCACTTTTCAGTTCAGACAAATTGCGTGGTTTATAGCCTGATTCAACACTCCTCTCTCTTAAAAGCCACTACATAGGACTAGCTAGACAATAAACTCGCGATAGGAAGCTCAGCAAAGTTATTTATCGCAAATTAACACAACGAGGAAAACAGGTTTTGAGGCATGTTTAGCTGTTAGTGCGCCATAATCCGTGATAGTTATTTATACAAACATAATATATTAATGTATTGAACAACATTTTAGACAACTCTTCATAGTAGTCATCACAGGAGAGATATCGAACAGCCTGTGGCATTTATACCAAAAATGCTTTGTTATTTCGCTGCACACAGATTATTTTTAATTTGTCGCGCATATGCAGAAAGGACAATCGGAAAGTTTATAACTACCGGAAAAATGTAAGCTGCTGCCGGGCTCTATCAACCTTGTGTTGATATTATTAATAGGCTCTAGCCATCAAGCACATTTTAAATGATGAAATTTGTGTTGCACTTTCACCACTCGCCTGCTTGATGCTTATCGCCTACGACAGAAGTGGCGTATTCCTGCACTTTCGGTAACCTATTCCCATTTGAGTGATACAAAATTCTTTGCCAAAATGTTGGATTGGGAAGTTCTACACAGGCACAGCATGGGCGTCGGTCAGTGGGGGACGAGGCGGACGCTGACCACCCCACGGCTTGAGGGGGTCAGCATAGGAAATGTCCTCGTACTTTTTCAGTTCTTAAACAAATTTATAGGCATATATAGCGAGACTGATCACTCCCCTCTCTTAAAAACCCTACATCGGTTTAGTAGTAAAATTAATAATAAAATAAATTGCTTGGTTGGCAGCAACCCGCAACTTGATCTAAGTCCAGTAAATATTCATCATGCCGGGCTCTGTCATTTTGCACCCTTGTATTGATATATAGCCATCAAGCACATAATAGATTATTAATTTTCGTTTGCCCTGTCACCCCTTGGATTGCAGCCTGGTCGCCCTGGTGGATATGTATATCGCCTACGGCGGAACCAGAGGATATATGCACTTTGTGTAATTTGATTTCATTTTAGTGATGACAAATTTCTTAGCCAAACGGTGGGATTGGGCAGTCATACACAGACACCCCTGTAAGCTCTGCATCTTGTCACTCTATGAATCAGGCAACCACTGTTGGGTCCAAAGTCTACCCCCAAATGTTCAGTGATTGGGGTAGACCCCTCTTCAAATATATGTTGCCAATATAACTATTATAAATAGCATAACATAAAGGCTATTTTTAGTTTAGAATTAGCACCAGACCAATAATGAATTATGTTTTATATGTAATAATGTGTATTTCAGGTCATATATATTATTTATTTATATATTTATATATAATATATGATTATTATTATAATATATATTATATGATATATATATATAAAATATTATATATATTATGCATACATATATGTGTATATAAATTGGTCCACCGTCCCCCCACTTTTAAAACCGGATCGACGCCCCTGATAGGTATTAATATAGCTATACATATTATAGTGTGTATGTGTATATAAGATGTGTGGATCGAGCGGATTGGCGCCTATATATAGGTTTTCGTTTTCATTGTTTATGTCACAAAGTGAAAGACCGCATGGAGGAACCCTATGTATATACATACGGATCTCGAGGTCTGTCAATCATCCTGTGACCGACCAATGAACAGCCGTTCCCGTGGGAGGTAGGCGTGGCGAATGTTGTTAACGCGACCGGCGACGCTGTTGGTCTCCCTGCCCGCCGCGAGTGAGTCTGGCACAAGCAAGATGGCACGACAACTCTGGTCCCGAGAGATCGAGTTTGTTTTGGCGTGTATCGGCAATGCCGTGGGCCTGGGAAACCTATGGCGCTTCCCCTACCTATGCTACAGCAGCGGAGGCGGTAAGTTCGGGGATTCCGGAAGTGCGTGCCGTCTGCTATTTATAGCGCAAGGAGGCGCCATTAATTCATTTCGCGGCGATCGTAAAAATGCCGCACGTGCCGGTCTAATTCGTGACAGCGGCATTTCTCATATTGTGCAAACAATCACAACGCAACGGAGAGGTTATATAAACTCTGTAAACCGCACGTACGCAAGTCGATATCAATTGTGTGTACATATAATATTAATCGCATTGATGAGCGCTGCCGGCTCGGTCGAGGGGCCAACCTATCATGACTCATGTTCAAGTAGTCTATTCAAACAAGGTCATAGTACACATAGAAGTCATAGTCATAATTATACATAATGACATCGTACTTGAGGCCTAGCCTTAGCGCTAGGCATAGGGCGTGTAATAGATACTAAAGTAAAGATAGCATAGTAGATAGTATAGAACCTAGCATGGCCTATAGTCTATCGTGTAGGCTACGTAGGCCCTACAGGCCCTATGGCGATGCCGGTTAAATTAGGTTTTTAATAACGTCATTCGAACATTACTTATTTATTTAAAAACAATCGACTGTTCTAGCTTATATGTGTCTGTAACATATCATTCTCATACATAGGGCACGTTTTCCATATCTTAGCTATCAAAAAGGATATCATCACAAAGCTGACAGAAATGCCAAAAATGCCACGGCCAGTAAGTGACAGAATCATGACGATGAGACTACCTCTGAGCAAGGACAACTTTGCTACAATTATCAGCGTGTATGCTCCGACAATGACAAACCCAGATGAAAACAAGGAGGCCTTCTACAACCAGCTCGCAAGTGTGCTCAGGGGCATCCCTCATACCGATAAGCTACTGCTGATAGGAGACTTCAATGCGAGGATAGGAAGAGACAATGACAAGTGGCCCTTGGTCATGGGCAAACATGGGATTGGGAAATGCAACTCCAATGGCGAACTTCTACTGGCTCTGTGCTCTGAGTTCGAACTGATAGTGACGAACACCATGTTCAAGCAGAAGGATGAACGCAAGACCACCTGGATGCATCCTCGTTCCAAACACTGGCATATGATAGACTTCATCATCACGAGGTGTCGGGATAAGATGGACATCCACAGCACCCGAGCCATGCGTGGAGCAAACTGCTGGACCGATCACCAGATGCTGAGATCAAAAGTGGCTTTCAGAATATGACAAAAGCACAACAGGCAAGGGACAAATAAGCCGACCAAGCTCAACACTGCAAAACTAAGTACCATCAGCCATAGGGAGAGTTTTGAGCAGGAGATGGACAGTGCTCTCGCCCACTGGGAGGAGAAGGAAAACTCAACACCAGACGAGGAATGGGCAGCTCTGCAGCAGGTTGTGTACAACACAGCCAAGACATATCTTGGCAAGCCAGACAGAAAACACCAGGACTGGTTCGACCCCAACGATCAGGAGCTACAGACTCTTATGAGCAGAAGAGATCAAGCCCACCAGAGAGTGTTGCAAACCAGGAGCACTAGATCCACCACTGCAGCATACAAAGATGCCTGCAGACTGCTACAAAAACACACCCGTGCACTGAAGTCGGACTGGTGGGAAAGGAAAGCAGTGGAGCTGCAGAGAGCTGCCGACAGTAACAACATGAAGGGCTTCTACAATGGACTGAAGGAAGTGTGGGGACCCAAAAAGAAGGGACCTGTTCAACTGAAATCAGCAGATGGAATGGAAACCTTCTCTGACAGCAAGAGAGTTGTGGCAAGATGGAGTGAACACTTCCAGAAGCTACTCAACGTCCCTGGCGACATAGATCACGAAGCTCTGGACAACATCCCGCAGCGCATTACCAAGACAAGCCTTGATGAGATTCCAACTATGGATGAGATGGCTAGAGCAATCGCCAGCCTGAAAGATGGCAAATCACCTGGAGGAGATGGAATTCCTGCAGAAGTATGGAAGCATGGAGGAGACAATCTGTTCAGCAGACTGCACCAACTAATCACCAATGCCTGGGAGATGGGTTCTGTACCACAAGCATGGAAGGATGCAAGCATTATAACCATCTACAAGAAAGGTGATCGAACAGACTGTGGGAACTATAGAGGAATCTCTCTTATTTCCATAGCAGGCAAGATCTTCGCCAGGATCCTCCTCAACAGACTATCTACCGACATAACACCAGAGGTAGTTCCGGAGACACAATGTGGCTTCAGAGGTAACCGGAGCACCGTGGATATGATATTTTGTCTCCGACAACTACAAGAAAAGTGCATTGAGCAGGACCGACCACTGTACATGGTATTTGTCGACTTCAGTAAGGCGTTCGATACAGTTGGGAGGACCGGACTATGGCAGCTACTGAAGAAGTATGGCTGCCCAGAGAAGTTCACAACAATGATCGAGGCACTACATACCGGAATGATGGCGACTGTTAATGTTGGAAGGGAAGTCTCGGAATCGTTCAGGGTCACAAATGGGGTCAAGCAAGGCTGTGTACTGGCGCCCACGCTCTTTTCCATCTTCCTATCAGCAATGCTCGACAATGCTTTCCGAGACATGGGGGATGGCATCTACATACAGTCCAGACAGAGCGCTGACCTATTCAACGTCGCACACTTCAGAGCGAAGACCAAGACTACACGGATACTGATGAGGGAGCTGCTGTTCGCAGATGACAGTGCACTGGTTGCACACTCTGCTGAAGAGATGCAGAAAATAATGGATGCTTTTTCCAATGCGTCAAAGAAGTTCGGCCTGAAGATTAACATCAAGAAGACCGAGGTGCTGTACCAACCCAACTCTACAAGAACCCGAGAGGAGGATATCATGGTTGATGGAAACAGCTGAACTCTGTTATGGAATTCACCTACCTCGGAAGCACTATATCAAGTGACGGATGCATTGAAATACAGAGGAGGATGGCCAAGGCTAGTGCATCTTTCGGCCGACTACGCCAGAGACTCTGGAACAACCACCATGTGTCCATGCGGGTTAAAGGCAAGATATACCGTGCAATTGTGCTGTCCACCCTCCTATACGGAGCCGAGGCCTGGACAGTGTACAGACGACAGGTGAAAAAGTTGCATGCCTTCATGATGCGACATCTGCGTTCGATCATGAGGATAACCTGGATGGACAAAGTGACAAACAAGGAAATACTCGAACGGACAGGGCTGCCATCTATGGAAGATCTTCTGATCAGAAAGAATCTCCGGTGGACTGGACACCTCATGAGGATGTCATCAGACAGGCTACCGAAGCAGGTTCTCTACTCCCAACTGTCTTCTGGTCACAGAAAGAGAGGGCGCCCTCGTCTCCGGTTCAAAGATACCATCAAGAGAAACCTGAAGCTGAGAGACATAAAGATCGACTCCTGGACATCTCTCTCACAGCAGAGAGACAAATGGAGAGCAAGAGTCAAGTGATGGAAGCAGTCTTTGTCGCTTCGCGACCGACAGCATGATGATGATGATGAACATATCATTCTCATACATAGGGCACGTTTTCCATATCTTAGCAGTTATACCCGCACTAAAAGACAAAGTTCTACAGAAAAGGCAATTTTAATCCAGCACCCAAAATCTACGGTTTAGGCACATCTTACAGGAAGCCGTACGTGTTATTGAGTCTGTGACGGCCACCACTGCTCCAGGTAGGATATCAGAATCGATCCATATCAATCCGCATTAATACCCACTACACAACAACACTAATTGCTTTCGCGTGCATCGTAGCCCTAGTTGAACTATGTCTTCACATAGGGCCTATCTTCATTCTTGGATGTGTTGATCGCCAAGCAACGGTTGTGGACACGTGGCCGCATGTGGATGCAGCTTTGCCTAGGGATTTCCTTAAAGCAACCGCAGCTCTCGACTTTTGGACTTTTAATAAGTATTCCTGTTTCTAGATTATCTAACCAAAATCAGCCTGCTTAATTAAGAGCATTTGGGAGCAAACTATACAGAGGTAAAACCAGGCGCACCATGCGTCTATATTCATCTGCGTGTTGTTCCTGATTGGATGCGGATTAATCGGCAAAATTTAGAAGATAATACAGGCATGCAGCAGGCAAATCAGAACATATAGGCGCTAAATTGTTGTCACTTTTTACACGATGGTGCGATATGGAGTCGCATCATGCTGGACAAACCGGGAACGCAGCGGATATATCGCTGTCGTCCAAAGTTAGAGCGTGTATGCCCTCGTGAAACCGTCTCACTATGCTGATGAACGTTTCTGTACATCCAAACTTCGCCATTAGTTCACAAAGACAACACTGACTGACCGTGTGAATCGGTTTTAGTCATATTAATAAATGTGGTTTAGTGTCGTTTGCATTTTCCTTGAGCTGGCGAGCAGCAAAGCTCACCTTGGCCGCGTCTCTGCCTTCGTGAGGTCATGCTCAAGATGGGGGATCGGAAGGTTCATGATTACGTAGTGAGCAAGGAACTAATTCCGATGGATACAGGGGTGTCCATGAGAATATTTCGAGAGGGAGCAAGACACACGCAATCACACACGCACGCACGCACGCACGCACGCACGCACATACACACAAATCCACACAGGGCGAGAGCTGGCTGATGCGTAACTTAGAATTCTTCCTGTTAATGATAAGGCCGAAGTTGTCACACGTAGAGTAGAGAGGGACAAAGAGCACCCCTTTTAACGCAAACATGGTTACCCTAGCCACATGTATTATATGCTATCTAAACATCATCATAATTGCAGAAACGCAGCAGCGTCACATCAGCGAAAATATCTTTCAATGAGCGCCAACAACATAATATTATCTCAAATTTCCGGCATGTGGGGCAAAGTGTACCCCCGGGTGCACTTTGCCCCACATGACGACATTTGACGAATAGATTATATATTTAGGCCTCTTCGAGAGAATATGTTCGTGTTATTCTGCACGAGCTGAACAGATCCGCTGTTGATTACCGCAGTCATTAGCGAACACGAAATTGCGGATAACATTCTGCAATGCCTTTGTCTTTGCTTGAAGTCTTCTCAAGTTGAATGTCCCTCGAACAGGAATAGTTGATGCAGATACCATCATCATCCCCTGGAGTCATCGGACAGCATGGCCGTGACATTAAGCTAAACAGAATAGACCCCAGCCACTTACTTACTTACTTATGCCTTTTCGCTCGCTCGGAGCATAGGCCATCGACTAAGGAACGCCACTGTTTTCTGTTTGTGGCCATCTTCTCCATTTCTTTCCAGGTGTACCCCATCTCTTTTGTATCTTTTTCTGTGTCTCTCTGCCAGGTGTTTCGTGGCCTACCTCTTCTTCTCTTCCCTGGGGGGTTCCATGTGATGGCTTGACGGGTGATTGATTCTGGTGGTTTCCTTAGTGTATGTCCTATCCACCTCCATTTTCTCTTCTTTATTTCATTTTCTATGGGTAGTTGCTTGGTTGTTTTCCAGAGTGTGGTGTTCGGTACCTTGTCTGTCCACTTCAAGTGTAGTATTCTGCGCAGGCATTTGTTGATGAAGGTCTGTATTTTCTTTAGTGTCTTCTGTGTGGTTCGCCATGTCTCCGCTCCGTAGAGCAAAACTGCCTTCACATTTGAGTTAAACAATCTCATCTTGGTGTTAATTTTGATTCGTTTTGCTCTCCAAATTTTTCTCAACATGATGAATGCCACTCTTGCTTTCTGGATTCTTGCTTTGACGTCTTCTTCTGTCCCTCCAGTTTTGTTTATTGTACTGCCCAGGTATGTGAATGCATCTGTCTCTTCCAGTGGCTCTCCGTTCAATGTAATGGGGTTGTTGTTCTTTGTGTTGGCTTTCATAGTCTTTGTCTTGCTTCTGTTGATGTTGAGTCCAAGCTGTGTTGACACTGTGTTTAGCTGCTCTGTTTTTTCCTGCATCTGTTTATGGCTGTGTGAGAGGAGAGCGAGGTCATCCGCAAAGTCCAGGTCCTCCAATTGGCTCCATGGTGTCCACTGGATCCCATTTCTTCTATTTTTTGTAGTCTTTTTCATGATCCAGTCTATGGCGAGCAGGAATAGGAACGGTGACAGAAGACATCCTTGCCTCACTCCTGTCTTCACCATGAAGGAGTCCGTTAGTTGTCCTGCATGAATGACCCTGCATGCCATGTCTTCATAACTACTTCTTATCAGAGATATACATTTCTCAGGTATGCCGTAGTGCTGTAGGAGTTTCCACAGCGTGTCTCTGTCAAGGCTATCAAATGCTTTCTCGTAGTCAACGAAGTTTATATACAGTGATGAGTCCCATTCCATGGATTGTTCGACAATGATTCTCAGTGTTGCAATTTGGTCGGTGCAGGATCTGTCTTTCCGGAAGCCAGCTTGGTGGTCTCTGAGCTTGGCATCTACACCTGTTCTCAGTCTGTCCAAGATTATTCTGTTGAGGACCTTTCCGGGTACTGATAGGAGCATTATCCCTCTATAGTTCTTACATTCTTGCATATCGCCTTTCTTTGGGAGCTTCACAAGGTACCCTTCTTTCCATTCCGTTGGTATTTCTTCTTGTTCCCATATCTTCCCGAATAGGTCATGCAGTATCTCGGTGGAGGTCTCTATGTCAGCCTTGATTGCCTCTGCAGGAATTTTGTCTGGGCCGGAAGCTTTCCCTCTCTTCATGTGCTGAATGGCTTTTTCAATTTCTGCCTTACTTGGTCTTTCGCAGTTTATCTGGAGTACTTCTTCCGCTGGTGCGATGTCTGGAGGGTTCTGAGGTGGTGGCCGGTTTAGCAGTTCTTCAAAATGTTCTCTCCATCTCTTCAACTGGTCTTCATCACTGGTAAGTACATTGCCATTCTTATCTTTGATGGGTCTGTCTGTGTTCTTGTACTTTCCTGCTAATTTTCTTGTTACATCATACAGTTGTTTCATGTTTCCTTGGGCTGATGCATCCTCTGCTTCTTTGGCTAAGTCTTCAATGAAGTTTGCCTTGTCTGTTTTTACGCTGTTCTTGACTGCTCTGTTTGCCTCTGTATACTCTTCCTGTGCTGCTGCTTTTGCTGCTCTCGTTCGGCTGTTGTTAACTGCACCTTTCTTTTCCTTCCTCACTTGCACTTTGTTGACAGTCTCTGCAGAAATCCAGTCTTTTTGTTGGTATTTCTTCTTTCCCAGAACTTCGCTGCATGTGCTGGTCCACATCTCCTTGATCTGTTGCCATTGTGTGTCTATGTCCATGTTTCCTTCATCAAGGATATCTTGTAGGGCTTCGTATTTGTTTCTGACTGTAAGTCGGAAGGTCTCTTTTGTCACCCTGTCCTGTAGGAAGTCCACATTGTACTGCGTTCTGGTGCTTCGCTTGACTTCTCTCTTCTTTAGCTTCATCTTCATTCTGGCCAGCACTAGATGGTGGTCTGAGGCTGCATCTGCCCCTCTCTGCACTCTCACATCCTGCATTGATCTTCTGAACTTTCGTCCTATGCAGATATGGTCTATTTGATTTTCTGTCCTGTGGTCCGGTGATACCCAGGTTGCCTTGTGAATCCTGCGATGCGGGAACACGCTGCCTCCGATGATCATATTGTTAAATGCACAAAAGTCGGCCAACATCTCGCCATTTTCATTCATTTTGCCAAGTCCCTGTCTGCCCATGACTTCTTCGTACCCGCTGTTGTCTGATCCGATTTTGGCGTTCAAGTCTCCCATGAGTATTGTCATGTCCTTCTCCTTCAGTTTGTCACACAATGTCTGCAGTTTGTTGTAAAAGTCGTCTTTTGTTTCTTCGTCCTTGTCGTTTGTGGGTGCGTAACACTGAATGATGTTGAGCTTGATGTTTTCTTTCTTTGTTTCCCCAGCCACTGATCGATAGATATCATTTATAAATCTGTGGTCCCAGCATATACCCTTGTCTTACGTCGTCGCATAACCGGGAAAGCAGAGAATAAGAAGAGGATTCTGTTTTATTCGACCAGTATTTAAAACAACGCATACACTATATCCATGTCAAACAATTCAGAAACAATACAAATATAAAAATTACAGCAAACATGGTAATAATGTATCATATAACTAATAATACATCGCGTCGTCCGAAACCTGAGCTTGCCATATCGGGAACTTGTCAGCAATACAACTTCGTCGTCTTTTCTAGAGGCTATCACAGTTCATCGTGTCAAAGACTTTGGTCAGATCGACACCGTTGGTGTAAAGATCGCGGTTCTGCTCCGGGCACTTCTATGGGGTTGGCGAGTTGCGCCATATCATGTCATCTGTTTGCCCTGAGGTCACACTGCAGCTCTCGAAGAACACCTTGCTCCGAATGGGGCATCAGACTTTTTAGTACCCCAGAAGGGTCTTTCCAGCGATAGAAAACGGGGAGATCCAACGTTGATTGTCGCATGCTCGACGATTGTCATTTCACTTGAGCGGATGCATAATAGAGGCGTCCTTCAGAACCTGGCGGATCTCTTCTGCAGATCACGAACAGCGAATTTATCAACAAGACATAGGCCAATAGTTGTATTAACTAATGTGAGAACAATGCGAAGGTCATCTGTAGGTTGTATAACGGTTACTGGATGGTTCCAAAAAGGTTGTGAGAAGGTCGTCTGTAGGTTGTAAAATGGTTGCCGGAAGGATCCAAAAAGGTTGTGGTCTATTGGTTGTGTAATGGTTGCTCGAAGGTTACCAATAGGTTACGTTTTGGTTGCTGGAAGGTCATTTCACAACATCATTTCGCGACGTCGACGCACCTTTATTAGGAGTCTACACAATGACGTCGTAGCGACGTCACTTCACGACGTCATCGTGACCATAACGTGACGTCGCGGCAACGTCATTACAACGTTATTTTGTTTGCTGGGAACATCTGTTCCATGGTATTTACCAGTAGAGAGCAGACTGATTGCTATCCGCACGTCAGCAACAGTTACGCGTTCTGCCAACAACATGTCTGTGTCTAACTGTGCCAAAACTGTGTCTCTCTGACAGGTGGTTAAGGAAAAAAATATGTTGTCAATAAAAACGTATTACACATCAAATGTAAAGTTAATAATAATGGTGGATACCTTACTTAAATTTAGACTTCGCGGCTCGGGCGTCTAGATACAGATATAGAGAGTTTAGTTGAAGTACGTCTTTCTGGACTGTCGCTTTGACGTCATTTCAAACTTTTGTCGAAGAACTGTAGAACGCGGTTGATTCATTCATTCTTGGTCGTCCCCCTCTTTCTGTCTCCTCACCCTCTCTCCCTCCCTCCCTTTCTGTCTCTCTCCCTCTCAGCCTGTCTGTTTGTCTGCCTCTCTCCCCTCCCCCCCCTCCCTCTCTCCCCTTCTCTTTTTCTCTGTCTTTTTCTCTGTCGCCTCTCCCTCTCTCCCTCTCTCCCTCTCTCCCTCTCTCCCTCCCTCCCTCCCTTTCTGTCTCTCTCCCTCTCTGCCTCCCTCCCCCCTTTCTGTCTCTCTCCCTCTCAGCCTGTCTGTTTGTCTGCCTCTCTCCACCTCTCCCCTTCTCTTTCTCTTTTTCTCTGTTCCCTCTCTCCCGCCCTCCCTCTCTCTCTCCCTCTCTCCTTCCCTCCCTCCCACCCTCTCTCTCTCCCTGTCCCTTCCTCTCTCTCCTTATCCATCTCTCCATCAACCTCTCTTTTCCTCTCCCTCTCTTTCTCTCTCTCCCCCTCCCTCCATTCCTCACTCATTCTCCCTCCCTCCATCGGTCCCTCTCTCCGTCCCTCCCTCAATCCTTCCCACCCTGCATCTCCATCCTTCCGTCCCTTCTCTCGGCGAGCCACTTCATACGTCTTCTGTAGTTAGTAGATGACTCCAGAGGTTTTGTCGCGTATACCCGCTGGCTATTTTTACGCGGGACTTTAACACTAATCAAGTCGCGCAATTGTTGCGCGGATGTTAAGCTGAAATCGCCACAGGATTCTTTCGCTGGTCGGTAGGACGCCGTCAGATGCGATTAAAGACAACAGCCACGCGTAACCCCGTACCTTCTTATGTGAACACCATGGCAGAAAATGGCACCGATGAAGAAAGAGACTGACAGTTTGCATGTCTATTACCCTGGCACGCCACGGTCGCGGCAGATCCCTTTGCAAACCCTGCATAGTCCACCTTTAAGCGCAGCAAATGAAATCGCTCACAGGATCTGTGGTTCTAACCAGACCACGTGACCAAAATATAAACCTAGTTCAGCCAACCGTGATGCAATGTTTAGGATGCGAATGGGTCATTATACTGGGATTCCCACAAGTCGTGTGTATATATATACGACTCGTCAGCCGTGAGAATAGCGCTAATACCCGCCCTACCTTGAAGATGGATGTGCGTGCGTGCGTGCGTGCGTGTGCGTGCGTGCGTGTGTGAGACAGTGTGCGTGTTTGTGTGTGTTTGTGCGTGTGGAGTGTGTGCGTGCGCGTGTGCGTGGGTGAGTGTGTGCGTGCGTGCGTGTCTATATAACACCATCACACCCCATCCTCACAAGTCAGGGGTCGTTGTGCGGCGCTACTGTACCCCTGGCTGATCGTCTCCACAAACCCAAGGAGTGACCAATAAAATTATAGCAGTTGACTTCGCCAGTCGCTTCTGCGTCAGCCGTAGGAACAGCGCAAATACCAGCTCCAGTTGGAAGACGGATACACGACTGGTGGGAATCCAAATATAATGACCCTTTAAAAGAGGAGTTTGTAAAGGGATGTGCCATACAGATAAAGAAGAGATGAATGGTACAGACGTAATCGGCCGCAGTGACACTCACGCGCAATGATGTAACAACTCAATGACCAGCAAGCAAAGATTCCAGCATTGCCCACTCGGCGATGTTTCCACGAGGGTAAGACGGCCAGTGTACGGACACACCCGTGAAAAAGAAGCATTGCGGCGACTTGAAGAAAATTATGAAGACTGCTGCATCAATGAAGCACGATCGCTTTGCAAAACTCGTAAGTTAAGTTCATCCGATGAAATCGCCCACCAGGTCTGCATGTGGTTGTTGTAACAGTAATAAAACACATTTCATCCAAAGGTGGCGCGTATTAAATGCAATGTCTACGGTGCATAGATAGTACTGCATACTGGTCATTTTAATATTCTCACCAGTCATATATTCAAATTGGAGCGGTCATGTATGTTGTTCTCACGGCTGACGCAATCGCGACTGGCGAAGTCTGACTGAGTTAACATCCGCGTTTCTCGTAAGGGCTACTATTGCATGGCGAACAGTCCTGGCTTGGTCTACTCAACAGTGATCGAAAATATCCCTTGATATGCATGGAGCTAAGCTGACGGTCTGGCATTCAAACGCATGGCGCATATCGAATCAGACGTGTTTTCAATGGACCAGTGTGATCCAACGCCAAATGCAGACGAGTAGTTCTTCCGAAAATGGTGGCTCTTGGAGTCAGTCCACATTTGCATTTTCCATAGACATAGGGGACCATTATAACGTTTCCTTCATTTTCTACTAATCTTGATGAGCTCTGTTATTGACAATTTCACAGCATATTTACCCTCCAGAAGTGCTGTGAAATATTCATGAACTTCTAATACCTCAGGCTCCGACAAACCTCTTCCAAACCTTACACCCCTCCATTTCTGCTTGAACCACCGACGCATTGCCCCTGATGACATCACCAAGCAAAATGACAGAAATGCACCGATTGACAGCTGTCATAATTTGACAGTTCTGATGCCATGCTGCACAAAAACATCATTTCTAATCAGTCCACACTATACAATAAATTATGTTCTCACAAAAATTCAGACAACCCGCATAATGCTGCTTTTATAGGGTACTCTTTGGTCGCTCGGGTAATGGCGGACGTGCACGTTATTGTGGTCTTACATCTGTTGACATTGTTTCCCGTTGCACGAATATAAACGCCATCCGCGTTTCGTATGACCGTGTTTGCCAACACGCGTTTTGCGTGTATACGTTCTTCAACACAAGTCTTACTGTTTGTATGTTTTGTTAGACGTCGCCGCCGGATTGTGGCGATAGTTTGCGCGATGTTTGCAAGCGACCCGATCTCATATCGCTTCCATTCGGTTCGCAATCGGTGCCTGCGGTACGGTGACCTGACGACAATTGACGTGAATTGTTGTCAATGTCAATGACAATGAATAGCGGCCAAGTAGGAAGCTAAAAAAACAACAACCGGAATACAGATTGCTGCAAATCGATTTGTTTTCGTCAAAAGCCCGGCTGAGCTACACATGGCGTAACGCACCAGCTTCACGAAAAGAATGAGTATTTCAGTTTTTGTGTCCAACATACATCAATTGATGACGGCGTCGTCGGCGACTTGGTCTTGGTCTTTAGCAGTCGGTTTTTATTGGCAGATAACCTTTCAGTTTCACCCGAGAGCAATGACATTTTGACCTAGGGTAGGGGCTTTGCACTTTTCTTAGATTTTATCGTTTGGTTGTAAAACGTGACGTGTAATACGATAGCTACATAGGTATAGATGGTAATATTTATGTTTCTATAGAGAGTGAGCAAAAGTAGAGCCTATAGGCTATACTATAGTTACGTTTGAGAATCGCCTTTGTTTTGTTATATTTCAATTATTTGTAAAGTACAGATAAAGTAAAACTACACTTTTCCGACCATCCACATTGGGGGTGGGGTGGGGGTACCAGGTCTACCAAAACCACAGATATTGTCAGTTATGGTTTAGAAGTGAGTGTAAATGGTGTCACGTGTGTGTTTGTAGTCAATTTCAGGTCATCATACAGACACATTTTTAAGTTTGTAAACTGCCTTAACAGTTAACATCCACCAAAACATGTGTGACTGGCAATAATTTGGTCCTGCATAAAGCCCTGGTATGAATCATTCATGGCTATAGATAGTGGGGGATATGTTTTGGCTGGGAACTTCCCAGAGAAGTCACGATTACACTGTTTCACAATACAACATTTGCATGGTGTTAACAGTGCACGTTGGGTTTTTTCAATGTATTTGATAGATATGTTACTTGGTTGAATGTCAATTAATTCACTTCAGTGCAAATCACTGTGTGCATAAATGCATTGGCTCGAATAAATTTACATACACCTGAATAATTTCTCGAATTTCTAAACCAGGACCTAAATGCACCTACCTGGTAATCAGTTACTCAGGTCCAGATATTTCTTTGTAGACTGAATTGTTGAGAGCACAAGAAACCTTGGTTTAGAAATATCTGAGACATTGTGTTAGTGTATGAAATACATCGTAACATGTGTATATATATATATACATAGATACAAACACACATATGCATACCTATACATGCATGCACGCACACAGACACATGATTGCATCCATGCAGACAAGGCTGTTTATAATGTTATGCTTTGTTGATGATTGACCATTATATTTACTTAGTGACCCATCCACCCACTTGTCATTTAGACAGGCAATGTTTATTTTGGACAGGTAAACAAATTGTGTGGGTGGGTAAACATTTTGAGGGCAAAACAGTTTATTTGATGTTGCAAGTGTGTTCCTCACCCCTCACCTGTTGTTGCAGGTGTGTTCCTCATCCCCTACCTGTTGTTACAGGTGTGTTCCTCATCCCCTACCTGTTGTTACAGGTGTGTTTCTCATCACCCACAGGTGTGTTCCTCATCCCCCACCTGTTGTTACAGGTGTGTTCCTCATCCCCCACCTGTTATTACAGGTGTGTTCCTCATCCCCCACCTGTTGTTACAGGTGTGTTTCTCATCCCCCACCTATTGTTGCAGGTGTGTTTCTCATCCCCCACCTGTTGTTACAGGTGTGTTCCTCATCCCCCACCTGTTGTTACAGGTGTGTTCATCATCCCCCACCTGTTGTTACAGGTGTGTTACTCATCCCCCACCTGTTGTTACAGGTGTGTTCATCATCCCCTACCTGTTGTTACAGGTGTGTTTCTCATCCCCTACCTGTTGTTACAGGTGTGTTCCTCATCCCCTACCTGTTGTTACAGGTGTGTTCCTCATCCCCTACCTGTTGTTACAGGTGTGTTCCTCATCCCCTACCTGTTGTTACAGGTGTGTTCATCATCCCCTACCTGTTGTTACAGGTGTGTTCCTCATCCCCTACCTGTTGTTACAGGTGTGTTCCTCATCCCCTACCTGTTGTTACAGGTGTGTTTATCATCCCCTACCTGTTGTTACAGGTGTGTTCCTCATCCCCCACCTGTTGTTACAGGTGTGTTTCTCATCCCCCACTGTTGTTACAGGTGTGTTACGCATCCCCACCTGTTATTACAGGTGTGTTCCTCATCCCCCACCTGTTGTTACAGGTGTGTTACTCATCCCCTACCTGTTGTTACAGGTGTGTTCCTCATCCCCCACCTGTTGTTACAGGTGTGTTCCTCATCCCCTACCTGTTGTTACAGGTGTGTTCCTCATCCCCTACCTGTTGTTACAGGTGTGTTCCTCATCCCCACCTGTTGTTACAGGTGTGTTCCTCATCCCCACCTGTTGTTACAGGTGTGTTCCTCATCCCCACCTGTTGTTACAGGTGTGTTTCTCATCCCCTACCTGTTGTTACAGGTGTGTTACTCATCCCCTACCTGTTGTTACAGGTGTTTTACTCATCCCCACCTGTTGTTACAGGTGTGTTACTCATCCCCACCTGTTGTTACATGTGTGTTACTCATCCCCACCTGTTGTTACAGGTGTGTTCCTCATCCCCTACCTGTTGTTACAGGTGTGTTACTCACCCCCCACATGTTGTTACAGGTGTGTTTCTCATCCCCACCTGTTGTTACAGGTGTGTTCCTCATCCCCACCTGTTGTTACAGGTTTGTTCCTCATCCCATACCTGTTGTTACAGGTGTGTTCCTCATCCCCACCTGTTGTTACAGGTGTGTTCCTCATCCCCACCTGTTGTTACATGTGTGTTCCTCATCCCCACCTGTTGTTACAGGTGTGTTCCTCATCCCCTACCTGTTGTTACAGGTGTGTTTCTCATCCCAACATGTTGTTACAGGTGTGTTCCTCATCCCCTACCTGTTGTTACAGGTGTGTTCCTCATCCCCCACCTGTTGTTACAGGTGTGTTCCTCATCCCCACCTGTTGTTACAGGTGTGTTCCTCATCCCCCACCTGTTGTTACAGGTGTGTTACTCATTCCCACCTGTTA
The DNA here is from genome assembly GCA_964017155.1 of Oasisia sp. SBJ-2009. Classification (NCBI taxonomy): domain Eukaryota; kingdom Metazoa; phylum Annelida; class Polychaeta; order Sabellida; family Siboglinidae; genus Oasisia; species Oasisia sp. SBJ-2009. Next base: position 38,706,719 of record OZ024865.1, read on the forward strand.
TTACAGGTGTGTTCCTCATCCCCCACCTGTTGTTACAGGTGTGTTACTCATCCCCCACCTGTTATTACAGGTGTGTTCCTCATCCCCCACCTGTTGCTACAGGTGTGTTACTCATCCCCCACCTGTTGTTACAGGTGTGTTCCTCATCCCCTACCTGTTATTACAGGTGTGTTACTCATCCCCCACCTGTTGTTACAGGTTTGTTCCTCATCCCCCACCTGTTATTACAGGTGTGTTACTCATCCCCCACCTGTTGTTACAGGTGTGTTACTCATCCCCCACCTGTTGTTACAGGTGTGTTCCTCATCCCCTACCTGCTGATGCTGGTGGTGTGTGCCATCCCCCTTCTCTACCTTGAGGTCACCATGGGTCAAGTGATGCATTGTGGGCCGGTTGCAGCATTCTCCAAACTCTGCCCACTCCTACAAGGTGAGTTGGTTCTGTCAGAATCTGTCTCGCCCTGTCTCTTAACAGCCAGTTGAAACGTTTTATTGTCAGTTTTTATTGACTTATTAAATTTTAGCTTCACATGTATGCTATTTTTATATAACTTTTTAGTGTATTCCGACAATGTAACAAACACAATGATATTAATATGATGTTACCAAGCCGGACTTGTCCAAACATGTAGTTACAGTTGGCACTGTTACATATCTACATTGAGAGAGAGACAGAGAGACAGGCAGAGAGAGAGAGGGGTAGGGGTAGGGGTAGAGGTAGAGAGAGAGAGAGAGGTAGGGAGGGAGGGAGAGAGATATGGAGAAGGAGGGAGGGAGAGAGAGAAAGAGGGAGGGAGAGAGAGAAGAGAGGGAGAGAGGGGAGGGAGAGAGAGAGAGAGAGAAGAGAGGGAGGGAGGGAGGGAGGGAGAGAGAGAGAGAGAAGAGAGGGGAGGGAGAGAGAGAAGAGAGGGAGAGAGGGAGGGAGAGGGGAGAGAGAGAGACAGAGGACAGAGAGCGAATGAGTGAGAGAGGCAGGAGCATATAGTTTTATAGTGTTTCTGTTTGTGTAGTTTACATGTGCATGATGACGGGTAGGGAAGTGTGTATGTATTGCTTGCATGTTAGTCCACACAAAAGTCTTGTTTTTTAATGTTACTTGGTTGTAAACCGAACTGAATCTGAACTCAACTGAAACAGAATATCCCTCTCTCTCCCTCTCTCCCCCCCCCCCCCCTCTCTTCCAGATAACTGACCAGTGAACATTGCTATTTCTGTTCTAGTGAGCTTCAAAGAGACCACTTCACTATTCTTAACTAACATCTTTCTTGTGATCAGTGTTATGCCAACAATACTACTAAAGCACGATTCCTATGCACAAGATTGTGCGAGTGCTCCCTTGGAGTTAAATTATAAAGACATGATTTTATCTTGAAGAAGTCAGGCTAGTGTCAAATAAAACGTGACTCCTATCTGTTAGAAATCTGACATGACACAAAGGTCATCTAATTGCTCCAGTCACTCATGTTGTTATCTTGTTTTTTTCAGGCACAGGGCTGGCCATAGTTGTGTTGAGTTTTCTCTTTGTCACATACTACAATGTGATCCTTGCCTGGGCCCTCTTCTACGTCAGCAAAAGTTTACAAAACCCTCTACCCTGGGGCAATTGTGACCAGTGGTGGGCGGGGCCTAACTGTTGGCATAGCAACGGGGACAACACGTCAACAGCAAGGCCCAATGACAGCGTTGCGCCGAGTCAGGAATTCTTCGAGTGAGTTTCTTGATTATGTGTACATACGTGTACATTAGTTTATTATTATGAATTTGTGGGAAAGTTTTTTCAGATATTATGTCCAAATATTTCACCTAATTTAAATCTCCATTACACCCCCCAAAATGCATAGTTTAGTATTGTTGAATTATACTACCAGAGTTAAATGTAATTTTTATTTTGTATGTATTTACAGAAATGAGATTATGTTTATCTCCAGCTGTGTCTTGATAACGTAACTCGTAAGCATTGAGATAATATGATTTGTGAATGAACTGAAATATATCATTAACATTTGTGGTATAATTATAGCCAACAATAACATAGTTAATGTTTATGGTAAGTCAATACCAGCACTTCTTTTCTGAGGCTGAATTTTATTTAAAAACAAAATTTCAGTTGTATATGTAACAGTCAGTTACATATTATAGAAATGATAGTGTCAGCAGTCAAAGCACCCTTCATTCATCTCTTGACCACTAGAATACTGCTTATGCGTTTTTAGGTTGATCTATACCTTTGACAAAGATGTACCTCAGAATATGCTTTCCCAGGGTTTTGGCACATTAGAAGTTATCTTATTAATAGTTTTATTATTTACGTGATTTGAATTCTACTCACAAATTAATATTCTGCTACTGTGGATTCTGCTTACTAGTAATGGATTTGCGGATACTAGAATTGATCGAACTAGAATGTAATATAATTGTACATTTTAGCACATTCTTATTCATGTTGTAAGTACTTGTAGTTGTTACACAGAAAACTACCATGATCCATCTGTATAAATTGTAATACTGTTCCTGTGGTATTTAATTTTTTTAATTAAATCTTTTAATGAATGCATTCGTTCATCTATATTTAGCCTTTCATGTCGCCTTCATTAGTTTGAAAACCCTTTATTTGTCAAATACTTTCATACTGATATACATTTTAGAAGCTCGATGTACACATACTGGAGATCCCTATTGTATACATAATACTGTATTTTATTTTTTACCTTATGTTTTATAATTATTTTAATCACTTATTCAATTTTATTTCATGACCTATTTATTTATTTGTATTACCCACTTATCTGTTATATTACTTGTACCCCATACCTGCTTTGGTTGCTTTTTAAGTATTGTACTTTTTTCCTTTTTTAAATTGTATTGTATTTTATGTATACATATGGACTATTTGTCTGAAATAAACATACTACTACTAAACTAGTTTCTGTTCAGGAACCAAGTGTTGAGACAGACGTCGTCCTTGGAGGACCCCGGATCTATCGTCTGGCCTCTTGTGTTTTTTCTTCTGTGCTCATGGATACTTGTTTACCTGAGTTTATGGAAAGGTATCCGGCTGACTGGCAAGGTAAGTCAAGATATTTATTTCTGATAAATGACTTTTAAAGTGGCTGTACCTCAAGTATGTAATGATCAAGAGAAATGTACAGGTAGGTCTAATGAAGTATTACCTGGTGACAGGATACATCAAAGGTAATAGTTGTGTACCTGTGGCAGGTAATGGTTTTTAAAACATTGATGTCAGTTACAATATCAGACAAATATCACATAAATTGTTCAACAAGAAACTAAATGGTAGTATTTTATGGGACAACATAAAAGTGATCCCCATAACACATATATACACTGTACCGGGGTTTCATGGTTTCAGTGGGATCAGGACAAAAAAAGCTGACAAGGTAGTCTTGGATGCCACCTGTCAGCTTTTGTAATACTTAAAAATACCGCAAATAGGGCCTGTAAGTGGGTCAAGATACATGGCGAGACTCCGTGCAACTGGAGCTGATTGGGACCTGGACACATTAATACGTTGTGGTTTCGATAAGCACGTATATCTGACAAGTTGTCTAAATGCACATAATCATAACACATGTATATGTTTGCCCCAAACAGGTTGTACTGCGTGAAAAATGGCACTCTTCATTATTAGTCAACATCGCCAAACACAAGTACTTGCCGCTAATGCCATGGCAACCACCATAATAATCGATTCAAATTCATGATTTCCGTAAGCATTGTCACCGGCAAAGTGTTCTACTGCTTCTGCTTGTAATAATCCTTTGGACAATATAACTAAAATATACTATTTGGGAACAGTTCGATTATTACAACCAAAAACTAAACAAAGTCCTATGTGTTAACATGGATAATATGGATTTCCTGCCCCCAGCCTCGTTTTCGCTCACGAGACTTACACGCCGTATAAGTCTATTTCATGTTTAACTACATTCAGTGCTTCACAATCAGTGTTTCCCCTGGGTAAACTGATGGGCAAAGTGACAGGAGTGAGCACTAAGCACAGAAGGCCCGATGCAACACTGTGGAGCCGGGGGCCTGGCCACCCAGAACTATTTTTAAAACTACCTTAAAAATGGTGCATGTTGAAGGGTATTTTAACCTATTCCCTTGGATATAGAGACAAAACAAATGCATAACTATAAGGTAGCAGTATGTAAACATGTTTATAACAAGAAATAGCTACAAGGTGGCAATTTTGGCATATTTTTAGCGAGGTGGCTTAGAAAAACAGTGAGGTGGCCCACCTCACTCATCATACAGCAGGTGAAATATTGCACACTCCCTCACATTCAGTGCTTCACAACATTGTTTACTTCTTCTTCAGATTGTGTATTTCACAGCGACATTTCCATATGCTGTCATATTTCTGATGTTGGTTCGGGGCATTACGTTGCCAGGCTCCATGAAGGGAATAGACTTCTTCATTAACCCCCGATGGTCCCTTCTAAAGGAGCCAAAGGTACGTTGTTATTATGTGCCTGCCTTGAATGTGCAACGCTTATAAACTACATGTATAGGGATTTTTTCATTCATTTTCATCATAAGATCATGTTTTCAATAAAATACAATCTAACGTCAAATACAGACTGCCCAAATTTGCTTCAACTATTTTTTATTTAAGTGTTTCAAGTGGAAAGGGTTTGTTTATATGACTGTCAAATGGACACTGGATATGTCATCTGTTATACATGTTCTCATTGAAGCCAAAACAATATAAATAGAATTTGACTAATAAATTTGTGTTAAATTAAAGAACATTGTAGCGCTGATATTTTTTCGGTTGTTATAAAGTTTCCGATTGACGTTTCTGCACATGTGCGATAAATGTTAAATCAACAATGTGCAGCAAGTCTATAAAGCATTTTTGGTATAAATGCCACGAGCTGTTCGATAACTCTCCTGTGATGATCACTGCGAAGAGTTGCTTAACATTTTTTTCAATACAATAAAATATTACATTTGTTTAAATCACTGTCACGGATTATGGCGCACTACAGTCACATGATTTACGTTTGTTGTCAAAACATGCTTCAAAACTTGTTTGCCTCGTGTTAATATGCGACAGATAACTTTGCTGAGAGGTTATATACATGTTAACGAACAACCCGTAGTCATCATCATCATCATGCTGTCGGTCGCGAAGCGACAAAGACTGCTTCCATCACTTGACTCTTGCTCTCCATTTGTCTCTCTGCTGTGAGAGTGATGTCCAGGAGTCGATCTTTATGTCTCTCAGCTTCAGGTTTCTCTTGATGGTATCTTTGAACCGGAGACGAGGGCGCCCTCTCTTTCTGTGACCAGAAGACAGTTGGGAGTAGAGAACCTGCTTCGGTAGCCTGTCTGATGACATCCTCATGAGGTGTCCAGTCCACCGGAGATTCTTTCTGATCAGAAGATCTTCCATAGATGGCAGCCCTGTCCGTTCGAGTATTTCCTTGTTTGTCACTTTGTCCATCCAGGTTATCCTCATGATCGAACGCAGATGTCGCATCATGAAGGCATGCAACTTTTTCACCTGTCGTCTGTACACTGTCCAGGCCTCGGCTCCGTATAGGAGGGTGGACAGCACAATTGCACGGTATATCTTGCCTTTAACCCGCATGGACACATGGTGGTTGTTCCAGAGTCTATGGCGTAGTCGGCCGAAAGATGCACTAGCCTTGGCCATCCTCCTCTGTATTTCATCGTCAATGCATCCATCACTTGATATAGTGCTTCCGAGGTAGGTGAATTCCATAACAGAGTTCAGCTTGTTTCCATCAACCATGATATCCTCCTCTCGGGTTCTTGTAGAGTTGGGTTGGTACAGCACCTCGGTCTTCTTGATGTTAATCTTCAGGCCGAACTTCTTTGACGCATTGGAAAAAGCATCCACTATTTTCTGCATCTCTTCAGCAGAGTGTGCAACCAGTGCACTGTCATCTGCGAATAGCAGCTCCCTCATCAGTATCCGTGTAGTCTTGGTCTTCGCTCTGAAGTGTGCGACATTGAATAGGTCAGCGCTCTGTCTGGACTGTATGTAGATGCCATCCCCCATGTCTCGGAAAGCATTGTCGAGCATTGCTGATAGGAAGATGGAAAAGAGCGTGGGCGCCAGTACACAGCTTTGCTTGACCCCATTTGTGACCCTGAACGATTCCGAGACTTCCCCTCCAACATTTACACTCGCCATCATTCCGGTATGTAGTGC
>OZ024865.1:38717925-38852925 GCA_964017155.1 Oasisia sp. SBJ-2009
CAGACAGACAGACAGCCAGACAGGCAAAGACAGCAGACAGACAGACAGGCAAAGACAGCAGACAGACAGACAGGCAGAGACAGCAGACAGACAGGCAGAGACAGGCAAAGACAGCAGGCAGGCAGGCAGGCAGGCAGGCAGGCAGGCAGGCAGGCAGGCAGGCAGGCAGGCAGGCAGGCAGGCAGGCAGGCAGGCAGGCAGGCAGGCAGGAAGGAAGGAAGGAAGGAAGGAAGGAAGGCAGACAAAGACAGACAGCAGACAGACAGACAGACAGACAGGCAAAGACAGGCAAAGACAGCAGACAGACAGACAGACAGACAGGCAAAGACAGCAGACAGGCAGGCAAAGACGGCAGACAGACAGGCAAAGACAGCAGACAGACAGACAGCCAGACAGGCAAAGACAGCAGACAGACAAACAGACAAACAGACAGGCAGGCAGGCAGACAGGCTGGCAGGCAGGCAGGCAGGCAGGCAGGCAGGCAGGCAGGCAGGCAGGCAGGCAGGCAGGCAGGCAGGCAGGCAGGCAGGCAAAGACAGCAGACGGACGGACGGGCGGGCGGGCGGGCAGACAGACAGACAGACATAGAGACATGCAGACGGATGGACGGACGGACGGACGGACGGACGGACGGACGGACGGACGGACGGACGGACGGACGGACGGACGGACGGACGGACGGACGGACGGACGGACGGACGGACGGACGGACGGACAGGCAAGCATGCAGACAGACATACAGACATACAGACATACAGACATACAGACGGATGGACGGCCAGGCAAGCAGGCAGACATACAGACGGACAGACAGGCAAAGACGGCAGGCAGGCAGGCAGGCAGGCAGACAAAGACAGACAAAGACAGACAAAGACAGACAAAGACAGACAAAGACAGACAAAGACAGACAAAGACAGACAAAGACAGACATGATGTGTGTTGTTGTTGTTGTTGTTGTTTCACAGAAGTGTGATGGCCATCTGTGTAGTGAATTCAGCCACCAGTATCGTGGCGGGATTCGCCGTCTTCTCCATTCTCGGGAACATCGCCCTGAACCAAGGTCAAGACATCAAGGACGTCGTCACTGAGGGTGAGGGAGGGGTTATTACTTGCTGCATGCTGTGTGGATCACTACTGTCTGGTTCTTGCCTTGTCAGCATTTACATCGTCCGTCCGTCCGTCCGTCCGTCCGTCCGTCCGTCCATCTGACGTTGACGTTGTATATCTGTCTTTCTGTCTGTCTGTCTGTCTGTCCATCCGTCCGTCCGTCTGACTTTGTCTATCTTTCTATCTGTCTGTCTACTGTCTGTCTAGATTTGTCTGTTTGTCTCTGTCTCTGTATGTATAGTTGTCTCTCTGCTCTGTCTCTAGTCTGTCTGTCTCTGTGTATCTGCAGTCTATCTGTGTCTGTAAATGTCAATCACACTCCTGTTTTCATATTAATTTTTGATTATGCAGTTATGTCATGCAACATAACTTACATCTATCATAAAGTATTGAAAACACAAATAGGTTTTAACGAACCACAACCAATTACTTTAATATTTAACCGTTACATTTTATAATAACCGTGCTGTCTTTCAAATTGCTGTGTTGTCACTCAAATTCCTTAATAGGGAGCTGCCATAATAGCTGTGAAGGTTGTTACCTAGGGGGTACACCTACAAATGTCAACACTATGCAGTCAATAAGGCTTTCCGCCATTCAAGCTGATGATCCTTCTGAGGGAAACAACTGATTCGTCACAATGCATACAATTTTCACCAATCAAAAGTGGTTCAATATAACATATTTGGGCTGTGGGTACGACACAATATTTTTTATTTCTGTTGTATAACATTGCTGCTCAGTACAAAAACAGGAGACACACTCCACTTAATACCTGTCATGCACTTTCTATGCAACTGAATAAATGTAACAGTTCTCACTTTGTGCTTGTCTCTTTCAGAGCAAGCGACATCAGTTCAACTAATGAATGTCCTCTTGTTTTTTACTCATGTTTTCCAGGTCCAGGCCTTGTGTTCATCATTTACCCAGCAGCCTTCAGTGCAATGCCGGCCGGCCTCTCTCAGCTCTTCTCGATTCTCTTCTTTTTGATGCTTACTTGTCTGGCTATCGACAGTCAGGTAACCATAGCAACGAATCAAGTTTTTGGTGGATAAAACACAATGTTTTCTGTATAAATTAAATGTCTTTCTTAATTGGTGTAGTGATGTAAATCTATTAATAAAACCTGTATAGTGACTTGGTAGCAGCATTTGTTATATATATATATATATATATATATATATATATATATATATATATATATAAGTCTAAGTCAATTGTTAATTAGTTTATTCAGTTTGCTTCTGTGGAACTAAGTCATTTGTTAATTCGTTTATTCAGCTTGATTCAGTGGAAATAAGTTATCTGTTAATTCATTTATTAAGTTTGCTTCTGTGGAACTAAGTTATCTGTTAATTTGTCTATTCAGTTTGCTTCAGTGGAACTAAGTCATTCGTTTATTCAGTTTGCTTCAGTATAACTAAGTCATTTGTTAATTCGTTTATTCAGTTTGCTTGAGTGAAACTAAGTCATTTGTTAATTCGTTTATTCAGTTTGTTTCAGTGGAACTAAGTAATTTGTTAGTTCATTTATTTAGTTTGCGTCAGTGAAACTAAGTCATTTGGTTATTGAATTTGCTTCAGTGAAACTAAATTATTTGTTAATTCATGTATTCAGTTTACCTCAGTGGAACTAATTAAGTCATTTGTTTAATTCATTTATTTAGTTTGCTTCAGTGAAACTAAGTTATTTGTTAATTCATGTATTCAGTTTGCCTCAGAGAAACTAAGTCATTTGTTAATTTGTATATTTAGTTTGCCTCAGTGGAACTAAGTCATTTGTTAATTTGTATATTTAGTTTGCCTCAGTGGAACTAAGTCATTTGTTAATTTGTATATTTAGTTTGCCTCAGTGGAACTAAGTCATTTGTTAATTTGTATATTTAGTTTGCCTCAGTGGAACTAAGTCATTTGTTAATTTGTATATTTAGTTTGCCTCAGTGGAACTAAGTCATTTGTTAATTTGTATATTTAGTTTGCCTCAGTGGAACTAAGTCATTTGTTAATTTGTATATTTAGTTTGCCTCAGTGGAACTAAGTCATTTGTTAATTTGTATATTTAGTTTGCCTCAGTGGAACTAAGTCATTTGTTAATTTGTTTATTTAGTTTGCCTCAGTGGAACTAAGTCATTTGTTAATTCGTGTGTTCAGTTTGCGTCAGTGGAGGTGGTTGTCACAGCCATTGAAGACAGTTTGGGGAAACGGACATTAAAGATGCGATATAAGAAAGAGCTCCTTGTGCTGACAGTGTGTGGGGTCTGCTTCCTGCTTGGTCTCCCTTACGTCACAAATGTAAGTCAAACAAACAAATCTTAATATAAATAAACACGTGTGTGAGTTTCTGTTACAATTGTAGAGCACCATGGCTCAGGGGTAGAGCTTCGGACTCTCAACTACGAGAACCCGGGTTCGAATCCTGTGCTGCGGTGTTAAAACCTTGGCCAAGTTTTTTCACTCTACATTGCTCCAGTTCACTCAGCTGTATAAATGAGTACCTGGCTATAGACAGTGGTGGATATGTGTACGAGCAGCCTTCGCGCATTAATTGCAGCAGAGAAGCCGAGATGGTGTCTGAGTGAACAGGTCTGTCAGGGAAGTAATGTGTAAAGCGCTTTGAACGGTCCTGAGGATTGGATACTACCTGCCTTTTTTACAATTATACATGTAAGCATATTGCATATACCCATGGAGTAAGAAACCAATTGATTTAATGATTCATCATCACTATTGTGCAGCCATAGTGTCCAGTGGTTGTGTAAAGACCTCAGCATGTTGTTTCCTCATCTGCCTATCTTTAATTAATTTAATCGATTAAGAACATTTCAATTTTACACAAGAGCAGAGAAAGGAATATGCTATTTTCATGATGAGTGGGTTTGTGTATATATATGTTTACATTTGCAGGGAGGAATATACTACTTCAAGCTAGTTGACTATTATTCATCTGGGCTGTCGAACATGTTAATCGCCCTCTTTGAAGCCATAGCCATTATCTGGTGTTATGGTAAGTCATGTGACGTATTTGTCAAACATATATATTAAATTAGTGAAACAATTATGTGTATATTATTTTTGACAAGGTTAATAATATGCTAGCATTAAATTATTAATATGAAGAGAATGACTGATGAAATACTGAACAGTATGAAGAAATATAAAATGGGATATATTAGGACTTATTTAAAAGTACAATTTATATTAATAATATAACAGCGGACACCTGAGTTATATTCTGTCACCTCATGTCATACAGAGGATGATAGTAAGATTGGTCAAATATGCAAAATTGAAACAAAAAATGTTGTAGCAAAGAAGTGTTGTAAAACGTACCATGAAGAGCACTAATTAATTAATTAATCCATTAGCACTCAGCCGATTTTAAGGCGAAGCCTGTGCATCCTCAAATATTTGACCTAGATGTTTAAAAATATTGCTTGTGCCATTTTCTTTGTTCTAGCGCCTTTATTATTCAATTCTCACAATTGCATGTTGTAGATAATAAAAGTACCTACACACTGGCGTCAAAACTGTGGTTGTAGTTTTACAATATGTAGACCATTTCTTGATTGACACTAAGACATTTTGAATTTTGTTTTTTATTGCCACAAGTTGGGTTTATTTAAAAGAACTTTAAATTATTTACACACTGGTATATAATTTGTTATAATATGTTACACATTTTAGCAGTATACGTGGCCAATTACTTCTTGGCTGGAGGACATTTTTAAAGGTCCAAAAACAAACACTATTGCTGTTAATTTTTTGAAAACGCGGTAAATATGTTTGAGATAGGAAGTATCCAAAATAGCCACAATATAATGTTATATGTCTAGATAGGTGTCGCATTTATTGCATCTCTTAATCACTAGATGCAACCACGTAAACCAAATTCAAACACTGTGCTGTATTCGCTGGCCGGCTATGGCCGACCTGAGGAGATTTGGGGTGACCGTCAATGCCTGACTTGAGTGCTAATCGGTTAATAAATAAATACATAGAATCACACATCACATAATGTTATGTTCTAAACACTTTACTTAAAGTGAAAAAAAAGGCAACAGTTTGATGTTATGCACCTAAATGAGTTTACACAAGCTAGTCATTTGCATCTACAATCAAATTTTTCACATTAGTGGTTTCCTCAGAAAGTGGTCTTAAAATGGGAAAATGTAGCTAAATCACCGACACCATGAACGGGCCCATCTTGGTTCTTGCAACCAATCACAACCCAGCTTCTATCTGCACTTTGGAAAAGTAATACGTCGCGGAATCGTCTGTTGGTTCAGCTGTCATAAGAGAGAGCCAAGCGGTTGACCAGAACTGAAACAGTGGTCCAGTCGATTCGTTGGGACAGTCACAGACACAGCGCGGATGCCAGGCGACCGGGTTGGATTGACCTAACTATGAAAACGACCGCCAGCAGCCGCCAAACTTCTCCTCACTTGTCTTACATATATATACATACACTACGTTATAAAATAAAATCAGTTGCATTCCTCTAACGAAGAAAATCCATAAAACAACCACGCAGATGTCGACGGCAATTTCGTCTGCCGCTGCCCGGTACCGTAAAATCGCTAAAATAAGTTAGCCTTACACAAAATGCCATTAGATGGCACGTTTGTGCGCGCGAATATTTATAAACTACTTACTGCATTCGCACGCGCAAAATAGTTTAATTAATTCTAAATAATATAGTAATAATTAATTATTATCATCACTATGATTTGCAGGAATTATAAGTTTTATTATAATATAATAATATTTTATTTACGCCACATCCATAATTGGTTATGGCGCTTCACAAAATACTGCTATTTAAAATACAATAAGAAGAATACTACCCACACATAATATTTCAAAATAAATAATGAATATATAGGTGTCTATATAATTAACTAAGTGACCTATCAGTATTAAAAAGAACCCATACAAATTCCATAACAACAATAGTGATAAATTAAGGTAAAGGTAATAAATAATTAAAATGGTAAAATAATTACGACGTAACTATAATTTTCATTCAGCACATACACACATTATGCATAAGAAAATATTATTGAAGCTATATATTTTTCTTCTTATGAATTATATTTCCACCACCAGTAACGGCAAGACACTGTATTAATTATCGGGAATTAACAGAATATGAATATAATATGGGAAATACATGGTGGTAGAAAAAGAATGTTTTGGTGTAGTTAAAAATTATAATATTATGTTATTGTTTAGTTATTATTGTTAAAAAACATCGTTTATATAATAATAGCTTGCAGTACACGCAGGATGTTTATAGAAATATTCTTAAAATAAACAATGTGACATCATCGAACAACACGTAATTTCCATACCTCTTTTATGACAATGTTTTTTAAATATTACCTGTGGGTAGCATCTATTTTAATAACATTATATTGTGAAGTGCCACAAACAAATATGGATTTGGTGCTATATGAAATAAAATATTATAATTATATTATAAGAAAACTTAACATTTTCTGAAGATCTTGGTAATGATAATAATTAATTATTACTATATTACTTGATTATTTAAACTATTTCGCGCGTGCGAATGCAGTAAATAAAGTTGATAAATATTCGCGCGCACCACCGCGCCGCCTAACGTTATTTCGTGTAAAGCTAACTTTTATAGCGATGTTACGGTAACCGCAGTCTCCGAGGTCGAAGAGCCTGAGTTGCCGTTGGGATCTGCGATCGAGTTGCTTTTGTGAATTTTCTTCGTTAGAGGAATGTAAGTGATTTTGTTTTATAATATAGTGTATGTATATGTATTTAAGATAAGTGAGGAGAAGTTTGGCTGCTGGCGGTCGTTTTCATAGTTAGGTCGGACAGTACATGTCATTGTTGACACCAGTCGATGCCGTCTCTGGACCAGACTGGTTGTTTCTCTTCTCGTCATTTAAATTTCTCTTGGGTCTTCACCACCACGGACATCTGGTCTGACTGATAGCACAGGCCTTTGTCTTTGTGGCTGAAATCTATATCCAGCCACTTCTGAATCCGTGCTATTTCCGTCAGACGAAGAATCAGAAAATCATCCGTATTATTTACGCTCTTTTGTGAGCGCAAAGTCACAGCGCCACCCGATGGAGTTGCCAAGAAGTAGTACGACAGCCTATCAGTGGCGGGTCCTCCAATACGTCACTGTTTTTCTAAAATGGAGTTATCCATAGACTTTCTATTCTATGTGTTCAAATTTCTTTTTCTGCTAAACCACTCACGTTAAAAATGTAATTGAGGTTGGAAAGTGTTAGTTTTTCTTAGCTCTATTAGGTCCAAACCCTAGCCATTTTTTTCCCTTTAACGAATAACATTAAAAACAACAATTACTGAGGGAATGAATCATTTGTGGTATGATATTTTTCTAGCCCGTGGCATTTTAAGACATCTTTTCTGGTGGAAGTTTTTGAAACGCTGCTTTCTGCTGGCAGGGATGATCCAGGTTACCTTGGCCTAGTCCCAAGGAGGATGTTAGTAGGGATATGCCTCTGGGTACAAGTTGATGATGTTGTCATGTTTCAGGAGCCTTGAAGATGGTGTCACACACAGGCCAGATGACGGGGGCGGTGTCAAGTAGGGTACTCAGGTGGTACCTGGTGCCCTGTTGGTATGTCCTGGTGCCTGTCTTCATCACAGTGAGTACACGGGCCACGTCCCGGAAAAACATCTTGACACTGTTCAGTATTCTAAGCGAATTTAAGGCCACAGAATATTCGGATTCGATTCGATTCGATTCGATTCGATTCGATTCGATTCGATTCGATTCGATTCGATTCGATTCGATTCGTTTCGTTTCGATATACGATTCGTATTCAAAATTTCGAGGATATTCGATTCGATTAAAAAAATTCCAGATTCGTCCCATCCTTACTGGCTAGTCCCAAGTAGATGCTTGATCATTTGAGATGGTGGCAGAGTAGCATAAATAATTGATTATCTTAGACGGTGGCAAAGTAGCACAAATAATCGATTATCTGAGATGGTGGCAGAGTAGCACAAATAATAGATTAATTGAGATGGTGGCAGAGTAGTACAAATAATCGATTATCTGAGATGGTGGCAGAGTAGCACAAATAATCGATTAATTGAGATGGTGGCAGAGTAGCACAAATAATCGATTAATTGAGATGGTGGCAGAGTAGCACAAATAATCGATTAATTGAGATGGTGGCAGAGTAGTACAAATAATCGATTAATTGAGATGGTGGCAGAGTAGCACAAATAATCGATTAATTGAGATGGTGGCAGAGTAGCACAAATAATCGATTAATTGAGATGGTGGCAGAGTAGTACAAATAATCGATTAATTGAGATGGTGGCAGAGTAGTACAAATAATCGATTAATTGAGATGGTGGCAGAGTAGTACAAATAATCGATTAATTGAGATGGTGGCAGAGTAGCATAAATAATTGATTAATTGAGATGGTGGCAGAGTAGCACAAATAATTGATTAATTGAGATGGTGGCAGAGTAGCACAAATAATCGATTAATTGAGATGGTGGCAGAGTAGCACAAATAATTGATTAATTGAGATGGTGGCAGAGTAGCACAAATAATTGATTAATTGAGATGGTGGCAGAGTAGCACAAATAATCGATTATCTGAGATGGTGGCAGAGTAGCATAAATAATCGATTAATTGAGATGGTGGCAGAGTAGCACAAATAATTGATTAATTGAGATGGTGGCAGAGTAGCACAAATAATCGATTATCTGAGATGGTGGCAGAGTAGCATAAATAATCGATTAATTGAGATGGTGGCAGAGTAGCACAAATAATTGATTAATTGAGATGGTGGCAGAGTAGCACAAATAATCGATTAATTGAGATGGTGGCAGAGTAGCACAAATAATTGATTAATTGAGATGGTGGCAGAGTAGCACAAATAATTGATTAATTGAGATGGTGGCAGAGTAGCACAAATAATCGATTAATTGAGATGGTGGCAGAGTAGCACAAATAATTGATTAATTGAGATGGTGGCAGAGTAGCACAAATAATTGATTAATTGAGATGGTGGCAGAGTAGCACAAATAATTGATTAATTGAGATGGTGGCAGAGTAGTACAAATAATCGATTAATTGAGATGGTGGCAGAGTAGCACAAATAATCGATTATCTGAGATGGTGGCAGAGTAGCATTAATAATCGATTAATTGAGATGGTGGCAGAGTAGTACAAATAATCGATTATCTGAGATGGTGGCAGAGTAGCATAAATAATCGAATATTTGAGATGGTGGCAGAGTAGCACAAATAATCGATTATCTGAGATGGTGGCACAGTAGCATAAATGATCGACTATTTGAGATGGTGGCAGAGTAGCACAAATAATCGATTATTTGAGATGGTGGCAGAGTAGCATAAATGATTGATTATTTGAGATGGTGGCAGAGTAGCACAAATGATCGATTATTTGAGATGGTGGCAGAGTAGAACAAATGATCGATTATTTGAGATGGTGGCAGAGTAGCATAAATGATCGATTATTTGAGATGGTGGCAGAGTAGAACAAATAATCGATTATTTGAGATGGTGGCAGAGTAGCATAAATGATCGATTATTTGAGATGGTGGCAGAGTAGAACAAATAATCGATTATTTGAGATGGTGGCAGAGTAGCATAAATGATCGATTATTTGAGATGGTGGCAGAGTAGCACAAATAATCGATTATTTGAGATGGTGGCAGAGTAGCATAAATGATCGATTATTTGAGATGGTGGCAGAGTAGCACAAATGATCGATTATTTGAGATGGTGGCAGAGTAGAACAAATGATCGATTATTTGAGATGGTGGCAGAGTAGCATAAATGATCGATTATTTGAGATGGTGGCAGAGTAGAACAAATAATCGATTATTTGAGATGGTGGCAGAGTAGCATAAATGATCGATTATTTGAGATGGTGGCAGAGTAGCACAAATGATCGATTATTTGAGATGGTGGCAGAGTAGAACAAATAATCGATTATTTGAGATTGTGGCACAGTAGCACAAATAATTGATCATCTGAAATGATGGAGTAGCACAAATAATTGGCAATACGGTAATTTCCTGTCCATATATATATATATATATATATATATATATATATAAGTGTATATATATATATATAAGTATATATATATATATATATAAGTATATATATATATATATATATATATATATATAAGTATATATATATATATATATATACATATGAAGGAGTAACTTTGTTTCTAGGTCCATATATATAATGTGTGAAGTAGCAACTCTCTTTGTTTCTAGGCTATCATGATATTCAACTGGGTTCAGTATCGGCCAGTGACGTATGGGAAATACACTTTCCCCGATTATACGGAGGTAATAGGGTGGGGGATAGCAGGTCTCTCCATCATCTGTATACCCCTGGGTATGATCAAAGGCGTGTTGAATACCCCAGGAGAGAATATATACAAGGTAAGAAAGGTTAAAGGTTGACTGTTATGTCACAAAATACTGTGCAAAGTGCTTTTATCCACGAATTGTTCAGTGGTGGAGTAGCAAAATAATTGGATGAGGTCATAGGTCACATTCGATTATTTATGTTACTCCGCCATATATCAAGGATGATTGTGATAAATTTTCTGTTTATTGTAGTATGATTTAATTTAATTTGGAGAACTGTCGAAGATGAGTACGATGTTTCGACCCATCACGTACTGGTGTCACGTGTGTTGCCTCAGATTCTGAGGCATCACACGTGACACCAGTACGTGAACAAGGCCCGTAGATGACCGGTCGAAACGTCGTACTCATCTTCGACAATTAAGCTCCAAAGTTAGTTAAATTATACTACAATAAACCATTCGTGGAGCCATGAACAATATATTCAAATGTTCTGTTGTATATTTTAGTTCATATGCCCAATGACTTTAACTGATTACAAACTGTTTGTGTTGCTGCTTGGCCAACCATTACTTGGTTGCATACACTGTCAAAACGTCAACGATGCAAAACTGCAGAAATATGTGATCTTTAAATGTTATTAAAATTAATGGTTGCCAGCAGCTGTTTTCGAAAGGTCACTTGAATATGATGGCTGCATCATAATAATTATCAATAAAACTGTTTCTGTTGTGATAATTTAAATCTTCATTTCATGCGAAATTACACAAGCGAAACAGATGCGAACTGCATCACATCTGCAATAACATAAACTACCCACGTAGTTATGTTGCATTCTCAAACATCCAATAAAAAGTACAAGCAAAACAGATGCAAGCTACCTGGGACAGTGGGTACACCACGTCTACAATGCAAGAGTGCAGATAATATTAAACTAGTTCTGGTCCAAACATGCAATTACATAGTCAGATTGATTTTCCCCATTGAGAAGTTGGTTTGTTGATGTAAAGTAACATTAATTATTAATAGCTTGTCCGATGTTAAAAAACTAAATACAACATTTGCATGATATATTTATAAGCTAACATGTTTGTGTTTGTGTGGAAAAAAAACGAAAAAATTATAAATATATAAAGTGCATTTTTAATTAGTTTATATATTTACAAGTAGCAGGCTTAGCCTTGGTCCATTGCGTCACAAAGTACAGTAACTTGGCTACACCCAAATTGCTCACCAAAATAATTTGCGGTTTCACTGGAGAGGGAAGCATGTTTGTGTGTGTCAGAGCTGTATATACATGACACATGTACTGTGAGTGTGTATTTGTGTGTTTGTGTGCGTGTGTGCGTGCGTGCGTGCGTGCGTGCGTGCGTGCGTGCGTGCGTGCGTGCGTGCGTGTGTTTGCACATGCATGCAGTGTTTGTATACACATGGGTTGTGGTGTGTGCAGTATTTTGATTTAATTGTACTTTTGCAGAAGTTGTTTCTTACCTGAATAATCGTTGTGTCTTCAGAAAGTGAAACATGCCCTCCAGCCACTGGAAAACTCCTACGATGTGACGCTGCCGTTGTCTACAAAGGCCGACCTTCCATCTGAACTTGGTACTTTAGTCAAAGAACACATTTAACTTAGGAAAATGTTTCTTGTTAGATCATTAAAATAATTATAGATACTGGTACATAGCACATGGCAGAGTAGCACAGATAATTGATCATTTGAAATGGTGGCACAGTAGCACAGATAATTGACCATTTGAGATGGTGGCGCAGTAGCACAGATAATTGGTCATTTTAAATGGTGGCACAGTAGCACAGATAATTGATCATTTGAGATGGTGGCGCAGTAGCACATATAATTTATCATTTGAGATGGTGGCGCAGTAGCACAGATAATTGATCATTTGAGACGGTGGCACAGTAGCACAGATAATTGATCATTTGAGACGGTGGCACAGTATCACGGATTATTGATCATTTGAGATGGTGGCACAGTAGCACAGATAATTGATAATTTGAGACGGTGGCACAGTAGCACAAATAATTGATCATTTGAGATGGTGGCACAGTAGCACAGATAATTGATCATTTGAGATGGTGGCACAGTAGCACAGATAATTGATCATTTGAGATGGTGGCAGAGTACCACGGATAATTGATCATTTGAGACGGTGGCGCAGTAGCACAGATAATTGATCATTTGAGATGGTGGCGCAGTAGCACAAATAATAGATAATTTCACTGCTAGTAGATTTTGTGGGCACCTTTGGAAATTGGCTCGGTTATTATGACTGTGTTTGATTCAATACAGTCGTATAATTAATCATATTATTTGATAGTTACACATTGAGTGTGTACTGCAGTCATGTTCCTCACTTCTTCACCTTTAGCATGTCCAGATTTGCAGAAAGCTTCACTTAAACAGTCAGTATTTTTATAGACATAGAAAGGAACCCATTATCATGAGACCTGTACAAATACGAATAGATATTATATAGCAGGGTATCGTTTTTGAATATTTTGGTACTTACGTTTGCTTTACACCTGGGGCATCATTAAGACAATGATACGAGAGATTGAATTGTGTAATTATAATAAATAATTTTTTGTTTGCATATATTCTGTTTCGAGTATGATTGTAGCACACTAGAATTTTTTTTAATAAATTGTATTTTTACTATAATGAATGTTGTTAAATGTTGCATTGTGTATATCTGTTTCATGTTCCATTTAATGGGGGCCTGACAAATACAAACAAGTTGTTGATCTATATAACATCTACCATCATATGACACCATAGTTTTGTATTCACGCACATGTGTCTATTGATGAAGTAAATTTAACAAAATCAAAACTTTACATTGAGTAAATATGAGCTAGTCAAATCATATGCAGCTTGAGTGTAATATGGCAGCCCCCAAGGTTCACAGATGTCCAAGTTAGAAAAACATCCTCTAAATGGTATGTTCTTATGTTATCTCATTTGTAGTACAAGCAGTTCAGTTCCCCTTTAAAAGTGTAATGCATCTTGTTCAGTCTACATTGCCTTAGTTCATTCCATGCTGCACAGAAATGGATATAAGTATGTTTTCCTACCCGCTGTAAATACAGCACAATTCACTCAAGCCATATTGTTGTTGGAATGAATAGAATTATGACAATGTGTACAGCATCGCCATATAGATTGGATAATATGGGCCCCCCTCAACTAGGAATAAGTAGGAAATGCCAAACATTACTATAATGTATGCAGCTTCAAAGTGTACAAATGACAATTTGGCTGGAATGATCGATTATCATGTTTTGGCATTTTAAAGAAATTCATTACTCTACTTAGCAGTCGTGTTTTTATAAATTCATAAAATGATGCAAAGGTTTGTGGAAATACAATGTTATATGGAGATATTATGATAAGACAAGCAGAAACTAAGGCTAATAATTTAAATTCCAATGCAAGGCACCATACTATCTGTTGTAGTCGGTTGTCTGGACTCTCGACTATGAGAACCCGGGTTCGAATCCTATCCTGCCTTGCCAAACCTTGGGCCACATTTTTTTTCTTTCTTTCTTTTCACTCATTAATTACAGCGTGGCTGAATGCTTCCCAGAGAAGCCGAGATGGTGTTAGACTGAACAGGTTTACCAGGGAGTGAAGTATAGTGCTTTAAGTAACCCTGACAATGGGATACCGCACTATAGAAGAATTTCGTCTTTACTATATACGGAGTCTACCTCTGCCATATTAGCATCGCTGGAGTTAATGTAACGAGGGACCGCTTCCACCACAAAACCAGTTACATGTCAAGATTCGGCTTCACAGGACGTGTCTTTGTTATGATAATGTGTGTAGTTATCTCAATAAACTTTGTCATTCATGTGGTATCAGTACCTCAAAATTTTATTTTCCTGCTGCTTATTGTTGATTTCGATGGAATGGATCACATATATACATAAGAATATTTTCATGCCAACACATAAAATAATGGAGAAAAATAAACTTTATTCTCAAAGTCAGAAAAATACACGTTCCAATCAATGGCCTTCACTTGAGGCTTCTAACAACATACGCATTCACCTCGTATTTCAAATGCAAATAGTGAAACATACAGTGTATTGGAAATAAATAAATGCTGCACTGTGAACATTCATACAACGTATAGCAGGCATCAACAACCTTGACTATGTTTTGTGCTTACAACAAGTAAAATAACTTAAGACCACACATGCAATGGACATCAAACCGAACGTCAGCAACAGATGAAATCACCGACTAGACTTGATAAAGATCATAATATTGTGTTATTTATAAGGCTGCCTCCATAATTCATTCAGTTCATTGTGATAAATTAATTATAATTCATTCAATTCGTTGTGAAATATGTTCAGTGATGTATACAATTACACAGGTTTAGTTTGCAAATGTCGTCAATAAAATTTACTTCCAGAAGTAAGTCCCACTATGACACAGATGGCCACAAACATGTCCTAACTATTGCACAATGACCAATTGCAGAGGCAGCTTTAGATTAATGTGTATACCTAAATGACAAGATAAAGATGCAATAAATAAGATTGGCTGGTTGATTTACAACAAATTCGTATTGCATAAATAACGACAAATATCGCCATTTTACAGGAAAAGTAGTTATCAAGTAATAATCGGCTTGCGAACAAACTTATCTTACAGATGTACAACAAACACAACATTGCAAAGTTAATATCAGTGCGTTTGCTATTTGCACACGTCTCCAACAGTTGATTATCCTGTAACATATCTATAACTGGCTTATCTCCAAAAGGGTTGATTGCGATGATCTTATGATGAGTTATTTAAACTTCTGCTACCAAAGAACAAAGTAACTGGTCCAAAATTTCATACACAATACAATTGGTTTATGCATTATTATGGCTTATAGCAAACACCCAAAATCTACTGTGCAAGAATTCTCGTTTCTGATAAATACATGTAAAATACTCGATATTACACATCAAAATGAAAGAAGTTTTGAAACAAACATAACTTCTACATAATCCTGTGGAAAATATATTTGGTAGGTGGTACCACCAATAAGAAATATTTGGTAAACATCGGTTAAAAATGCTTGAACAACACCAAAGATATGTTATGTTGCTTTGTTTGGTAAAACGTAGTAAGTTTAAGTTGGCAGTCCCAAAAATCACTGCAATGTGGCCATTAAAGAGATACTAGTCATACTACAGTCAGTGAGATATTCACAGCATTGCAAACATAATGTATACTATAGTCATGTGTCTTCATAACCCGACTCACTATAAAGCAAATTGGACATAACGCGGTCAGTTATGGACCCTGAATTTCTGCCACCAGGGGAAATGGGCGTTACAACTAACAAAAATGCTGTAATAACTGTCACTTGTCAATGAATCTAAGATAGTATGTATGTTTTTTATACCATTAAACCATAAATAATTGTTTATTAACAATCATTAAGCAAAATTACTATGCACAACGAATATAGTATATATATTTAAGTTAATACTGTGAACTTCTCACTGACTGGAGTATCCCTTTAACAGTTTGAGATATGTTGATTTGCTTGCTTAATGTAGCTGTACACAGAAACGTAAGTTTTCCACTGGAATTTTTCACTGAATTCTCCTATTTTAGTATATATACAGGTGATCATTGACGGGAAGAAAATATTGCCATACTAGATAAGATACGTCAGGTGATAAGAAACCAAAATTCTTTGGTGGAAATAGCACTTTGGTGACGATTCAAACCATATCAAACAAACTGAGTGTGGTGTGGTTTTTCAATGTAAAACGTCTTACAAGTAAATTTGAATACAATTTAAGAGACCTACAACAATTTCTACCCGTCTACACCCCCCCTCACCATATACTAACTACGAGCTGCCATATTATCCATGCTGTACTTTGGCCCGACCTTGACCTGCTGTCACCGTGTGATCAGGTCAAAGGTCATGGGCTGCCACGCACTGCTGCAGATACTCCTGGTAGAGTTGTTGCTGTGGAACGAGAAAACACATTGTAAGAAACTGACTGCGATTACAGTAACAAAAATGTAATATTATAACATATCTAAACATGGATCATGTCAGCTTTTTGGCACACAGCTTATCTAGACGAGTCTACTATTATAAAATAGGGGTCTAGTAGTCAGGGTTCCTACTGTGTTCATGAACTATGACTGATTTTATAATAGTAGACTGGTCTAGATAAGCGGTGTGCCCCAAAGCTGACATGACCCCTAAACATTATTATCAGGGTTGTTAATATTAATTAATTTCAGACTGGGCCCGTGTAGCATATCTTGTATGCAACACAGACACACATCCTAACCGTGACCCTAACACAAACCCCTATTTTATAATAGTAGACTGGTCTAGATAAGCGGTGTGCCCCAAAGCTGACATGACCCCTAAACATAATTAGCAGGGTTGTTAACATTAATTAATTGGAGCACTTCAATCATGTATAAAGACAACTCAATGTAGCACATTAACATCGGTAAATGACATCACTCGTCCTATGATGCAGAAACTCACATTTTGGACACGTGTAAAAATGACTGCAGGGAGAAGAGTGTATTTCTACGCTGTAACGGATGTGTGGAGGAAATTGTAAACGGGGACGACCAAAGATGCACTGGATGGATGATGATAGTTGTGCTACGCTAGTATCCCTGGCTGATCGTCTCCATAAAGCTGGGATCACACCGACTAGAAATTATCCTGACTTAATAATGACTGTCATTTTTACAATATTCGTTCCATACCTTTTTCTTATGCACATAGTTTTGAACGTAGTCTGCGTTCTCAGCCAGGGCTTTCTTCTGCCTCCGACTTAGCGTTGGAACACTTCTAAAACAAACAATACTTCCGTAAACACAAGAAGTAACAAATATTTAGCGCAAGAACACGTCTAAAATAAAACAAAACTTTCAGACATACAAGATGTAACAAATACATTTCATCTGTCATGTTCATCTTCATAATTTTGTATAAACCACTGCTTTGCTTTAATTGCATATGCTGCAAGGAGTTTTAAAATATATATATATATATATATATATATATATATATATATATATATATTATATGAATTGACTAATTGATATAGGATTCAGCTTTAAAAAATCTAGTTAATTGAAGGAGCTTTGACTGAAACAACATGAACAAGTTTCTGGAAATTTACAATTCAAAACCATGACATAAAGTGGTATATTTGTCCCTGATCTTTCATCATAAACATTTAAAAATAAAGTTAATTTCAAACAAATACAACATGATGCGTTTCAAACAAAGACTTATAAATTCTCAAAATAAAAATAATTAGGGGTATATTTTCACCATGAATATAGGCATTTTAGCAACCCACTTGCAAATTACAATATTAAAAGGTTACATTCCAAAAAGGCAACACAGGAAGATGTTTAATGCAAAGTGCTTAAAGTATGGAATTTTTATTTATTTTAACAGACAATTTGTGAGCACCATGATTAGCTACTGAAGCCCAAGATGGCAAATGAAAGAACTATTATTGCAATATATATAAACAGAGTCTGTACACATCTGGACATTTGAAATTCAAGGCTATTGAAGACTTTTCAAGGCTGTTTGAAAAAGAAATTCTAGACTGTTTTAATGACATGTGTACTTTTAAGCGCAGTAAATTAAGACAACATTAACATTTTTACTTGGCTAAGAAATCAATGGCTCCAACCACAATGAAATGCTGATTGCCCAATGTGCACAACAGTTATTTTTGTGCATAGGCTTTTCTTTTTCTGGCTGTTATTCATCACAACAATTGAGTCAAAACAATATTTTATTGACCCCAATTAAATTCAAGACTTTTCAAGACTACTTTGTAAAATTCAAGGATTTCAAGGCCTTGAATTTGGTCCAATCAAATTCAAGGCTTTTCAAGACTTTGAAGGCCCCGTATGGACCCTGTATAAATAACACAACATTGGCTGTGAACTGACCTGGAGGAGAGTTTTGCAAAGAGGAAGAACAAGAGGGTGAGGAAGACAACACCGATGCCAACGTAGATCTGGTTGTCTATGTGCATCGACAGCCACGCCTTCTTCAGGGGAACCTACAGCATACAGGGTAACCAATGTATTATACATATTAAGTTAAAACTGTGAACCTCTCACTGACTGCAGTATCCCTCTAAGATATATTGATTTGCTTGCATCAGTTTACCACTGGAATTGTTCGCTTAATTCTGCTATTTCGGTGTATAAAATATACAGCTGATCATTGACAGGAAGAAAATATTGCCAGACTATAAGATATGTCAGCTGATAAGGTAACCAAAGTTCTTTGGTGGAAATAGCACTTTGGTGATGATTCAAACCATATCAAAGAAGCTGAGTGTGATGTGGTTTTTCAAAGTAAAACGTCCTACAAGTAAATGTGAATAAGAGATCTACAACGGTTTCTACCCGTCAACCCTTGTCTTAACAATTCCAATAGACTTGTTCAACCAACTCTCATTCAGCTGCATAACTCGTCAGAGAAGTCAGTCTGATGACTTAGCCAGCTTTTGAATGTCATCTGTGTGAGATGTTAAACAGTGCTGCCACCTGACGGAGCCTGGGTAAACCGGCCACAATTCATGCTTCCAGCTTGCACATTTTTATTTCTGTTTATTTTGTGTGAATATAAGTTTAATGTTGACTACTTTTAATAGTACAGTATTATCTTATATAAAAATATATACCTATTTCAATTGCTATAATTGTATAGTTTAACTCCGCTCACTCCCCGTCTTTACAGAGACGATCGGCCAGGGGTAGTGGCACTACACAATGACCCCTAGCATGCCAGGATGATTCACGTTAGTAATTATCATCCCTGGTTTGGGAGGATTATTCAAAGTAATGAAACAAGACTTGTCCGCCTTAATAATAATAATTTTGTATTTGTAAAGCGCCGTATATCCAGAAATATTTCCGCTCAGAGACACATAAAATACATTGTAACACATACATATTTAAAATGTTCATAATCAGTTAAACATGCACGTAACGACGAAATGTTAAATGATAAAATAAAGCTTCTAAAAATCCTAGTTCATAAGCTAAACTCATCAGCAATAAATAGATAAAATTATAAATAAATAAATAATAAAATATATTAATAACTTAATAATAAAGTAAGTAAAAAAAGTTGCAAAACTATGATTACAGTTAAAATAGATTCATTATAAAATACCCTACATGTAATTCACAAATGCGGCCTTAAAAAGATGTGTTTTTACGTTGGACTTAAGTTCCAGTGAGTCTATTAGGGGATATACTCTTGTCCTCACGGAGTACTCACGAGGTAGGTATTGAGTGTAACGAGGCCATTCTTTCCCAGAATGCTCTCTAAGATTGCCGTTGAGGCCGTGCCGGCGGCGAACACAAGAGCCACCGCTAGAGGCAGCAGCAGTCCTGTGCAGCAGCACAGAGCCCCCCTTGTGCGGGCGCTGAAGTTCCTCGAGTCCATTTCCCTACAACAACATCAACCTTTCTTGTCAGCACGCCAGTCCTTGGGACCTCGTCCAGTGTTTCAACAATAAGGTTCAGTGGAATTTGTACCATTTCAACAATCAGGTTCAGTGGAATTTGTACCATTTCAACAATCAGGTTCAGTGGAATTTGTACCATTTCAACAATCAGGTTCAGTGGAATTTGTACCATTTCAACAATCGGGTTCAGTGGAATTTGTACCATTTCAACAATCGAGTTCAATCGAATTTGTACCATATCAACAATCAGGTTCAGTGGAATTTGTACCATTTCAACAATCAGGTTCAGTGGAATTTGTACTACACAACTACGGATTTTTTATTGTAAATACTGCTAAAAGTAAACTTATTATTTTATTACAACTTTGTGTGTATTTTCGACGTAATATATTCTTACATAACAACATCAAAGCAGAAATAATAGACACAGTGTATCCTCACCCTCAATGTCTTCAATGGACTAAACAAGTGGCCTGAACAGCAAGGCGACCCCATTAGCAGGAATTATTCCCTCTCAGCAAACAATGACCAGTGATTTCACATATTCTGTAAGTGAATTCACGAGTTCAACTGGCTCAATTCACGTGTTTCTGTACGTGAATTCACCGGATTCTGTGAACTAATTTGGTGTGTCGACACGTGTTTACCGTGAAATCATGAGTTTTGCACATGATGACACGTACCTGTGAAACCGAACCAGTTCTGACCCAGTACGACTCGTGTCAAACTCGTGACATCAGGCAGAACATGTGTATTCAGGTGAATACACATGAAAACCTGTACTGGTGGAGCGGTACCAATTATGAACCAGTATAACATGTGCCAACTGGTTCAGAAATGGTTCCTTGTTTGCTGGGTTGTCTTTACTTTTTATCAAACACACCTGTCTTTGGTGACTTTCACGTCAATCAACTCCACGATCTGACGACAGTCCTTTTCGAGTGAGTTGAGTGTGTTCTGTATGGTCTGGTTGATGGTCTTCTCCACGTCCTTACACACCTCCTCGATCTGATTGGCGCATCGACTCGGTTTACCCGCGGGGTTCGGGATGTAGATGGTTGGCATGTCGAAGCTGGTGCGGTTCAGCCCCGGCCTCTTGCACAGCTCCTGAACAATCTGCATCATGACACGCTGAAACAACACGACACACCAGGTGGAGCAGATCGCGATGACAGCAAGCGCCATCTTGTGGCGGTGGAAGGAATCTGTTCAAGGTTTTTTGATACGGACTGTACACACGTACAGTCCGTATCGTTTTTACCTGTTCTCAAATAGCGGATTGATAGAGCTGAACACCACACTTCTTTTATTGTTAAATCTTAACATAATTTTAAATATAATTTTAATATAATATTTAATATAATTTGGACACATTCAATTTTAAATATAATTCATATTCAATAAAACTATTTTTTTTAAATGACATTTTAGACATAATATTTATTGATCAGCTTAACATAATTTTAAGTAGATAATTTATCATTTTAAGGGTACCAACTACTCGAGAACAGCTATGTGCCATATTTATGTTAATATTCAATATATCTCAACCAAATTTGGCATACACGTTCGTTATGTGAACAGCACTTAGTGTGTAAAATTTGAACTCATTAGCATGTGTTGCCATAGCAACCGACATTTTAAAATTACACAGAGGGGTGAATTAAAAAAAATTATTCTGAGTCAATGGTTTCATGTGGATTCATGAAACTGCTCAAATTCATTAGCTAGAATGTCCCTTCATACAATAAGGTGGTTTGAGCTTGAAAGATCTAATGTGTTCTATGCTTGTAAAATGATTTTTCAGAAATAACGTTTTTTGGACGTTGGTCAACTGTAATGTTTCATATCTGACAACTCCATGTAGTCAGCTGCAATGGTCAAATGAGTCTTATTGTGTGTGTCACTAACATGTGAACAGATGGAACAAATTTCAGATGTCTATCTTTCATAGTTTTTTGGGAATAATTATTTGAAATTTCACAAATGTGCAAAAACGTGATTTTGAGAAAATGACAAAAAACGACAGCATGTCATATAATATTGACAGCACACCTAGAAACCACTAATAACCATTAACTAAATCATTTATAAGTGTCTGCATAATGAACATGACTACCAAGCATCAGATTCATATAGGAACAACATTTTATTATTGTGCCAACCTTATTTATAAGTGTGTTTTTGACCCAAAATGCGTGACGAATTGTTAACGTTTTGCCGGTCGACGCCATTTGCTTTCTCATCCTGCAGCTGCCGGAAACGGCGCTGATTGGGCGATGATGCGATCATTGGTGCGCCGGGCGCGTTCATTGGATTAGATATTTACGCGATATTATAATGAGCCATGGATCGCGTAACAAATCCTTATATGGCAGTAGAGGTCGCATACATTTTCCCGAAATAGATGCATATAATTATATTCTAGAACTCCCAGAACACCACATCCGGTTATGTGTAAACTTCCGGACAAGACGGTTACAAACATGGCGGATTTACTAGGCGGCGTGTCTCTGGACTCGAACGTTCTTTTTAGTCATTCCCGGACATTTTAAAATGGCTACCACGGTGGATTTTGCTTCTTGAAGAATGAGGGGCATGTTATAAATGATGTTTTTATTGGTATTCATTCTTGAAATATTGAAATATGCTCTTGCACAGAGCTGTATAAGATACCAATGCATCTGAAAATGACATGATCTGAAAACCGTATTTTTTTTATTTCTCGACCCGCTGGTCTCCTTAAAGGGTATTTTAGATATATTATATTTATTACAGAAGCATCACCAAATATCTTTGCTATCAGGACACTAGTTGGTGTGGTGACACAAAGCATGTGACACAAGAAGTGACACAGACACTATGACGTGACACTGAGACACTACTTGACACTGACCTGTCTGTCGGACTCGTGGCCCGCCTCATCGGCCTTGCTGAGGTAGAACCTCATGATCTCTGAGTGCCTCTCGTTCAGATGCTCCACGAGGTTCAGCGTGCGCTTGCACAGGGCCTGGCCAATGGGGTCGAAGAACACAAAGATCAGGTCAGCCATGTCACCTACAAAAACCACAGATCGGGTCAAAGTTCAGATCTGTCAGATATAAATAAATAAACTTATATAACATCAAATCCAGTTAAAAACTGTTCAGGGTGCTTTACATGTACATGTCCTTAAAAATAATTACTTAAACATATAACTTAGATTAAGTCTACATTATAAAAGTGCATATAGATAGACAGAGTAATAAAAACATAATAAATAAACAAAAATAATACAGAAGGCTAAAAATATAAATATAAAAGGTCAAGTCAGATATTCAGATTCAGAAGACAAACATCAACTATACAGCAACATAACCTCACCTTGAACAATGTATGCCATAACAATATGTGACGTGTTCTAACAAAATGAGTCGTATGGCAGCGACCTTGATTTCAAGAATTTTGGGAATATCTTCAACAACGAACATGACTTGGGAGTTTATTTCGAAAGCATCAAATGGAGTAATAGAAGCAAAATGGCCGATTCTGGAACATTGATGTACTCATTCGAGTGCTTACATGACCGCGAACTTCAAATGCGTTTTTCTCCATTTGAAACTTTCTACCCCAGGCATGTTCAGCGTCCAATAACTTTGGCTGTGTGTGAGATAGGTCCATGATTTGTATACCATTGGAAAGCTGTAAACATCTTCTTTCCAATTGTGTCTAACTGAATTTTTTATATATGACTCATTTCATTACAACATGTCACATATCGCAGGTTAAATACAAAGATCTGGTCAACCATGTCATCTACAACAACAGATTGGGTCAAAGAAAACAAACATCAGATCAGCTGTTAACCTCCGACAACCTACTGAGTTGTAGATACAGCTGCCAACATTTATGACATTACAAGAGACTGACAGTAATAACTAAATGGTTTATGTAATATTACATTACAATAAGTTACCCTGTAGATCATTTTTATCGGTGTATCACTTGACTTGCAAATAAATGTTGACCGACACGTTTAGTAAGTGGTATGACCACTAAAAAGAGTACAGATGACATCTTTTTATCCTGTTTAAACGAGCTCTTATACATTAACAATGTACTGTTTATTACAACGAAACAATTCCTGCCCTGATACATTCAACGCTCAACTTTTCAAGACTAAGTTTTGTTAATTTAACATTACGTTTAATGTTAATCCTGTTGTCGACCCGATTATTTGTGCTACTATGCCACAATTGTACATGATCATGGTTTTGGTCTGCCTCCTGTGTACCTTGTCTTTCGGTTAAAAAACAACCGGTTCATCAATCATGTCTTGTTTTGTCTCCCACAAGGTCCATCAATGAATACAAAATAGATGCCAGACAAGTAGAGTGCTCAGACATTCTGTTTTCCTTATCGTTGCCAACTGTTTTTATTTATGACAAAAATATAATGGCAAAGCATCAAATGTGAGTGGGAATATTTAATATAAATGTCATGTCTAAAAAGTAACGCAAAGCTTGACTGGAGTCAGCAGTATAATTATCACGCTGATGTCTCAAAACCACAACATAGATTTGTCAATGAATGGGGTGCTGGGGTGTTGAAACGCACTCAGTCCCGTGACATAGTCGCGTTCTTTGCGCAAGCAGCACTGTTCATTTATTTTTTCAGTTCATCTTTGAATTTTTTACACTCCAACTATAAGGCATATCCACATTATGTTAACAAATGCTGGATATAATGAATGAATACGGCATGACCAACTAATGCCGTATTCGCCATTAAATGCATGCCATTAAATTCGGCGTTTAATGGCATGCAGATCGACTTCATAATAGCACCACCTGGATGATTAGTTCTGTAGGTTCCCCACTGAACTGACCGAGTGTAATTCTGAAAAACCCTGACAAAAACTAAACAATAATTTTGCTGGTAAAACAGTTTCCCCCCCGAACAACACCGGGCAACTGAGCCAGTGGGTGATAGGGTGACATACAGCGCCACCTACATCCAGATTTTATTCGTAATCTTACTATTTTGTATGCCCTCTAATTCTATATATATTTGTTTATTATTATTATTTGAAAGGTTTTATGTAATATATTACTTAATTATTTATTGCACCTATACCTTTTAGATTAACTATCCTTATATAGAATTGTATTTTTACTCTTTAATTCAATTTACAGTGACTAATTGTTGTTTAGCTTTTAAATTATTTAACTGAATATTGTAATGTTTTAATTTCTCTGTATATTTATTATTATTATTATTGTATTGTAAAGCGCCACAGAGCACCGCGTGATTATGGTGCTATATAAATATTGTATTTTATTATTATTATTTAAGTGTCACAGCGCCACCTACCGAGCCAGGTGATTGCGTGGTTGACGTCAAACGGGTACTTCATGTCGCCGTCCACCAGCCCCGGTGTGTCAATGAACGTCACGAGTGAGAACTTCTTCTGTTTCGACGTTGATATCTCCGTGCTGAGGTAGTCCACCACCCCTGTGAACAACAAACACAATCAGAATAATATGGTAGGGCTGACACCAAGGTGAAGACATGCCCACCAGAGGGCGTGGCAGGGCCCTCCAAGTTGAGGGGATGTCCAAGAGAGGGCCTAGCTGATCACATGACAGAAGGTTTCCTGCCATTGGGGAAAAGTATAAATACGAGCGGAGGGAGAGACACGAGGAGATTGGAGAGACTGAGATTGTGAGAGTGACACGTTGGTTCAGGGAAACAGTTTGTGCGTAGCCACGTGGCGCGTGATTTGTACTTTTATTTGAATTATACTTTACTGTTAGTTTATTACATTTATTATTTCAATTATAAAATAAAGATTGCTCCTGGCGAGTTTGATATAAGGTGTTTGTTTATAGGTCTCTTACAACAGTACAGCGTAAGTTATCCATCAAGTTGATCCACTTTATTTACTCTGCCGTTGCCTAATTATAATTGATCTAGGCAGTGGTACGACAATAATATAATAATATTCTGACAGCATGTTTTTGTGTCATAAATCTGGCAATTATAACCATTACAGCACTATAAAGATTTGCTTGAAAAAAGTTAAAATAGAAATACGTTTGCAAATTAAATTGATCAGTATAAACTGATCAACATATATTATAAATAATATTAGTCACAATAGTACTAAAATATAAATAAATATAAGTTAACTATATTACCAGTTAAAATAAATAAGTAATAAACTTGTTGATAAATAGTAGATACTAAAATGTTCACATCGTAAAACGGTTCGTTCGAAGTGAAAACGCTAGTTTCAAAAGAAGTTGTCAATTCTACTTAGCATTACTGTATCATTCATGCACTCCACAAATAACGTCTCCTGCGCGAGGACTTAAAATAGTGTAGGCCAAGGCCCTAATAACGCCCACAAATCAACAGATGTTGCCGATGACCTCGTAACAATTTCACTGCCATTCACTATCACCTATAAACAGCACGTATGCTACCGAGCCAATCAGTATAATCGCTCCAATAATCAATACTTGGGGCGTCACATACACAACACATGGTTTCACCGATTCCACGAAACATCAATTTAGCCGCGAGAGTACGATCGCACTTTATTTTACAAGTGTCGGTTGTTCCGTACCTGCTTAGCTGTAACAAAACCCAACTGGTCTAAACTGGTTCATTTATAACCACACAACATTTGTACAGATTTATATTTGGAACAAGACCCAACCATTCAGCAAGCAATATATCTGGACCAATATCGAAGTACCCTAATCTGCACAGCACCCATATATTCTATAGTCACTCAACTGATACAAGACCCATCAGTTATTTTCATTTGGAAAGAGACTCAACTATCCTAAAATCTGTCCTACAAATAAAAGCCCTGAATTTATTAACATAAATAATATTAGTCATAATAGTACTAAAATGCAAATACTAATTAATACAAACTAATATTAAAAGTTATAAATAATTAATTAATAAAATAGTTGATAAGGGACCAAATTATTGCCAGTCACACATGTTTTGGTGGACACATGGATGTTAAGCCAGTTGACAAACTTTGAATGTGTCTGATGACCTGAAATGGACTACAAACACACATGTGACACCATTTCAAAGGCATAACTGACGATATCTATGGTTTTTAAACACCTTTTTTTGCTCCTTAATTTTTTACCTGTCCACCCATATTTCTACCTGTCCATGACGGTTTTTACCCATCCAAATGACGGGTGGACAGGTCTCTGCATAAAGCTATGATGTAAAGTGAAACTGCTCATTTAAAAAGAAGTGTCTTCGGTTGCTCTTTGACAGAACTGTGACAGTCTGTGGCTGGCTAACCACCACGCCACCTCATTCCACTTGAACTGTCCTCCCAGCCAGGTGGGAGGTGTAGAGTGTAGGCAACCGGTCCACAGCCCTTCACTTGGCAGCTCCCAGCCTTATACGGGACAGCCGCCAGGAGAAGACCCATGGACCTAGTCACACCTCTCCTGTCTCCAGTGTGTCATGTGGTCCTTACTGTCACCAGTGTGTCATGTGGTCCTTACTGTCACCAATGTGTCATGTGGTCCTTACTGTCACCAGTGTGTCATTTAATCCAATGTGCCATCACCAATATGTCACCTAATTCTGTACTGTCACCAATGTCACATATTGTGCCTGCTGTCACCAATGTGTCACATTGCCATTACTGTCACCAATGTGTCACATTACCATTACTGGCACCAATGTGTCTTCACAAGTGTGTCACGTAACTTCTATTGTCACCAATGTGTCACATAACCATTACTGTCACCAATGTGTCACCACAAGTTTGTCACGTAGCTTCTATTGTCACCAATGTGTCACATAACCATTACTGTTAACAAATGTGTAATGTAATCCTTACTGTCAACTAATGTGTCATCACAAGTGTCACGTAACCTCTATTGTCACCAATGTGTCACAACCATTACTGTCACCAATGTATCATCACAAGTATGTCACATAACTTGTATTGTCACCAATGTGTGGCGTAATCCCCAACTGTCACCAATGAGTGACATCACCAACACGTCACATAACAGCTGTCACCAACATGTCATGCACTCAGTCCCATCACTGTGACTTAACACAGAGACTCACCCACCATCTTTCCACTGGGCCCGAATATGTTTTAGGTGTGTAGAAGTCAGACAGATGGAAATTTGAGGACCCAAAAACCTCACACATCGTTGACTCTCGCTGACGTGTAACATAATCACTGCCATAACCGACATGTTGCATAATTATTCTGTCACCGCCATGTCACATAATCACCAATGTAGCCAACACGTCACATAACCGCAGCTGTCACCAACATGTTACTTCCTAGTCACACACACAGCAAAGCACTTGAGGCCCCTGACAGCTCACAAGTGCTCTTTTGTCCTGTGAATGTCAAACAGAGTGACACCTGTCAGCATATCTGGGTCCCTAATGTGTAGACCCGCTTCAATATACAGTACACATCTGTATAGCACCATATGTCACGGATACACATCTTCTCACTGATACTAAAATAAATGATAAGTTAATTTAACACGTTAATTTAACACGTAGGTGCCAGCTCCTAGGTTGTATTTTTTTTCATTCAATTTTACATTATAATGACAACAACATGCATGTTGAAGGCTTACCGCCAGCCAATTTGTGTTTAGCTGCCTTATTAAGCTCGGTACAATGTTCACAATTTGAAAGATTCCGCCTGCAACACGTTCAAATGGTGCATAAAACACCTGATTTAAAAAAGTAATTGACAATAATGCTGAGGCAACCAGAGTTAACCACACACAGTACCCTTTGATGTTTACCTTTCTACATTATAAACAGCAGACTCCACGTTACAAATGACTGCCCTGTCAATTCTGGGCAGAGGAGTTGGCACCCTCCGTTTAGTTAAAACAGATTGAAACGTTACAACAAAAATTTCGATCAACAAACAAAACGTCGTTTCTGCTACTAGCAATTGTACAAAGCGAAGTATGTTTCCAACAGTTTCATGATTGCTGATTCAACCAAGGTGATCCTGAGTTATGGGACGGGGGGTGTACATGCCCCCGTCTGAATTTGGGAGTTTCCCAGACAGCTCTTCACCAGGCAGCTTTTGTACAACACACAAGGCTACCCAATGAGAAGCCGCGGGGCCACTCCCTTCTCCCTTCTACCTTCTCCTACTCAGGTCCTCCCTCCACGGCTTCCATTTCCCGCTCCTGGTAGGACTCAGACCACAGTTGCATTTTCCATAGGCAAACATTATAACGTTTCCTTCATTTCCTACTAATCTTGATGAGATCTGTTATTGAAAATTTCACAGCATATTTACCCACCATAGACAGAGGATCAGTGAAAAATGTGTGAACTTCTCATACCGCAGGCTCCTACAAACGTCTTTCAAACCTTACACCCCCCATGGATTGCCCCTGATGACATCACCAAGCAAAATGACAACCTGCTTAATAAGCAGAAATGCACCGAATGACAGCTGTCATAATTTGACAGCTCTGATGTCACACTGCACAAAAACAGAATTTCTACTCACTCCACACTACATATGTGCTCACAGAAATTCAGACAACCTGCATAACGCTGCTTTTATAGGGCACTCTTTAGTCGGGTAATGGCGGATGAACACCTTATTGTGGTCTTACATCAGTTCATCTGACATTCAGGTATCCCTCCTTCTGGGGTAGGTAAGTTGGCAGCATTACTCCATGCGTAGTTGCCGTCTTTCAATTTCTATTCGGAGTTATAACCCTCAAGATCTCAGTCATCTTAAAGCTTCGTTTTATTTCAGCAGAAAGATTCAAACTTGAGAACTGTTTATTCAAACATCGTCTCAAATGTGTTTTGAAAACTATCCACCAGATGGCACTACCACATGATATCCATAATGCAGGTTTTTTTTGGGGGGAGGGTTTTAACTGAAGGTTTGGCTAACCCAAATCTTAAGAGTTATATGATTTATTCCTCCGATCTACCTTTTCAATGTATAAGACATTGGCTTTGGTGATAACTAAGCCAGATGCAAACAAAATACCAGGAATAAAAATCATGAAATAAAAATTACACATCTAATTCGCTCTGTGGTGTACTTATTGAGGCCAAAGAGTGGCACAGACTGAGGCCAAAGAGTGGCACAGATTGAGGCCAAAGAGTGGCACAGATTGAGGCCAAAGAGTGGCACAGATTGAGGCCAAAGAGTGGCATAAATTGAGGCCAAAGAGTGGCACAGATTGACATCACAGATTAGACGATTAACACATAAATGGGATGATGCAAAAAATTTAGAATGTAATATCCGTTAGGTAATCACATAAACTCTGACACTCACCTTCAATCTGCCGGAGGGGTTCAAAATGGGGGTACAGATGGAGGGTGGCATTGCCCTGTGGGAGGAAAAAACACAGGTTAGAGACCATTGCACTCCATATTATTTGGAAACTTTTACATTTTTGTTGAGATGAATCTAGCATTAACCATTGTGTTTATGTAGTTTCAAAACAGTTTTGTATCCAAAAAAATTAAATCTACATGGATAGAACATAATTTTGCGATCTTCTTGAACTGAAACAGGAAGTCCACTACAGGATCGGTGTTGTTCAACGTTCAACGTTCAACGCTGTATTTGACAACAACATCCTAATACAACCAGGACGTGACGTTTGCGAACACAACCACACAAGAACTGGGTGACTTTGCTGTAGAACTGGTCACATATCTGCTAATCAGCACACATAAGATTAACTAGTATGGATTATCATTATAAGATAAGTCACTGGTTCAGACAGTAACACATGCAGAGGTGACAATAAGCCTGCAGATTTGGTGATATAACCACGTTTTCACCAATGTTTACATAAAAAATCTCCACAAACTTCAGCTTTGGAATCAGAATCTACCACCAAAGGCAAGGCACAAATCTCAGTAGAAAATACACGGAAAAATTCCCTAAAATTTGGGAAATATACCCTTCATTTGAAACATTATTTAAAAACTCTTTCAATATGTGGTTCATGGTGTCTGATCATAACATGCAACTCTACCTTATAAGAATATGAAAATGTAATCAAAATTCCATCAATAAGTTTCTAAATGAAAATACTTCATCACTAGTGGCTGGTTCTACACCAATGCTGCGGACAATAAATATTATTTGACACTTGTGTGTCACAGGCACAAAGTAAAATGACAGTCACCAGCAATGTACACCACTTCACAGGTTCCTGTGACATTCAAGCCTCAACCACAGACGTTATCAGAATAATCACAGACTATCTCAAGTACAAGGTCAATACCATGAGTACATGGCCAAGCCTGCAGATGTGACGTCATATGTCCTTCCTGTCCCACATCTGTCACCAGCCTATGTCCTTGTTGGTGACAAGAGACCATATTGCATAGCAGAGGTCAGGAGACCATTACATTTTCATTAACATAAAGAGCTCTTAAGGAAAATTCATCCTTAAATCAATTTTTCAATTAAAGGGGTTTTTTAAAACGGAAATATCCATTTCCTTATTACAGAGGACACTATTTCAGTAACACACCAGTGCCCAGCTGGCGTGTCATGATGTTCACAGTTTTCAAGTATCCAAGATCACTGTTACGGATAAAAATGTATTTTAATGTGCAAAATTGGGTAACAGCTCTTAACAACTTAGTGAAATGGTCGCCGTCATAATAATTATGTTTCCAACATATTGCCAAGGGTATTTGAATGGTATCTGAATGGTTTTTGAATGATATTTTGAATGGTATTTTGGATTCTTTGTACCGTTCAATGGATTGAACGGTATTTTAAATTACCGTTCAGAGTACCACAGCACCATTACAAAAAAGAGCCAATGGTATACCACTGATTACCACTGAATACCATTCAGTATCAATGATATTTCAGCAGGACTCAGTGGTACTTTCAACAGTAATTTAAAATACCATTCAATACCACTGAACGGTACAAAGAATCGAAAATAACATTCAAAATATCATTAAAAAAACCATTCAGATACTGTTGGCCATAATACCCCCTAGGACCATTCAAGTACCATTAAAAAAAACATTAAAAAAAACAATGGTATTTGAATGCTATTTTTTTGTAAGGGATGGTTGGGGCAAAGGCTTCAGTGTACGGTTTATAAATCCGTTTGTCTTGCCTAACAATACTTATGGAGGTATTTGAACCCTCAACCGTCATTAGCCATCAAATATATTCAATTTATTCATAACTATTTTTACAATGCAAAAAAGTCCCACCTCAATGTCAGCCATTTTGTTTACCCCAAACACGGATGTAAATTACCCTTTGTGACACATATTCATGCTGTTTATGTTTCTGTGGCATTGATGTGACAAACATGTTTCTATCACGGACAAACGTGTTTCTATCACGTGGAAGGTGGAAGGGGAGTGACATGTGGTCACGTATAGCCCCCCCCCCATCCACACTTGCTGAAACAGGTTCTGTTGGAGTCACATACACATCTACAGCATTTCAGAGCAAAGTGCAGACACCCTGTGTCTCAAGCCACAATCAATAGGACTCAGACCACATTTGCATTTTCCATAGGCGACCATTATAACGTTTCCTTCATTTCCTACTAATCCTGTGGTGCTCTGTTATTGATAATTTCACAGCATATCAACCCTCTATACACACAAGTTATGTAAAAAATTCGTGAACTTCTCATACCTCAGGCTCCCACAAACTTCTTTCAAACCTTACACCCCTCCATTTCTGCTTGAACCACCCAAGGATTGCCACTGATTACATCACCAAGCAAAACGATAACTGTATTAATACGCAGAAATACACCGACTGACAGCTGTCATGATTTGACAGCTCTGATGCCACGCTACACAAAAACATCATTTCTACTCACTCCACACTACACATGTGCTCACAGAAATTCAGACAACCTGATGGTGTTTTTATAGGGTACTCTTTGGTCGGGTAATGGCAGACGAACACCTTATTGTGGTCTTACATCAATACTTCATTCAGTCCATCCACAAACAGTCTGCAAATACCGAGGTCATAACCATTCTAATATCTGCATTTTGTTAAACCAACATTTTATGCAAAACACAACGAGAACTGATATTCACTTACAAACCAATAATTATTATACTCTTCAACAAACAAAAATGACTACTGAATTCCCAAAATCATTGCTTTGATTCTTCAAAATGGACCACCACCGAAACAATCTGGATTTTCGTTCTTTATTTATATCTGAAGAATTTTAACTGCTCACATTTTAGCTACTCCATGTATAGACAAAACAATGTCAATATTTGAACAGCCAAGACACTGCAAATTGTACTTCCATAATATTTACACTACATGATAACAATAAAAAATTTGTGTTTGCAATTTGCAATATTAAACCATGTTATGTAAAAACTAAAATTATCTGTAATCAGATAGCTAAAAATTGACTTACTTTGATGTAAATATTGACACATGTTATATCAGTCATATATCACATATTTTAACATCTGTTACAAAGTAAATTTATTTAATTAAGAAATATGTTAAAAATATATATGTAATATATTTCATTTTGAAATACTCTTGACTTATTAATAGCAAAAGTCCTAGATGCAGACATGACTCAGCTCTATCGTATATTCTATAATTATTACGACTATATCGTATATTACACATTTGACTAAATTATTATTATTACTCCTTTGTAATCACTGAAGACATGAATAGAGGGAGGGGAGGGGGTGTGGGACATTCCCCCCTAGCCCCCTAATAAAATTAACACCCTTCCCTAAAAGTAGCTGACCAAATCCCCCAGGACTTGGAACAAACATGGGTGCTTGACCATTGGTCAAATGTTTATCAATTAATTAAGAGACCCTGGAATGTCCAGTTGGTCACACTGCTGGGGTCATTCACTGGTCACTCACTGGCTGGTGCTGGTCAGCACTAGAGAGGCTTCAGAGTCCACAAGTGTTCTATTTACATGTCATGTGACCACTCTCACTCTCACTCTGTGCACTGTTACTGAAGTTGTGGGGGAAAAGTAACACCGTAAAGTAACTAGCAAAACATTTTTGTATAATTAATATTAGTTTAAATTAATACATAAAAATATTCCTGAATTGTAGAAGATTTCATGACATAAAAATGAATGATATGGAAAAATTTGAAATGTTCTAAAAGCATGAGAATATTTTTTTAAGATATCAAAAATGCAATCAATTCAACATGCTGTCTAGAAAATGTATGATTTATTTCTTGATTCAAAAGGTGTTGTTTACTTTCCCGTGACTACCATCCTGGCGAAGTTGCAGTACTTCTTGTCCGGTGAGTGTAAAATACAGTCCACTGAGACTTGGGAAGAACTAGGGTCCTAACCAGTTCCCAAGAGCAGCCACTAACCGTTTGTACCTAGTAACCCCTTGACCCAGTCTGTTCTCACAGAAATGTTACAACCAATGAAAAGGCGACTCTGTCACAGCTATCTGAGGCAGACCCGCAGGAAGCATTCAGCTGTGCTGTTATTAACGCACAAAAGCTACACGTTCAAGCAGCATGTTATCTGTTTCACAAAATGGGGAAAACAGTGAACCAGACATCCGGGTATAAAACAAAACCATCCAGGTGCAAAATGGCATCAGGGGCAAACAATGGAACGAGTCAGATATCACATCGAACAAAATAGTCACCCTACTCAATGTCACACAGTCAAGGAAGGAAACACAACCCCGGCTATTGAGGTCCCATCGCCTGTCACGTAGCACTTGTGTCAAAAATAGATAATGCCAATGACACTACCAGCCACATATGCATACCAGTTAGTCCGTGCATACCACTTATGAGATGGTTTCAAGTGCTGTTGAAGGTTATATGTGTCTAGATTTCAGGGCAAGCGAAAGGCCTGGTAGTTAGGTTACAGATCTAGAACACACTGAATCCAGTTCTTTTCATACATGAAAGTTATACTCGCGTAATTTGTAGACCCATATCTCTCTGTCTACTCATGCAATTTGAAGGCACACACACCTAACTGTTAAAGTGCACCACATTTGTACAACTAACCCTGTACAAATGTGGTGCACTTTAACAGTTAGGTGTGTGTGTGTGTGTGTGTGTGTGTGTGTGTGTGTGTGTGTGTGTGTGTGTGTGTGTGTGTGTGTGTGTGGGTGGGTGTTGTGTGGCGGGGGTGGTGTGTGTGTGTGTGTGTGTGTGTGTGTGTGTGTGTGAGTGTGTGTGTGTGGCGGGGGTGGTGTGTGTGTGTGTGTGTGTGTGTGTGTGTGTGTGTGTGTGTGTGTGTGTGTGTGTGTGTGTGTGTGTGGGGGCGGGTGTGCATGTGTGTGCGTGCAATTGCATGGATCTATAAATTACACGAGAATAACTTTCATGTATGAAGAGAACTGTGGATTTAGTGTGCACTAGATCTGATACCACTGCAAGTCTGACGACTGTTAATATCATGCATTGTGGATTAGACACACTGCATTAACTGTGCAAATATGGTGACACTGTAAGGCTGTCGACCTGTGTAGATGTTTGTGTGTCCATTGCGGGGTCACAATGACCACAGTTCCCAACTCCACACACCTGTCACCAAGCAAGACTACGTCACCATAGGTGACAATGACACAAGTTGACATTTTGGTGACATTGGGTCGAAACTGAAGTGAACATCTATCACTGAAGGGAACCCATTCACACCGACACTGACACAAAGTGAATTCTCACTGGTATTGACGTGAAGATGACTGCAACACCCACAATGAAATAAGCCATGTCGAAAACAGTGACACTGATTCTAAATTAAAGTGACACGTCACCGACACTGACCGTGAGAGACTCCCTCTTTCGTCCACTCGTGATGAATGTGAAGCCTTGGGTTTCAATGGCCACACCTGTGCGCTGGACATGCTCCTCGATGTACCTGAAACAGGTAGGCAGCTGGTCACTACAGGTGTGGCAACGTCCAGGGAGTTGGACACATGACATTTAATACAACAACCATACAATATAGCAACACAATAACACACTGATCATAACAAAACAACATTTCTTAACATGCATATTTTACAAATTATGGTGCTCTGACACAACCATAATTTTGATCATAAATTGTACACTGCTGGGAAGTTTTCAACAACAGCGCAATTACTACACAAAAGCAACAAACTTAGACACTCACCACTGCCAAATGCCTGCTACTCATTTACACGGATGAATGAACAATCATTCAATTAGAGTCACCACCACTAAAGCAATCACACCCACCTGCGAAGTGACAAGCGCCACTTGTACATGTATAGCTATTAGCTAGCTATTCACCAACATACCTGAGGCCATGGGTAGTAAACCCTCAAATGCCGACATAAACCCCGAGAAAATCACCAGTCACGACACACGCCCTACCCTGTCAACCTCCATGGCGACACAACAAACCCTCACAAGTATCCGCACTGAGATTACCCCAAGTGGGGGTACGCAATACTGGATCTACTGAGCCTGCCAGTGTGGAGTTCACACGTGATGGATAGTCCCCTCATTGAAACCAGGAATGACTCATTGGCATACAATGAATACCAACAGCCTAAGACGTGACTCAGCTAGGATACTCACACAATCACATGATGGCCTGAGTCTAGTTATAGCTAGTATGAGCGAGAGAAGTAGACGGCCAGCCCTCAGCGTGGCAGGTATGTGTCTACCGTACAGCTCCTAATAGACGCACAGGGTCCCAGCAAACAATGACCCGTGATTTCACATGTTCTGTAAGTGAATTCATGAGTTCAACTGGCTCAATTCACGTGTTTCCGTATGTGAATTCGCCGGATTCTATGAACAAATTTGGTGTGTCGACACCTGTTTACAGTGAAATCATGAGTTTTTCACGTGATGACACGCCACCAGTGAAACCGTACCAGTTCTGACCCAGTACGACTTGTGTCAAAATCGTGATGTCCAACAGGCAGAACACGTGTATTCACGTGAATACACATGAAAACAACTACTGGTGGAGTGGTACCAATACACATGGAACCAACAACTGGTTCAGAAATGGTTCCTTGTTTGCTGGGGTGCTCTTTGAACCAATACAATATTTCGGTATTGCGATACTTGCTAAACATTCAGTCAGTATGTACAGTAACAGAGTCGCCTGAGAAAAATGCATCTAAGAGTGTCAGATATGACCTATTTAATACTAACTTTCGAAGTCGGAACTGTTTCTAATTTCACATGATAAGCAGATTGTTTTGATGGATGCAAGGCTGTAAGCACATACATTATTTGTTGGCAAATTGAAACTAAAAATGAAAATTTTACATATGGTGGCAACGGTGAGTTACCGATGTATAGTATATAATACTAGTATAGCTTTATACTTAGATGTGTTGTAATACAACACATCAGCACAATGTGTTACTACTCAACACGGGATATGCCTCAGAACATTGTGCTTTCTCACTAATGAAATGCAGGGAAATTAATTGTAACATAACATAATTAGTGAAGAGTTAATTTAAATGGAAGG
This sequence comes from Oasisia sp. SBJ-2009, assembly GCA_964017155.1. Classification (NCBI taxonomy): domain Eukaryota; kingdom Metazoa; phylum Annelida; class Polychaeta; order Sabellida; family Siboglinidae; genus Oasisia; species Oasisia sp. SBJ-2009. The sequence goes on from OZ024865.1 coordinate 38,755,460, forward strand.
AACAGACAGAAATTAGGCAACTGGGTGACAGATGGGAGACAGGGAAGGGGAAGACTACAGGGAAGATGGTGGGAAGACATGTGGTGGGAGGGGGAGGGGAGATAAGGGTGACATTGGGGGTTGGGATACGAGAAGGCTTGTGACAAAAACAAAACAAATAGAAGGAATAACCAAACTGGGAAAGAATACTAACACTAGCCTCACTCCTGACTATGGTTTTGGGAATTTTGGGAAGAGAAGTAACACGAAAACGTCTATTTTCAAACATTAAATGTAGTTTTCCTTACAAGAGGGTAAGATAAATATAATGACCGTTCGCTATGATAAATTGTGAACACAGACACAGAGTTTTTGTGTTCTTTCACTGTGGGAATAATCTTCTACTAGGTGACAGTGGGTAATGGTTTGACATGCCAAAAGAGAGTGACATTCCATCCGCTGTCCGCCTGTCACCTGGTGTCAAGGAAGGAGTGGAGGGGACCATCATATGACAAGTGTCATTTTAGTATTGAGCTTATTACGTAAGGTTCATGTGATACTTGGTCCTACTTTTGATACTCTTATCACAATCATTATCAGTCGTGACCATTTCAGTCACGACTGCATCAGTCACGACTATATCAGTCCTGACCATCTCATTTTGGGCTTTATGCAAGACCAAATTTTTGCCAGTCACACATATTTTGGTGGACATATGGTGGACTGTTTGCTCCTTCATTTTCTTTACACATCCATATTTCTACCTGTCCACAATTTCTACAGTCCAAATGACAGGTGGACGGATCTCTGCATAAAGCAATGATGACCACGTCAATGTCCAACATATAAACAGTGACAATATCACTTGTGTCCACACCTGTCATAAGAACCAGTTAGGTCACAACTGTTAATCTTGTGCCATTCAATCAGTTCATTCTATCACTATTTAAGGAAACAGCCCTGTCTGCCTTCACCCAGACTTCCACCAACCCTCCCAAAAACTTAGCCACTCCGACAACCACTAAAATACCAGCATTTAAAATGCAAAAACTTCCTTGTGCAAAACAATTACACGGCAGACAAAAATCCATTAACACGAAAATCACTAACACTACTTCCTCGAACAATGAACCCGGAAGTCAATTAATGAACCATCCCGGACAAGATCAATTAACGAATGGTCCCTGTGCATCATGGTGGTAGTTATGGCTGGGAAGGGGTTGATAGATTGCCTCATACCAGCCGCCCGCCCGCCTGGCGATACAGCACTTGAAGGGCAAGGGAAGCGATGCCAAGCAGAAGGTCACATGGCTAGACAACGTCCAATCAATATGCAGTCTAACTCACCGCCGGTGATTACATCCTGGCTACGCAGACGGAGAAAAAACGTGCGGGTAAATTCTAAAAAATTAATGCTTCCCAAGGCGAGATTCCAGTCCCCCTCTCTCCTTCCCTGTAAGGTCATAATGGTAACCACACCTCCCTCCCCATAACCTCATCAATTCATCTACTCCCACTCCCAGACTAATCCCTTCACTTTCCCACTATTTCAACACATGCGGGGGAGGAAAGGTGACTGTTTCCTTTGTTAGTGGCACACTACTCTATTTTATAAATGGCCAACAATGGCCAACATTTAAAAGCAACACCCTGTTCCAATGTTTTAATAAAACATTAAAAGCGAGTCTCTGTGCCAATGTTTCAATACAATATTAACAGCAATACGTCTAATCTTTTAATGATATTTTTAAAGCAACTTTCAGTTGTAATTTTCAATACAATGTTAAAAGAGACTCTTGTGTTCCAATATTTTAATATGATGTCATAAGCAAGATTCTGTTCTATTTTTAGTGGTGTTTTTCATGTAAGAATAACTTTGTAGAAAAGATATTTCCCATCAAAATCTGCAAAGCAAATTATGGAATTGAAGTACATAATGATCTCTGAACGTAGTGAAATGTACACATGTTACTTAGAAGTTGTTGATGATTCATATTATTTCAATAAGAGAATTACCAATTTACCAATGCTACTACCGAGTGTACTAGTCTGGTCTGATTGAATCTTCTGTCTACGTTGTAGTATCATCAGCTGAAAATTATCCCTGTACTACCAAATTATTCATACACAATAGTGACGGCCAATAAAAAATGTCATGCTTACAAAATAACTGGCGTCAAGGACGATAGTTAAATTGGCGGACCGAACCATAGATATTGGGTATTTGTCTTGGAAATGTGACACTAATACCAACTGGAGGACACGCCACTTAGAGAATCAGCTGACACCAAGTGGCAGATGGTGATTGGTCGATAGTCATAGGACAAAACGTGTGTGGATAAAATGATGGAGCAGATGTGTGATAATGGCAGGCAGGTGGGTGTGACTGGAGGTGGGGGGAGGTCTACACTGGGGGAATAGCAATCAGGTGTGTCTGTGTGTCTGGTGTCAATCAGGACAGGACAGACAGACAGACAGACAGACAGACAGATATATGATGGACAGACAGACAGATGTATGACGGACGGACGGATGAATGACGGACGGATGGACGGACAGACGGATGGACAGACAGACAGATGTATGATGGACAGACGGATGGACAGACATGTATGATGGACAGATGGACATACAGACATATGTATGATGGACAGACGGACATACAGACAGATGTATGATGGACAGACGGACATACAGACAGATGTATGATGGACAGACGGACAGACAGACATATGTATGACGGACAGATGGACAGACAGAGAGATGTATAATGAACAGACATACATAAAGACGAATGGTCAGACAGATGGACAGATATCCCGATGAATGAACAGTCAGACAGATGGATAACTGATGACATACATCCAGATGGACAGTCAGACAGACAGAATGTTCTCACATTTTGTGACATACCCCCACAGAGACAAGTTACGACAAGTATTTGCCACTACAAACAGATCAAAGAGAAAAGGTCGAAAGACAACAATACATACCAAAATTAAGACTGACAAAGACAGGGATTCAAAAACCAGGCTGGAATGTAAGAAGGGACTGACCATCGGTCAGACAGACGACCAGACAATTGGGCAGACAGATGGTTAGGTAATAGATCAGACAGGATAACTAGCCAGACAACTAGCCAGACAAGTGGATGGATGGATGGATGGATGGACGGACGGACGGACGGACGGACGGACGGACGGACGGACGGACGGACGGACGGACGGACAGATCAGTATTGGTACTGACCAGTTGATGAAGCTGCTCTTGCCAGCCGAGTGGTTGCCAATCAGCAGGACGTTGATCTTCTTGCGTGGAGCCAGCAGACACAGGTCCAGCTCCTCCGCGATCTTCACCAGACCTGGAGCAACAGAACACAACGTGAGAACACATCACCAGAACACACGAACAGAACACATCACCAGAAAACACCACGAGAACACACGAACAGAACACATCACCAGAACACACCACCAGAACACACCACCAGAACACACCACCAGAACACCCCATGAGAACACACGAACAGAACACACCAACAGAACACATCACCAGAACACGCCATCAGAACCCACCATCAGAACACACCATGAGAACACAACATCACGTTAAAATACAAACAATATATATATATATATATATATATATATATATATATATATATCATCATATACATCATTACATCGCCTGATGTTCTAACCACTGTGCCACCATATATTACATTGCCTGATGCTCTAACCACTACGCCACCATATATTACATCGCCTGATGTTCTAACCACTACGCCACCATATATTACATCGCCTGATGTTTTAGCCACTACGCCACCATATATTACATCGCCTGATGTTCTAACCACTACGCCACCATATATTACATCGCCTGATGTTCTAACCACTACGCCACCATATATTACATCGCCTGATGTTCTAACCACTACGCCACCATATATTACATCGCCTGATGTTCTAACCACTATGCCACCATATATTACATCGCCTGATGCTCTAACCACTACGCCACCATATATTACATCGCCTGATGTTTTAGCCACTATGCCACCATATATTACATCGCCTGATGTTTTAGCCACTATGCCACCATATATTACATCGCCTGATGTTCTAACTATGTAAAATTCAACTGTGCGACTACGAAATTTAAACTCGGTAAATATTTCAACAGAAAAGTGAGCCACGCCAGTTTTAATGTCAACAGTTTATGGAAACAGGCGGCTTATTTTGCTGCATTAATTATGCAGGATTCATTGTCACTGTGCCAATAAAAACAGCCAACATTGGCTGCCATGTATTGAATGTAAGAACGCAACAAGTTTTAAATAACCAGTATTACCATAATAGCAAGTACTGGAAATTATTGTGCTTTTGAAATATTGCGTCATTAGCCAGGCTGACATGCAATATAACCAGAAACTTAACAACCACCCCACTTTTATTAAATATATATATACCCATAATTTTATGCAGAGACCCGTCCACCCATCATTTGGACGGGTAGAAATATGGGTGGACGGGTAAAAAAATGAAGGAGCAAGTGTTCCAAAACCATAGATATTGTTAATTATGCCTTGAAAGTGAGTGTAAATGGTGTCACATGTGTGTTTGTAGCCCATTTCAGGTCATCAGATACATTTGAAAGTTTGTAAACTGGCTTAACAGTTAACACCTGTGCGTCCACCAAAATGTGTGACTGACAATAATTTTATCCTGCATAAAGCCCTGTAATATACCCATCCTCTGCCAACACGTAAACTGTCGCATGTACAACATAGTTATTGTGTTCTTAGATCTCCCTAACTCAGTCTTGAACACACACCAGGATCTAGCAAAAAAAACCCACAACAAATGTAAACTGAGAACTTCCTAGTGCGCGTAACAAGATACAGCCGTCAACGCGAACCATTCAAGAAAAACGGTGTGGGGTGCGCCTTAATGCAAGATGTGCCCAATAGGGGTCACTACGGTTTCACAGCAATGCTGTTGCAGCGAGCTCAAGCAGGCGACTAGTTTATGAATGCACATTCATGGTACATGAATCATATACCAGTCTGAGTGAAACAGTCCCATCGTTACCAGGTAATTTATACCATGAAACCAGCAGGGAGTGGCACAAAAAAGGAGTCTTGTTGTTCAAGGCGAATTCAAAAGGTTGTGTACACTAGTACTTATCCAGTAAATGTCCGGGGATCAGTTAGCAGTTCAAGAAAATGAAAATCAGTGGGAAAATACAAATAATGTGAACGTACTTTGTGGTAAACGATAATAGGAGTATAACGCAGATGTTTGTACACAAAATATTTCTCAAGCAGACTGAAAACAAATTTATGCAAACCACTATTACGATTGCTGGTTCACGAAGGTTTCAGAAAATGTCAGTGGAATTTAGCCTGGTGTACCAATAATACAGAAGTTGTATATAAAACAAAACATTTAATAATAAAATGATTTGTTAGCACAACTATCCTTAGACAATATTAGGTCTATGGTGTAACAAAACAAAAGGATTAAGCACTTTCTTGTAGGACAAGTGTACAAAAAATGGATAGAGTTACTAAGGTTACAGAATATAAAAATATTTGGCTAATATAGAGGATATTTCCTACACACTCAGAGTGAGTGAGTTCCATAAAATTGTTCCAGAAAAGAGAACACAAGAATTCTAGCGTTCGTCTTAACTCAGTTTACATTGTTTCAAGTTTGTCTTAACTCAGTTTATATTATTTCAAGTTTGTCTTAACTCAGTTTATATTGTTGGTACTGTATCAAAATGACTAAGATGTCAATGAAGATGAGTTATAAATATGAAACTTGCAATGGTCCAAATCAGTTGAGGGTGGGGTTTTAGGATGGGGTTTTAACCCAGAATGTTCTGACATCTCCCACCCTGCCAATCTGTAGCTCCAAATAAAACAACTTCCTGTGTGTGAACAGTCCTACCAATGGCCAATTACACATTCACCACTCATGGTGTCTAGGCTCTGGTTTACACAGTGGAGGTCACCTAGTGGGGGAGGCCATGAGAACTTCTAGAAGCTTCTAATGACAACAGTGTGTCGCATACGTGTCACTCCAGCCATATACGTGACACCCACAGAACATGTGTGACAATGCGTCATCTTGAGAAACTTAAATTTCTACTCACGACAAATCATGTAGAGTGTATTTATGTTCCGTAATCATTTTGTCAAATTTAATAATAATCTGGTCAAAAAGGAAGAGTAATCATAATTACACTTTACTGAAGTTGCTAAACTGCTAAAGTAGTGTTTGTACCAGTTGAGTTAACAACTAAGCATGGTCCTAAATATCTGGTGACAACCAGGAAGTTGTCAATATGTCAACCTAAATAATGCAAAATAGTTGCGTCATTTAAACTACCGGGTAACTGTATATTTGAATGTTAATTGTAATCGTGATCATGTAAATGATTACATCTGTGGTGAAATCTCTGTTCATATCATGAGCTTAATAATATGTTTGTATTACATTATCACTGTATACAGGATCAATGAATATTATGAATGTTTAATCCAGCTTAATGTCATTCAACTGCACCTCCCGACCTGGCTTCAAAATGATAACTCCCGGGTTCAATCTAGGCCGTGTACATGCGCTATACTATAGTCATAGCTTTATGCAGAGACGTGTCCACCCCTCATTTTGATGGGTAAAAACGAATATGGACGGGTAGAAATATGGGTGGACGGGTAAAGGAGCAAAGAAAAATCTTCCAAAACCATAGATATTGTTAGTTATGCCTTGAAAGTGAGCGTAAATGGTGTCACATGTGTGTTTGTAGTCCTTTTCAGGTCAACAAAATACATTTAAAGTTTGTGAATTGACTTACCCAGTTTGTGAACTGTTACTTACAGTTAACATCCACATGTCCACCAAAACATGTGTGACTGGCAATAATTTGATCCTGCATAAAGCCCTAGGCCATAGGTGTGATATTTGTTACATTTATATTATATTTGCTCTAGATCGAACGCTGTAAGTTGATAACTTTTCACAGCAAATCAACATGTGGTCAGTTAACCAACACTGTGGTCAGAACGACACTGACCATCAAACTGCCCAGTCCACCAGTGCGGTCAAGCCTTATGGCATGATATTTCAGTCAGGCTGACCACTGACCAGGCAAACTATACCTGGATCAAAAGCCGGACATATTGACCTAGACTGAATATATCAGTCTGGCAGTCTCTACCAGTGTCAACTTCCATTTATGGTGTCCTGGAATAGGCACAGTGACCTTGGACCTGTAGCTAGGAGTGGCTGCTGGAGTCATCAGAGTGAGCCAGTCACGTATCAGCTGATAGCCACGAAGTAAATGTCACGAATCATCTGCTCCCAATACTGTACACGTGTTTTATGTATTTAAGAGCAGGTTATTATGTCGCCTCTCAGATAACAGTTTAAGAAGGAATGTATGCACAATCACCTGTATGATTAAAAGCTGTACTGTGGGACATTTCAAAGTACAATTTTATGATCTAAAGGTGCAAATTGCAAACATTTCAGCATTGAATCAATAATGACATGGTTGCGTAAAGTTGTGTCCATATTACCTTATAAAACATGTTGACTATGATAGCAACATTCCTGCGTTGTACCCCGTCTGGCGATGACTATACAGCAGTAAAATAAATAAAGTTTACATGACGTAGATAGATGTCATAGAAAATTCCCAAATTCACATGTGAAATGTATTACTGCTCCACAGAATTATACATGTTAATTACATATAATCACTGATCTTTTAAATCAACAATGTCTGTACGTAATATGTGCAATATAGTTATCGACAGTATTGCAGATTTTGCAGACACTAGGTCTAATATTAATCTGACCAACGAGAAAACCGAATTGACACCTGATCGGCTCCGAAACTCCCAGACGGTCAAAATCGATGGCCAGTATAATGCATATACACCCCATGGGTATTGAAACATCTACCAAGGCAACGATACTGAAAACATACATCATATAGCCCTGAAAGCTTGCGAAAAACTCACACCATACCGTTTCGTTTTTTGACTGCGTCATAAGCGTCAGGGACCGGCCATTAACTGCTGTATTCGCAGACGAGACCACGCACGCAAATAGGCAATAAATCGAACTGCGCAGCATGTTCTAAAATGCAATAACACACAAGCTTAGCATGACGTCAGACGTCCAGGAGGGAATAACTGGGGAATACCATCTGCATTGCGCAACATGAGTAGTCAACCGTTTCGATAGTCGTTGGCGAGGTGCAGACAGGAATTTAAATGGACATAGCAGTCAATACTTGGCATACATATACCCGCTGTTGATCCGATCTGATCCCGATCGCAGCAGTGATTTGGTTAGTATAGCACACACGCATGCATGCATACACACACAGACATCCAAATACCTCATTTCACACAGTGCTTTATCAACTAGTCACCTATGGGCGGGACTAGAGGCAGGGTTGTTGACAGGGACTTGGTATATGACATCCGGTGGCCATGGAGGCACAGATGTTTAACCACTGTCAATGAAGGTGATGGGAATGTCTCGGCGGCATGAATGCATCTGAAGGACCGACTGAGGCCGGATTCCTCTCCATGGCATTCCTCACATTCTTGTGCCTAGTTATCTGGGGCAAGGAACATTCTGGGAGATGCCAGCAAGCCTGATACTCTACACTGCCTCACTGCTAAGAAGGGCTACTCATTGCCAGGGTCCTGCTAATGGGGTCAGATCACCATTATACTTTACTTTCTACTGGGTCTAAAATTGTTACTTTAGAAATAATTTAATCATTGTAATAGATGGTAAGACTGGCTGGATAATAATAATGGCATAATAATAAAATTAAAATATTGATAAATATAAGTGAAAATTGGCTAAAACATGGCACAAATGCATGCATACATACATATTATCAAAACCACATGCATTGTCAATTATGCTTTAAAAAATGGTTGTCACATATGTATTTGTAGTGTATTTCATATAATATTACACATCTCAACTGGCCTTATATGTCAGTTAAGTTCCAGACGTGGGACAATAGTAATAACAGCTTACATAGCAATGTAACTGACCACAGTCTATTATAAAATTCGTGACTGGCAAAAATGTGATCCTGTTTAATGATAGGCTTGATTCAGATGCAATCCGTGGTACATAATTTCAACAACTGTCTACAACTGTAGACAGTGTTTAAACTGTACAGACCTGGGTAGCTAGTAGCTACAGACCATAACTATGCAGCAAGCCTCAGAACAAGCCTAGCAACTTAAATGCATGAATAGAACCCAACTCCGGCGACTACTTATGCTGACCACCGGACTGCAGTTGACATGCATGTGTCTATTATAAAAGGCTTGATTCAGATGCAATGCGTTGCTAGTTGCTAGGCTTGTTCTGAGGCTTGCTGCATAGTTATGGTCTGTAGCTACTAGCTACCCAGGTCTGTACAGTTTAAACACTGTCTACAGTTGTAGACAGTTGTTGAAATTATGTACCACGCATTGCATCTGAATCATAATTTCAACAATTGTCTACAACTGTAGACAGTGCTTAAACTGTACAGACCTGGGTAGCTACAGACCATAACTATGCAGCAAGCCTCAGTACAAGCCTAGCAACTGAAATGAATGAATGGAAGCCAATGCAGGCGACTGCTGACTGCTTACATGGTACAATGGAAGGAATTCCACATTGATTCATGGCTGACACCTACCAGAAAACCACCAGGCAGGACAACTGTGACAGTGTCAGGGTTGTCACTCCGCCCTGAGGTGTGTCGCTGTCATATGCAACACCGACAGACGTCACCTGCCATGTGGTTAGCATGGCTGCGTGGTTGTGGTGAATTATGCCAGCCTAGAGTACCCAAGAGTGTCTGTATTTGGTCAAATGCATAGTGCCTATATTAAGCTGTATTTGAACAAATGCTAACACTAATGGTGCCTGTATTTGGACAAACAATCATTTGTAGGACCAAATTTCATATTCCGTGAACAGATCACTTAAAACCTGCCCATATTTGGTCAACAGCTCACATTAGCTATGCCCATATTTAGCTATACTATTGTAATGCAATAGTTGCTATGTCAGCAACGTGAAAGGGAATACAAAATGAAAGGTTTCCTCACCCAACATTGGTCTATTGCTCTCATGTTTCGCTAACAGAATTGTGCGGTATATCATGTTCACAAGTTACTTTAAAAAAAAAACGATGCCCATATTTGGTCATCTACCCACAGGGGATCCACCCAGGGTTGCTCACAGTGAAGACCACCTTCCTGGACCCTCTGGCACTGGGTCAGGGGAGACACAGGGTCACAGACAGTCCTCAATTGCCCCCACCCCTTCCCTCCCACCCAAGGACAGCAGACAGCATCCCAGCCAACAGAAATCCCACCCTGCAGAGCAGATAACTCTTCAGTCAATAAACACCTGTTGCTTGACCCCTGACCCTGACAGATGACCCCTGACCCAGTCAGCTGAGGCAACAGGGCCTGAGGCAACAGATGTTTGTAGTTGCAGTGCTCAGTGATGGTCATTATCTCAGACAAAACACATGAGCACATCAAAAACACACTTCTGAGAACATGTGCACTGCCAACAAACTGACAAAGTTTTCTGATTTCCCTGGGGTGCCTGAACATTAATCACTGCTCCCAGTGGGGTGTTAATGAGGGTGAATCACAGGGGCAGGACAATTACCCCACCCCCACCCTTGAGTGGTCCACCTTTGCCATAAAGTAATTTATTCTTTTTTGCCATTACTGGCAAAGGGGTAACAATAATTTGAAGTGCATTCTGATTACATATACAGTTTAATTACATTATTGTTTCAATTTTTTTTCAATTATATTTATGTTTAATATGTTAACTGGTACTTATCTGTTTTAAAGTTTATTACATCTACTTCATTTTAAAAATGTCTACTTTATTTTCATATTATTATATTTAGTTTTATTTTAGTTAATTAATACTTATTTTTAAAGCTTATATATCATTCAGTCTATTTTCTTTTATAAATTGTTAATTTCTAATACAGTTAATTAACAAAAAAGTAATTTATTTTAAAAGTAGTTAATTTACTGTAAAGTCGGAATTACAAACATTTAAAGTAATATTCTAAAATACTGTTTCCATTTGAAGTGACAAATTCAATATCGTAAAACTACAATTTCTTTTCAAAACTATAAATGTCTTGCTCTATGTACTATTTTTAATTGTAAAACAAGTTGATGGTTTGGAACAACAGGCAACACCCCAAATCAATTACAAAATCCAATAACATAAATAAATACAGATGATAAACCATAAAGCCCGACATTCGTCAGATAAAAACTCACAAAAAATAAACAGTAAAACACTGTCAGTTAATGTATTGAATGTCTACATCAGTCATACAGAATTACCGAATACAAAACATGCGTATTCAACCTCGCAGCTGTGCACAGCGAATGTCGTAAAATCATATCCGAAGTAGGGTCATGGTGAAATATCCAGTTATTCCATTGCATCACTCCACAGTCCACACCGGTTGACATCCAGACAATGTCCGCGGAAAAGAGAATAACCTGACCGTAATGGACAGTCCCAATAGTCTGGAAAATGACCTATTAGTCTGCCCACATCCATTCGACCAGACAGGTTCAGACTACGCAACAAACATCTTCAAACAGAATCATCAGCAGGTATTGCGTCATGTGACACACAGGTCGAATCCAGCCAATCAGAACACCCAGCAGATATCTGCAATGCGCTTAGTAGCAGACAACGTGAATCGGTGTATGCCACAAAGCAAGATTTCCCGAGAGCGTAAATAACGCGGACTGCTGCGGGCAGGGAGCATCGCTTTGTGGCGCGTTTCAACACCACTGCGGAATAAAATCAATAGAAAAAAACGCATGCATTCCACGTGGCAAGCATGCTGCGGCGAGGGCCAAGACCACGCGGGCTAGACTAGACTGCCTTCCTGGCTAGACGGCCAATCATAAATTGATGGGTCTCACAGTGCGGATGACGTAATCGTCTGGGATGTGGTGTGAAGGCTGTGTCGTTGTCTTCACTAGCAAAGTCGGCTTTTTGTCTGCTCCAAAACCACTTCCTACTCTCTAGTGGATGGTGTGGTGTAGTTAGCTTGCATCTATCACTTCGACCACCGTTGTCACACTCACTCGTTGTGCCATTATGTGTCAGTAATTAGTGTGCACTCTTCACAGACCACTCCGTGCAGAACACATCTTAGTTTTATCAATTCAATTTTTTTATTTCACTTCCAAACAAAAATAAAAATACTGATCTCCAAACACTGTGATTGTTTTTCCTTGAAACTACTCAATAATATGTTATGACCATTTAAACCCTTTAAATTACATGAAATGTTAAACAGCTATGTCTAATATATTTTTTCAAGCTCGTGAATTACCCTCAGAATATAAAATCGCGCACTACCAGACAATTCTAACCAATGTTTTTAATCTTTTCTGGCATTTCAGCGACATGAATCAGCTTAGGAAAGAGCACAATGCATGCAGGCAAACAAGATCTACAATTAGCAGGGGTCTACTAAGTATCTCTGTCGCTATAAAACTGAATATCATTATCTAGATTTTCTACATTTCTACAATTACAAACCTCCACAGTCACTCCGTACAATTATCTGGGGCCTACTATACACCCACTTCCATTTCTAAGAACTAAAAAGTTCTAGTGCAAAGTGGTTAGACACACGCGAATCTGCCTCCTTGATCAAAGACTACACCATCTGGTTCAAAGGCTAGATGTGGTACAACTAAAGAAATCACTGTTGTCGTGTGATCTTTAATGACAGGTTTGTTTGGTTGGGTAATTATTTGCAGCAAGTGTACTGAATAAGTCGTACTCAGCCAGACATGAGAGAATATGGAACCTGATACGTGTTTGAGGTCAGGAATGTGCATTGGTCTGCAGTATGTCTGCAGTTGACCGTTCTAATGTATTAACATCTATAATATATATTAATAAATTAGGAATAGACTAGTTTTCTGTGACTTCTCAGTTCACCTTTGTCAGTGTTGGACTGATGAAGGTGTTGGACTGATGAAGGTGTTGGACTGATGAAGGTGCTGGACTGATGAAGGTGTTGGACTGATGAAGGTGTTGGACTGATGAAGGTGTTGGACTTATGAAATGAAGGCGTTGGACTGATGAAGGTGTTGGACTGATGAAGGTGTTGAACTGATGAAGGTGCTGGACTGATGAAGGTGTTCACCTTTGTCAGTGTTGGACTGATGAAGGTGTTGGACTGTTCAATTTCTAAACAATCTGTTGATCACGTCATGATCCCTGTCTCAGCAATTAATCTTGCCTCCATCTTTAGTGCACACAGTGTCTTATGGGTGTTGGTAAAACACCCACCATTTAACTCCCCCACGTAGACGTTTTTCCCAGGAAGAGTTTACACTCAGGCAATCTTTGTGAGTCATTCGTTATGTCTGGTAACTTGTGTGGGGTCTGGCAAATGGGCCAACTGTCTAGGAGCAGTGTCATTCACATTTTCCAAGCTGCTACCACAATGTCTCGCAGCGAAATAAGAGCACAGTGAATGGAACCGGTGTGTGGGCGTGAGATATATCTGATAAAATTCTTTCACCGCAAACCACGCGAACCCCATTCAACTTCTGAATGAAATCAATGAACACAAGCCTGTAGGTTGTGTGTTATAATACCAAGAAACTTATCCGCATGTTTTATTAAATGTCTACCATTCACATAGCAAGTTATCTGTTAACAAGAATTTATAAAGTATTTTGAGTCATGAATGAGTCAAAGCGACCTCCAATCAAACCCAGGCAACAAACGAAAGTCGGGTGACCTTCACCTTGTGTGCAGGTGCCAAGGTCATGCTAGGCAGGCCGGGCCAGGACAAGGTTATTCTGGGAGCCGGTTCCCAGGATAGCTACAATGGGAATGCTAGTCTCCGGCTCTCCCTTGGGCCCACATCTGCAAGGGACGCCAGAGAGCAGTGAGGCAAAATACGCGAAAATCAACATTTCTGCGAGGAAATCTGGACATGTAAATTCAGATGTGGAGATTACATGGTAATATAATCAGGAAAGGCGTGTCATTTCCGTTCCCTTCCCCGGAAACACACACGTCTCCATGACATGTGGGATCTTAATGGATTCCTGTTAACTCCCAACATCGCTGCCCACAATTGTTCCCTTGTTGTTCACCAATTTGCAATGTGATGGGAAGCAGAAAGCTGAACAATGCTTCACATAAACCAAAAGGCACCCAGGGTTAGGATCAGGGCTTTGTGTAGAACAAAATTGTTGCCAGTCACACGTGTTTTGGTGGACACATGGATCTGTTAAGCCAATTTACAAACTTTATAATGTGAATTATGACCTGAAATGGACTACAAACTCCCATGTGATGCCATTTACATTCACTTTAAGGCATAACTGACAATATCTATGGTTTTAGAAGACCTTTTTTTCCTCATTCATATTGTGCCCGTCCACCCATATTTCTACCTGTCCACAAGGGGTTTCATCTGTTCAAATGACGGGTGGATGGGTCGGTGCATAAAACTCTGGTTAAAACTAAAAAGTTGGGCTAAGCATCGCTGTTTTTTTACTTTAATCTACATAATTACAGCTCTGTGGTGAGCAGTGTGTTATTAATATATGACCACAGACCTTGTGACTAGGAAAACATGCTGAAGTTGCAGAACTCTATCTCATGATCACAACATTTAAAATAATTAGGCTTTTGTTCTAACATGACTGCAGACCTACTGACTGTAATAGAACTGTGCTAAAGTTGCACAACTTGACTCACTTATAATCATAATACTTTAAATGATATTATGACCTTTGTGGGACTTTGCTGCACAATTTGACTCTCAGCATAAGTGATATTCAGGTAGAAAATTATTAATGCATTTTTAAATCTAAACACACATGACATATGAAGCTAAAAGATACCCCAATGACCAGGAATTATCCAAAAGTCAAACAATGGGCATTGCTACTAAAAAAGTCACCTATCGAAAAAACACCACCGGGGGACAACGAGCAGTCACATGACCCAACGGGGAGTTCTGGAGGAGGTGGCGACATTTTCATGTGGTCTATTAGATTTGGCACAATAGGTGGGCGGGCCAATTACATTGTGTGGACCCGGGATATTTGTATGCACACGGAGGAAGGGAACACAGTAATTATAGACAGAGCCGCTGTGGACAGACTGCCACGCAGACAGCATTCCGTCTAGGGGGACCGGTCTAGACACAGCCGGAGTTCTTGTGGCTTGCGACCCAAGGGAGGTGTGCTAACAGTCGGATTAGATGCAGATTAGCAGACGGCTGAATGGAGGAATTGTTGGGGAGCAAAAAGGGGACCATGCAGGGAAAGGGGGAACAGGGATGCACAGGGGAGGAATTTATGTGTAGGGGATTCCTTCTGGGAGATCGCAGCAAGGCCTTGAGGCAGTAAATGCAATTAAATCCACAGTGTTGAAAAGGCCTTAAAAACAAGCAATTATTTGGGCAAGAAAAACACATCTTTAAGTAACGTTGCAAAGAAGAAATTCCAAGAAAATCTAGTAATTCTGCAACTAGTCAACCACTCATGGAAACTTTGTTACTAGACATTTATATGCAGTTATACAATACAACTGCAAA
The DNA here is from genome assembly GCA_964017155.1 of Oasisia sp. SBJ-2009. NCBI lineage: Eukaryota > Metazoa > Annelida > Polychaeta > Sabellida > Siboglinidae > Oasisia > Oasisia sp. SBJ-2009. Next base: position 38,771,126 of record OZ024865.1, read on the forward strand.
ATGCCCATAACTTGGAACAATCGAAGCACTTATAAATTCCGCTAAAAACAGGTACGATGACTAGAACTTACGACAACTTATGTGCAAGAAACTTTGTAAGAAGCTTCTGTTTGATCGCCTAATACGTGAACTAGACCGAGGATTGGTGGCCTAAATTAATGACAGTCGGCCAAGACTGACTGATCTGGCAAATACTGACCCCAGAATAATGATATACACGTAAATAATGAATAAATCAGACAGAGGTGAGGGACTACTTAAACAAACACCAAGGCAACTAAGAGACCAATAAATGCAATGTAACAGTATAGAGACATCTGTATAGAGACACAGAAGAACAGGTGAAATATAGAATTATATTGTCAAACTGTAACACGTTATATAATTTTTATCTTAATGTTCAAATAACATAAATCGTTAACCTAACCAATGAACCAGCAGACATAACAATATGACTAAATATGAATAATATGTTAACCATTGCATATTTTTATTGTCCATATATATATAATTATATAGATACATATTATATATATATATATATATAAATTATTCTGTACACGTATATATATACACCGGTATATATGTATATATATATATACACCAGTGTATATATATACGTGTACAGAATAATATATATATATATATATATAATATACCGGTATATATATATAATATCGGTATATATATATAATATATATATATATTATACAGTTTTACACACACAGAATAATGTTAAACCATACCATTATTCATAAATTACTTTACCAGTTTTGTACAACTCAGATACAGTCAGGTATAAATGCCCTGTTTGGTATGTGTGTAACCGTGGGCCTGCTTGTTTACACGGAGTATGATTTCAATAAAATATTTACCTTAGTCAATTATTTACGACAACCACTGCTTAGTTACTCCAGCCATGCTTAGTTACCAGCTAACAAGTCATTAGTAACAACAAACATTTAACTGTGCACACACTGACTGGTAAATAACAGACACATGAGCCTTGTGACCAGAGATGGAGGATAAAAATGACAAAGAAGACGACAGGTGTCACCCATATACTGTTCCGTCAAGGCAGTAACTCACAGACAAGTAATACCACATGCCAGAACATTCATTCACAGATTCCAGAAATACACATCAGCAGTTTCCATAAATAATTTGGCATTGTTCTATAAATACTGCAGGCTGTACCTGCACAGATTAGATTGGTGACACCAGGTGGGATACTGATTAAATTACTCTCACTGAAAAGATAGCAACCGTTATCATAAGGAAATATGTCCCATACATATTAGAATGGCGGCCATATTTTCAAACAGTTTCATTTATGAAGAAAACTTCTTACATAACAATGCAAATTACCCAGTAGTTATTAATACCAATAATAAAATATTACACTTTACAAATATAGGTAAGTATATAAAATAAATGAAACACAGTTAGCTTGGGACTTGGATACTTCTATAACTAGTTAGATTTTAAAAGTAATTATCTAATAGGTAGCTAGGTAATGAAATTAACTAAATTGATTGGCTAGTCCTCAGAAACAAACGTGATTTCACAGTCAGCGGTTCGGAAAACATGCACAGTTTGACCTGGTGTTTGCTCAAACAATATGGACATAGCAACATGATAACCAGGAGATATGGAAGGTTTGAACTGATTTATGATGTGTTATCAATGTAAATAATAACACCCTCTGATGTCATTATTAGTAAATGACTGCTGCATAAAAATATAATCCCAATAATAAAAAATAACATTTCACATCAAACATGGGGGCCAATTCCATGATTGTGCAGACATATTTACAAGTACAAAATAAAGCTGTATGAAAACAACTTAGACCATAATTTTAATTTTTTTAAGTTGGAATTTATCATTTTGAGTTCTGAAATGTTTTTGACAAAGTTGGGACTGAACAAAATGGAATCTATTGTACACTCTACAAATGATTCCAAAATGTCTCTACATGCAATATTTTAAATACTATCTAGACATATATGCATATAGCATATTAAAAAAAAGAAATCTATAAATGCTAAATTAGTATTAGTTTTGTTTTCTGCTTACACATGTAGCTTGATACATTAACTCTGATGTACACGGTCATATAAATCAATGCAAATTATCAATAAAACAAAACATGAGAACAAATCGTCGACGTTATAAAGTTGAATATTCTTACATGATCAGGTAGTCGTACCACATTGGTTCTCTTCAAACACAACCAACTACTTCCTGTTTTACACAAGTTGACAGTTGTCTGATGACTATGATCATGTGACATTGGGTTGCCAATCCACCTGACATGATCATGTGACCAGATCATGGTCTATTAATGGCAGTCATGTGACCTGATCACACCCATCAATGAACTTTGAACAACACCTGTCATTTGAATCAGGAATCATTACACGTTACATGTTATGACTAAGCACTAAAATGTCATAAAATGATCAATCACAGCGAATGAGTAATGATTCGAAATAAAGTGCACAGTTTACGAAACCATGTACATGTAGGATATACTGAACATGCATTCACAACGCAAGACATTTTCTGACATAATTATAAAACACATAAAGAGTACAATTTCTCCAGAAGCCACATATTCAGACTGTCAAATACTGAAAAATATTGGCACATAAATACAGTTACTGAACACGAAATCTACGTTAACACATGACAGGATAGTATTTACGGCATAGCTTTATCTAGAGACCCGTCCACCCATCATTTGGACGGGTAAAAATGAATATGGACGGGTAGAAATATGGAGGACGGGTTGTGGACATGCAAAAAAATGAAGGAGCAAAACAAAAACAAAAAAGTCTTCCAACAACTGTGTGTTTGTAGCCCATTTCAGGTCATCAGGCACAATTTGAAAGTTTATAAACTAGCTTAACAGTTAACATCACCGTGTCCACCAAAACATGTGACTGGCAAACCAAAACATGTGACTGGCAATAATTTTATCCTGCATAAAGCCCTGATTTACGATGTTAGTAGGTTGAACTGATTTGTGTCTTATATATAGGTACTAGGTAGGGATGTATATCTGAACAAAATTCTTCACGCCAACGCACATTCACCCACCCAACACACACCGAAGCTAGTCACCTTGGAAAGTGCTATCAAAATGTAACAAGTCCCACACAAACATAAATTGCACCATGGATACAAAGCCCGCAGGACCGAATGCCACACCCTTCATCATGAAATTCGTGACCATGACAAACCGGTTAGATAACCGGCCATGCCCAATGAATGCAATTCTGATGTTGCTCACGGGTCAAATAGAAATGGTCGTGACTTTGCACACAAGTCTCGGTGGGGTCAAATACTAGGAGTGCTGACCGTGTGTGCAAACTGACCACGAAGGCAAGAGGCTTGTTTGCGTAGGTATCACATCAGGTCCAGTGGGCAGATAAATGGTCTGACTCATGCCACGTTTAAAAGATTTATGCCCCAGGCTTTGGTCAATCTCGTGGCCTGTCTACAAGTGGTTCCATGTGCAGGCCAGTGCCATTCAGTGGCCAGGCTGAATAGTAAGCAGGCCACCTGAGTCTGTATTAATTGAATAGTATTCAGTCGCCTGTCCACCGGCTTGTATTCAGCACTTTAATAGTATTCACATGCTAACATCTGTGAAATATTGGATGACTATCAATTACAGCCATTGGTTAAATCCTTGGGGGGTATGGTGTGCAAGTCATGCTCTCGCACATTTCTTAGGATCAAATCTACATTGTCCATAGTGCAAATCTCTTAAATATTTTAGTTAGATACTAGTATCATGTGTGTATAGACAACACAAAAACTGCTGCGTGATCACAAAACATGTTAGAAATACAAATGTGTATAATGTTACTAAATAAAACATCCATATCTAAGTAAAACCACAAATAGCTAGGTTACAAAACACCAGCAAATAAAATTGACTCTAAAATAAAATAATACACAGCTGAAGTGCATTAGATGAATAAACTTACATTAAAAATGCAAATTATGAGATGAACGAAAGATAATTAATTCCACAACTCATTACTCACTAGCTGTGTATAGATTCTCGCATGCCATGATATTGTAGTGAATACAATCCACCCACCATTGTTTCTGGATTATATTCCGTCTCGCTGCGCAGACTAAGGAATGGTAGACTGAATATGTGGAAAAATTATCAGCCAACACGAAATGCAGACACTGCATTGCAGCCACTTGAGGCCAGACAACTGTGTGCGGTGGTGTCACACGCTTAACTGCAGCCATGTGACGTGCAGCCGTAATAAGTACATGGAAATGTTAACATGACGTCACTGGTATGTGCCTTATCGTTAACGTTATTCAACAGTCCTTGTATGCAAATGACCTTCATATTATTTACAGCGATCTTTGTACCTTTTAGTCAGCGTTAGAAAAAATGCATCGACAATTTATGAATGACGCATCCACGCAGAATTTAAAAAATTCAGACTGGAAGTTATAATTTTTAATCAATACACTCATTATTGAATCCACTGATGCACAAAACATGGGTATGAGGATTAATATAATTATAATTTTATAGTTATGATCAAGTATAACTGAAATATCATGCAGACCACGATCAATAAACACGGCTGAAATTGTAAAAATAATATGCATTAGAACGACAAAGTTGCCAGTACTTAAAAACAACATCTATTATATATCCTTTTGATCTAAGTAGTAACACAAAAAGCAGACTCACAATCACCAGAAAGCACACGGCAACACAAATAATTATATTCAAATATATTTAAATATATGCAAAGATAAGACTTCTAAGAAAACCGAACATAATTGTGGGTGCAGCATTACACAATGAAGCGTTTAGGTGATATGTAGTCTGCGCAACCACATATATTTCTGTACGGTGACTCATGAATGAATGTTGCAGTTATGTCCATTCTTGAGTTTAGGCATGAAAAGGTCACCCCAGTTAGCCCTTGACCTTTCTTAAGGGTCATTGTTACTGACTATTGGTCGGTCTAACTGGGTACTTACATGATACAGGTACTCAGGAATAAATATATATATAACCACATATTTAAATTATGTTTAGTGTTCTCGGTAAGTATAATGATTATACCCAATTGGCCTCAATGGATAAGTACACCTTAATGACAAGACAATTAATACTTTGAGATCAAGTAAAGTACATGATACGGTTACCTTATCGGAAGGAATGTGCTGAATTGAGATGACCACGCCTATGTCTAAAATGTAAGTAGCTAAGGCTAAGCCGGTACCCAGCTAAGCCGCGGGGCCAACAAGCCCGACGCCTGACGCTCAAAAACGAACGTGGCATTCTTTCAAGCACATAACAATGTTGTATGCGGTCTGAATACTAAAATTGCTTATTTCATCTACTAGTCTAGACAAGGTTAGAACACCTGCGGTCGATCACGATGCAACTACATGATGCGCCAGTCACGAGACGCGACCTTTCGCTTAGAATCTTCGTGATCAGCTGTTTCCTGTCAAACCGTCTAACCAGACATTCATCGACATAGTTTCATTCTAACCAATGCAGTGCAGCTTACTGTTGTTCGATTAAAACATACAACTAATGTACAACCAAACTAGCACTTTAACGTTCACACAAATCTCGTCTAAACGGTGGCTGCGTATTTCGTTTAGGGTCTAGGCTCTAGTCTAGCAAGCACTAAGTGACATGTCAGTGATGTAATCAAGTCGGGACACGACGCCCACTTTCTACCCGGCTCAGTCAGTTACTGCTTCCAAACTGTGAAGTACGCGCTAAACTGTAAATCAAACCACACCATCAGCTCACCGTTCTCTGGATCTGTATAAAGAGTGTGACATTCTTTCAAGATTCTCTCGTTCACTGTCGAACTTGCAGAATCAGCTGCATTCGCCGACACCCGCTGCCTGACCTTCCCAGACATTTTTATCGACTGCCCGAATGTCAAAATTGCAATACGTAGTTGCGCATGGGATTATTGGGAAACGACTAAATTCTGTCTGGATTTAAATTGTTTTACAATGAGCCTTATATTTGAACTTTCTTTCATTGTTGCGTTTATAGTTCTAGTTAGAAAGGTGAGACATGAAACAGACATATAAAATATATAAAATAAAGTTTTATAATAACACATATACATATATTAATTTCCGACATTTCTTTCGTTTCTCATACGTCGCACCGCCCCCTACATCCGTCAGCTGTTCGCGAAAAGCCGGTAGCTGTCACGATGAACTACACAATTTGTCTAATTTATATATGAATAAATTACTCGATAATATAAATAAGATGTAAAAAGTGTTCAAAACAATTTGTTATCATGCTTTAAAATGTTAAAATACACGATTTTTCCGATCGCTTTCCAGATGTCCAATCAGAGAACAGGCATGGCGGAGTAAACACTTCCGGTAAATGATATCATGTCTTCGCTTCTTCTTGTTGCTGATTATGGCGCAAGTTCTGGATCAGACAGCGACAATGAAGCTTCGACCAACAGTCCGGCTAGGTTTGTAAACATAGCTGGCAATTACGTCTCCTCAGTATCCAGTTTTACACGATCTCACGTCTCAGGCCGGACTCGGTCACAGTCAGACACTGTGACTGTGCTGTGACCAGTGTGGCGAGCGTCCTGTGTCTGTGACTGTCTGTCAGTGTCAGTGACAGTGTCACTGAGTTTGACTAAGACCGAGTCTCGGTCAGAGACTGACTCACGGTTCTAGTTCTTCTAGGAGTCAGTCTTCTTCTTGTCACAGCCAATATCAATGAATTAAGCCCGGCGTACACTACTCAGCAAAAGTTGTTGTTGTGGACGCTGGACTACTATTGAACAAACGACAAAGATTGGTGGACCGCGCACGCTACACAACAGTTTTGCATATGAAGCGATGCCTGGGCTGTGGCTGTGATACGCGCACCCTACCAAACAAAACTTGTTGTCATTGTCACTGCCGCAGTCCTAACATAGTTTAGTTATAGTCACTATATAGGCATAGCACCCATGCACGCCTTTGATGGTGAATTAAAAACTAGATTAAGATGGCACAAAAGAAAGCACGCTCTAAATGCTTTGCCTTTTGGTAGATATGCTCATTTTACTCCAGTGTCAGCAGCGCTGACATCAAGCTATGCTGAGAAGATCGAGGCTAAGACACATCCTCGAGCATGAAGAGCAAGAGGCAATTTTTGTTGAAATAAACCTTCGACACAAACTCACAAAGAACTGGCCAAGCTTGCCAGTTGCCACACTTTCTATAAGTTCACATTCACCCTCTTCTGGTGCCCCTCTGCTGTATTGTCAATGTATTGGTCACGGTCATCAGGGACTGCACATGATGCAATTGGCTCGTTGTTACGACAACAGTTTTGTTGTGTTGCTGAACGGATTACATTAGCAACATTGGGCAATATACCTGCATACACTATTGTCATTAACAACAAAAGTTTGGCCAAATGGCAATTCAATTTTCAAATCGGCCAGACTTCTTGTGTTGGTCTGGAAAACAAAATACAAAAGTGTTGGCAAGTCTTTAGACCCATGTATATTAACAACAAACCAGTTTAAGTCAGCAAAACACCTGACAAGTTGTATAGTGTACAATGAGGTTTAGTCCCCTATAGATCATAGGGATACCGCCTCCAATTTGGAAATTGGAAGCAATAAGGGATGGGTCCCATAACCTTAAAATATGCAATATATAATAATATAAGGATGGAAACCATAATGTCAATAGTCAGTCTCAGACCCAGATAGGTTAACTTCAGGACTCAAACCACATTTCAAGTCCAAGAGTTTGACATTGTCAGTGACACTCCCACTGCCAGTGTGTGAGCATTGGTAGGGTCCAGACTGACCAGTGCTTTATGCACCAGTGGACATGGATGTTAACGGTTAAGCCAGTTCACAAACTTGAAATGTACAAAAAGGACTGTCGATTGTTTACCCGTCCACCCATATTTCTACCCGTCCATATTCGTTTTTACCCATCCAAATGACGGGTGGACGGGTCTCTGCATAAAGCTATGACGCTGACGCTACTACAAATGGCAGCGCAGGATGTCATGAGCCTTGTAGCAGTTTCCTATGTCCTATATATATATATGGTGGACAGTTCCGAGTCAGAGCCTGTGCTATCATGCACAAGATCCAGAGCTCTGCACATGTATTAGCATCACATCAGATGGCAACACACAGCTTCCTAAAACCTGGACAAATTGACCTCACGCTTGGCAAGTTTAGAACAAAATGTCCTTGTTTCCCAACTATTTGACCTTAATTTTATAAACATTAATTTTAACCCTGTACACGGTGTATAGGAAATATAATCTTCTAATGTGCTTTCACAACTACCCACTAGATGGTGCCACTGTAACTTGCATAGTTATTTTGTGGCTTGGTTTACTCATTTGAAGTATCAGTTTGTTGTGGATTGGGCCGGGCTAAAGGTTCAATGACTACGTGCACAATTTTAATACATCCTCTATCATGCAGTGATATTAATGAAAAATGTTGATTAATATCAGATTAAGCATCACTGTGCACATGTGTCCAAGTAAATCAATTAATTAATCTTCCCAAGTAAAAAAATCGTGAACATTACAAGATGTATTCGACAGCTTTGTCTTTAGTATTTTTAGGCGGGTAATCTTGGAAGACTGAGTCAAGACTCATTGAAAGACAAGATGGAATTAAAAAAAAAAATTGGGAGATTACTAGAATTTAAATTTTCTGCAGATATTGTACTATCTGTTACTAATACATTTGGAGTTTATTTATTTAAAATCACGCTTTTTCCTGAAATTTGTAAATGCATATACTGTATACATTTTATTTATTTTTGACTGCATGGTGATTTAGATGTAGAAATTAGATTTAGTCAACATAAGATATTAATGACAAATCAGATCTGAGTACAAATCCTTACTAACTTACTAAAGACTGATCTTCAGGTGATGTAAGACCACAATAAGGTGCTCTTTTGCCATTACCCGACCAAAGAGTAACCCTATAAAACCAGCATTATGCAGGTTGTCTGAATTTCTGTGAGCACATATGTAGTGTGGAGTGAGTAGAAATTATGTTTTTGTGCACCGTGGAATCAGAGCTGTCAAATTATGACAGCTGTCAGTCGGTGCATTTCTGCGTATTAATACAGTTGTCATTTTGCTTGGTGATATAATCAGGGGCAATCCGTGGGTGGTTCAAGCAGAAATGGAGGGGTGTAAGGTTTGAAAGAAGTTTGTGGGAGCCTGAGGTATGAGAAGTTCACGAATTTTTGATATAACTTGTGTCTATGGAATATGCTGTGAAATCGTCAATAACAGAGCACCGCAATATTAGTAGGTAATGAAGGAAACGTTGTAATGTTCGCCTATGAAAAATGTAAATGTGGTCTGAGTCCAGGTCTTACATGAGTTGAATTTGAGGGAATAACATGACACATGATCTGTTCTGTAGAAAAGAACAAGACGGCCGACAGGAGAAACACGTTGACTACACGAGAGGTTCAACAGACAGCGACGAAGATGACAGCGAAGTCGAGCAGTTGGAGGTTGACACAAAAACAGAACCAGAAGATGACACTGAAACAGTCGCTCGGCTACCTAACCCACTGGCAGCCGTGTCCTTGCCCAGTGCTACGGGTAATGATGTTTCTTCCGTGTTTGTGAACGCCTTCAAAGTTGCCGAGCAAGCGAAGCACTCGATCCTTGAACAGCACGTGAAAATGACAGCCGAACAGATCAGGGAGAGTCGATTAAAGAAAAAGGTCTGTTACAACTTCCAGAAAGGGAAGTGTCGGTTTGGTAGCAAGTGTAAGTATTCGCACGGGGACGATCATATCATGGCGAACAGAGCCAGTGGCGAGAACGTAGGAGGTGATGTTGTACGACAGGTTCAGCCAGACCAAAACACAAACTTTCCCCCGGAAACGGATGATGATGGGAATGTGATTAAGAGAAAGCGTCGAGCTGGTGTAACAAATAACTTGCTTCCGACAAAGAAGGCAAGAGCAACACTGGACAAACAAAGGGCACAGGAGAGACCATGGACAATGCATGCCAACTAGTGTGGTGTGTCGGTCGGTCGGTGAGGATTTCTGTTTTTAGGAAGTGTGTTTGAATGTTTTGCTTGTTAGATCTGTTGTGCATTTAGCATATTAAATGTGTTCTGATGTTTCAATTGTTTCATTGTCAGTCATTGATTAAATTGTATACGTATGGTGAAAGAAACTGGGTCAATACTAACATTGAAATTAGAGGATTTCAGTCTTTTGGGCTGAAAGTCCAACAGACTTATGGCATCACTCTGCATCTGACGTGTGCCATTAGCTTGTGTATCAGAAATTGTCTGCTACTGTCATTATGTAACAAAATTATTGACACATTTTGAAGCCTCCTAGGGTCCTGTAGGGCCTAAAAACAGGGTTGGCACGTTTCTTCCCAGGCGCCACAAATACCTTTCGCTCGGGGCTTTATGCAGGAATAAATTATTGCCAGTCACACAAGTTTTGGTAGACACATGGATGTTAATTGTTAAGCCAGTTTACAAACTTTAAGTGTCTGATGACCTAAAATGGACTACAAATACACATGTGACACAATTTACACTGACTTACTTTTGAGGCACAACTGACAATATCTATGGTTTTGGAACACCTGTTTTGCTCCTTCATTTTTTACCCGTCCACCTATATTTCTACCCATCCACAACGGTTTTTACCCGTCCAAATGATGGGTGGACGGGTCTCGTTAATTGATTAAGGACAGTAAAATTTGTGTTGTCACTGCTTACTTACACACAAGTGGGTGCTAGTAAACATTGATCAGAAGCATGACAAATAATTTCAAAGAGATGATCTCAAAAAGAAAATGTTCTTAAATGTTAGCACTATTTTTGAAATGTCACATTTACTGTGCAGTTAGTGTTGCATGTGAGCTGGTATTTTATATGTGATCTATCCCTTTGAGATGGTATGTAGATTTAGAATTTTTCAAAAAATATTGTGTTAGGAAACTTAGGAGGCTCAAAATTTCAAAAGGCTGTACCTGGAATTCATAATATATTTCTATATCAATGACATTGTAAACGTATTTATGCCATCTACAACTATATGTCACATGTTAGCATTTTGTTGTCTCCATCCCCTGGCAGGCATGAGTGCACCATCTATTTCTGGGGCACATTGAAACAATTTAACTTTTCAGTAGAGGTCCAGTTTATTTTTAAAACTAGGCCAATAACCAGTTACAATTTATCAATGCAGTAGGCTGTAAACATAATTATGTGATGGGAATCTATTTTCAGTGTCCATAATTACGCCAACAAAATAACCTTTGCAAAGTGTTATCATATTCCAGTGGACAAGTACCTGGATGCACTCCCCAAGACTAAATTAATTTATAAATATAATTAGCACAGATGTGGTTTTATCTGAACAATTTATTTGCCTCCAATGCAAAGCCGAACAGCTTGGCTAGAATTGTTATTCAGGGCAATAGGTAGGGAACCCCAGGGATCAACATTTTCAAGTCTTGTGCAGGTGACTGTTTTTCCCCCAAGCATTGCTGGGTAATTCAGCTAGTATCTGCAATAAAACTAATGTTATTAAACATTAATTTCAAACATAATAAACAAATCTGCTATATCTAATATATTTAAAATGTGTGGATCATCATTTAGTAGAAAAAAATTGATAATCCTTGTTGTGTTAAAAATTATCCATCAACATACTATCCTGGGGTAACAGTATTGTCGAGAAATTATAGGATATTACCACATCGTTAATATCCGTGTAGATTGTATAATGACAGTTTTGCTCACACAAATTAAAGAAGATGAAAGGCAGCATATCAAATATCCACTGTTTATTAACAAATTTTACTTGTCTACATTCTCTACAATAACATAGACTTTTGATAATAAAGTATAATGAATAATGAACGGAACAAAACACATCAGTGTTAAACTACAATTACCTATTTATGTAGCTGCCAAAAAGGCCAAATATCAAATCTCTTACTAGACAATCTTGACAAAACATGCTCTTTATCCTTATATATCTCCTTGCATCGACAGGTAAAGTCCATAGTAATTTACAAAACGTAAATAATGCTAAAGAAATTGTTATCATCAGGCAAAACCTTGAAGTGGTATTTTATTTTAGTGTTTTATTTCGCACTAACTACTTGACAAATATCCTGAGTTGTATTTTACATATATTTGGTTTATGGCTTCAACAATTGTAGATGCAGAGCCTAAACAGCGTCGCTACACTGCTGTGCAATTAATCTTGCGAGATTCACAAGGCAAAACTAACAGATGTTTAAGTTTGCAGACCACAGCTTATTTCTGTCTCTTGCCGATACAGTAAACGACCCCTCACCAACGACCACCCGGCAGACGCGACCAACGACCATGGCAATTTGAATTTTACCCCTGACGAACGACCATCCGATAGGTGGCCAGCACATTTTTTAACCTAACCATCGCAACCAACTCTTATTAAACACATGACTAACGTGCACGGACGCGCATAATCATATGCCATAAAAACAATAAATCGCCTGATGACGACCATTAATTTTGGCGATCTTTTACTTTCTGACTGAATTATGAAAACGACATCTAACAGCCGCTAGACTTTCCTCACATATCTTATATATAATTATAAACACACACTATGTTATAAAATTAAATCTCTTACATTATTGAAACATACAAAATTCACGAAACAAACTTGCGCAAGAACTCGCTAGCAAGACATCATGGCGGACATGGTCACCGTCAGTGGCTACACATAATTTGTTTGTTCTTATGCCACCATGTGAAACATGTTAATTATTAAGTGTCACAATTTCTCTGTGTCATGTCAGACTTTGTGTTTGAAGCCACACCTAACTAAAATAACAAAGGTTTTTCAAACATGCGTTCTCCATAAGTCATCCTGCGAACACATTTCCGGTAAGTATAATACAGTACTACAATTGACAGGTATAAATTTGATTTAGTTTTGGTAATCAGTACTTGCTTGTCAACCGAAGCCTCCAAGCAGTGAACTTGTGGTAAATGATAATATTATCATTATTTATTAACAACACAAATAGACATAAAAAAATATTTTTAAACAGTATTTATTCAACGTGCTTCCTGAACACAGGTTTTTTCTGCAGGTGAAAAAGTGCCCCTCTAGCTAAGACAGACTCAGTGTTTAGTAAAGTTGGCTGCACCTTTCCTGAGTGGTTTAAAGCGACATGGTCCATTCGTGGCTTTTTATTTTTATTGCAAAATCATGTTAATCAGTATACGTTATAACTATTATAGGGTCCTGACCGCCAATAAATGTTTTATCGAAACAGAACTAACTTCGTAATGTTAACATCGAAATTTTTATATACGCTGTCACTCAAATCACCGCGAGTGACACCCACCCTTTGACCTTTACCAACTGGGAGCTGTGCACCTGGCTGGGTGTGGCGTCAACTTGTATTCACGTGATACTGCATTGTGTGATCATGCATTTCCTTCTGGGGGTTTAGCCATGCCTACAACGGTTTCGAAAATGCCTCGTGCTCGATGTGTAAACAGAGTTAAGCATCCCTTACTGCGTCTATTTTCAACCCCTAAATGGTACATGAAAACATATTTTGACTGGCTTTACACTATAATAGGTATAATTTATACCCTATAACATGATTTTGCAATAACAATTAAAAACCACGAATCGACCATGTCGCTTTAATACAGTTGACTACACAAGACAAAATAATACTGCAATGAGATTTCACTTCAGACTTCCACACCAGTAAAGCCGTTGTTTGTTTACAAGAGACTCCATGACGTATGTCAAAATGAATCATTCTTCGATAGCAATCATTAGCAGGAAATCTGCTGAATTAGTTATTTAGGAATTGGGAACATGACAAGAGGCAAACAACCTTTCAAAACGAGCATGTTTAGGATTTACAGGTTTGTGTACAATTTGTATATTTCACCATTGAGATATTCAAATTGTGAGCACTATTGCGATCTTGTTAAAGCGCAATTTCATGGAAGTGTATCTTCAACATTCTAGTATAAAAACATCATATTAACCAATGAAAACAAAACAAACAGCCAAGTTTAATGTCATTCTTACAGATATATTAATGGCTATGTATGAAACGTGTTATATAAAAATATGCATCTATCACATACAAGATAATTATAGTGTTTATATATTAGTAACATCTTCAAAACTACATACACATTGCAATTAATTTGCGTATGACATTTCAGCGTGACAAAGTGACAAAGTTCTGCATCATGTAAAGCTAAAGTTTCTAAAACACAACTACAGTGTTACTATTCTTAATGTTGCCCTGAATTCATATATAAAAAGTAAACAACTAATATGCGGACGAATACTCTCTGTAACACAGTCTTCAAACGTCAACAGTCTACACATACAACAAACATGGAAGTGTATTTCATCTCTACTCCACATTACAAGCTTTTCACAAATGCACATTATCTAAACTGTAGCTACACTTCAGTGACAGAATTTGGTAATGTAAACATGAACAGTCATGTAATTATTACTCTGTAAATCTTTTACTTAAGACAGATTGTGGCTCTATCTATTGGGACAGACGTTCACAGATTTCCCCTCTCAGCCTGGTCCAACTCGATGGCTTCAAACAGACTCTTGAAGTTTCCTGCTCCAAAGCCCTGCAAATGAGAATTAGGCATTACTGTTACAATGCTGTAGTAGGCCAGGGTTATTGTAATTTACATAATTATGTGATATTAATTAATATGTTGCAAAATTGTATTGGGAGTCCTTAAAAGAAACGGGAATGTGATTAGCCTTAAAACATCATAAGGAGGGAAGAATGAGGTAGGCCAGCACCCACTCGTCAAATCGTCATCGTACTAGGCCGTCGCACTAGCAGTCATTCCGATGTAATACGTGTGTGAGGCAAGGAAGACGATAACAAACTGTAAGTATATCACACTTATTTATAGTTGTGTTGTCGTCACCCAGATGCCAAACACCATTTACAACAATATTACATAAAAAGAAGGAAATGTTTTGTTATTCACAGTTCAATTGGAAACATGTTTTCTTGGAGAAATATTTCCACATGTATGGCTGTGAACTTATGATGATAAAATACAGTAGTTACAAAACAAAATGTAACATTGCTAACACATGCTAACCTACAGATAAACTGACAATAAGATATATGCTCATATCACTCATACATGTGAACCTGCACGTGTATACACAAATACCCAGAAACAGGCAAGCTCATACAAAGATCCATGCCACACACCTACACGCATACACATACACACCCAGAGATAAACACACATCACACATGTACACTCACACACAGGTAAACACACACACATGCACGCACGCACACACACACACACACACCAATATCACTGTATTTACCTGATGGTTATGTCTCTCAATGATCTCCAGGCTACATGACTGTGTTTACCTGATGATTATGTCTATCAATAATCTCCAGGCTACATGACTGTATTTACCTGATGGTTATGTCTCTCTCAATGATCTCCAGGCTACATGACTGTGTTTACCTGATGATTATTCTATCAATGATCTCCAGGCTACATGACTGTATTTACCTGATGATTATGTCTCTCTGTGATCTCCAGGCTACATGACTGTATTTACCTGATGAATATTCTATCAATGATCTCCAGGCTACATGACTGTATTTACCTGATGATTATGTCTATCAATGATCTCCAGGCTACATGACTGTATTTACCTGATGGTTATGTCTCTCTGTGATCTCCAGGCTACATGACTGTATTTTATTTACCTCATGATTGTCTATCAATGATCTCCAGGCTACATGACTGTATTTACTTGATGATTATGTCTATCAATGATCTCCAGGCTACATGACTGTATTTACCTGAAGGTTATGTCTCTCAATGATCTCCAGGCTACATGACTGTATTTTATTTACCTCATGATTGTCTATCAATGATCTCCAGGCTACATGACTGTATTTTATTTACCTCATGATTGTCTATCAATGATCTCCAGGCTACATGACTGTATTTACTTGATGATTATGTCTATCAATGATCTCCAGGCTACATGACTGTATTTACCTGATGGTTATGTCTCTCAATGATCTCCAGGCTACATGACTGTATTTATCTGATGGTTATGTCTCTCAATGATCTCCAGGCTACATGACTGTATTTACCTGATGGTTATGTCTCTCAGTGATCTCCAGGTTACATGACTGTATTTACTGTATTTACCTGATAGTTATGTCTATCAATGATCTCCAGGCTACATGACTGTATTTACCTGATGGTTATGTCTCTCGATGATCTCCAGGCTACATGACTGTATTTTTACCTGATGGTTATGTCTCTCAATGATCTCCAGGCTACATGACTGTATTTACCTGATAATTATGTCTCTCAATGACCTCCAGGAACAGAGTAGGACGATCCTGCATCAACTTGGTGAAGATCTGTAGCAAGTAGCCCTTCTCATCGAAGTCCACCAGGATCTTCAGCTTCTGCAGCTGCAAAAACAAATTGAATTGAATTGAATTTTATTTCAACAACAACTACTACTACATTATAAATACAGTGCATACAATACAAATTGTTGAAAAAAAGGGTAAAAGAAGTACAATACTTATCATGTTTACCCTTATAAATTCTTAATTTCATACATAAAGCATCTGAACAGTGTAATAGAATGTGCGACAACACTATTTATATGTGTAACCATACAATATTTAATAAAAAAAAGACATTTTGAAATTTGTTGAAGAGAAAGAAAAAACATTTTTACAACAATAAACAAACTGAATGTTTAATTTTGTTATCTAATTTGTTAGCAAAAAATGGTCTAGGACTCTTAACACATAATTATTCAACAGTCTATTTGTGTAACACTTTTTGAAATGATGAACATTTTTACAACTAATCAGTGAATTATCGAAGTCTACTTTGAGACGGGGAAAGAGAGCATCTGTAATTGATTGTAAAACAGTTTCTCTGTTCGTTGTTGGGCACAGATTTTCGTCCGTTTTGCTTAGAATTCTCGAGCTGAAATTTTGCATTCGATTTAGCTCAAATGTCTCTGAACTCACTGTGTCTATGTCTTCCTTCACATGAATCTTCGCTTTTGACAATTGTTCCCTCAGGTTGTCGTAGTAAGAGTCAGGAACGTCGAGGAAGTGCTGCCCTCTAGCTCGCAAACTGTTAATCTGAAACACGCACAATCAGTGTACTTGACTGTACCAGACATTTACACTGTGTCTCCAGATCATGCCTCTGATCTCCATATGAAAAAAGGTACCATTTATTCCATTAATTTTTTTCCCCAACGCTTACTTTATTTAGTATGTTATATGTAAAGCCCTATGATTAATTTTAACGAGATTTGGCGCTATACAAGTACATTTATTATTTATCAAAGGCTGTACACAGAGTTCCAGTCATGGAATTTCGTATTTTTGTATATCACCGTAAAGGTACTTATGCCACTGGGTGTATGAGTAATTCTCTTTTGTTTTTATGTTTTCAACATTTCAAAACTGTGAAAGCATAACTCTGTATGCCACATGTTCATATTTTATTGCTCCAAATTTCACTTAAAAACTTAGGTTAATCGAATATATGTATATGTGTGTGTGTATATATATATATATATATATATATATATATATATATGTGTGTGTGTATATATATATATATATATATATATATATATATATATATATATATATATATATATATATACAGGACCATTATGGTGTTTTCTCCCAGAATTTTTACCTGAACTAGTCAAAAATTATTTCAGTGTTTGTCCAATATAATTTTAATACAAATTTTTGTTCTCAAAAAAATACAAAACCCCCAGCATGATGTATGCATTACTATATTATTTAGAGTGTTCACGAAACAAGACCTACGGGTAATCAATACAAGTTAAAAATATTAACCGCATCAGGACCATTACTATACAAATTCTTGCAAGTTCCCAAAGTCAACCTACCGTGTCAATGATGTTTGGCGTGCTCATTGCCACATGCTGAACGCCAGCGCCGCCGTAGTAATCCACGTACTCCTGAATCTGACTTTTACGTTTGCCCTCGGCCGGCTCGTTGAGTGGCATCATAATGGTCTCCTCGTAGTTGGTCACTACGATGGACCGCAGACACGAGAACTCTGTGGTTAGTTGGGTGTCGTCGATCGACCAGAAACGGTGGAAGCCCAATATCTTCTCATACCTACAAACATAATAAATTATAATAAATAATAAAATACAATATTTATATAGCACCATAATCACACGGTGCTCTATGGCACTTTACAGTACAATAATAATAATAATAAATCTACAGAGAAATTAAAACATTACAATATTTAGTTAAATCATTTAAAAGCTAAACTACAAATAGTCGTAAATTGATCTAAAGAGTAAAAATACAATTCTATATAAGCATAGTTAACCTGAAAGGTATAGGTGCAATACATAATTGAGTAATATATTACATAAAAACTATCAAATAATAATAATAAACAAATCATACATAGAATTAACCCTTTAGACCTCAGCCATTTTTTGTGTAAAGCCCCTGGTTCCTCAGAAAAGTGCATATAATTACCTTCACATTGGATTTAGATATGCTTTATTATTAATTTAAAAAGTTAACCATAATACAACAGATGTGCCAGTATATCAATATTTTACTATAACATGATATATTACGTGACGTAACTTATTAAGGCTTCATTTTTTGCTGCTACAAGTTTTGTTTATTTGAAAGACAATGTAATTACTTACACATTGGTACCAATATTATTATTATACCTTATATATTAATGTTGCATATTCTCGAATACAATGGAAGCATACTCGACAACATGAGAAGCTAGTGACCAGTCACAGTACAGCGGCCAAGTGTTTCCGCTACCACCCCGGCCAGCCTCGGTCGAAACCTCAGCAAATAAACAACACAACAGTCCCGCAAGTTACACCACTTATAAATACTACAATAATTATAATACAACTACCCAAATATTTGAATGATATCCTAGTTGAGCATATCGTCTTTGTGCAAGAATATGGGACACCGAGTGTGGGACTCGTCTCATAGATGTAGTGTGTTTACAAAATGAGCTTGACCAACGAACTTCGCCGACAACAACAACGATCTTCGAAATAAAACATCGACTAAAGTCACATATTCGATGCGTGAAACGGCGTGAATAGCAAACACTTTGGAAGACTTCTTCCGCAGTCAAATGATTCGGACCAGCCGACGCCATTCTGCTAACTCGAAAAATAGGGCACTTCGAAAAAATGCGTCAAACTCTGTAAACTTGAATAGCACCGGTAGCCATAACTACCCACAATGCATTGCCGATATGTTAACCCTTCAAGTTAAATGTGTTTCAAAGGTATCCTCCAGAGAGCACCTCTGGAATAGATCAAACTCGGATGCTAATATCTACGGCCGTGTTTGGCCGACTTGAGGAGTAAACATGCGGCCGTGTATGGCCGACTTGAGGTGTAAAGGGTTAAGGGAAATAAAAAAACTAGTAAGATTACGGATAAAATGTACATTCATGGCATTAAAATAAATGAACTAGTAAGAATAAATATCAAGTGCTATAATCCACTGTTCTGTTCACAAGGCGATCTATCCAGAGTTCGTACACATCTGGACATTTGAAATTCAAGGCTATTCAAGACTTTTCAAGGCTATTTGAAACATACGACCACAACTTCTGTGTTAGCCCAAGTTTGGGCTGTTTGGAGGAAACCACCTGAGACCTGAGGTTTGGGATAAAGGCCCCCAGATTGAATTGATCTACAATGTGTGATATTGAATATGGAATGCAGAGCTTCAGTTTTAAGGTGAGCGATCGCTCTCGCTCCCTATCACTCGTGCAAATCACCCATCTAGGGAGCGATTTATCGCTCGCGCTAATTACGATAATCGCTCCCGTCACCAGACCATGTGGAATGTGGCGCCAACTAGCGGCAAAACATGAAGGACGATTCCTGCAGGAGGCTCTACTCTAATATTTCAGCCTCGCTATGGGCGGGTGCATGGTTATAACATGACTGACATAGTAAATTATGTGTTTAGATGTACATATGCAATCCAGATGTTTACGAGGTGCTAAGTGTCTGCATAACCGAAAAGATCCCTTTGCTAAATCAGCCGCATGACACGATTACACAGTGGCGCCGCCATGTGGATAACATAGAACGCCACCTGGTGGATAAAAAAGTAAAAATCACTCCCTCAAATTATTTCGCATTTAGGTGAGCGAGTTATCGAGCACCTGAATTTTTCAAATGTGAAGCACTGAGAATGTGTTAAAAACTGAAACTTACCAATCTGCGACTGTGATCAACTCGTGGTCAGGTTGATTGGCAACCACGTGGTCAATCCTCAACAGGTTACAGTCAGGCCTGGAAGAAAGAAGTATCTAATAACAGCCATGTCATTCGACATTGCCCGAGCTTTATGCAGGGCCAAATTATTGCCTGTCACACATGTTTTGGTGGACACATGGATGTTAACTGTTAAGCCAGTTTACAAGCTTTAAATGTGTCTGATGACTGGAAATGGACTACAAACACACACATATGACACCATTTACATTCACTTCTAAGGTATAACTGACAATATCTATGGTTTTGAACGCCTTTTTTGGCTCCATCATTTTATTACCCATCCACCCATATTTCTACCCGTCCACAACGGATTTAACCCGTCCAAATGACGGGTGGACGGGTCTCTGCATAAATCTATGACAGTCACGTCATTCGACATTGCCCAAGGGGAAAGGAAGTCATCATGCGGTGCTGAACAATTTTGAAATCATGTCCACAAAATTCACACCTCTGGAGAAATTCTGATAATAGTAAAATCTACAAACCAACCCAATGGGCCCACCAGATTGAACTTAAAAATGTTGGCAACTTATGGCAAAGCTAATTCATCCGAGCTGGGGCTCTTCAACACACAACGCCCTCACATGGATGGTATAAAAACTTAAAACAGATAGAAAAAACAAAAAAATAAAGGTAAGATCTTATATAGCGCAGTATCCAATCTTTGGGATTGCTCAAAGCACTTTTTTTACTTTACTCCCTGGCAGTCCTATTCAATCGAAGACCATTCTTCGACATTCAGCCATGTGGCAATTTCGCGAAGACTGCTCGTACACAAATATTCATCACTGTCTATAGCCAGGTACTCATTCATACAGCTGAGTGAACTGGAGCAACGTAGAGTGAAAAAACTTGCCAAAGGTTTCACACGACAGCACAGGATTCGAACCCGGGTCCTCTTAAGTCGAGAAGCTGATGCTCTACCCCTGGGCCACTGCGCTACCGTACTAAATGACGAGACGTCCAAGATATGTGGGTGTTTGGTTCCACTGGGGGGAGTGCCCAAGTTCCTCTCTAATATATATATATATATATATATATATATATATATATATATCTGATTCCAGGGTATAGAGAAAGCTGAGTGATCAGCACTATTTTTTAAACTGAGATTCCCAAGACCTTCACTCCTGGAGGAATGAGAAGTCCACAGACAGATAGAATGTTTGACTCTAACCCGACGATTCCCCGATTCTAAGTCGGCAAATCTCTCACGCTGGCTTATCAAATCCCAGGAAATCTGCTGAATCATGCTCTCTTGTATATATGCAACAACAATGGAACAGTTGCAGGAATTACTCCCAGCGGGTTCGAGATGCAAACATTCCAAAACAACTTGTCAATGAAACGTTTGATGTTTGAAGAGTACTATTTTTGGTGTGAACGGCGTCTTACTTTGATACATGAAAGAAATATAAGAAACCGCGGTGTTTTCTAATCGGATTATCGTCCTACCAACCACCGATCTATCCCGCATAAGTTTTGACATGTGCAACTGTCCATTAATAAGTCTTCGATAATCCACTACAGTTTATAGTTTCTACCAGATAGGAGAACGAAATGTCATGTGATACGGTGTTTAACCACGTGTCACCAAATATACCTGAAGGGCTGAACTGTCATGACGCATCACATAAGTCAAATGGTAAAGACACCTTTGTACCTTAAAGTGTCATTGAGATGTCACAAATGGTAAAAAACAACTTGGTGTGTATCTCCCAAGAACGGTAAGCTGTGAGGAAGAGGAAGAGGGAAACTACCGCGTCTTCCCAGAGCATTTCCCCACAGACAGATAGCTATATTGCTTTCTACACTTTATTGTTGCAATTTCCTACATTTTATTGCTGATATGTAAATAAAGGGTTACATTACATTAATTAAGAGGTGGATTTATTACAGAGGTGTTCAGCCACATAGTTGACTGCGTACCGTATAACAAAACTACACAGTATAAAAACATGTTAAATTTGTAGGGCGCAGTGGCTCAGGGGTAGAGCTTTGAACTCTCGGCAAAGAGGACCTGGGTTCAAATCCTGCCCTGGGGTGTTAAAACCTTGGTCAAGTTTTTTCACTCTACATTGCTCCAGTTCATTCAGCTTTATAAATGAGTACCTGACTATAGACAGTGGTGGACATGTGTGCGAGCAGCCTTCGTGCATTAATTGCAGCATATGGGTGGATGCTTCCCAGAGAAGCTGAGATGGTGTCTGAGTGAACAGGTCTGTCAGGGAAGTAAAGTATAAAGCGCTTTGAGCAGTTCTGAGGATTGGATACTAAACTATATAAGAACTTACCTTTTTAAATTAAGCTCGTTTGAGTAGATAAAACATTCCTGAAGAGTTTAACCAGATTAGTAAAAATGTCCACTCACAGTTTGTCGAGGAGGGGATCTTTGAGTTTGGGCGCGCCATAGCCGGGAAGGAAGTTGCCATGGTAACGGGATCGGTCAATAAGCGTGTGAACCGTGTCACTGTATGTCTGCAACGTCACCATCTTCACGGTGCCGTTCTCGTCCGACTCTTCCCAGGGTTCCCTGACCACGCTCGCACCCTTCGCTACTGCCACCTGGTGCCAAATAGTTGAATCATCATTAGTGTTTACTATGTTAATCTGATAAAAAAAGTATTATTCATAGAGAATGTGTGTTTATTTAGCAACTTTTTGTAACTATGTTTGTGTTGTATATGTTGTAATGTACCATTTAAAATTAGATCTGCCCCTTTACTAGAAAATAAAATACAGTATTTACTTTTCCCATAATTACATTTCAAAACCTATTTACCTGTAGGCAATTAACAATATTTACAAGTTAAATAATATGTGCCGATAACCCTGTCAAAGACAATCAATGCCTGACTTTGTAAGTTTAGTCGAGAAGAACAGGCAATAAGTAGTAACAATTTCATTTGTCCAGGGGCAAATCCAGTTGTCTTGGGTAAAACGACAAGAGGAATGTTGAACACTGAAAACATTGTGAGTATATTAAAATTCCTCTCCAACAAATAAATCCCAGAAAATATCCAAGAAACTTGCTAGCTATATGAATGATAGCGATAACTTAAGATTATAACACAGTAGTCACTGGGGCCATCTGGTTGAGAAACGCTGTTCTAAATCTAAATGCACCTACCCGAAGAATACCCTCGAGGTCTTCGACAGAGAATGCAATATCTTTCACCCCGTCACCATGACGAGAAAGCTGCTGCTGCATGTCTGAAAGAAAAATAGCAAACGTCAGAAAAGATTGTGTTTTAAAAGCAGCTTCCACGTGAGAAGATATAAAGTTCTGCCTCAAAATGACTGTTAATTAATAAATGTTATTGTGACAGTGCACACTTTGTAGTGTTTGCCTTTCACAAGGTGGCAGCACCCGTAATGTTATGAAAATGTAATATTTTAGTTATTTTATCTTTAGTCATAATATTATATTATGCTTACAGGTTATTGAGGTAAATCAAGTAACTTTATACATTTTATACCATTTATACATTTTAATTAAAGGAATTACATTTGTAACTACATCTGCCCTGTGACACTGGTCACTGACTCACTGGTCACTGACTCACTGGTCACTGACTCACTGGTCACTGACTCACTGGTCACTGACTCACCGGTCACTGACTCACTGGTCACTGACTCACGGGTCACTGACTCACTGGTCACTGACTCACTGGTCACTGACTCACGGGTCACTGACTCACTGGTCACTGACTCACGGGTCACTGACTCACTGGTCACTGACTCACGGGTCACTGACTCACTGACTCACTGGTCACTGACTCACGGGTCACTGACTCACTGGTCACTGACTCACGGGTCACTGACTCACGGGTCACGTGAGATGTAGTCAGCCTCTTTTAACGTCTGACTTGAGCTGATAAGATCACCATCCCTCAAAGCTGATCACAACTTATCAGGATGAAGTGACGTACACACTCACGCAGAGGTGTAGCTGTGGTGGGGACTTACTTATTTTTAGACTTCTACATTTATACTTGAATTAATAATTGTATATATATATTTTTTTTAACAAAATTGGACGCATTCAATTGTAATTCAATTGTAATTGTAAATATAATTTTAAATGATATTTTAGTCCTCTTATAGTGTGTCTATTTTTAAAGGACATTTTATATATATTTATTTATTTATTTATTAACTAGTTTACACCACAATTATTGTTAAATAGATAATCTATTATGTTAATGTTGTCTTTAGTTATTTAATATACTAAAATAATTGTTTTCATTTTAAAGAACATATCATGTACAATGTATATTTTATATCTATATTTTATATTTGTTTGCCGTATTCTATTTTACTGTATATTTAGGCACTATGTAGGTCAACGCCAGACTACATTCCAATTTATCATGTATTTTTTACACGTTGAATATGGCAATAAAGCTTTATTATACGAATTACCATTTCACAATTCATGCTGAAATAAAGAATATGTCAAGACAACAAAGTATGTGCGTTGTCTGCTGACGTGCCCCATGCTATATTATCAGTAGCAGTTAGCAGGAAAACACTAAATAAGATAAAGATATCTTTTTGTGTCACATTCCTGTGAAGTGTGCAACAAAATCCTTTGCAAAAGCATATTAAACTATCTTATCTGAATCCAATAATTATAGAAAATCTCACAACAGTGTTTATACATAGAAGGAACAATCTTGGGACTTGAACTTGAAAGTTTCATGAACATATTATGAAACTGCATGGGCCAACTATTAAATATGTCATCTTTATTTGATGATCATTTAAATAGGAGGATAAAATAATAATAATAAATAAGAGGAATCTGTCAACTTAACGCAGGCTAATACTTATTACTTAATACTAAGATTTAAATAAACATTTAAAATAAATGTTACAAAATGGTAAGTTGTTATATCATGCTCAAGGTAGACCTTAATTTTCATTCGAACACCATCTCAACTTCTTTGGGCTGCATTCAGCCTCATTGCAATTACGTGCACACAAAATATGTTCATAAGTAAATATCCACCACTGTCTATATAGCCATGTAGCCAGGAACTCACCCACCCATCTGAATTATCTGGAGCATTGCAAAGTGTATGAACTTGCTCAAGGTCAGACATGCCACATGATACGGATTACCCGTATCCGATATGGATTTTGGCGGTTTTTTAAGTGATACGGCCGTACTCCGTTTTGATACGGATTTTTAACTAAATTTATGGAGAAAAGATTTTTACCCACATTATGCCTTGTATGCGTCACAAAACTATACTGCATAATGGAATAATTGTTTACTGTTAGTGACTAAGTAAATCGATTCGAAACGAACGAACTAAACCAACGATTAGTTTATTGTAGCGCGTAATAGATGCATGGCGTGCTGGTAAAATTTACTTTTACTGGCTCAACGGGTGGGAACGGGGCGCGTTGTAGGCGCATGACAATTATAAATAACAGTACAGGAAATGGAGCTCGACGCCGAGTGCAATGAATTGCGGTGGGCAGTTTAAACATGCTGAAATGAAGTAAAATGTTAGTAATCTTGCAGTAAACTGGCCCAAATAATCGAGACAAAAACTTGGAAAACCCGTTTTGAAAAGGCCTAAATAACTTTGGCCATTTAACTGGAATGATACGGATTGATACAGATTCCTAAAAAATTTTAGGTCAAAAATACGGATTGCCATCCCAAAAATGTGGCATGTCTGCAAGGTTCAAATGTCAGTGCAAGATTTAAACCCTGAATTTATAGATAGAGATTCCACCACTAGTCACTGAGCTCTACTAATCTTTTTTAAGATAAACAAATATTTTCTCAGATGTTAAACAATACCCTAGCTCCAAATCTAACTTACCCTGGGGCATGTCTGGCTCCAGTGGGCTCCGGAAGACGAAGAATACCTACAAGAGTTGCAACACAAAACATCAAGTGATCTGCCACGACGAAGTGATGTGTTCTACCTTTTTGGTTTTCAAAGATTAAGTGCCTTAAGATGATGCCTCTTTTGTTAAAATATCTACAGTACATTTTAATGTATTGCTAAAAATGAAGTTTGGTAAAAAAAAAAACCAAGCAACTACCCATAGAAAATGAAATAAAGAAGAGAAAATGGAGGTGGATAGGACATACACTAAGGAAACCACCAGAAACAATCACCCGTCAAGCCATCACGTGGAACCCCCCAGGGAAGAGGAGAAGAGGTAGGCCACGAAACACCTGGCAGAGACACGGAAAAAGAAACAAAAGAGATGGGATACACCAGGAGAGAAATAGTGAAGATGGCCACTGACAGAAAACTGTGGCGTTCCTAAGTCGATGGCCTATGCTCCCAGTGAGCGAAAAGGCATAAGTAAGTAAAAAAAATCTACATCATAATTATATATGATTACTTTAATAATTAGTGATCAGACGGTGGTTGCCATGGTGATCTACTCACATCATTCTGCTGCACGACATGTGAGGCTACAAGACGATGTCCAGTCTCCAGACCCTGGTATCCCACTGGTTTGAACCCAAGACGAAGGCAGTAGATCTCAGCCGTCTGCAAAATTGCAACATGATAAGACAAGAACTTAATTTTCTGATAAAAACATTTCCATGGCAATTTTTTTCACCATCAAGTATGTTAACAAAATTATGCTAAAACTGCTAATTAAAAATAGAATGATTCTGCTGAATAACTTATTGAATTATAGCATATTTATCTTATAATTAACTAGTGATTTAAAACTGTGTAAAGTTTCTTTTAAAATCAGTAACAGTGCAAATATTCGAAGGAAAGTTCCACATTTATTTTCAACAAACGTTTTGAATTTTATAGGGCAGTTAGTTCATTGATGCATTGCAGCCATATACAGTGTAATAATAATTATAATCTCTACTACCCTGGGTACATCTAAGTTTGTAGCCCCACATGAGGTCTTTCTGAGTACAAAGTCGGTGAAGCGTGACCGTTCCTTGCATGTTCTGCCATGTGGAACCAAGTTGTTTATCTGCTCTTGTTACTCAATGGAAGTATGTCACTAAACTAGATAATGACTGTCAAATTGAGTTCTGATGCCAAACGTGTGACCCAGTGACCAATATCTGAGCAGTGTCTGAAATATGTGTTAAAATTAATTGGTTTTTATTACTATTAAATTCGCCTTCCTGCTGTGCCAAATCTGGTCCGACTAAATTTAAACTGATCATGACCAGTCTAGTGGTCATCCTTACCTAACAAGCACCTGTCATTCACACATATTAAATGATGACATTAGCAAACAAGTAGGGTGATCAAGCACATATAAATGTAATGTTCATTACATTTGTTCAGATATGTTTATTGTTTAGTACATGCCATCCAGTTGTAAAATTATATTTTTAAAACATGACCCAGTTTAAAAGGATAAACCTAAATCTTGATAGTTTTGACATTGTCTCTTATCTAAATTTGTTTGTGAAACTTTTATGTGATACAAATAAGGAACCATTATTCAGTCTCCAATGTTTTGAGTTGTCTGGCATAGTTGTTTACAAATATAATATAAATATGTTGCTGTAATAAATTATATACTTGCTGTTTTGTTGTTGGAGTATTGTTTAAATCTACACAAAAGAACTACCTGAAAAATCAATGTTGATCAGTCTGATACTGGTAGTTCAATGAACAAAGAAATACTAAAAAAGTTACATTTGTTTATCAACCGAGTGATGCTTTGTCCTAACTTGTCAATGGAGTAAACACCTTACATCATAACAGTGAGTAATTTAGGGGTGACCCTCTTTAGGGTCTAAACATGTTGTCAAGAAGCTAGAATAGTTACTTGTTTATGATACAATCTGCGAAAAATCAGTTTTTATCAGCCTGATATTGGTAGCACAATGAACACACCAATCCTAAAAGGTTACATTAAATATAATTTACCCTCAAGTGATGCTTTGTCCTAAGTTGTCAATGGAGTAAACACCTTACATCATAACAGTGAGTAATTTAGGGGTGACCCTCTTTAGGGTTTAAACGGTCCACCTGGTGGTCATTTCTGACCGATGTAATAAACTGACATCATTCATGGACTCCTGCACTGGTTTGTGCCAGTAACAAGATCAGACCTCGATGCACGGGTTTGTGCTATTAACACATCAATGGCAATGCACTACCATTATTGTTGCCGTGTCAGCTTAACCTTGACACACCTGGAATGAACAGGCTACTTGGAATTACATGGAGCTTTCTCCACTCGTATTTAAACCACATTTACAGGTCAATCTTAGGTCTTTTAAGGTCACCCTTGGCCAAAAATTCTATAGAAAACTATAGATTTTCTATAGATTTCTATAGAATTTTGTAGAATTCTATAGAATTTTGCAGTTTTCTATAGAATTCTACAGAATTTTCTATAGATTTTGTTTGGCCTAAAGTTTTCTATATAATTTTTATAGATTTTTCTATAGTTTTCTAAAGAATTCTACAGAGTTTTGCAGTTTTCTAAAAAATTCTACAGAATTTTGTGTGGCCTAAAGTTTTCTATATAATTTTATAGATTTTTCTATAGTTTTCTAAAGAATTCTATAGATTTTTCTATAGAAAACTATTGGCGAAAATCCTATAGAAAACTATAAGCAAAAATCCTGTAGAATATTCTATAGAAAATTAAAAGTTTTTTAGCCAAGGGCAATTCCTATTTTGCAATTTACCCTGATGTATTTTTGTTAAAGGACAAACAAAGTTAACTTTTACGTGGCATACACCTAATAGAGTTAATATAAAGTAACAATTTCCACATATACTCAATTTTGTAACGCCAGCGGTTTACCAGAAAAATATTTTTTAACACCCAGCCATCCAAATTCTATGCGTTACCCCATCTTAGACGAAGAATGACGTCACGACGGTGATCGAGGCGCTCTCCACGTAGATTCCCTGCATAGGGTTTGGCTGTTGTCATGAAATGGCTGCAACTCGGCAACGCGCGTAACATGCTGATGACGGTAAATATAAAGTTGTCTATTATTGTTATTGCTGAAATCATCCCATCAACTGATGATACATATCTACATCAAAGCATTTCTCCTCAAAATGGACCGAGCAAAGTGTCAAACAGTACGCCCGCAAATCACCAACGTGAATCCATTGCTTCAATACTACCGGTTGTTTCAACTATTATTGCAACCGTATGCCGAACACGGAGGCATAATTACTAAAGTTTACCATAGATTTAACCACAGATTTAGATATACGTCTATAAGCAGCTGCTAGATGTCACGCCAACTGAACGAACTCTCGAAGACTCGAAGTTGTTGACCCTTAACAACGTCGCTGGAAACTGACCGAGATATAGAATGCCGCGCGCTGAATGGCCAAGCCAAATTAACCCTTCACCTATGGCGGCGTCTAGACCATCGTGGATTTCGTTAGAATTTTAGACTTTAAAGTCACATTCTGAGTAAACCGCTGACGTTAAAAAAATTGAGTATATGTGGAAATTGTTACTTTGTATAAACTCTATTAGGTGTATGACATGAAGCCGTAGCCTTTTTTTGTCCTTTAAGTAAGTAGAAATGAAGATAGTGTTGTTGTGTGTGTTATTTTTAACTGGTTTCCTAATTACTGGTAATGTTTTTTAAGTTACATATACTTAATGAGCTCAAATACTGAATGGACGGTTGTGTTTGAAACTGAATTTGTTAAGTAAAACGACTCTAAATTTCAATGTTATTGAGAGTATCGGTGATTGTTCTATTCACACATTATCACATCACAGTTGAACTAAGCATTGGAATTGGTATTTTGGCATGCTCTAATTAGTGTGTCATTGGCAGTAACCTGACCCAAATCTTATTTAAACACTGATTTATTTTAGTCACAGGCATGATATATAGACATCCTTCCAACAAACAACAATCACGCACAAATTCAAAACCAGAGACTGACAATCATTACTACAGTACCACCAAAACAGAAATGTAAGTGAAATAAAAATAGCCAACATAAACAAGTACCTCGGTAACTACATGAAACAATTATATGCTATTTAAACTTTTCTTTTAAAATAACAATGTTGTGACTTTGGACTTCTCAGAAACAATTATCACATCCTGCATAAGAGGCCATCCTGCATAAGACTATTGACAGCAACAGTGGCTTTTCTGTGACGGCGCCGCGCCTGTGGAACGACCTGCCAGACAGTCTGCGTCATATAGACTCATTAGAACTTTTTAAGTCGAATTTAAAGAGACATCTTTTTAAAGCAGCATTTATAAATTAATTGTAGGTTTTTTTTGTCACAATGAATTTATTTTAACCGTCATTATAGTTTCCCAAACTATTTTAGTGTATTGTTTAAATATCTTATTAATATATAATGTATATATATATACATAAAATAAATAAGTAATTAAAAATACACATATATATATATATATATATGTATTTTTAATTACTTATCTATTTTATATATTTATTTATTGCTGATAAGTTTAGCTTATACACTGAGTTTTAGAAACTATATTTAATTAATTATTTATTATCATTTAAACAACTTGACTTTTTAATTGATTAATCATATTTTATACATTTATATGTTACAAATGTTGTATGTACGCGCCTCTGGGCAGAAACGTTTTCTGGATAACATATTATTATTTTATTATAACAGAAAACAACATTTAGAGACATCATTTCCATATAATGTACGTGTCACCTGCCTATAGAGGACACCTTCCAAATTGCTCAACATTGTTGACGAAGAATTCAGTCCATGCTGAATGTAGATTATGCAATAACATTTCTGACTATCAGTATCCATTTTTTTCAACTGGTATGATTCAAACGCACATTTTCAAAGCATATTATTGCTGACATTTTATATATTCAATGACATTTTAGAATTATTTTTCAAATAATTTAGCTTATTATTATTTTTTTACACATTTGTATTGAAATTTATATATCCCATTGTTTAGTATGTGTTTTGCATGTAAATAGCGTATTATTAGTTTTATTTATTTATTGGTTTATTTATTTTACTCATCGTCGCTAATTCTATATGATATTTAATTAACAGGTTTATTATGAATAAGTTAGTTTCTAAATTTTTTCTGAAAGTAAATTTTACAGTTGTATTTATTATTAATAATATTAGTTTTAATACATAATGAATAGCTTTACATTTTATTGTACAGCGCTTTGAGCTTATTTGGATATTGCGCTTTATAAATAATAAATATTATTATTATTCAATTCTAGTTAAATGAAAACATTAAAAAATCCTCATTATAAAAGCAGGGTCAGAATGAAATATATTGGAATGCTCAGGTATGTTTGTCAACCTAAGGCATATTAACTCTTAACATATTTCAGGTTGTTTAAACTTTTTTTCTGACAATCCTCCACAGAAAATAAAACGTGTAGTGGTGTCGCTGTGGATCTGCATATCAATGTAAAATATACAGAATTTCCAAAAAAATTCAAATATCATAACTATATATGCCTAGCAAATATTTTTGAAATGTCATAACCAACAGCTTGTAAGGAAGCAAACTTTTTTAAATATTCTTTGTGTTTGTGAATTTGTTACACCCATTTTCTTAATATACATGAATGCTTATAATGGAAACAAATAGGGAAAAGCTGTAAAGAAATAGTTTTGTTACATTCGTCAATTCTTTGTGCACATGTTTGTTATCAAGCGTGTTGAACTATATTATTATAAACACATACCTGTTTTGCATTTCCAACCCAGAGGACCACATGATCGAATTTCAGAAATGTTCCCACTTCGGGCTGAAAATAGATAAACAATCAGCATTCAGCAACACATGTAGAATCACTGCATTCTAAACCATAAACTTTGGCAAGTTGAGTGGGTGACCTTTTAATTTAGGTGGTATATGGCAGCGCAGTCTTTGTAGAGCGCAGTGGCTCAGGGGTAGAGCTTCGGACTCTCGACTACGAGAACCCGCGTTCGAATCCTGGCTCCGGTGTTAAAACCTTGGGCAAGTTTTTTCACTCTACATTGCTCCAGTTCACTCAGCTGAATAAATGAGTACCTGGCTATAGACAGTGGTGGATATGTGTACGAGCAGCCTTCGCGCATTAATTGTAACATATGGCTGGATGCTTCCCAGAGAAGCCGAGATGGTGTCTGAGTGAACAGGTCTGTCAGGGAAGTAAAGTGTAAAGCGCTTTGAACGGTCCTGAGGACTGGATACTGCACTATATAAGAACTTGCCTTGCCTTTTACAGCAAATCACAGCATTGAGGTGCTGGCCTTCAAAGATGTAAGATAGGAGTATCCTGAGACCTTTGCATGCCCCCGGGGTGGGTGCGCGTGTCCTTGTACGTATACGTGAGTATATGGGTGGGTGGGTGGGCGTGTGTGCGTGCGTGCATGCGTGTGTTTAATGTATGTTTCAAAATATTAAAAATTTTCTTGACTACCAGGGAGACAAACTGAAAATCAAAAATATGGTTTGGCATATTTATTTTCATACCACAACATGCAACACAGTCCACAAATGTTCTTATCCGTGGTGGTCTGTGAAGCAACTGCCTTCCTTGCATAGATGCAAATTGCATGTTTAACAGCCGAAACATGTTTCGACCGATCGGCCCGATGTCGTCTGTCGGCCTTGCCTTCGGCAGGACTGGCACACTCTCTTGCGGCCATCAAACCGAACATGTGCGTGCCCTACCACCACATTTGCCTGCACGGTGTACAGGGCCTCGGGCTGCTGGGTTGGTGGTGCAACACGTCGACTGCGCATGGCGATGGCGGGGTCGCACAAGTTTACCACCAGTTCCGCTTTAAAAAACTTGAGCCCGTGCTGACGTTTATTCCCGGGTAGGGGGCGGTTGCTGGCTTTCCACAGGATGTAGGCGTTCACAACGGCGATGTTCATGAACCCCCAGAAGAGGTACTTCCACCATCGCCGCCCTGAACGCCCAATCACCTGGCCTTTGCGTCGCACTGCTTTCATGGCGTCCTTGCCGTCGTCGTCTGTGGCAATGAGACAGACGTCACGCTTGTCATGCCACTTCACAAGCATGACGCCGTTCTCATTGGTCCACTTTGTCGATTCTCCTTGTCGCATGTATAGGTCCCCAAGTGCGTTTGGGAACTCCTTGCGGCTCGCACGAGTAGTGCCACAAAGGTATGTGTTGTGTTGCAGCAGAGCTTCAGCCACTGACATGAAATAGTTATCCGCGAACACATGGCGGTTCGTGTTCAGGTACATGTCCATCAGACCAATGACGACGCAGTATCCGAGACCCTTGCCTTGGGCGACGTTGATTGCTGCACCGGTGTATACCTCAAATTTCATGCAGTATCCGGTGTCAGAATCGCACAGGCACCAGAGCTTTATCCCCAACTTTACCGGCTTCAGTGGCAGATACTGCTTCCAGCTGAGGCGACCATTGTACTCGATCATCGCCTCGTCCACGCTGAGGTTCTGTGAGGGCGAGTAGACCTGGCAGAAGCGTTCATTGCAGCGGGTGATGAACGGCCGCACTTTCCTCAGCTTGTCCCCAGCAACCTCCTCAGTCAGCAGAGAGCAGTGCAGATACTGGCACAGCTTCTCATGGCGTCTCTTCGCCATGACACTCTTGATGTAAGGACATCCGAATAGAGGATGCTCACTCCAGTAGACGCTGTACTCAGACATCACCTTGAGTCCCATGGCGATGTTGATGCCCACATACGCCCTCATGTCGTCAGCGGTTGTGGCGTACCAGTGCTTGTCTGCTGTGGCATACGGCATGTCTGGGTCTGGCTGGGCGGGAGGGGACTTGGCAACAGCTTTCAGGTTCGTCGCTGCCGAAACACTGGTGAAGAAATCTTCCCCAAGAACTTGAATGAGGAAGACCAGCGGTGAGGTTGTTGCAGGGAGCATCTCGGGTGGTCCAGATTTGGCCAGAATGAATGGCCGAACACCTGGTGGCGCAACGTCTTGTGTCTTCTGCCAGCCTTCTGTCACTGCGTCCATCCCTGCAGCTGCTGGCACAACTCGTCCTCGGCCTCTTCCACGTCCTCGTCCCCTACCCCGTGCTGGAGGTGGCACAGGTGCTGGAGCAGGTGCTGGAGCAGGTGCTGGAGCAGGTAGATGAGGCAGTGTCCTCACCATCATCACTGTCATCTGTGTGCACAGCTGTTGTAGTCAAGTCAATGCTGTCTTGGACTAACAGCTCATCATCACTTGCCTCCTGAAATAACAACAACATGCAAAATATTACTAACCGCTTGTTTTTCAAATGCGCAATGTAATGTTTGTCGCAATAAAGTATAAAAATGTGCAGTAAAATTTTGAATATACCATAATATAAGTGAGTTAGAGCATAAAGATAAACAATATGACTAACATAGTTTGAACCTGACGGCTTAGCAATGGCCCTTGGCTACACCTACGCCGGCTGTCAGTGTCAGAGTGGTAATATGACATGTCAGTTTGAGTTTGTTTACATTTTTACAAACTACAAATTTTTTAACTGAAACAGCAAACACAATACTAATAATATAATAAGCTAACCATAAGAATAAATAACGTTCGTATATATTACAGCCCCGTTATTCTTACTGGCAACAATTCATACGTTATGTGAGTGAAAACGAAGTTCTGACACTGTTTGGCTTCGCTGAATCGCCATCTGCGACGTCGAGACAAAGGATTCAAACTGAATGAAAGCGTCCCGCTAAGCAATTTTGACTGGCGACATTCTTACCTCAATTTCTATATCAGAAGCAGAAGGTGAATCCAAAGCATCCACCATTTCCAAGACTTCCTCGGCAGTATAGCGCCAAGACTTCCGCGCAGACGCCATATCACACGAAAGTTAACAAAGCGGTCGTAAAAGTGTCAAAATCTCGAAATCTTTGAATAGAAACGGATGCTGATATTACCCACAATGCATAGCTATGACATCGGTGTTTATGTTGGAGAAGTATCACTACTATCCAGTAGATAGTGCCACTTGTACACACAAATTTGTACATCGGGCGGTCTCGGGCGGCGTGAGGAGAAACTGGTCGGGCGGTCCCGGGCGGTTGAGTGCTATTGGGTTATGATTTTTTTCTTCTCAGTATGGTGAGATAATTTAGTAAGATTAGCAAGAATCCAAAATGTCAGCGTTCTAGCTTAAATAGTTTTCTAGTTACAGCAGTTTGAAATCTGGGACTTTTTTCGACAGCTTGTTAAAAATAAATAATTTTATTCACATTTCACTATAGTCAATATCTTCTGCACTCTTTAGCCTGTGTCTGTGAAATTGTATGGAGTTGTTCTTTATGATATACACATTACATCACTACAATTAGAACATAAATACAGTGTATGGTTAATGTGCAGCAAGTTGATAAACATCATGATTTATTCAAAATATCACATGCAGGAGGGTTTTCAGACCCTGATTGTGAGCAAAATACACACACCTTAGACCCAAATTGTACATAGTTGGTACCAAAACATTAATGTGTGCAAATCTAAGAAATATGGCAGGTCTTGTTGCCTTAATTATGAATCTGTACATATGCAAAGATGGTACGTTATTATATTTCTTTAAAAATACCAACTTCCGACCCAAAAAGGTCGATGAGGCGTAGCTTGTATTATCACAAAACTTTTTCTAGGTGTTAGTTCATTTCTATATCTCAAATAACTATTAAAGGAACATGCAACCATAGTGTTGAAAATGCGTTAAAATCCCCCCAATTCCCACATACCATTCATGATAGAATATTGTAACACATGTATTTTGTGTTTAATTTTGTAAGAATGTTATACATCATAAAATTAATCTTGAAACGTGCATTTTCACTGACCATGGGCGCTGCCATTGTTGCCCATTTCACGGGGAACTCACGAAGATTAACGCGAGAGAATGCGTGAGTGTGACGTAGGCGATATAGGCGTAGCGTAATATGTAAACACTAGCATAGCGACATGAATCGAGTTGTTTTGTGAGTCTTGTGATAATGAAATGCTTGAATATCAAGCATACGGATGTCAAAAGAAGGCAGGAGAAGAGTCGGTGAAAGGAAAGAGATTTGTCCAAATGCTAATAAATTCACTACGAAGCCCGTCGAAGGGCGAGTTGGCGATCAAATGGCTCCACAATATAGGTACGAGTCATACAGTGGAAACATTCAATTTCAACCGGAAAATGGTTTGCCAGGACCATGTCACCATTGATATGGAACACAGGTTGCCGGGATTGGGTGAAAGACGACTGTTGAACGAAGCTACTGTCCCCACTGAATTTGTGCACAGAACGAAAAGTTCGGGGCCGAAGCGAAGGGTCGGTGTTGCACGAGAAAGAAGGGTCTCGCAAAAGGGACGAACTTAATGTATGCAAATACTATATATGGGGTACTAGAATATCATTCAATGCATTTCCTTTATTATAATAAAAATCAATGATTAGTAAAATATTCATTGCGCGACGGTCGACTGGAATAATTAGTTGGATAAACGATTTGTTTACATATGAAAGTGGGCGATAATAAAAGTTATTAAGCTCCGTCGAACCAACCAAGTCCAAAATGGATTGCGCGATTTCCTTTGTTGCAGTCTCTACTTGAGCATCATTATTCTTTATCCTATTCTTTATGAATGTTTATATTATAAGGGACGGCGTTTTTTTATAGCTAACGCTCTGTAACTAATTAAATGGATGAATATATCTCAGACTCAGTGGGTACGTGAAGAATTCGTTTTGTTTTGCCCACCCGAGGCGCTAGCGGTGGTGGATCTGTGACGTCACACGACCACAGGCGAAATGTCCAAAATGTCAGCCTCCAGGGAGGTTCACTAATTATCCTTAAAAGTTAACAAATAATTTCAGAAAAAAATAACAAAATATGGGATATGATTCAATGAACATTGTTTAATGGTTTAAGCAATTTTTACTTTTTGGGTTGCATGTTCCTTTAAGTCTCAATATCCCTCCGAGCCTCCATCACAACAAAGATGGCATACGTCTGGGTGCCCCAACCTTTAAAATAAATTGCTTGTGATATACAAGAGGGTTTCATACATTGATTGCAAGCTAAATATAGATGGTTAAATGAACTGTTTTGTGTAATTGATATATATATGCATAACATTGTATATTATCAGAGCAATATGACATGTCTGTTGCCCCCGCTGTCGGTCTTAATTATGAATCTACGCATACCCAAATATCCTACATTTACTAAACTACTAAAAAATTTGCAAACTTCCAACCTTAAAAGGTCAATGTGGATTAGAAGGTATTGTTATCAAACTTTTACCAGGCATAAACCAGTTCAAAGACAAAATAACAAGTAACTCTCAATATCCTTCCATGGTTCCTTCTCAAAAAGAATAGGGACCCATTAATACAACTTTTTACATAAATTGCTTGTGATATACGAGAGGATTTTTAGACATTGATTGCAAGCTAAATATAAATGGTTCAGTGAATTGTTGTATGTATTTGATATAATATATGCATAACATTGTATTATCAGAGCAATATGGCATGCCTGATGGTCCTAATTTTTAGTAATTATGAATCTACACATATCCAAATGTCCTACATTTTATATTTCTTTAAAATTAGC
The DNA here is from genome assembly GCA_964017155.1 of Oasisia sp. SBJ-2009. Lineage (NCBI taxonomy): Eukaryota > Metazoa > Annelida > Polychaeta > Sabellida > Siboglinidae > Oasisia > Oasisia sp. SBJ-2009. The sequence goes on from OZ024865.1 coordinate 38,809,154, forward strand.
AAACTTGCTACCCTAAAAGGTCAATGTGAATTAAAAGGTATTGTTATCAAACTTTTACCAGGCATAAACCAGCGCCATGCTTCAAGCAAAACTCCCTAAGAATGTATACTGATAGTGGGTCACTTCTTAGGCTTACAAAACTCCTCTTTTTATGAATCTATAACATCAGCCAGTGAAATCGCCGACAAGGTCAAGGAGCGTTGTAGACCTTCTGACACGCTGCTCGTGTAACAAGCAACGTTTAGACTTTAGGATGCGAATGGGTCATTATATTCAATAATACTGGGATTCCCACCAGGTGCAGTAGCGAAGTCAACTGTTATTGTATAGTTCGTAAGTTCCAGTCTAGCGCAGGTCAACGACTGAACGACCCCTGGTTTGCGAGGATGGCGTCGATCTACCGTTATGACGTCTTAACTCTTATATATGACAATTATACTGGCCGGCCCGCGAGTCGAACACCCTAATCAAAACATGCAGATTTTTACAAATATCTGAATAAATATTTGCAAAGTAGACCGATATTCAAAATCTATAATACTTATTTTATTCCACTTGTACAAATTAATTGTAAAAAAAATATTTTGGCGAAATATTTACAAAATATACACCGAGTCCGAGAGACGAAGTCGCGCGAACAAATTTCCGTGCCGCGAGTCGAAATGGTAACGAGGTGGTGGTAATAATTACAAGATTTACTCCAATTTAACCAGATTCGGCCTACGAGATTGAACTCCAGATGGCAAGTCAACAAGGAAGCCTTCGGCATATTGAGAATCCAACTCATATTATCTATGTTATATATTCCGCCGTTTTGAGTTATTTGTAGATGTTGTGTTTAAACACGCCACACTCCCCACATGGCACAGGGACCATTACGCAACGGGGGCCGATGAGTACTTCGTGTAATATAAGTTGTTTATTTTGAAAATGTATGTTCTCAAACGTCATCTTTCATCTTTGTCAATCAGATTGTTTGTATAGATTCCAATTGTACATGTTTTGCGCATTGTGTGTTACATCTGGCGGTAATTTATAAGCGATATCGCTTAAAGAGGAATAAAGGTTAAGTGGTCGACTCGCTAGCGTGTTCGACTCGCGGGTCAGTGACATTGACTAGTATAGTATATTGATAACCCCCAAAATGAAAATCCGCAGCCTGCATAATTGATTACCAACGACTTACCTTCGGGCCCTTGTCTGGGTAGGACGTCTGAAACAAGAGAACAAAAATTGTTTTAACAACTTCCGGCAAATTTGCAGCAAAATCGACAACGCTGAAAACGGTAAAAAAAAATACATCGGACCTACCATGTTTGGCGCGCGTCGTTTACGAGAACCGAGGGATTAAGTACATGAAGCCGCCCAATGATTGGTTTAAATAGGTGGGCGCCCTCTACAGGTGCTCACCTGTTAGCCAATCATAGAGATCGAGTTGTCCTTCATTTGCATAATGTATTCATGGGGAACCACACAGCGTGCGTGCGGGCGCTGCACGACTAAATTCAAAAAAAAGTAAAATAGATGATTATCTTTCGATGTGCCACCAAGGATTCTATAGCTTCACAAAACCACCTGATATTAAGCGTGCTAAACTACGATAATGAAGGTTCAAATTACAGAGACTGCACCAGCGTGTTAGGACACGATATAGACTGTGTCAATTTTCAAGAAATGTAAACCCTGTAGGCAAATCGTGTTAATTTATGGCATACATGCTATTTAGGGATATGGAGGGGTGCTGAACTCGAATCTGCTGTATGCCCGGCTAAAAATGGCTCATAAGCCATGAAAAATCCAAGATGGCCGCCACCGCCGTGCTAAAATTAGTAAATGTTCATATCTTTTTTACTAAGCAAGGTAGAAACATGAATGAAGTGTGCTTTTGTATGTTTTCGAATATGAGGAATCCAATGGCAAACTCAGATTTGTGATAAAATACAAAAAAACTGCTTAAAACGCATATTAATTACCCAAATAATCATTTAAACAAAGCAAATAAAATAACAATTAAAATAACTATGTCAGGCATGTTGATATATATATATATATATATATATATATATATATATATATATATATATATATATATATATATATATTGTGTCCTTGTAGTTACTCATCAACAGAATATTAACAACTTTTTATATTGCAGGTTTGAATTGATGTCGCCATGGCTGAGGGCACAGACTCCACTAGAAAAAGACCAGTGTCGCTAGAGTCACAATTACAATTGTGCATCGATTGCCAGAATGACAATCAACAGAAACTTATGAATGTCAGCCATGATGGCCTCCAGTCAGTTGATAACATCAGACAACTACGAACGAAATTACCTATCGATAACTTTCCAGATGCAACTGATCGACTCACCGAAATATTTCAAGCAGATGTCCCTCAAACTTTCTCGTGGCATAAAGACTGTCGGTCAAGTTACATGAGCAAATTGAAAGTTGAACGCTTGAGGAAAGATGGATTGAAAGAGATGAATGAACCAATCTCCTCCACATCCATGTAACATGCTCATCATCAAAAGGTCAGTCTACGGAGTGAAACGCCTCACATAGACTGGAAGCAGTGCATCTTTTGCCAACAAGACAAGAGAGAATCACTTCATCTCATCCAAGAACTGCTAGCCAGCAGCAGGATACTAGACGCATCAAAGTACGATCAAGTCCTGAGTGTTCGATTAGCATGTGTCAACGATCTCACAGCTGCAGATGGAGCACATCACCGGAGTTGCATGGTCAAGTTTGAGCGACAAACAAAGCATATTGCCACAATGTCACCCCAGACCTCAGACGTAGCCTTGCATGGCTTTGTCAAGAGCTGAAGCAATCAGCGGAACAAACTGATATCTTGGATCTTGTAGATGTTTCGGACAGATACTGCAAAATTTCCGATGATGCTCAGGCGCAAATTCCACCTTCATTTCTAAGCCGTAGGAACACGTTCAAGGACAAACTAGCTGACTGCTTTGAAGGCTTGTACGAGGTCGTTGTACTACACGACAAGGCTCGAAATGAACCCCGTACAGTGCTAGTTCCTTCCAAGTTCCAACATCTTCCAGTATCCGCGATGATCAACGATGACGGTGACGTGAAAAGACTCATCCCTACCTTCAAGCATGATGATCAAGACACTTTCCTGACCATGGTTCATGTGACACTTCAGATCCGTGGTGACATGTTGTCACATCCCAAGCCAATTGGGTTGGACATCAGCACAGACATAGCTATCGATTGCGTACCTGATAGTCTATACATGTTCCTAAGCCTGTTACTAGGTGGTCAACGTTTACTGGAGAATGATGAACTTGACGATGAGAAACACGAGAACAGACAACGACTCAGAATTATCAGTATTGCTCAGGACCTCATGTACACAGCTAATGGAGACAAGTTTCTCACTCCGAAGCACATAGGGATGGCTAGCAAATTACACCAAGCAACACGGTCGAAAGAGTTGGTGAACATGTTTCACTAGGCAGGTCACGTCATGGGTTACAGGGAGGTTATCAGACTTGACACTGCACTCGCTAAAAATACACTGGAGTCAATGGACAGCAACGGTGCAGTGATCCCACGAAATCTAGTAAAGGGTCGCTTTGTCCATTTCTCTGCAGACAACGTAGACATCAACGAGTATACCTAGGATGGAAAGGGAACCTTTCATGCTACACAAGTCACTGCCTGGCAACGCGGGCTACCAGAACGAGATCTCAGAGGAATAAACATTTCCAAGATAGCCACACTGAGGTGATGACTGAGATAATACCCGCGCCAAACAGAGGAATCAAGGAGCGTCCATTTGTCGGTGCGATCACAGCTGATCATTTTGCACAAGCCATTGAATACTGCCCATCAGCACTAAAAGCAGAGGCGACTGACATGCCTTTTGTATTGACCCGGTCTCAACACAAACCAATGCCTTCCTGGACACTTTACAATCAAACAGCTAGCAAAGTCAACCAAGAGAAGACCACTGTAGGTTACCTACAAGATCCTGCATCTGAACTCGATACATTGGACACAGTCATGAAACGAGTAATCCACGTAGCAGCCAATTCGATGGAGCAGCAGCATGTTGTTCTGACTGTGAATGAGGCGCTTTTTCCAAATCTAATGGAGTTGAAGTGGTCGGTAGCAGAATACAAGGACGTACTTATACCCTGCCTGGGAGGACTTCACATTGCCACGAACTTTCTGGGAGTGATAGGACGACATATGAATCAATCTGGCCTGTGCGAGCTGTGGGTAGAGTGTGATCTTCTGGGGGCCAATGCTGCACAACATGTCATGGACGGAAAGGGCTATGCACGTGCAATGAGAACGCACAAGCTCACTCTGCAGGCACTGTGGCAACTACTGCTTCCTCGGTTCTACACGTACTTGGATGACGTTGACGACACACTGAGAGCCGAATTTTCAGATGGGTGCACTTCCATAGATGTGGATAGCATCACACAGATGGTTGAAACTCTGAGTACTGAAAGATTCCGACAGCCCATGAAAGAGTTTGCTGAGGCACTGGCAGTTGATGATCCAAACGCTGAGTTCTGGTGGCAGTATATGACCATGCTGAGCATCCTGCTCTCATTCACCCGAGCACAACATGATGGGTTGTGGAATCTTCACCTGTATTCCTTCAAGCGTATGTTGCCACATTTCTTCAGGTATGATCATGTCAACTACGCCAGATGGGGTACTGTGTATCTGGCTGAGATGTCGACTCTCCCACCACGTTCCACATCATGCGAGCACACTATCAAGCAAGTGTCTGGAACAAAGCACACTTACCATGTCCTGATCTTCCGCCTGACACTGAAATGGGATGGATGCACCTGGAGGCAAGCTAGTCCCACGGCTCCTATCTCTCCCGCCGATACCGAAAGCATGTAGGGAGATCACCTCATGTGGCTGTACTAATGGATGTCTTACCCAACGCTGCAGCTGTAGGAAAATTCGCATGGAGTGCATCGAAATGTGTGCTTGTAAGAGACATTCTGACGTCTGTCGAAATATTCACGACGACATGAAAGACCTTGAGGACAGGGATTGAATTCTCACATGTAGACTTATCAACCTGACAATGCAGGCTTTAACATTTGAACCACGTGTGATCAAGTTTGGGTGTATGTTGATATTAGTTGTTAAATGTAATGTTTCATATCATGAGACCTGTATAACTATATGTATACAAATATATGTATATATCATCATATATGATATGAAGATCACTTCATAAATATTATTTTATGTAATTAAACCAAGTGGGTTCTTTTTGTTCGTGTGAGTGATAGAAAAATAAAGTTATTTGTTATTACCTGCTTGAGGAATTGTTCATTCTTAAAAATCATATTTGTTTCAACAATTTCGATTTATTTGTATTTTGTATTTATTTTATTACATTTCTGAGTTTGCCATTGGATTCCTCATATTAGAAAACATATAAAAGCACACTTCATTCGTGTTTCGACCATGCTTAGTAAAACAAATATGACCATTTACGAATTTTAGTACGGCGGTGGCGGCCATCTTGGATTTTTCATTTTTTAGGGCTTATGAGCCATTTTTGAGCCGGGCATACAGCAGATTCGAGCTCAGCACCCCTCAATGCCCCTAAATAGCATGTATGCCATAAATTAACACGATTTGCCTTCAGCCCTTTAAATATGCACATTTTCATGAAATGTGCCTAGTCTAATAGCAAAGGTTCAAATGACAGAGGCTGCACCAGCGGTCATATATCGTAATCGTCACATTTCTATAGCGCTGTTCCAACGTTCGCTGCTCCCAGCGCTGTACAAAATGTTCTTGTAAATAAATAAGTCTTTAATTTTACTTTAAATGCAGCAGTGGTCATAGATGACAATGTCAGATGATGCGGTAGTGCATTCCATAGACTTGGGGCTGCCACGCTGAAAGCTCTGTCACCCCAGTGACGCCTTGTCCGTGGCACACACAATAAACTGTGTTCGCTGGAGCGCAGCGACCTAACCGGCTGGCGTCGGCTTACACAGTGTCCAATGTAATATACCCCCCTCTCACCCTAACTCACCCCACTCGCCTTGTAGATAGTGTTTTTAAGCTAGTGTATTATTTTAATTGAGGTTAATTAATGACACAGTACATTCCTGGGTCTATTTCGTAATAAACGCGATAGTTCTGGCCCCATATTATTAAAGATTTGAGAATTTGTTCAAATTCTTGCTCGAATTGATTGTTCAATTACTCATGTACCTGTTTTGCTTGGTTTGAAGCGGCAGAATTGCAAGAATTAAGACAATTGGGTTGAAAATGCACATAGTTAGTAAAGTCAAATTCCCATACAAGCATAGATGCATTGAACAATTAAGACAAACAGAATATGACTATAACGAGGTACAGAAGATTTATTCACAGAAAGATAACAAGCCCAAAAGTCCCAATTAATAATGTGTACAATTCAAAATGATCGTTACAGTTATCTAAATATATGTGAGGCAAAGCGCACCCCCGTGTGCACGTTGCCTCACAAAACGAAATTTGACAAATTGTTTATTTCATATTTACCAGTATACGATTCTATACTACACTAGTATACGATACTATACTTTCATGTAGCTAATTTGCATAATTGGTTACTTACCGTGTACAGTCGCTAAGTACGCCGAAATCTGTTCACGTTTTTACAATAATAATTTATAGACGAAAACTGCTAATTTCTATAGCTTACTTCGAGTTCTGTGTTTCCTGAAATAATTGCCACCAAGATAGTTATGGCGGCATAGTGCTTTCACACAACGGTAGAAAGGGCCGCTAAAACGTATATCTTAAGATTTGGGTGGGGTGCGCTTTGTGGTTTGCGATAGTTTGCAGCGCGCCTACTCATGTATTGCGCTCGGTGACGCAACGCTTCTCACGGTGACGTTGTCGGTGAGAACAATTGGACGGGGCAGCCTTGCGGTGCGCTGGCAGGCCCAACTACGTTGTCAAAATGTGTGCGATGAACTGGAACATTTGCAGCTTTCCGGAAATAACTAAAAACTCATCGATTTCCCTTGCATTACATGCCTTTTATAATTCTGGTTTCTACTCTATAGCACTGCTTGGTTTTAAATTGTTCTGTTTGAAACAGTATTTTTACAATTGAATTTATTTCTTTATTTCTATTACAACTATTTATCTTAGCTTTCGAAAGCGATACATCACTCATAGTCACTGCATGCGATTGGGAAAAATTGCATGCAACCAAGAGACAACGTTGGACGGAATATAACCTTTCCTATCCAAGAGACACGTTGCATGCAACATGAGACGCCGTCTTATGAGACGCTTTTGCATGCGAATTTATATATTTACACGACGCGATTTGGCTGCAACGGGGTCGCAAACAACCGTGTCTCGATCAATTTGCATGCAACCGCGTTGCATATCGTAAATCGGCCTTAAATATATCTATATCCAGTGAAGTTATTTATTTGATAGAATGGCTTTAAAACGTCCGTTATACGTTATATCATATGATACATTAAACATGCGTAACTATAATTATTAATTATGATCTATGCAGATTCATGGATAGTTATTTCTACAATGGAAGATGTGACACCAAGATCGTGCACACATCGCCGACGTTTTGTCCTTCAAGTGCGACGTGTATTACACAAAGACAAGGGTTGTGGCTTTGTATGCCGGAAATAGCTTCTCCGTTCGTGTCGAAAGTGCAGACAGCTATGATAATAAGGAGGTGGCAACTTGCTAACCACTCATGTACAAATGCATGTAGAACCACCTAACGTCAATCTTGCCAAAAGTACCTTCAACCTAACCCTCACGCTAACCTAAACCTTATTCCAGATAAGAACAACCAAAAATGGGCATCTGTACGTGAGATAGCATGCCTTATCTGATTAATAAAACGAGTCCGCCAGATGGAGACTTTGTCAGACTTAGCCGGTAGGACGTCACATCTATACTTTTGTTGTGTGAAGTGTACACACAAATCGTACCAAATACTACGCATTGAAATACTCTCAGTAACCTGAGTGTTGTTCCAGTCGCCACTAAGAACCGAATATAGGTTCTACTACGTCAACGCAGTATAAGAGGACATATACGACGTTGCTGCAAACTCCGGAGGGGGGGGGGGGCACATGGGCCATATTGGGGCAGGGAAAGAATGTTCACCAATGTGTACGGAAGGGGTGACAACTTATAGTGTAATTGTTTTTGTTTTTTAAGTGGAACTGGTGATATGATTAGCTGAAATTTAGGTTTTTGGAGAGTAAAAATATTTATAAAAAAACTCTGACCGTCGCAAAATATGTTTTCAATAGGGCCTGTAACTGGGTCACGATACATGGTGAGACTCAGCGCGACTGGAACCGATTGTGGACTGGACACATGAATAATGTTCTAACGATGGATGACAGTTGTAACTTCCGACTGATGAATACTAGGAAAATCAGGTCATAAATATCTTGTGTTATATCTTTCTTATTTAAAATGTCCGATTTAATATTGACTTTACCACATTATCATAGACATAAAAATTATACCGATTTACGTAGTGCAGATAATAGACACACTTTTAGACCGTATGTGTCTTCGTCACTGCCATGGTGCATGTCGTCCTCCATGGTTCTTTTACTTCTCAAACTCAGAACGGATTCTCTGCTATTTCATTTTATATTTCGGAACTCCTGATTTACTAGCAGGTAGGGTGTCAGCTACCCCCTGTTCCTGCGCCAATGGTCTATAGTGGGGCGGATATGTGGACAATATCAGAGGGATTGTGGGTTTGGTGGTAAAAGCACCAACATTGGCATAGTTGATGTTAAAGAGGTATTAAGCGATTTTAGATATAGTGCCAAGCTCAATTTTCCCCTGGTGTCCATACAATTACCAAATCCAAGATGGCCACCAATCGAAGTTTGAAAATTTAGAAAAGGCTTTATCTTCATTAATAATTGACATAAAAAGATGAATGAAGTGTCTATTTCTATGTTTTCAGGTATGGGGATTCCAACGGAACCATCATTTGAATGGTAAAATGTAAAACAATTAACATTTACAAGACATTTGTGTAAAATATGATCGTAAAAAGGCAAAACGACAAGAAAATTTGGGTGCAATAAATTGATTTTGTTTTAATTGCCAATCATGTTGGTACAATAGCATGGAATCATATTTTCAACTGTTCATACATATTTATATTGAACATAATTCAAAACGTTAGCATCGATATTCAATAATGATAATTGCTGTCATTGTATACAGCTTGACAAGATGAAACAAAAATAAATAAATAAAAGTTGAACATGAGACTGGACTTATCACTTTGGCAAAAAAGCAACAATACAAAATAACACAAATATACAACTGAGTGACATAATTAATACTGCCATCACTCCTGTATTATTACAACATTATCCAATTGAAGCCTTCACACTTTACACAATGCCATACAATGACTGACAAACTGATATAAAATGGACTAGAAACATTAACAAACAAATTTGCTAATTCCAAACGCATACATTTGTGAACAAAAACAATAAATCTGATAGACACTGAACTGCTGCTCGACATCACATCTTAATAGTGATCACTGTGTTCACAGTTGCCGAATACGCAAGTGCTGCTAGACATCCCATCTTAAACAAAATGGTGAACATACACAGACTCGACTCACTGCTAAAAGCCACCAATACAAATATAAAAAACCTAACATATATATAATATACAACTGAGTGACATAATTAATACTACACAAAGTACCATCATTCGTGTATGATTACTATGTTATCTAATTGAAGCCTTCACAGTTGGCAAATGTGATACAATGGCAGATATATCGATGTAAAATGGACTAGAAACATTAACAAAACAATTTGGTAATTCCAAACACATACAGTTCTGAACAAAAGAATAACTCTGATAGACACTGAACAGCTGCTAGACAGTAGACATCACATCTTAATAGTGATCACTGTGTTCACAGTTGCCACAGCAGTGGCACAGTGACGTGCACTTCAGATTAGCTTTAACATAATATTTGCACAGCCCTCTGCATCCCTTCTTACAGCCGCATCTTAACAACTCTGAGCAGGACACGGCCGCTTCTGGGAGTAACGTCCACATCGGTTCCCATCCTCGCGTCGGATTCTTGCTCCATCCCCAGGACTCTGGAGAAGGAAGATCTGGATCTCGGACCTGGGCCTGACCCCATACACGGCCACCCTGGTATGTTGCTCGTCTTGCATGCTGCAGCAGTGCAGCTCTGGTTGGTGGAATGGCGTCGATAGGTCTGGCTTTTAACGTGAACATGTGCTTCCTGGCTGAGTCCACAGTAGTTTCGTCACTCCCCATACATAAGCACCACGTATGACTCGAGTACAGACATGCAGACATTGTCCAAACTTGTCGGTCGTGTGACAAGTCTAGCGAAGATTTCCGTTGCAGCATTGAATGACCTCCACGTGTCAAAGGCTGACTTTTTGCCTTTCCCAGCAAACGACGAGACTGTGTCACAACCGGTGAAGGCGTGGAACATGTGAAGAGCTTGTGCTTTCTCTGCACCCAAAGAGGTGGCAATTTCATGAGCTGGTATGTACCTCATGTGTTTATCCGTTCCAAACGCTTTGCACAGCTGTGTGTTCTCCATTGACACAACAGTGGAGACAGCCAGGACGGCAACGTCTGTATCTACTGTTGCCGATGACCTTTTTCGGCCGCATCCTTAGCGTGCAGGAACATGCGCGTATCCGCTTCTTCGTGAGAGCATGGTGCCAAGGCCGAGACATCTTGATGGACACGTGAGCACAGCGCATGCTTCCCACAGGTTGAGAAGACTTCTTTCTCTGTAGACAGATTTTCCACGACTTCATGTGCTAGGAAGTTGAATAGTTCTGTCTTGTTCTCGTCCACTCGCAGGAACTCCAGCCAGTTTCCCGGGATGGGGTTGGCTGCTGCAACACGTCGTCTGACGCCCTTTCCACGATTTTCTCTTGCTGTGGACTTCAGGCTATCTTGTGTGTAGACATCCCAGATGATGTCCACCCTTGTGACTCTAGCCAACTGTGCTTTGTTGTATGGCAGGAACACTAACATGGCATAGTCTTGGAAGGTTTTCGCTCCAACTGGCTTCAGCATGTTGATGATAGCAGCTCCATCCAGTATGATGACGTCGATGACTGGAGCTTCGCCTTTGGATGTGCACAGCTTCTCCAGGCAATCTGTGAGATCTGCCTTTGTACCGAACCGCAATTTTCCCAGTTGCGACAAGGATGGTGGGTATGCATGATTTTCATGCTTGAAGAAATTGTCCAAGTCTCCGTCTCGAGTCTGGCACGCGATGTACAGCCTGGAAAATAGTGCACAGTCGCTCTTGAGGGATGTTATCATGTGTGTAGCTTTGGATGATTTCCTTTTGGATGGACTGTTGAACAGTGGCATACTGTTCTTAGAGATGGTGTCTGATACAGGTGATGTACACTCAACCAACCGATCCGTTACAAAGCTGTCATACTGATCATGCCCATTCTTCTCTATCCCTCGCACAGATCTGCGATGTCTCTGGTATCCAAAACCAGAAGATCTCCACTCTCCAGACTTGTAGGGCCTATAGCCATTGTGTGTTCGTGGTGCCTGCCGTTGTCCCTGCCAGTGTGGTTATCCAGGCATGCTGTTTCAAAGCCGTCGATGGTCCTCGCAATTTCTGGTCCAGCTACCATCCATCGCAGTAGAGCTCTAAGGTTTTGCGTCAAGCCGATGGCTCCACCATCACCTTTGACGACTGCGTTGTTTTGCTCATGCGCGTGGTCGATAGCTATGGCTGAGAAGGGACGGGTCGACTTGTGCACTACGAAGCTGCCTCGGTCAAACTATTTCGCTACATCAGGGAGTCTTTCGTGCAGTGTTGTCATATCACGTATATGTACCAGAACCCAGCGAGAATAGTGTGTGTGGTTCAGGGCAAAAGAACCATGGAGCTAGTGCTCTCAATGCAGTGATGTAGAGTGGGAAGTTTCCTTCACGAATTGATCGCACAAAGACCAGCATAAGACATTCGAAGTGCACCCATTTTAACATCAATATCATCATAATAAAAATTATGAATTTAAATGCATTGTATCGAAAATAGGTGGTGGCATTTGATTCCTTATGTCAGAAAACATACACAACGACACTTCATTCATGTTTATACGATATTTATTCAGGAAGATATGACGATAATTAGAATTTCGCGACTCGGATGGCGGCCATCTTGGATTTTTCAAATTTTAGGGCCCCATGGGGAAAATTTACCTTCTTAGCATCAACTATGCCAATTTTGGTGCTTTTACCACCAAACCCACAATCAAATCACATATCTGCCCCAATACTAAGCGCCCCCAGTGTTTTGAGACGCTTGTGTGTGGGTGTGTATGTGTGGGGCGTGCGTGTGTGTGTGTGTGCGTGTGTGCGTGTGTTATTGACAAACTGTGGCTGCATGCCTTCTGGGAGGGGGTGGTGTGGGACAGAACCACAAGTCTGCCCCCACCGAAATTGCAGGGTCTGGCAGCTTCTCTTGCATTCCTGCGCCCTCATCCATGGTCCCTATTGCTGCTTCCCCAACTCTCTGGTAATCCTACCCTGCCTACTCTCTCTTGGCACGCGGTATATTCTTTGAGGACTGTGGTAGAAATGTTGCGCACAGTGCCGCCGATTCACCTAGCGGAATCATGGCTGGAGTGGAGCATTTCGGGATATGGTAAAACATCGAAACAGAGGTTATGCTAAGATGGCGGCCCCAATATGGCAACAACAGTGAAATCCCTAGTTCGCTCGTTTCTTAGACCCGCATGGCCGCACCTTCAATGATCGCGTAACTAGGTATTCCATACGTAGAATAACACCAACAATGGCATACATTTTAAATTATCCATTTTTATTACATACAATTTACATCAATTTTTTAAACCTCAATTAATTACTTAATTACTAACGTCCAATAATGATTACTAATGTCACAGTCCACACAAGCTTCGTCAACTTGACCGCGTCCGAAAATCCCGTCCCATTCCGTCGAAGTTCGCCACTGATGTCGTCAATGCGAAACATTGGAGTGAAGATCGATGCTGTCGGTCAATGATATGTCTTGTGTCTTCGGGCGATTCGGGCCAATTACTGTTCTGCAGGTCTTCGCTTCCGAAACAAGACGTCCCGAGTGAAAGTCCAGTCGTGAAACGTTCGAGAAACACGTCCACGTTCTTCTATGTCGTACGTAAAACTGGTCGTTAGGCAGAAACAATGAATGTCACGTGTTGAGAATCCCGCACCACATGTGGTCAAATTTATATAATACAAAAAAAAACGAGGATGCACAATTACGTGATTAGTACCTACTCATTTACTTCTGTTTAACGAACACTTTCGACAAATACGACGAGTCAAACCCGAAGAGATATTAACAGTAACATGTTTAAAAAAAGAACGTAAAGTGCAACCGTCGCAATGACGTCATAGCTATTTGTGTGTTGTCAGTTAATAAGTTCTGTGCACATGGATACGCACGCACTCACTCACTCACTCACTCACTCACTCACTCACTCACTCACTCACTCACTCACTCACTCACTCACTCACTCACTCACTCACTCACTCACTCACTCACTCACTCACTCACTCACTCACTCACTCACTCACTCACACACTCACTCACTCACTCACTCACATATATACATATACATATATATATATATATATATATATATATATATATATATATATATATATGAGCGCGATATGTACATATTGAACGTTGCAGTTACTTCTTTCTACATTCTGCAACTTGCCGCATATACAGTAGTCCCCTTCGAACGCTGATGTAACATGTGTATTATATATATATATATGTATATATATATATATATATATATATATATATATTCACATTCACACCTCGAAGTGCTGACCCAGGGAATATCATCGGGCAACAGGATCGTGTTATATATATATATATATATATATATATATATATATATATATATATATATATATATATATATATATATATATATATATATATATATATATATATATATATATATATATATATATATATATATATAATACACATGTTACATCAGCGTTCGGCGTGTTTGTAGACCCGATCCTGATGCCCGATGATATTCCATAGGTCACCACATCGAGGTGTGAATAGATGCCGGCCGAAACAAGAAACAAACAATATATATATATATATATATATATATATATATATATATATATATAACACGATCCTGTTGCCTGATGATATTCCCTGGGTCAGCACTTCGAAGTGTGAATAGATGCGGCCGGCCGAAACAAGAGACAAGTTGCTGCGCTGATCGAAGCGACATCGGTCGCTGGCACTCCCGTACATGTTGCGTAATTTTGTACCGGGCGACGTTCGTGGGGCGTGGCACGCGTGGCTGTCCGTCGAACGATCATGGCATGTGACGAATATGTTGTCAAAGTCAAACTCGAAAGCAGCGCATTTAACATGTTCTAAGCTGATGCAGTTCTAAGTATTGGTGTAATTGGAAAGAAATGATCTTACTAATAACATTGAAAGTCGTCGAAATGGCATCGATTGATGGCTTGTCTCTTCAAATAGATTACCCGGACGTGAACCAGCATCATGACATTTAAGGTGGGTAAAGACGGAACAGAACTAGATGCTCTTTGAGGTGTATACCCAGCCAATACACTGCTAAGAAGTTCCACATGGCGTTATGCTCTTTAATTAATTGCAGAACGTTTTTGGACAAATAGAGATTCTATTTTAGTTCTAATATCTACAACATTAAGACCTCCGTTCGCAAATGTGTTTAATAGTGATTTTCTTTTCAAAGCTTCGGGATTACTGTTCAAAAGAAATGGAAATGCCAATTTTTCACCACCTTGTTTGGTACTGAGTTAAGACTCCCTATGTGCCAAATGGAGATGCACAGCACAGATTGCATGGCGAACCTTTTCCCCTAAATGATAATTCAATCCTGCTATATAGTTCACATATTTTTCGAAATTAGAAATAACTTTTCCCGAAGTCTTTTTATCGGCTTCTTTTGTACCTGTGTAAACGCCGTATGTTTTGGGGGAAATCACTAGTCCATTTTTGACCATCAGGTAAGAGGACCCGGGTTCGAATCCTGTGCTGCGGTGTTAAAACCTTGGGCAATTTATTTCATTCTACATTGCTCCCGTTCACTCAGCTGTATAAATGAGTACCTGGCAAGTAACAAATGATTGATTTGTGTGCGAGTAGCCTTCGTGCATGATTTGCAGCATATGGCTGCATGCTTCCCGGAGATGGTGTCTGATTTAATAGGCTGTCAGGGAAGTAAAGTGTAAAGCGCTTTGAGCAATCCTTGTCTAAATTCAAGCTGTTCTTCACCGATTTACACTTACACTATTGCTCTTATTCTGCAATCCAGATTCTTTCCAGCGACTTATGGCTTAGCAACGTAGTGCCTCAATGTTTTCCCGGATCATGCACATCTCCCTTTCTTTTCTATATTCGGACACTTAGCCCCATTCTTTATTCCTCTGTGAACTTCCCGTCTCTCTTGCAGGTGTTCAGTAATTTTTGTTGTCGATCATCTTCCAACTCGCTCAGCCACCGCACCGCCACCGCCAGCATCTCTACTCGCACTTCACCAATGCTTGTTTATTTTTCAAAACAAGCCTTCACGATAAACCGTACGGATTGCCCGGCTGTGACAAGTTTCATTAAGCTTACATTACTTTCCACCACTGTGTGCGTGTGCGTGTGCGTGTGCGTGTGCGTGTGGGTGTGCGTGTGTACGTGCGCGTGTGCACGGGTGACCGGGGATGTGGGTGTATGTATGTGGGCGTGTGCGCGCGCGCGTGTGTATGTGGATGTGTGTGCATGGGTGTATGCGTGTGGGTGTATGCGTGTGTTTGCGTGCGCGTGTGCTCGGGTGTCCGGGGATGAGTGTGTGGGTGTGCGTGTGTGCGCGCGTGTGTATGTGGGTTTGTGTGCATGAGTGTATGCGTGTGGGTGTTTAGGAGTGCGTGCGTGCGTGCGTGCGTGTGTGCGTGTGTGTGAGTGTGTGTGTGTGTGTGTGTGTGTGTGTGTGTGTGTGTGTGTGTGTCGTATTTACATTCATTGCTTACTCTTATTAGAAAACCTACCCAGCATCGATTATCTGGTTCTGTTTTACATTTTACCCCAATAGTAAATACAAATATTGGAAGTAGGTGTTTTTTCTGTGTCTGTATTACTCTTTGGAATATAGGTCTATGATTCCATCGATCTAGTGTTAGATCAGACGCAGACTGAAACATTATGCGATTTTTAACTATTTAAAATATCTTGCTTTTACGTTTTTGAATTAGTAATGGTTTATTAAAATAGATAAAACCCAGAATAATATACTAAACCGTTACGTTGCGGTTTGTGTACGTGACAATCAATTGCTGCACGTGACCTTCGTCAAGCATAACCTTTGCCAACAGTATTTATAATGGTAACGTATGAGCGGCATCATATCTGCTATATCAGATCAAACTGACCCCATCTATTATGGACACACCGGTGATAGCCAAGAGGTTACGTGACGTGATAACGTTAGAGTACGCTGCGCACACATTTGATGATTGTTGGAAGTTATCTTTAGATATACTATATTTTTGTTCTAAAAGCAGTAAGAAACTTGATTTAATCAGTAATGTATATGATAATATAAAGTCTTCATCGGAAGGAGGGTGCCGATTAATACAAAAAGAAATGTGACGATGACAACATATATCCATACAACACAATCTCTTACACATAAAAGCACGCTCTCTTTTTTCTTCCGTTAATCTCTCCCCTCAGTATCTCCTGTCTCCCTCTCCTTCCTTCACACCTCTCCTTCCCTCCCTCCACCCCCTCACTGCATCATCAGAATAATGTTTGTTTGTGCTAATATCACTCATCTATCTAATCCTGTATATAGAATACCATTATAAAGAAGAAGTGCATTGGTGATTTGGCGCAGCAGCACCTCGACTGTCGATTGAATTACCTGTGAACATTCTTGCATCCGGGACATTATGTATGTTTAGAAAGTGTTTAAAAAAATATCTCTTTATTAAACATTTCAATTAATTCAAATTGTTTTGAAATGACGGACATTGCTTTATAATTTCTTTTTAGTGTCATACACGTTTCAATCAATGTTTATGTTTTAGATTAATTTATAGATTTATATAAATATATATTTACGTACACAGTTTTAGTAAAGGTTTTAATTTTAATTTGATATATATAATTAACATACCAAGTTTTAGTACTATACATATTAAAAGCAGTGCTTAATTTATTTTTAATTAATTTATATAAATTACATACAAAGAGGTTTACTAGTACATCTTAAAACCAAAACAATTATTAATTTATATAATTTACATTTCTATTTATTAATATACATTCAGTATATTTCTTGTGCAGCGCATCGATCCGCTATGCGGGAATTAGCGCTACATAAACACTTTATTATTATTCTTATTATTTAAACCGTCCAGTGTCCATTTTTAGCAAATAGATGAATGAAATGCAGAAATGAGTAGCGCTGCAATCCTTTTTCGTTCTGATGCACAATGTGTCAGAGTGAACAAGTTTGTGAGGTTGTCTCAATTTATCTGTCTCCCTTCTGATTTACCTCTCCCCATCCCTTCCTTTAAAAATACTCAACATTTTCTCCCTTCCTCCCTGCTTGGCGGCCTCTCGCCCACTCCTTCTCCCACTCCCTCACTTTCTTTATCCTCTACTATTTCCCTTCTCACTGTCCCTCTACACCCCTCTTCCTCCATACTTTCATCCACCAATCCTTTTCAACCCTCCGGTCATTCTAATTAAGTCGCAATTCGGTACGGTCATGGGTAATTGCACATTCGACAAGAAGAGCGAAGCTACTTGTGCTATTCAAGGCAACCTTGTTTTGTCCGTGTGTAATACCTGTCATGTTTCATTGTCAGCTTAACAAGGACAATGCAATGCTTCACTACCGTGGACATTCTTAGACTGACGTGCGGCCTCCGACAATGGTATGTTCTTGGTCCCGCGCAAGAACGCACTGATTGACAACGTGTAATTAGCAGCCTCTTTCGCGTTGAACATGACAGCTGCTACAAACAAATGACTTAAGCGTTCGATCGAAAGCATGGATTTGTCGATATGCAGTTGTATTCGAAATGCAGTTCTCCCGGTTTTCAGTACAAGACCAACTTCACGTGTTTATGGATGTTTCGTGTGCGGTCGGATGCAGCGTATCGCATGCTATTCGGCAAACAATACACATTCGACGCTCTACGTGGTTTGACAGTTGGTCTCGAATGATCGAGCTGCAAATGTTGCAGTTTGGCAGTCATCAGACATTGGGATATACAACTAGACGCCAAAAAAGAGAGCAACGATTGCTACAGACAATTGATTTAAGGTAGGTTATGTGTGTAATGTTGTTGTGTTATTTAGAACGGCAACTGTTGGTAGTACACTACATATATTGCCATGTGGTACAGTGTCGACATTCTGTATTGCTAAATTGCATAGTCAAACCTGCAAGGCATTACGGAAGACAAACATTATCATCATTATGCATAACTGTTAGCGTCGTTCTACTGTGAATATAATTACACAGATAATCCATTTCTCATTAATCAAAACATTATTTGGCAACATATTTGATATGTAATGAATGGATCCACTTGCTGATTTGCGTCGACATAAATCGTAGGTAAGCATTGTATTTATTTATTCAATAAAATAACAAATAACTAATATTTTAATCCACCTCGGTTTATTATCTTAAATTATGAATTCTCGTATATCAATGAGAGCTATATTATTCACTGTAGGATGTCCTGTATTATGTATCAGCGTTTAAAAATAATGTCTTGTTTAATTTTATAAAGGAAAAAACGACGGCGATGTGTGCGCCATATTGTTGCCAAACTTCCGCTTCCGAACCATGAATCTGCATAAGGCAACATTAATAATTATAGTTATGCATGTTAACATGTTTGATGTATGACATGATATAGCATGACATATAAGCGAAGTTTTAATGTAATGCTAGAACATAAATAACGTCATATAAATCAGCTTACGTGTCTTACAAATTGACACCACAATTTCGCCAGCTAAGGCTAGACATTGCTTTATAAGCAAATAAAATGGCTACCTTCATTGCAACTGAGTGTTACGACCGCACGTGGCGGAAGGGGATACCAGTGACGCTCATCCTATGGAGGTCACAACCGGTCTGGCGAACCGGGGTTTGGGCCAGGTATTTCCCTCCCATAGTAACACTTCCGGCGGAAGTCGGTCAGTTGTGAGGGAGTAAGGATTGTGACCAACCGTGCCAGGGAACGTTATGAGGAGCAACCGATTAGGTATCTCTGGCCGAACTAGTTACATTAGATTGTACTACAGGCTATGTACCAAGTGTCTCCCACTTCCTCATTCCCTCATTTTTTGTCTTTTTCAAAGTTTTTCTTTAAAACAGTAAATGTGTGACATTGACATTGACTGTTATTTTTAAGGTATTAAGAAAAATATGAATTTAACTAAATTCAAGGCTTTTCATGTTTGACTTTAAAACACATTTTGTTTTGTTTTAATCGTACACAACATCTCAGCTTCACGACAAACTTTAGTAATTTTTTTGCACGTACGGGAAACTATATTATTGAAAGTTACACAAATGCTGGAACTATTTTAAATTGTGAAAGAAGTAATAGCATTAAATTAAATCATAACTATTGCAATAATTTTTACTATTTAAATATATTGCTACGTCTTTTAATCGTGAATAAATAATGCAACTATGATATGTTAACAATAATACGTTCAATACATTCATAATTGTTAGACACACATAGACAAATAGACTGCACATACACACGGTCCCACACCTAACGAAAATGTATTACAGAAAGAACCCAACAAGTTGTAATAAATGGATCAGCATCAACACCCATTCAAGTCACCTCAGGGGTACCACAGGGAACGGTACTGGGGCCCCTCTTTTTCCTACTATACATAAATGACCTACCCAATAATCTCACTTCAAATGTTCGCCTTTTTGCAGATGACTGCCTACTATATCTACCAGTTAAATCCGACAATGACACTTCTCTCCTCCAAAATGATCTACTCAAACTCGAGGAATGGCAAAACACTTGGCTTATGAAATTCAATCCCTCCAAATGCTTCACAATGACATTAGCTTCAAGAAAACCGACACCAAATCACTACACCTTCTGTGGCCAACAACTTAAATCTGTTCAATCTCACTGTTATCTTGGAGTACAAATATCAAATACTTTAAATTGAACAACACAATGCAACTCAGTCGCTAAGAAAGCACAACAGACACTTGGAGTCATAAGGAGAAATCTAAATAAATGCCCAACCCACATTAAATCTATAGCTTACACAACCCTTGTCCGACCAATACTTGAATATGCGTCAGCATCATGGGATCCACATTGCCTAAAACATATTAAAACCTTAGAAAGAATGCAAAGACAAGCTGAAAGATTTAGCACACAAAACTATTCTAGAGAGCCAGGAACCGTAACCCAACTTCTCAAAGACCTCCAATGGGACACCCTTCAAACAAGACGAAAAATTAAAAGACTTAGCATTATATACAAGATGGAACATAACCTTATAGATATCCCGCTAGATCACTATATCCAACACAACACTAGATCCTCACGTAAACATGACAGTCAGTTCTTGCAAATTAGACACTCTGCAAACATATTTGGAAACAGCTTCTTCCCAACCACAATTAAAGAATGGAATTCTCTGCCCCCAAACACTGTCTCAAGTAAATCACTAAACTCATTTCAAAAAAATGTAATCCAACATTTTAACAACTAATCCAAACGACCCACCATGCGCACTGGCGTGATGTGTCCCCAGGACATTTTGCCAGTAACAGATACATATATTGAAGATAACGCTCTTGAGAATATGTTGGATGTTGTTAGACGATGCAACATTTTCTGGTTTAATAATTGTCACTAAATTATACTAGTTTTGTTATTTTTCTGGCAAAAACATTCTTTGAAATTGGCTTTTGGGCAGCCTTAGTGCCGCGATATGAAGTGCTCAAAACCACAATTAGCAGTCTTGTCTAGAAAAATCAGTTTGTGCATGCTTTTACAGATCGTGTACTGTTAATTATGTATTCCTATCATACCATATTCATTTTCTAACAATACAGTTGTGAATGGTTGCAGTTAGAATACTGTGTTTTAGCGCAAAAGCACTGTCAAATGTTTCTCTAAACCATTTTGTTCACTTGCACAGTTTAGGGTAATATCGGTTCAGTGTTGTGTGTGGCAGGTTCATAGCCTGCTGGTGTTCCTTATGCAAACACTACATGTTGTGTGCACACACATTGATTCCATTTCATACGTTTAGCTGGTTTTGTGATATTTTTCCAGGGTTGGCCAGGAGAGGGCAGAGGCCAAGGTGCATCCAGATGTCTCCCAGCTGTAATTATGGGCCACGAATCTTGCTGCCCGGTGCTGGACCCCCTCTAAACAAAGAGGAATTAATATCCAACTCACACAAATAAGACGTAAGACCTACAAGTGGGCTGTAGAAGAAGGCAGATAGCATGTTTTTTCGCTAGCAGCATCATACTGGTCAGTTCTACCAGGTCATCAAGTTAAGTACAAAAAATAAAACTCTTGTCGAGGTTAGCATAGCATATGCTGAAGACTGGAAAAATAGAGACTTCTATCCATCTTATCACGATTGGTTGGGTGCACATAAAACAGAGAGGGAGAGAGAGGCAGAGACAGAGAGATGTGGTGTCCACAACAAAAGTGAGTAAATTGTATGAGCATGGCTGAATTAGAGCAAAACAGTGAGAGAGAGTGGGGGGCACCAGTGAATGATGACTGAGATTGTCCCTAACAGTCACCAGTCCATCAGAGAATTATGATTGAGATGGTCCCTAAGAGAATCAGAGCATCAGAGAATGATGACTGAGACAGTCCCTAACATTCACCAGTGCATCAGAGAATGATGATCAACACAATCCCTAAGAATCATCAGCCCAGTACTAGAGAATGATGATCGAGATGGTCCCTAAGAGTTACTAGTGCACCACAGAATGATGAGACGGTCCCTATGTGTAATCTGTGTACCAGACAATGAAATCATTGACAGGGTCATTCAGTCCGTCAGACAGGGGCGTCAGAATGAAATGATTGAGAGCTCCCAAACTGTGCTCTCAAATTATCAGTCACTTAAAGACTGAACCCATTCAAAGACTTCTAACAGTTTTTTCGCTCCAAGTTTAGTTCCCTTAACAGAAACATCTAAAGTCACTATGCTATATTTATTATGACTTTGAGCAACAGTCTATAGAAAGTAGTTCTAGAAATTTACTATATAATCATATTGCACTGACTGGCACCATCCTATTGCATTCTATGGGAAATTAATGAAAGTGAGGGAGGGAGGGCGGGAGGGAGGGAGGGAGGGAGGGAGGGAGGGAGGGTGGGAGGGAGGGATGGAGGGTGGGAGATCGAGAGAGAGAGATGGGGGTAGTGTATGTGTCTGAAGAGTGATGGTTAACGTAGCTGAAGATAGACAGAGAGAGGCCGTATCTGCAACAGAAGAGAGTAAAATGTGTGTGTGGCTGAAGAAAGGGGGAGTGAGAGAAAGGGGGAGTGAGAGAAAGGGGGAGTGAGAGAAAGGGGGAGTGAGAGAAAGGGGGAGTGAGAGAAAGCGAGGGAGGTGGCGTCCACAACAGAAGATAGTAAAATGGGTGAGCATGGCTGAAGAGAGAGAGAGAGAGAGAGAGAGTGATGGGAGAGAGAGAGAGATGATGGGAGATGATGGGAGAGAGAGAGAGATGATGGGAGATGATGGGAGAGAGAGAGATGATGGGAGATGATGGGAGAGAGAGAGATGATGGGAGATGATGGGAGAGAGAGAGATGATGGGAGATGATGGGAGAGAGAGAGATGATGGGAGATGATGGGAGAGAGAGAGATGATGGGAGATGATGGGAGAGAGATAGAGAAAGAAAGAGAGCGAGAGAGGAAATAAAGGAGGTGAGCACGGCTGCAGGGAGAGAAAAGCGAGAACATGAGAAAGAGAGAGAGGGATAGTGTACATGTTTGAAAAGTGACTGTTAACGTGGGGAAGAAAGAGAGAGAGGGAGAGAGAAAGACAGAGAGGTTGCATCCAAAACAGAAGAGAGTAAAGTGGGTGAGGGTGGTTGATGAGAGCGAGAGAGTGAGCGAGGTAAAGAGACGAGGATGGTTTACATGTCTGAAGAGTGACAGTGAACGTGGCTGAAGAGAGAGGGGGAGGGAGATACATAGGAGAGAGAGCCAAAGAATGAGGTAGAGAGAAAGATATGAAGAAAAGAACGAGATGGTGAACACATCTAAAGTAACAGACGTTGTGAATGCGACAGTGATGGCACAGATTATGAATATCAATTTTATTAACTTGGCTTAAACCATCTGCCGACAACTTGTGAAGCCGTCCATATGCACGAACGTGTAAGTATGCATCGTTTTTTCAGTGCATATGTATGTTGCATTGTGCTACTAAGGTTGTATCACACAGCAGTGTGGCACAATGGTATGCGTTTAATAATCTTTTTTGTATCTACAATGTGGATGGGCATATGAATTTTGTTGTTATGATATTTGCACGGAAAAACAAGTTTTATTTATTCACAAATTTATTTTCACCTAGGTATCAGTATACACGTATACATGGATATTGGATTGTTAACCATTAATACACAAACACATAGCAAACTGTTAATTTTATTATCTCAGTCTATAGCAATACACAATATAAAGAAAAAATATGCTCTCAGGCAATACATAAAAGTGATAAAACACTGGACATAGTTTATCACCTTACAATGTTGTTGCTACCATCTTGTCACATCAACTACAGTCAGTAATGAATGACCTGTGACAGGTCATATTTTCAAGGGTTGACTTGGTAACTCAATAAAACAAACGCATTGAAGTATGCTGTGCAAAGTGTGGACACACAACTTGTAACCAGTCACAAACACTATTTCAGTAGACAGTTCAGCAGAATAAAGACATGACAACTAAATAAAACAGCCCAACAAAATAATATTAGCCCACCAGAATACTGATGGCCCACTAAAATAAAGGAAACCCACCAAAATATACAGCCCAACACAACAAAGATAGCCCACCAGAATAAAGATAACCCACCAACATATTAAGTCCACTAGAATAAAGATAGCCCACCAGAATATAGACAACCCACTGGATTTCGCATCAAGTTGGTTTTCAACATTAGCTAACATATGTATAACCACATGGGCAACAGTGACACCTTACTTAGCCATCGAGACTCTACAAATTCACTTAATGTGTAAATTAAACAGACACTGTACAATGTCATCCATTCTGTGATAAATGACTCCTATTTGCAAAGTAATACTTTTAAGAAACTGCAAGACAATAGCATGTTTATACAGTTGTATGTTAAATGAATGTCTAAGTTTAACCGTGCATGTCCTATAAGACACTTGACTCAAGCAGCAGCATGATGAGAACAACATCTCTCTATTTACCAGTATCAGCAGTACTCGGGGTAACTCCACAACCACTAACTTTCAGAAAAACTCATATCTGTGACATTTTCAAAACCAATGTCCCTCACAACTGCTGTTAGCAATATCACTTTGGTTGTATTATTCAAACCATATCTCATCCCATGCCCAGTTGAACACAGTGCCAAAAATACAAATATTTACATATTATAAATATATGTACAAGCAAGTGTTTTCATATTTTTAGTACATATCTGGTCTGTGACATGAGTCATTTACAAGTATAAATATAAATAAAAAAATTCTCTGACAACAGAACCGTTAGTGCCAAGCAGTAATTTGTAATGGGAACCTACTGCGTGGGAAAGTTAAACATAAAAGGCTATTGTAGTTAACTCTGATTGCCTTGGCATTACTGCCATTCAATTTTTATTTTGAAACTGGATGTTATGTTTATAGTTTGAATGAGTTGCAGGCAGAATCTTTCAAATTGCTAATTTTGTTCTGAGCTTAATAAAGTAACTAAACACAAATAATCAGGCAGTAAACCTTCAACATGTATGTTGTAGTCATAAGAATAAAATAGTAAATGAAAACATCCTAGGAGCTGGTAACCCCACTAGTATTAGGACTGTCAAATTGTAAGGAATTTTTAATTTCAAAGAATGGTTGTAGAATGAAGCCCGTTACACAAAAATACAATGGGACAATATATATATATATATATAATTATATATTATGCATTCAGACTTCAACGTTACTCACCAGCATGAGAGATGTGCAACTAATCGACAGAACTATTCAGCAATCATTCTGACGGACTAAGAACAATTTAAACATTGACTTGGTTAGTATTCGAGTAAAAGATCACTTACATTGTCCCAGATCATTGAGGCATATCTATAAATAAGGCAAAAAAGAGGATCTCTTACACATATACCAGTTTTGTAATTAGCATGGGAATGTGTACAAACATAGTTAATCACCATGGCAATATGTCAGCATAACAAGCCTTGCATAGCAAGCCTTGATACAAGAGAGTCCAGCATCATGACCACATCACCATGGAAACAGGTCAGAGTTGTCATCTTGTTAAAACCTGCACCACTTTGACACTGTTTAAGCCTGCAACACACTGACAAATGTTAATATGTGCAACACTCTGACATTGTGAGAGCCTGCAACACACTGACAAATGTTAATGCGTGCAACACACGTGCTGACACTGTTAGAGCTTGCACACACTTACAAATGTTAATGCATACAGCACACTGACATTGTGAGAGCTTGCAACACACTGACAAATATTAATATGTGCAACACACTGACAATGTTAGAGCTTGCAACACACTGACATTGTGAGAGCTTGCAACACACTGACACATGTTAATGTGTGCAACACAGTGAACACACTAACACTGTTAGAGCTTGGCTTGCAACACATTGACATTGTGACAGCCTGCAACACACTTACAAATGGTAATGCATACAGCACACTGACATTGTGAGAGCTTGCAACACACTGACTGACTGACTGACTGACTCACACACACACACACACACTCACACACACACACTAATAAATAATTTCAAAGAGATGATCTCAAAAAGAAAATGTTTGCACTATTTTTGAAATGTCACATTTACTATGCGGTGAACACATTGGAAATTGCACTATTTGTCAGCACATTGTGTCTGCTCTGATACCTGCACTTTTTGTTTCGACAGTTTGTGTGGATTGTGACACTTTTAAAATGTATTTTTATCGGTGCATGTTTCTATTTAATTTGTATGGGCTTTGTTTCTATATTTTAAAACAGTTCACTCTTTCTTTGCGGACTCATATCTCCATCAGTGTATTGAGCTGGTATTTTAGATGTGATCTATCCCTTTGATGTTGAGATGGTTCGTAGATTTAGACTTTTTCAAAAAATGTTGGTTTGGGAAACTTAGGAGGCTCAACATTTCACAAGGTTGTACATAGAATTCCATCCATGGAATTTCTTATTTTTCTATATCAATGGCATTGTAAAAGTATTGACAACTGTCACGTGTTAGCATTTTGTTGCCTCCAGGGTCTGGCAGGCATGAGTGCACTATCTATTTCTGGGACACATTGAAACAATTAAACTTTTCAGTATAGAAGCCCAGTTTATTTGTTTAAACTAGGCCAATAACCAGTTACAATTTATCAATGCAGTAGGCTGTAAACATAATTATGTGGTGGTAATCTATTTTTTCAGTGTCCATAATTACGCCAACAAAATATATCTTTGCAAATAATTATAAATTTGGTCATATTCCAGTGCATGAGTATGTGGAAGCACTCCCCAAGACTAAATTAATTTATAAATATAATTAGCACAGATGTAGTTTTATCTGAACAATTTATTTGCCTCCAATGCAAAGCCGAACAACTTGGCTAGAATTTGTATTCAGGGCAATAGGTACGGAACCCCAGGGATCATCATTTTCAAGTCTTGTGCAGGCAACTGTTTTTCCCCCAAGCATTGCTGGGTAATTCATCTAGTATCTGAAATACTAATAATATTAAATATTAATTTCAAACAATAAATAAATCTGCTGTGTATAATAAACTTAAAACTGGTGGATCATCATTTAGTAGAAAAAAACTGATAATCCTAGTTGCATTAAAAATTATCCATTCATCAACATACTATTCATCGACATTATAGGATGATATTACCACATTGTTAATTTCCCTGTAGATTGTATAATGAGTTTTGCTCACACAAATTTAAGAAGACGAAAGGCAGCATATCAAATATCCACTGTTTATTAATTAATATTAATTCTCTAAATTCTCTACAATAACATAGGCTTTTGATAATAAAGTACAATGTATATTGAACGGAACAAAACACACCAATGTTAAACTACAATTACCTATTTATGTAGCTGCCAAAAAGGCCAAATCTCAAATCTCCTCTTACTAGACAATCTTGATGCCCTGTCCATACCAGACCTCGCCAGGACGTAAATCGGAAGAAATTTGCTCACATTGACGTATACGATACTTGCGATCTGTGGAGGGCGGGTGTGGACGGCATCGCAAACCTTATAAGTCAAAGACTTGCGATATTTTGAACATTCTCCTGTCGAATCGTAGAAATCGTTAATCGGTAATGAGGACAGGTTCGTTGCAAATCGCAATAAACGTAAGTCGCCTCGAGGAATTACGTGAAACGCTTCAGCCAATCAGCGTGCGAGTATCGAATTACGTCTTGACGTATAACGTCACAATTGTTGTAGCTTTCCTTTGGTACACACCAGATGGCATGTATGTTCCCTCGCGATGAGAACGTAAATCTTCGCGGTGTGGACACGAAAATCGTAACTCACTCAGGACGTAGATTGCAGTTGCTTTTGTCTGCGGTGTGGACACCCTTCGTCGTACATTGGATCCAGTGTGGACCGAGCATAACAAAACATGCTTTTTTTCTTTATATATCTCCTAGCTTCCACAGGTAAAGCCCATAGTAATTTACAAAACGTAAATAATGCTAAAGAAGTCAGTTATCGGCAGGCAAAACCTTGAAGTGGTATTTTATTTTAGTGTTTTATTTCAGCAACAAAAACTACTTGACAAATACCGAGTTGTATTTCACGTGTATTTGTTTTATGTTTTTACCAACTGTAGAAGCAAAGCCTAAACTGCATCACTACATTGTTGTGCAATTAATCTTGCGAGATTCACAAGGTAAAACTAACAGATGTCAAAGTTTGCAGACCACACCATGTTTCCGTCTCTTGCTGATAGTTTTGTTTGTTCTTATGCCACCATGTGAAACATGTTAATTATTAAGTGTCACAATTTCTCTGTGTCATGTCACACTTTGTGTATGAAGCCACAGCTAGCTAAAACAACAAAGGTTTTTCAAACATATCTTCACCATATAAGTCATCCTGCGAACACATTTCCGATAAGTACAATACAGTACTCAATCGACGGGTATAAATTTGATTTAGTTTTGGTAATCAGTACTTGCTTGTCAACCAAAGCCTCCAAGCAGTGAAGTTGTGGTAAATGATAATATTATCATTATTTGATAATAACAAAACAAGTAGACATAACAAAATATTTTTAAACAATATTTATTCAACGTGCTTACTGAACACAGGTTTTTTTCTGCAGGTGAAAATGTGCCCCTCTAGCTAAGACAAACTCGGTGTTTAGTAAAGTTGGCTGCACTTTTCCTGAGTGGCTTAATATAAACAAAATAATACTGCTCAAGACAAAATAATACTGCAATGAGATTTCATTTCAGACTTCCACATCAGTAAAGCAGTTGTTTGTTTACAAGAGACTCCATGACGTATGTCAAAATGAAACAGAAAATACAGCCAAGTTTAATGTCATTCTTACAGATAAATTCACGGCTACGTACGAAACATTTTATATAAAAATATGCATCTATCACATACAAGATATAGTGTTTATATATTAGTAACATCTTCAAAACTACGTACACATCGCAAAGAATTTGCGTATGATATTTCAGCATAATAAAATGACAAATACTGCATCATGTAAAGCTTCTAAAACACAACTACCGTGTTGCTATTCTTAATGTTGCTATGAATTCATATATAAAAAAGTACACAACTAATTTACAGAAGACTACTCTCTGTAACACACAGTCTTCAAACGTCAACATTCTACACATACAACAAACATGGAAGTGTTCTATTTCATCTCTAGTCCACATTTCTTGCTTTTCGCAAATGCACATTATTCAAACTTCAGCTACCCCAGGGGGTACACTTCAGTGACAGAATTTTGTAAGGTAAACATGAACAGTCGTGTGTAATTATTACTCTGTGTAAATCTTTTACTTGAGACAGACAGTGGCTCCATCTGTTAGGACAGACTTTCACAGATTGCCCCTTGCAGCTTGGTCCAACTCGAAGGCTTCAAACAGACTCTTGAAGTTCCCTGCCCCAAAGCCCTGCAAATGAGAATTACGCATTACACATTGGAGAAATGCCACTGTCTTAATGTTATACTGCCATAATTAAAATCTATTTACATAAAAAGAAGGATATGTTTTGTTAATCACAGTTCAACTTTAAAAACATTTTCTATTAAGTCCCTCAATTATCTCCAGGCTACATGACTGTATTTACCTGATGATTATGTCTCTCAATGATCTCCAGGCTACATGACTGTATTTACCTGATGGTTATGTCTCTCAATGATCTCCAGGCTACATGACTGTATTTACCTGATAGTTATGTCTCTCAATGATCTCCAGGCTACATGACTGTATTTACCTGATGATTATGTCTCTCAATGATCTCCAGGCTACATGACTGTATTTACCTGATGGTTATGTCTCTCAATGATCTCCAGGCTACATGACTGTATTTACCTGATGGTTATGTCTCTCAATGAGCTTCAGGCTACATGACTGTATTTACCTGATGGTTATGTCTATCAATGATCTCCAGGCTACATGACTGTATTTACCTGATGGTTATGTCTATCAATGATCTCCAGGCTACATGACTGTATTTACCTGATGGTTATGTCTCTCAATGATCTCCAAGCTACATGACTGTATTTACCTGATGGTTATGTCTCTCAATGAGCTCCAGGCTACATGACTGTATTTACCTGATGGTTATGTCTCTCAATGAGCTCCAGGTTACATGACTGTATTTACCTGATGGATATGTCACTCAATGATCACCAGGCTACATGACTGTATTTACCTGATGGATATGTCTCTCAATGATCTCCAGGCTACATGACTGTAGTTACCTGATGGTTATGTCTCTCAATGATCTCCAGGCTACATGACTGTATTTACCTGATGGTTATGTCTCTCAATGATCTCCAGGCTACATGACTGTAGTTACCTGATGGTTATGTCTCTCAATGAGCTCCAGGCTACATGACTGTATTTACCTGATGGTTATGTCTCTCAATGATCTCCAGGCTACATGACTGTAGTTACCTGATGGTTATGTCTCTCAATGATCTCCAGGCTACATGACTGTATTTACCTGATGGTTATGTCTCTCAATGATCTCCAGGCTACATGACTGTAGTTACCTGATGGTTATGTCTCTCAATGAGCTCCAGGCTACATGACTGTATTTACCTGATGGTTATGTCTCTCAATGATCACCAGGCTACATGACTGTATTTACCTGATGGATATGTCTCTCAATGATCTCCAGGCTACATGACTGTAGTTACCTGATGGTTATGTCTCTCAATGATCTCCAGGCTACATGACTGTATTTACCTGATGGTTATGTCTCTCAATGATCTCCAGGCTACATGACTGTAGTTACCTGATGGTTATGTCTCTCAATGAGCTCCAGGCTACATGACTGTATTTACCTGATGGTTATGTCTCTCAATGAGCTTCAGGCTACATGACTGTATTTACCTGATGGTTATGTCTATCAATGATCTCCAGGCTACATGACTGTATTTACCTGATGGTTATGTCTCTCAATGATCTCCAGGCTACATGACTGTATTTACCTGATGGTTATGTCTCTCAATGATCTCCAAGCTACATGACTGTATTTACCTGATGGTTATGTCTCTCAATGAGCTCCAGGTTACATGACTGTATTTACCTGATGGATATGTCACTCAATGATCACCAGGCTACATGACTGTAGTTACCTGATGGATATGTCTCTCAATGATCTCCAGGCTACATGACTGTATTTACCTGATGGTTATGTCTCTCAATGAGCTCCAGGCTACATGACTGTATTTACCTGATGGTTATGTCTCTCAATGATCTCCAGGCTACATGACTGTAGTTACCTGATGGTTATGTCTCTCAATGAGCTCCAGGCTACATGACTGTATTTACCTGATGGTTATGTCTCTCAATGATCTCCATGCTACATGACTGTATTTACCTGATGGTTATGTGTCTCAATGAGCTCCAGGTTACATGACTGTATTTACCTGATGGTTATGTCTCTCAATGATCTCCAAGCTACATGACTGTATTTACCTGATGGTTATGTCTCTCAATGAGCTCCAGGTTACATGACTGTATTTACCTGATGGATATGTCACTCAATGATCACCAGGCTACATGACTGTAGTTACCTGATGGATATGTCTCTCAATGATCTCCAGGCTACATGACTGTAGTTACCTGATGGTTATGTCTCTCAATGATCTCCAGGCTACATGACTGTATTTACCTGATGGTTATGTCTCTCAATGATCTCCAGGCTACATGACTGTAGTTACCTGATGGTTATGTCTCTCAATGAGCTCCAGGCTACATGACTGTATTTACCTGATGGTTATGTCTCTCAATGATCTCCAGGCTACATGACTGTATTTACCTGATGGTTATGTCTCTCAATGATCTCCAGGCTACATGACTGTATTTACCTGATGGTTATGTCTCTCAATGATCTCCAGGAACAGAGTAGGACGATCCTGCATCAACTTGGTGAAGATCTGCAGCAAGTAGCCCTTCTCATCGAAGTCCACCAGGATCTTCAGCTTCTGCAGCTGCAAAAACAAACCAAGTCTACTTTCAGACGGGGAAAGAGAGCATCTATAATTAATTGTAAAACAGCGTTTCTCTGTTCGTTGGTGGGCACAGATTTTCGTCAGTTTCGCATATAATTATCGAGCTGAAATTCTGCATTCGACTTAGCGCAAATGGCTCTCAACTCACTGTGTCTATGTCTTCATTGACGTGAATCTTCGCTTTTGACAATCGTTCCCTCAGGTTGTCGTAGTACGAGTCAGGAACCTCAAGGAAGTGCTGCCCTCTAGCTCGCAAACTGTTAATCTGAAACACGCACAATCAGTGTACTTGACTGTATCACACATTTACACTGTGTGTCCAGATCTTGCATCTTTTTTTTATCATTTATTACCATTACATTTTATACATATTTTATGTATTTAATAAATATAATACTATAATTCCACGATACATGTATACATATTCATGTACAGAGCCTCTGAATGGATTTTATCTAGATTTATGGCGCTATATAATTGTTCTTCTTATTATTATTATCTCCATTTGAAAAAAGCACCATTTATTAATTGTTTTCCCGACTGCTTATTTTATTTAGTATTGTTATATGTAAAGCCCTTATCATGATTAATTTTAACTAGATTTGGTGCTATACAAGTACATTCATTATTTATCAAAGGCTGTACACGGAGTTCCAGTCATGGAATTTCGTATTATTCTATATCACCGTAAAGGTACTTATGCCACTGGGTGTATGAGTAATTTTCATTTGTTTTTATGTTTTTAACATTTCAAAACTGTGAAAGCATAACCCTGTATGCCACATGTTCATATTTTATTGCTCCAAATTTCACTTCAAACTTTGGTTAATCAAATATGTGTGTGTGTGTGTATATATATATAATTAAGTGTATATAGATATATGTATATATATGTATATATATATATATATATATATATATATATACACACACAGCAGGACCATTATAGTGTTTTCTCCCTGAAGTTTTACCCAAACTACTAAAAAATTATTTCAGTGTTTGTCCAGTATAATTTTAATACAACAAAATTACAACTAAATACAAAAAGTACCAGCATGATGTATGCATTACTACATTTAGAGTGTTCATGAAATAAGACCTACCGGTAATCAATACAAGTTAAAAACATTAACCGCATCAGGACCATTACAACACAAATTCTTGCAAATCCCAAAGTCAACCTACCGTGTCAATGATATTCGGCGTGCTCATTGCCACATGCTGAACGCCAGCGCCGCCGTAGTAATCCACGTACTCCTGAATCTGACTTTTACGTTTACCCTCGGCCGGTTCGTTGATTGGCATTTTGATGGTCTCCTCATAGTTGGCGACTACGATGGACCGGAGCGATGAGAACTCTGTGTGTAGTTGAGTGTCGTCCACCGACCAGAAACGGTGGAAGCCCAATATCTTCTCATACCTACAAACATAATCCACTGTTCTGTTCACAAGGCGTTCAAATCCGGCGTTCGTACACATTTGAAATTCAAGGCTATTCAAGACTTTTCAAGGCTATTTGAAAAAGAAATGCAAGACTGTTTTAACAACATAATGTACCTTTAAGCGCAGTTAATTAAAAACAAAAAGCAAGTTTTTATATAGCACAGTATCCAGTCCTCAGGACCGTTCAAAGCGCTTCACATTTTACTTCGCTGACAGACCTGTTCACTCAGACACCATCTTGGCTTCTCTGGGAAGCATCCAGCCATATGCTACAATTAATGTGCAAAGGCTGCTCGTACACATATCCACCTCTGTCTACAGCCAGGTACTGATTTATTCAGCTGAGTGAACTGGAGCAATTTAGAGTGAAAAAACTTGCCCAAGGTTTTAACACTGCAGCCAGGATTCGAACCCGGGTTCTCGTAGTCGAGAGCCCGAAGCTCTACCCCTGAGCCACTGCGCTCTACATAATCCACCGTTCTGTTCACAAGGCGATTTAGCCAGAGTTCGTACACATCTGGACATTTGAAATTCAAGGCTATTCAAGACTTTTCAAGGCTATTTGAAAAGGAAATATTCAAGACTTTTTAACAAAATAATGTACCTTTAAGCGCAGTTAATTAAGTTAACATTAAAATGTTTACTCGATTAAGAAAACAATGGTGCCGACCACAATGACATGCCGATTGCCCAGTGTGCACGAGTTATTTTTGTGCATAGGCTGTTCCTTTCCTGGCTGTTATTTGTCACAACAATTGAGTCAAAACAATATTTTATTGACCACAATAATAATGGCACAATTAAATTCAAGACTTTTCAAGACTTCTTTGTAAAATTAAAGGACTTCAAAGCCCTTCTATTTGGTGTCTGTGCCAGGGGAAGTAAAAGATCCCACCCAGTGTGTAAATGTGTAACCTGTAGTGGACTCACTAATTCTAAAGAGAAGGATAACTCCTGCGTTAGTCCAAGTTTGGGCTGTTTGGAAGAAATCACCCTAGACCTGAGATTAGGGATAAAGGCGCCCAGATTGATAAAAACTCGTGCAAATCACCCATCTAGGGAGTGATTTATCGCTCACGCTAATTACGATAATTGCTCCCGTCACCAGACCATGTGGCGCCAACTAGCGGCAAAACGTGAAGGACGATTCCAGGTGGAGGCTCTACTCTACTATTTCAGCCTCGCTATGGGCGGGTGCATGGTTGTAACATGACCGACATAGTAAATTATGTGTTTAGATGTACATATACGCGATCCAGATGTTTACGAGACGCTCAGTAAGTAACTGCGTAACCGAAAAGATCCGTTTGCAAAACTAGCCGCCTGACACGATTACACAGTGGCGCCACCATGCGGATAACATAGAACACCACCTGGTGGATTTAAAAAAGGAAAAATCACTCCCTCAAATTATTTCGCATTTAGGCGAGGGATTTATCGCTCGCCTGAATTTTTCAATATGCTCAAAACTGAAACTTACCAATCTGCGACTGTGGTCATCTCAAGGTCCGGTTGGTTGCCAACGACGTGGTCAATCCTCAGCAGGTTACAGTCCGGCCTGGAAGAAAGAAATATCTTATAACAGCCACATCATTCGGCATTGCCCAAGGGGAAAGAAAGTCACCGTGACAGCCACCACAGCTTTATGCAAAGCCAGATTATTGCCAGTCACACATGTTTTGGTGAACACATGGATGTTAACTGTTAAGCCAGTTTACAAAGTTTAAATGTGTCTGCACCTGAAATGGACTACAAATACACATGTGACACCATTTACACTCACTTCTAAGGTATAACTGACAATATCTATGGTTTTGGTAGTAATTTTGTGCTCTTCGTTTTATTACCAGTCCACCCATATTTCTACCCGTCCACATTGGTTATAACCTGTCCATATGACTGGGTGGACGGGTCTCTCCATAAAGCTATGACAGCCACGTCATTCGACATTGCCCAAGGGGAAAGGAAGTCATCATGCGGTGCTGAAGCAGTTATGAAATCATGTCCACAAGATTCACACCTCTGGAGGAATTCTGATAATAGTAAAATCTACAAACCAACCCAATGGACCCACCAGATTGCACTTAAGGTAGGAATCGGGTCAGGAAAATATCGATTTTTGACACTTTTGACATGTTGACATTTTCGTAATGAATAATTATTGTACAAAAACGTTAGCAGACTTTGAATACGTTTTTCTCCTATTTCAGTTTTTTCAGTAAATCGTCATTTAGTTTTGCAATATCTTCGCTATTTTTCAATGGAATCACTTGAAACTTTGCACAGTACATCTTGGGAATATGCTGCAGGGGGACACAAGGCTGTTTTTTTTTATAAAGTGATACAATGTTTATATAATGACATATGAACATGTGTCGTCAGAAACATTTTCCTAGCACAAAATATAAATAATGTTATAAAATCACACTTTTCAAAAATCTAATAAAATAGCTCTGTCACCCCCTGTGGAATACTTGCAGCTAGATGCATGTCAAATATGACTGTATTTGAAGCATTCATTACAAAGATATTGCCTTCCCAAGAAAGGCGCAACAAATCCAAGATGACCACCCTTTCCATAGTAACGCCTTCATAAAAAAATAAACATTGCCATCACACTTTCTACTTTTCTCCTAATAACACTGTCTGAAAGTTTGAATAAGATAAATTGAGAATTAAAAAAAAAAAAATTCCACTAGAAGGACGCCTTAAAATTGTTGGTAACATAAGGCAAAGCTAATCCATCCCAGCTGGGGGTTCTTCAACACACATGGATGGTATAAAAACATAAAAAAAAGTAAAAAAAGAAAAAAAAGTAAAGGTAAGTTCTTATATAGCGCAGTATCCAATCTTTGGGATTGCTCAAAGTGCTTTTTCCACTTTACTCCCTGGCAGACCCGTTCAATCGGAGACCATCTTGGCTTCTCTGGGAAGCATTCAGCCACGCGGCAATTTCGCGAAGACTGCTCGTACACAAATATTCATCATTGTCTATAGCCAGATACTCATTCATACAGCCGAGTGAACTGGAGCAATGTAGAGTGAAAAAACTTGCACAAGGTTTCACATGGCAGCACAGGATTCGAACCCAGGTTCTCTCAGGCGAGAATCCGATGCTCTACCCCTGAGCCACTGCACTACCATACTAAATGACGAGGTGTCCAAGATTGAGCGAGATCTGTGCGTGTTTGGTTCCACAGAGAGGGAGTGCCCCAGCTCCTATCTATTAGCTCTGATACCAGGGTATATAAAGGCTGAGGGTATACAGAAAGTTGAGTGATCAGTACTATTTTTTTAACTGAGATTCCCAAGTCCTTCACCCCTGAGTGAATGAGAAATCCACAGACAGATAACCGTACTGCTTCCTACACTTCATTGTTGCAATTTCTTACACGTTATTGCTGATATGTAAATAACAGGCTGGCCTTAATTAAGAGGTGGCTTTATTACAGAGGTGTTCAGCCAAATAGTTGACTGCATACTGTATATAACAAAACTACACAGTATAAAAAACATGTTAAATGTGTAGAGCGCAGTGGCTCAAGGGTAGAGTTTCGGACTCTTGACTAAGAGGACCCGGGTTCGAATCCTGCCCTGCAGTGTAAAAACCTATGTCATGGTTTTTCACTCTACATTGCTCCAGTTCACTCAGCTGTATAAATGAGTACCTGGCAGTGGTGGATATGTGTACGAGCAGCCTTCGTGCATTAATTGCAGCATACGGCTGGATGCTTCACAGAGAAGTTGAGATGGTGTTTGATGATTGAACAGGTCTGTCGGGGAAGTAAAGCGTAAAGCGTAAAACTATATAAGAACATACCTTTTTAAATTAAGCTCTTTTGAGTAAATAAGATATTCCTGATGAGTCAAACCAGATTAGTAAAAATGTCCACTCACAGTTTGTCGAGGAGGGGATCTTTGAGTTTGGGGGCGCCGTAGCCGGGAAGGAAATTGCCATGGTAACGGGATCGGTCAATAAGCGTGTGAACCGTGTCGCCGTATGTCTGCAACGTCACCATCTTCACGGTGCCGTTCTCGTCCGACTCTTCCCAGGGTTCCCTGACCACGCTCGCACCCTTTGCTACTGCCACCTGGTGCAAAATGGTTGAATCATCATTAGTGTTTACTATAAAAATCTTATATAAAGTTTATATTATTTTTTAGAGTAAGGTATGTTTATGTAGCAACTTTTCATAACAATGTTTGTGTTGTATATGTTGTAGTGTACCATTTAAAATTAGATCTGCCCCTTTACTAGAACATAAAATACAGTATCGTTATTGCTATCATAAAGAGTAAGAAGGCAATGGCATGGAGAGCAAATAAACATAATAATTATAGATGTCTTCAAGTCTTCAATACCTGATGTTGTGATGTTTCACTATCCTGCACTTGTAATGTGACTGCGAGCTAAAGTAATAAGTTAATAAAATAAATATGACAAATAGATCAATACAATTACCTCTACATTAAGTGTACATTAAAACGATGAATAAATTAATAAAATAAATATAATAAATAGATAAATAAATTATTTGTACATTAAATTTCACGGTCATGCAGTGTAAAGGATACGACACTGTGAGCTAAAATAATAAGTTAATAAAATATTAGAATAAATAGATCAATAAAATTATTAGTATATTAAATAAAAAAGCAGACAGTCCATGATTAACACTAAAACAATCTACTATAATGTCAATCTCTGAATGACTGGGATGTGTACACTCGCATACAAAATCAAACAGCAACTGTTTGTCACAAGTCTGTTTTGCTGTATGAGTACGAAACTTGGTCATTAGTCATAATGTCATAACACCCTGTAAGATCTATACATATATCATGTTAAAAACGAGAGTTTGAAATTCATCAAATTTTATACTTGTCCCGAAGACAAGTATAAACAAATTTCACTTGCCCATACAACAATGTACTTGTCCCATAATTACATTTCAAAACCTATTTACCAGTAAGCAATTAACAATATTTACAGTTAAATAATATGTGCCGATAACCCTGGCAAAGACAATTAATGCCTGACTTTGTAAGTTTAGTCGAGAAGAACAGGCAATAAGTAGTAACAATTTCATTTGTCCAGGGGCAAATCCAGTTGCCTTGGGTAAAGGGACACCTCATCACATAAAATATCCCAGAAACTTGCTAGCTATGATAGCGGTAACTTAATTAAGACTATAACACAGGGTCACTGGGGCCATCTGGTTGAGAAACACTGTTCTAAATACACCTACCCGAAGAATTCCCTCGAGGTCTTCGACAGAGAATGCAATATCTTTCACCCCGTCACCATGACGAGAAAGCTGTTGCTGCATGTCTGAAAGAAAAACAGCAAACATCAGAAAAGATAGTGAATATATTGTTCATGGCTACAATCAAATTATCCCGCCGAACTCTGAGGCAACACACGACACCAGTATGTGAGCTGACGGATCGAAACATCGTACTCATCTTCGACATTAAGCTCTAAAGTAAGTTAGTCAGAAAAGATATGTTTAAAAAGCAGTTTCCATGTGAGAATATATAAAGTTCTCCCTCAAAATGACTGTTAATTAATAAATGTTTTAATAGCAGTTATCAAAAAAACACAAAATAAGATAAAGATATCTTTTTGTGTCACATTCCTGTGAAGTGTGCAACAAATCCCTTTGCAAAGGCATATTAAACTATCTTATCTGATTCCAATAATTAAAGAAAACCTCACAACAGTGTTTATACATAGAAGGAACAATCTCGGGACTTGAACTTCAAAGTTTCATGAAAATATTGTGAAACTGCATGGGCCAACTATTAAATATGTCATCTTTATTTGATGATCATTTAAATGTGTTCCTTAACAAGTGTTACTGTCAACAGGATGCCTCTAGATTTCGAATACTGACTGGTCCTTCTATTAACTTCTGACGTGAACAGACACCAAGGATACCATCTGCCTGCCATCTACAACCAAATTATCCCGCCGAAATCTGAGCCAACACATGTGACACCAGTACGTGAACAAGGCCCATAGTTGATGGGTCGAAACGTCATACTCATCGACAAATGTTTGCTCCAAAATAAGTCAATTCATACAATTTGTAGAGCGCCATGGCTCAGGGGTAGAGCTTCGGACTCTCGACTACAAGAACCCGGGTTCGAATCCTGTGCTGCGGTGTTAAAACCTCGGGCAAGTTTTTTCACTCTACATTGGTCCAGTTCACTCAGCTGTATAAATGAGTACCTGGCTATAGACAGTGGTGGATATGTGTACGAGCAGCCTTTGCGCATTAATTGTAGCATATGGCTGGATGCTTCCCAGAGAAGCCGAGATGGTGTCTGAGTGAACAGGTCTGTCAGGGAAGAAAAGTATAAAGTGCTCTTAACGGTCCTGAGGACTGGATACTGTGCTGTATAAGAACTTGCCTTTTTTAAATTTACCTAAAATGTTAAACAATATCCTAGCTCCAAATCTAACTTACCCTGGGGCATGTCTGGCTCCAGTGGGCTCCGGAAGACGAAGAATACCTACAAGAGTTGCAACACAAAACATCAAGTGATCTGCCATGACGAAGTGATGTGTTCTACCTGTTTGGATTTCAAAAATGCTTTAAGATTATGCCTCATTTGTTAAAATATCTACAGTACAGTTTAGTGTATTGCTAAAATTGAAGACAAAGAAGTTTGGTAAAACATATTCATATGTCATAATTCTATATGATTACTATAATTTGTAACATGAATACAAATACACGTGTACATTTATTTCAGGTAAAAACCCACATACAATTGATACAAACATTTGCACATCTAAGTAGCCTATAAAAGATCAAATATGTTAAACATTGAATAGATAAAA
Source organism: Oasisia sp. SBJ-2009 (assembly GCA_964017155.1). Taxonomy (NCBI): domain Eukaryota; kingdom Metazoa; phylum Annelida; class Polychaeta; order Sabellida; family Siboglinidae; genus Oasisia; species Oasisia sp. SBJ-2009. The sequence goes on from OZ024865.1 coordinate 38,849,597, forward strand.
ATAAATAAGGTCATAAGTTAGATAAATGTAACATTGTAGAAAAACAGATAAAATAATGAGCAATATACAGGATGTGATTGTATAATAAATATGCAATTAATTCATGTAAATAAACTCTGTTTGAAAAGTTATATAAACAACTTACTGACTTTAAAAATATATATAATAATGAATAAATAATAATAAAGTTATATGCGAGACAAAGATGGTGGTTTCCATGGTGATCAACTCACATCATTCTGCTGGACGACGTGTGAGGCTACAAGACGATGTCCGGTCTCCAGACCCTGGAACCCCACTCGTTTGAACCCAAGACGAAGGCAGTAGAACTCTGCCGCCTGCAAAATTGCAACATGATAAGACAAGAACTTGATTTTCTGATAAAGACATTTCTATTTTTTATTCCGCGGCAATTTTTTTCACAATCAAATAGTTTAAAAATTTATGCTAAAACTGCTAATTAAAAACAGAATGATTCTGCTGAATAACTTATTTTCGGTGAATTTTTGCATATTTATCTTATAATTAATTACGAGGGGTAGTGATTTAAAGCTGTGTGTAGTACCAGTAGTAGTATTTCATTTAAAATCAGTAACAGTGCAAATTTTCAAAGGAAAGTTCCACATTTATTTTTTATTTTCAACAAACATTTTTAGTTTTACAGGGCAGTTAGTTCATTGATGAATTGCAGCCATATTATAATTATTATAATCTCTACTATATCTAAGTTTGTAACCCCACATGAGGTCTTTCTGAGTACAAAGTCGGTGAAGCGTGACCGTTCTTTGCATGTTTGGCCATGTGGAACCAAGTTGTTTATCTGCTCTTGTTACTGCATGGGAGTATGTCCCAAAACTAGATAATGACTATCAAATGATGCCAAAACCGTCTTCCCCAGTGACCAATATCTGAGCAGTGTCTGACATATGTGTTAAAATTAATGGCTTTATATTACTATTAAATTCACCTTCATGCTTTGCCAAATCTGGTCCGACTAAATTTAAACTGACCGTGACCAGTCTAGTGGTCAGCCTGGCAAGCAGCTGACCAGGCTAGAGGGCAAATACCCGCCATTCACACATAGTAAACGATGACATCAGCAAACAAGTAGGGTAATCAAGCAATTTTATAATGCACATTTAAATGTAATGTTCATTAGTAAACACCTTACATCATAACTGAGTAATTTAGGGGTGACCCTCTTTAAGGTCTAAACATGTTGTCTAGAAGCTAGAATAGTTACTTGTTTACGACACAATCAGCAAAAAATCTGTGTTTATCAGTTTGATATTTGTAGCTCAATGAACACACAAATCCTAAAAAAGGTACATTTGATTTACCCCCCCCCCAAGTAATACTTTATCCTTTGTCAATTGAGTCAACACCTTACATCATAACAGTGAGTAATTTAGGGGTGACCTTCTTTAAGGTCTAAACATGTTGTCTAGAAGCTAGAATAGTTACTTGTTTGTGACACACTTTGCTTAGACAATAAACACAGTGAGACAGTGTAGTTGTAACAAACAAGGCTGCGTAGTCATGTAAGATAAAGTTTCTTGTTTTTAAGTCAGCGTGTGACGTCGAGGCTGTCCTTTGGCCATCTTGGTCAGTGTCTGGTCCACCCGGTGGTTATTTCTGACCGACGATTAAATAAACTGACATAATTCATGGACTCCTGCACTGGTTTGTGCCAGCAACAAGACCACCCTCGACAACACATCAACGGTAACGCACTACCCTTATTGTTGCTGTGTCAGCCTAAACCTGTTGCAGCTGGAATGAACAGGCTATTTGAATTACATATGTAGCTTTCTCCACTCGTATTTAAACCAGATTACAGGTCAATCATATTCATAGGTATTTTAATGTCAATTCCTATTTTGCAATTTACCCTGATGTTTTTGTTAATTAATCAGAAATGGAGAAATTTTTGTTGTGTGGGTTATTTTTAACTGGTTTCCTAATTACTGGTAATGTTTTTTTCAGTTACATGCTTAATGAGCTCAAACACTGAATGGACGGTTGTGTTTGAAAGTGAATTTGTTACGTAAAACTGCTCAAAATGTATATGTTATTGATAGTGTTGGTGTACCTGTGGTTGTTCTATTCATATATTATATCACAATTGAACTAATTAAGCATTGAAATTTGTATTTTGGCATGCTCTAATTAGTGTGTCATTGGAATTGATATACATCTGACCCAAACCTTATCTAAACCTTGATTTATTTTAATCGCATGCATGATATATAGACATCCTTCCACCAAACAACAATCACGCACAAATTAAACACAAGAGACTGACAATCATTACTACAGTACCACCAAAATGGAAATGTAAGTGAAATTTAAATAGCCAACATAAACAAGTAACTACATGAAACAAGTATGCTGTTTAAACTTTTCTTTCAAAATAACAAAGATCTGACTTTGGACTTCTCAGAAACAGCACATCCTGCATAACAAGCCAAGAGTCCATCAGATAAGACATTATTGACCAAACCAGAAAACTACATTTAGAGACATCCTTTCCATATAATGTGTCACCGGCCTATAGAGGGTAGCTTCCAAATTGCGCAATATTGTTGACGAAGAATTCACAGTCCATGCTAAATATAGATTATACAATATTAGTTCTGACTACCACTATCCATTTTTGTCAACTGATATGAATCAATTCCAGTTAAATAAAAACATAAAAAATCCTCATTATAAAAGCTGGGTCAGAATACAATATATTGGAATGCTCAGGTATGTTTGTCAACCTAAGGCATATTAATTTAACTCTTAACATATATAAGGTTGTTTAAATGTTTCTGACAATCCTCCAAAGAAAATGTAGTGGTGTGATATACAGAATTTCAATTTGTTTCTTCAAATATCATAACTATATATGCCTGAGAAAATTAACATTTGTTACACCCAGTTTCACAATATACATGCATAACGGAAACAAGTAGGGAAAAAGCTGTACATAAGAAATAGTTTTGTTACATTCGTCAATTCTTTGTGCACATGTTTGTTATCAAGCGTGTTGAACTACATTATAAACACATACCTGTTTTGCATTTCCAACCCAGAGGACCACATGATCGAATTTCAGAAGTTTTCCTGCTTCGGGCTGAAAACAAATAAATAAACGATCAGCATTCAGCACCACATTCTAATCTAAACCATAAACTCTGGCAAGTTGAGTGGGTGGCCTTTTAATTTAAGGGGTGTGACAATATTGAGGTGCTGGTCTCTATGTAAGATAGGAGTATCCTGAGACCTTTGCATGCCCCTCCAAGGCCAGTGAAGTGACATGACTGTGCAAAACATCCTGAATA
>OZ024865.1:38857925-38865425 GCA_964017155.1 Oasisia sp. SBJ-2009
CCTTAAGCTCCGATCGATCTTCGTTTGACATTTGTTTATAAAAATGGTAATTTTTTCTACACTAGTCACTACCTAGCTATGTATATTGACTACGCACATGCTCAGTCTAGTTACATAATACGTTCGGCGAGTTTTAATAAGACACACATTTTTTCATTTTGTAAACTGTGGAGACCAAAGTGGGCCCCCTCACAACGCTATGCGTTGCCACTTAATCGTTGGCGCAAATCTCGTACATAAACCCGCCACGCTCATACCCGGCACATGCATGGTGTGTCCAGCAGCCACACTCCCCGCAATACATCCAACTTTCGCATTTTCTGCTGTTGGAATACACAAATCCGAACAACACAGACACGGCGTAGTGTCAATTTTTTCCTTTTGTCTTTTTGTTGACATGTTCAAAGCTGTTGTGTGCCCTCTCATCTTTGAACCAGTAGGTACGTTACCAGTCTTGCCGCGACTTCGACGACATTCTTGTAAGGGCCGCGCGCCTGTAATTATCCAGGACGTCCCTCTGTAGCTTGTCGCACCATAGCCTCGTGGGGCCCACTTTGGCCTCTGCCATAGATTATCGGTTGGACGCCATTTCGGGATTAATGCCGAAATTGCTCATTCAACCAATCATGGCCTATTGCTACATGGACTACATTTACAGTTAAGTACCCTGACAATTTCTGAACAGGTGGAGTTTGTAAGGTACATCAATTATTTTAAGAAAAGTACTTAAAACACAAAATATATGCTACTCACCGTTTTGCATTCGTGCCAAAGAAACAAATACGACGTTGAGTTATGTTCCTTGAAGGGTCTGTTAATACACACACACACACACACACACACACACACACACACACACACACACACACACACACACACACACACACACACACACACACACACACACACACACACACACACACACACACACACACACACACACACACACACACACACACACACACACACACACACACACACACACACACACACACACACACACACACACACACACACACACACACACACACACACACACACACACACACACACACACACACACACACACACACACACACACACACACACACACACACACACACACACACACACACACACACACACAAACGTCTGCAATACACGGGCAAATGCGTGCAAAGTGGTCTCATATATTTGTCGTGCACACGTCTGATTGTGCTCGCCTAGTAAAATAACTTCAAGTAAAAAAAATTAGCGCCTCGGCGACGATTTATTTTAACAGCAACTCCCCACCCAGGGAAACGAGCGGATGCGACGAGACGAGAAGAGCAGTTTGGCACACCGCGGCGCGAGGCAGCGAGGAAGGCGGAGTGGTATGGAAGGTCCTGCGGTTCTCAGTAGTCCTGGACCTGCCCTATAGGCCCGTAGACATTTCGTACTTAAGAAAGTTTGACTGTTGATTTGAGTAACATATACATATGGCTTTACAATACTACTAGGTGGAAATTTCAAAAACTGGGCATAACGTGGTGACGGCCATTTTTCAAAATGGCTGCCAAATTCAATATTTATCTTAATAAATACGTCATGCAGAGCAATAATTGTGGTACGCGAATGTATGTTTTAGGGGACCCCGATTTCAAATATGCAATCATTTGGCTCCTCCGGCATTTATTTCCGCCATTTTTAAAGATGGCGGTCGTCAATTCATCATATAGAGCAATTATATTGACGTTGTTAGATATTTTATTTGTCACCTTCGATAAAACATAACAATTCGCGCCATTTGTAAAGATGGCGTCTGTCAAAGCCCATTATGTCCGTATTGAAGAAATACGGTATTTAGATCCATCTATCACCACATCTTAAGTGCTTCATGTCGTCGAAGGGTGTAGCTGATGTACAGTGACAGAGACCTGTTTGACCCACTGTGGACATTAGTTATAAGTTTGAGACGAGTTTAACGTCGTATATCATATGTTCGCTATCATCGCGCACTATACAAGTGATCATTTAATAAGACCATAAATGATGTGTCTTCTGTATTTAACCAAATGCCAATACAAGTCTGAATTTCATGTATGTTTGAAAAGTGTCATCACCAGAACACATTATAGATGGAAAGATGTATGTGAATTTTTTTTTTATAGGTTAAAGCCTTCGTCACTCAGGCCAGGACTACCCTCGATCTATTTAGATTATCAGTTACTGAGCAGTCAAATGATGTTTTAAAACAGGTGGGAATTGCCTACGAGATATATCCCCACTGTCATAACTAACCCAACGAGAAGTATTAACAAGGTGTTTGTTTACAATAAGTCAAGGTTGCCTCATTGACTGAAGACACTTATATTATATACCAACACTTTGACTTACTATACTTTAACCTATTATTACTGTACTTTAACCTACTATTATTTCAAACTTTTTTATTTCTTGTCCTGCCATATTTCAGATGATTGAAAATAAACATGGCTTTGGACAAAAATACATAATAACTTAAGATACTTCACCTTCGGATTTTCAAGTCTGCTCCGGCCTCTCCTGAACTTGATGTATTATTTGTATATTGCGCAAGACAGTCGAGCCACTTTATGGTGGAGAAACTAGCAGGAAAGGTGTCAGTGAAGTAGCTGAGCGCAAAGATGACATTGTTAACACAGTATTAGGAATTCTCGGACCTGGCTCTGCATTTATGTATCACAATACATTTGCATGTTATAAAAGATACACTGATATACGGAATCTCATATTAAATTTGGAGGAACCAGAAGTAACTGTTGAGATAAACAAAGAAGCAATCCACAATACTTACACACGCAACACAAGCTCTTCTAGACGAGAATCCATGTTTATCCGGACTACACTGATTGTACCATATGTGGGAGTGATAGGGTTCGGTTAAAAAGAGTGAGGGATAAGTTCATACTTTGTAATCACGAAAGTGGTGTGAACTTTCTGGATGCAATGAGATGACGTATTTGCTAGATACGAAGACTTGAGTACGTCTGAAAGTGTATTTGCTTATGTGTGTGTGTGTGTGTGTGTGTGTGTGTGTGTGTGTGTGTGTGTGTGCGTGTGTGTGTGTGCGTGCGTGCGTGTGTGTGCGTTTGTGCGTGCGTGCGTGCGTATGTGTGTGTGTCTGTGTGTGTGTATGTGTGTGTCTGTGTGTGTGTGTCTGTGTGTGTGTCTGTGTGTGTGTGTGTGTGTGTGTGTGTGTGTGTGTGTGTGTGTGTGTGTGTGTGTGTGTGTGTGTGTGTGTGTGTGTTATCGTAGTACTTGTTTCATGCAATATGTTCATTTGTCAAAACAGTCAGAAACAAAATATGGTCCTAAAACTTAAACTGTGTTCGTGGAAGCTTTGTCTTATTTAGATCCACTGATCAAAGATGGCTATGGGTTGACAGTTACTGAAATTAAAGATGTCGTGTCCAGTTTAGCAGAGAATTATGATCCTGCGTTAGACAGCATATATTCTAAGATACGTGTATTGGACAACTATCATGTTACAGTTCAGTTCTGTCCTAGTTATCGAGTCAATGTGCCCATGAAATGTGCTTTTCATCTGATATTAGCGGAAAAGATACTGCAGCAAAGATGAGAGAAATGAATGTTGTTAAGTCGTATGCGGAGATTATCAGACGTTGACAGGCGTCTTGAATTATTTAATACCCAAAAAATCCGAAAATATTAACTTAACGACAATTCAGGAATTGTTTACTCTAGTTCGTAGTGTCTCGAAACGCGTCACTAGAAGGGATCTGTGCTAAGTTAGGCTCTACACAGTTTAGCGTTGCACAAAACACGGCAAAAATCTGCACACGTGAGTCAAAATAAAACGAAAACTTTCAATCAGTACAATTAGAGAGACACTATATGCGACCAGCCTATCCGCTCAAGACGATAACATTTGGCCGACGCTTGTTGTTGGTATGCTAGATGCTATAATCCTATGATGTATGACAAGCTGGAAAACGCAAAACAGCTGTTAATCATGTGCATCGCAGAAATAAGAGCATGGATGATAAACAATGAGAAAACTGAGTTTATCATGCTGCAGTCACCGCACAATCTACGAATTTATGGCAGCTCTAGCTTGGAGCTACGTGGATTAACTTTGAAATCAACGGACCCAGCGATAAATCTAACTTGCTAGTTTGACAGACATATGCAATTGGACCGCCTCGTGCCCAGGTACTGCTCTTCGGCATATTACCGCTGCAGTACGCTGTCGAGTCGCCTCGATTGCTACAATGCTCTACTCGGTGGGCTGAACAATGGACTGACCAACCGAGCAGAACTCGCCTACTCGTCTCATCAACCGCATGATACAGCGAGGCCATATTACACCGATTCTGCAATCGCTGCAGTGGCTGCCAATCAATATGAAAATCACCATCAAAATTTGTACTTACATGTATAAGATCCTGCATGGCCCCGGACTACCTCACCTGTGCGATAGTTTGCAGCGCGCCTACTCGTGTATTGCGCTCGGCGAGTGACGCAACGCTTGTCACAGTGACGGTGTCGCTGAGAATAATTGCAGGTGCGCTGCGCAGGCAGACTCAACTACGTTGTCAAAGTGTGTGCGATGAACTGGAACGTTGGCAGCTTTCCGGAAATAACCCAAAACTGATATATTTCCCTTGCATTACATGCCTTTGGTGACACTGGTTTCTAATTTATAGCACTGCTTGGTTTTAAATAGTTCTGTTTGAAACTGTATTTATTTTTACAACCTAATTTTTTTACAATTATTTACCTTAGCTTAATTACTTATTTATTTTAGCTTATTTATTTTATCTTAGCTTTTATCTTATGTATTTAATTATTTTAGATTTAATCACTCTTCGTGTATGTACAACAAATGTCAATATTCGTAGAATAGGTAAGTTAAACAAATTGTTTGGAGATCTGCGGAAACAACATGGCGCTTCAATTTTACGAAAGCGATACGTCACTCACGCTCACTGCATGTGATTTGGACAAATTGCATGCAACCAAGAGAAACGTTGGACGGAATATAACCTTTCCTATCCAAGAGACACGTTGCATGCAACATAAGACGCCGTCTCACGAGACGCCGTTGCATGCGAATGTATGTTTACACAACGCGATTTGGCTGCAACGGGGTCGCAAACAACCGTGTCTTACTTTGCATGCAACCTCGTTGCATATTGTAAATCCGTCTTAAATATATCTATATCCAGTGAAGTTATTTATTTGGTAGAATGGCATTAAAACGTCCGTTATATGTTATATCATATGATACATTAATCACATGATACACTAAACACGTTAACATGCGTAACTATAATTATTAACTATGATCTATCCAGATTCATCGATAGTTATTTCTACAACTTAAGATGTGACACCAAGACCGTGCACACATTGCTGACGTTTTGTCCTTCAAGTGCGACGTGTATTACACAAAGACAAGGGTTGTGGCTTTGTATGCTGTAAATAGCTTCGCCGTTCGTGTCGAAAGTGCAAACAGCCATGAGTAGGGAGAAGGTGGCAACTTGCAATCACTCATGTGCAAATGTATGTAGAACCACCTAACGTCAATCTCGCCAAAAGTACCTTCAACCTAACCCTCACCCTAACCTACACATTATTGCAAATAAGAACAACCAAAAATGGGCATCTGTACGTGAGATAGCATGCCTTATCTGATTAACAAAGGAGTCCGCCAGGTGGAGACTCTGTCAGACTTAGCAGGTAGGACGTCACTTCTATACCATTGTCGTGTGAAGTGTACACATAAATCGTACCAAATTCTACGCATTGAAATACTGTCAATAGCCTGAGTGTTGTTCTAGTTGCCATTAAGAATCGAATATAGGTTCTACTACGTCAACGCAGTAAACGAGAACATATACGTTGCTTCAAACTGGAACTGCTGAGAGTCGCGCGTCAAATCTCCCAACTGCTTATCTTATGGCTATTCTTCTACACTAATGCCAAACATACGCGCGCACACGAAATTAATTGCATGGGGGTAAAACCCCTGCTCTTCAGCACCCCACACAATGAATGGTGACAGAACATTTTTTTCTCGCCGGCGCTGCCCCACAAATACAGCTTCTAGTTTCTGTTTGTTCCCAGCACTCAGCAGGTTTCTATTCACTGACTAGTCTGTACACATCGCGGTTACAATGTTATGGTTTTATAAGATCTCATTGGACTAATCTGCCTCTTTGAGAACATTTACGTCAAGGCGATTTTTCTACATATGCTGGCACTGAAGGTGGTCACTGCCAGGGTGCATGTTGTCCTCCATGGTTCTTTTATTTCTCAAACTCAGAAGGGATTCTCTGCAATTTAATTTTCTATTTCGGAACTCCTGATTTACTAGCAGGGAGGGGGTCAGCTACCCCCTGTTCCTGCGCCAATGGTCTAAGCGCCTCCAGTGTTTTGATACGCTTGTGTGTGTGTATGTATGTGTGTATGTATGTGTGTGTGTGTGTATGTATGTGTGTGTGTATGTATGTGTGTGTGGGGGGGGCGTGTGTGTGTGTGTGTGCGTGCGTGCGTGCGTGCTTGTGCGTGTGTGTGCGTGCGTGTGTGTGCGTGTGTGTTATTGACAAATTGTGGTTGCATGCCTTCAGGGAGGGGGACAGAATCATAAGTCTGCCCCCGCCGAAATTGCAGGGTCTGGCAACTTCTCTTGCGCCCTCATCCATTTTGCCTATTGCTGCTTCCCCAACTCACTGGTAAGCCTATTTTGCTTTTGGCGCGCGATATATTCTTTGAGGACTGTGGTAGAAAAGTTGCGCACAGTTCCGCCGATTTACCCAGCGGAAACATGGCCGGAGTGGAGCATTTCGGGATATGGCAAAACATCGAAACAGAGGCTATGCTACGATGGCGGCCCCAAAATGGCAATAACAGCGACATCCCTAGTTCGCTCGTTTCCTAGACCCGCATGTCCGCATATTCGATAATTCCATACGTAGACTAATACACACAATGGCATACATTTTAAATTATCCATTTTTATTACATACAATTTACATCAAATTTCTAAACCTTAATTATTTGATTACTTACTTAATTACTTAATTACTAACGTCCAATAATGATTACTAATGTCACAGTCCACACAAGCTTCGTCAACTTGAACGCGTCCGAAAATCCCGTCCCATTCCGTCGAAGTTCGCTACTAATGTCCTCGATATGAAAAATTGGAGTGAAGATCGATGTTGTCGGCCAGTGATATGTCTTGTGTCTTCGGGTGATTCGAGAGCCCGATTGCTGTTCTGCAGGTCTTCGCGCTTCCGAAACAAGACGTCCCGAGCAAAAGTCCAGTCCTGAAACGTTCGCTGAAACACGTCCGCGCTTTTCAATGTCGTATGTAAAACTAGTCGTTAGGCAGAAACATTGACGTAAAAAAAACTAGACCGCGCAATCAGTGTGGAGAAGTCAGAGCTAGGCGGCCAAAGAGCGGAGACTTCCGGTCAGGGCAAATTTGGGGATTAGTCACAAGAAAAATATTCGATGGATGACAGTTGTAAC
>OZ024865.1:38870425-38882925 GCA_964017155.1 Oasisia sp. SBJ-2009
TACTGCTCGTTCTAATTATCCATGAATGTAACGTTATACCTGAAGTATGCCAAATGTGTTGAGTGTTATGCGCTAGTCGACGTTGGTGAAGTGTTTATGGCGGCCACAGCGTAAAAACAAGTGCCACAAACGATACAGTAACATATGCCTCACTCGTCTCAGGTGTGTGTGTGTGTGTGTGTGTGTGTGTGTGTGTTGTGTGTGTGTGTGTGTGTGTGTGTGTGTGTGTTGCGTATGTGTGTGTGTGTGTGTGTGTGTGTGTGTGTGTGTGTGTGTGTGTGTGTGTGTGTGTGTGTGTGTGTGTTGGTGTATGTTTCAGTTTCTTACTCCGCGTGAACGCTGGAGTGTCTGATGCCAGGAGACGAGTTAGATCAGCTCTGACGTTTGGTCAACTTGCTCCCTGGCCATATTCTGTCCCAACCGGTCCTGTCCTGCTACGTCCTGTTCAATCCTGCCCGTCCTGCCCTAATCCGCCCCATTCTGCCCCGTCCTACCCTACCTTGGTCCATTCAACCATTCTTCTTGCCCCAATTTGCCCCGTCCTACCCTACCTTGCCCCATTCAACCATTCTTCTTACCCCAATTTGCCCCGTCCTACCCTACCTTGCCTCATTCAACCATTCTTCTTGCCCTATTCTTCCCCATCCTACCCTACCTTGCTCCATTCAACCATTATTCTGCCCCATCCTACCGTACCTTGCTCCATTCAACCATTATTCTGCCCCATCCTACCGTACCTTGCTCCATTCAACCATTATTCTGCCCCACCCTACCGTACCTTGCTCCATTCAACCATTATTCTGCCCCATCCTACCGTACCTTGCTCCATTCAACCATTATTCTGTCCCATCCTACCGTACCTTGCTCCATTCAACCATTCTTCTTGCCCCATTCTGCCTCATCCTACCCTACCTTGGTCCATTATGCCTAATTTACCATACCTTGCCCCTGTCAACCATTCTTCTTGCCCCATTCTGCCCCATCATGTTCAATGCTGCCCGATCATGTCTTATATCCACTGATATCCTCTTTGTATAGAATTTGCCACAGTATTTGTCCCTTGGTCTTCCTTGTCCTTCCACGGTCCTACCTATATTCCAACCCCACTACGTCAGAGTAGTGTGGCACATTCAATACATTGAGTTCTTTTTATCTGAGCGGTTTAAAGACCCTTTGACTTCTAAAGTTACTGGACAATGTAATGACATTACAAAAGCTGCATACTGTTCATTGATGTATGATAGTGTGGGTGATTTGATGGGATGGGTTTTAGGAAAAGCAGAATATTTTCTGGAATTATTGAACCGAAATGGAACCTTTGAGTGATGCTCGATTAGACTTCGGCCGGAAGTGCTAAGTTCGAATTCGGGATATCATCAGCTTAATAATTATATCAATAGTGGTAGTAGTAAATACGAAATAAAGGCGTAAAATATAGTTTAAATGTTGTTATTACAACAATTAAAATTGAAGATCTTTAGGAACAATCTTATTTAAACACGCAAACACATTAGTATATTCTTTAAAAAATACTTTTAATAAAATGATTTAAGTAAGCTGACTAACCGTATAAGTGCTAGAAAGAAAGTACTAGAAGACAAAATCAATTTATCAAAAGGAAGCACACAAAATGTCATCGTGTCATGAAATTGTTATCAATTTACTATGACATATTTTACGTTTGTAGCACCTTTGAGCGAATATTTCACTTGGATACATGACGCGTAGTAAATATTTCTATATCATTTTATTATTATCATCAGTCTATTAAATTGTGAAGCATTTACATGTCATATACATATTATTATATGTTACACATGTCTTTAGCAGTGACACAAATAACACTAATTATAAAATCAACCCTGTGACGCCAACGCGTGCAGCCTTGGCTTCGGTGATCTCGCACACGTTGTCAATGTGTAAGCTTTCTTGAGAACACACGTTATGCCTCACTCTCTGGGGCATGGCCGTCGTGGTATCCTGGTACCATAAGCATAAATTCTGTTTTTTATCGCACGCTTGTTCCTCTCAGTTCATACACAATCTTCTACGATTAGCATATCGTGTTCCGTCTTCATCCAGTTTCCTCGCTTCCAGCGCCTGTCCAATGGTACACGCGCTGGCTTGAAGCCGAGCGAAATCGTGAAGACGCCGTGGGTCTCTTGTGGGTATGTGTGTGGAGTACCTCATGCTTCACAACTACCAAGCTATCCAGCAACGTTAGCATAATTGCTCTATGTGACGTTGTATTTGAGAGATGGTGATATTTGTCTTGACGACCGCCATCTTTAAAAATGGCGGAAGTGTATATCGGAGGAGCCCTAAAATACAATATTTGAAATCCTTGTCCCCTAGAACATATACATACATACCACAATTATTGTTATATATGACGTAGATGTTAAGGTACGGGTACATTGAATTTGGTGGCCATCTTTAAAAATGGCCGTCCCTGCGTTATGTCCAGTTTATAAAATGTCCACCTAGTAGAATTTTAAAGCCATATGTATATATTACTCTTATCAACAATCAAACTTTCTTAAGTACGAAATGTCTACGGGTCTATAGGGCAGGTCCTAGACTAAACCGCAGTTTAAAATAATAATGCTATTCAGATTTGATCGTGTAGTTCTGATTTACTTTATGTCAATATCAAAATTGAGAGTGCAGCTACTCTTTGGAATGTTTTCTTTTAGTGCTTAAGCAGTTGAGGATATTGTTAAATTCCGCCCTCATTGTCAATGTACACTTGCTTTTAAGCAAGTGTACATTGACAACATTGCCTATCCACCATAGCTCCCTGGCGTATCAATTAATCTGCTGACAACTGGAACTGTTTATTCAATCTCAGATCGATTTACTCGCAATAAACGTTATCTCATTATTATTATTATTGTATAACTCTAAGTATATGTGATAATGTTTGAAACAATGCACTGCTAAACAGAACGATACATAATTGTTATTCAAAAATCGTATTTAGTGCATCAAAAACACTTTACGGATTGAAACGCCTGGCAATCACTTGCTGTTACGCAACTTCGTCACGTGCAATCCGGCGTCACGTGATAGCAATGACAACTCTGATTGGCTAAAAACAAATTATTGGCGCGGGTCTGCCACTGCTGGAGTCTTATCAGGATCTTGTCAAGAAAGCATTATGTTGATTACAAAGACACGCGATCTTAAAATAGCGGCCATTGGTAATCATTCAGGAACCCTAGGAAACGTGGGCCTCGGGGCTATACAAAGACTCAAGGGACGCCGTGTTTATGTTATCGCCATTTTGTTTACATGTCTCACGAGCGATTTGTTCGTCCGTCATTCGTCTAATTATACACGCTATTTATACGTCCAATCGCCAACACCCCGTGCGCTGTTTAATTAGTTCAATTGACTCAACAACTGCTACAGGAGATTGAGATGAGATAAGACAGAAGTGTTTAAAATATTGAATGGGTATGAAAATATAGAAAAATACAGAAATATTTTTTCTCGGTTAAGGAAGGGAGAAGGACTAGAGGACATGGAGTTAATTTGGCAAAGAAGCAATGTAGACAAGATATTAGAAAATTCTCTTTTTCTCAAAGAACAATAGATGAAAGGAACAGATTATCAGCTGATTGTGTAGGTCGTAGTAGTGTTAATACATTTAAAAATAAAATCGACATATACCTAAGAAGGGCGGGGTACACTTAAATAGATAGGTTGGACTCTCGGTAAGCCAAAGGGCTTCACAGTCCACCTGCCATCTAGAGTTAATTCTCAAGGTGGCAATCTTGTTAACTTTTTTGTTAAATCTCTTCTTAAATCTTGTTATACATGAATCAATTTTCTTTGGACCGTGTATGTGATCAGAATGACGCAGCTTCTGTGACTACAAAAACAATTCACGCAGTAGTTCATGTATATATGTTCAGAAACAATTGAAAAATTCACATGTTTACGATATATGCTATTCTAACAGGAAACACATATACAGTTGTACAAAAGGTTCTTCATAAATTGAATGGTTTTCTATAATATTGCCAGACGTGTGAATGGGATTGATGGAATGCACAGAAGAACTGTTCGCTCTACATATTATTCAAACCCAACTCATTTAAAATTAATGCGTCGACATGACAATCAAGGTTACTGACCATTGTAGCTGGTTCAGCCAAATTATATAGAATGTGTCAAAGTAAGAAACTAAGAAAAAACTGCACGATACTAAAGAGACACGAACCCATAGCCCCTACATCGTCTACACTTAAAGCCGGCCACTATATTCTTCCTAAACATACAAACATGACAAATACCAACATGTAGTCACTTACTCTGATGAAACAATTAAACATTCGTACGTTAACATGGATGATGAGGCATTGACGTTCAACCAGTAACTTCATAAAACACGTTTTTATTCAATGTGATAAATTCGCAATAGGAAATTCCAGTTACCCGATGCAAATCCGACTATATAAACTGCCTTGTTATAATGAGTATTAGAGCAAGAACAATCGCTTGGAGGTAAGTCGAATGGGGTGATCAGACGTATTACTTACTTATGCCTGTTTGCTCGCTGGGAGCATAGCCCACCGACCAAGGAACGCCACTGTTTTCTGTCCGTGGCCATCCTCTCCATCTCTCTCCTGGTGTAACCCATATCGTTTGTTTCCCTCTCTGTATCTGTTAACCAGGTGTTTCGTGGCCTACCTTTTCTCCTCTTCCCTGGGGGTTACATGTGATTGCTTGACGGGTGATGGTTTCTGGAGGTTTCCTGAGTGTGTGTCCTATCCACCTCCATTTTCTCTTCTTTATTTCATTTTCCATGGGTAGTTGCTTGGTTATTTTCCAGAGTGTCGTGATTGATACCTTGTCAGTCCACTTCAGGTGTAGGACTCTGCGCAGGCATTTGTCTTCCGTGTACTTCGCCATATCTCCGATCCATAGAATAAGACTGCCTTGACTTTTGAATTGAATATTCTCAGTTTGGTGTTAATTGTGATTTGTTTTGCTCTCCAAATATTTCTCAACATGATGAATGCAACTCTTGTTTATTGTATTCTTGCGTTGACGTCTTCTGTGGTATGTGAATGAGTTTGGGACGTATGCAATCAAGTCAAAATACTCATCTCGTGTGTTGTACCGGCATGCACGTATGGCCTACAGACGATCTCAACTGAAGGATAAACACCAGGCCAAGGTGCAGGTTTACACAAAAATAACTGCGTAAGAAGAATCGTGGGAGTGAAGACAGCTGCAGGATGGAGGAATTGAAAATGGAGGTTGGAGTGAAGGAACGTTTTACAACGAAATTGGCGAGGAGTAGGATCAAACGGGCCGGTTATGTGGAAAGAATGGAAGAGGGGAACTGAGAGCAGATACCTGATATTATAACTTTATTTGATTTGCTTTCATATTGGCCAGATGGTAGCCATATTGGCTGAAGACGTGTAAACTGGGTATTAGTGTCCATTTTGCTACGAATAAATATCATTATTTGGTCGCTAGCACCTTAATCGCTAGACACATAGAAAAGGGGTTCAATACCTTGTATTGTCGGTGCCGCAATTTGTCTGTCTGGAAATAGAATTGCTTAGAAAATTACCAATCTACTACAGAGAGGAAGGGGACATATGATAGGGCCTATATATATAAGTGGCATGAACTCATCAGCGTAAACCGAGTCTAGGCCTCAAATATTTACGTGTTTGTGTAGGTACTACCGATTAAATTACGAAATCTGTAATGCCGTGACAGAATGTATGTAAAGACAAAATGACATCGACAACTTTATTCAAGGTTATTGGAGCAGAAACCTTTTATTAGCTTCGCAAACAGACAACGGTTCAGAGTCCACTTGACTGTATTGTTCACGTCTACGTCATCGAAAGCAATTGTCACCATGGCAACACTCGCGGATTTCCCCTCGTCATCATCACCGATTGTTAGAAATGTCTCACGTGTTTCGACCATTGGCAGATCGGCGCCTGCATGTCTTGATAGACCCAAAAGCGCCTGCTGGTCGGAGCATCGCGCATATCCGCCGGAAGTTTCGTTTTTTTGTTGTCCGATCGGAGCGAATGCATCTCGGTCGACTTTGACGAACATCCAGTTTCGGTGCTCGTAGAGTGTCATGATGCCCGGTCCACACTGGGTCCGATGTACGACGAAGGGTGTCCACACCGCGTCGCAGACAAAAGCAACTGCGATCTACGTCCTGAGTGAGTTACGATTTTCGTGTCCACACCGCAAAGATGTACGTTATCATCGAGAGGGACCATACACGCCATCTGGTGTGTACCAAAGGAAAACTACACTAGCGCCACCTTTTCGCACCTCGCGACGTCATTCGATACTCGCACGCTGATTGGCTGAAGCGTTGTTTTGGAATTCCTCTAGGGGACTTACGTTTTGCGACTAGCGACGAACCTGTCCACATTACCGTCTAGCGCTGTACAATGCTGTCCACACTGTCGTCTAACGATTTCAAAGATTCATCAAGAGAATTTTCAAAATATCGCAAGACTTTGACTTATAAGGTTTGCGAAGCCGTCCACACCCGCCCTCCACAGGTCGCGTATACGTCAAATGTCAGCAAATGTCTCCGGGGTATACGTCCTGGCGTGGTAGCGTGTAGACAGGGTATGATCACTGAAGACGACGGACACTTCGCGCGACGTTCATCGGTACCAGCACGCGTCGTTGCCGTCGGTGCCGTCGAGGGACGATCGGAAATTGCGGGTCGGTGTTTCGATTGCCACTCGCTAATCGCTTATCGGTCGTCTCGATGACGTCAGGTTTGCCCTAGTCCCTAGAACCAGAACTAAACACTGAGCCGGGCAAACATTCGTAGCCGTAATATTAAAGTTAAAGTAGTGTTTATGATTTCACAACACCTCATCACTGTTCTTCGTGTGTTCTTTATCTAATAGTATGATAATAACTATAATTTTATAATAATCTATTTTACTAATTTTTTTTTTTTTTTTACGCTTTAGTTTACCTAAATGTATATATTCGTATTAAAGAACATTTACAGTTTTACTATCCGACATTTTTATAGCTTTAATTTTACTACACATTCTAATTAATAACACTTTCATATATTGTTTTGCTTTCATAAATAGTTTTACTAATATACCGAACCGAACAACCGAACGCCCAAACCTGAACAGCAACGCGTCGGACCATAGCGATTCCACCGGCGAACAGGAGGGACACGCGAGGCACCTGAAATTCAAAGATAACCAGTAATCATTTAACAAATTAAAGTTATCACTCTACCAGTATCTGATTAAAGCTACAGTAGGCCTCTATGTGAATAACTACCAAGACTGAAAAGACTGAATCAGATATTATAAGACGTCTACAGAGTAATATTTGTTATGATTTCTTACCTTGGAGTGTGGTTGCGCCGACCGTGGAGTACTGCGTCAACGGCTGCACTCCCCACTCCTGCAGCCTTCACGTGTCCATTTGTCAGTTGGTCTCGCCCGTGGCCGCTACGGGTCTTCGCTACGGTGTCGTTCTCGACACTTATTTCGGTTGTTGTGAAACTGCGATCCAACTCGTAGTTACGGTAACACTTCATGACGTCACTGACGGAACATAACCCAATCAGCGCGTCGAATAACTCGCGCGGTTTTTAAAATTAACTGCCTCGTAAGACACGAAAACTCTACGTTATCCGTCATAGCGGGACGTGTGACGTACTATTGATATCTTCTTCCACTCTCAGAGCGCCATGGCTCATGTGTAGAGCTTCGGACTCTCGACTCCGAGAACCCGGGTTCGAATCCTGTGCTACGGTGTTAAAACCTCGGGCAAGTGTTTTTCAGTCTACATTGCTCCAGTTCACTCAGCTGTATAAATGAGTATCTGGCAGACAGTGGTGGATATGTGTACGAGCAACATTCGCGCATTAATTGCAGCATATAGCTGGATGCTTCCCAGAGAAGCCGAGATGGTGTCAGAGTGAACAGGTCTGTCAGGGAAGTAAAATGAAAAGCGCTTTGAACGGTCCTGGGGATTGGATACTGCGCTATATAAGAACTTGCCTTTACATTTTTACTCTCAAGTTGTTGGGGGGGGGGGGGCGGGTCGACAACGGGGCGTTTTGCCAAAGGTGTATATGACATTTCCAAACAGAGCAAGGACAAAGACAAAGCATAAACACACGCGTCGGAACCTGGGAGACTTGGGGAATGAACACCACAATGTTTGCGGATGGCGGCATACGGTCATTTTCATTAACTTTAAAGTGCTTCAGAAGACTTAGTGTGGCTGGCATTATCTTCCGGTCACGTAATGTAATATGTTGGCTGATTTCAGCCACACAATGCCCATGTTAGGACACATGCAATGTTTAGGACGTGAATGCGTCATTACATTGAGATTCCCGCCAGTCGTGCGTCCGTCTTCACATTGGGGCGGGTATTTGCGCTGTTCCCACGGCTGACGCAGTAGCGACTGGCGAAGTCAATAGCTATATTATATAGTTCGACTGTGCACACTCCCCAGCTTTACGGAGACGCTCAGCCAGGGGTATAGTAGCGTAGCAAGACCCCCGACTTGAGGGGATCACTGCGTATCCTCGGTGTTTACACACCAATGAACGACATTCAGTAAACACCTTTAATAACATTCCCGTTCTTTTCATTTATTAATGTTACACAATATTTTCCCAAGTTGGAATGATTAAGTCGCCACGCAAGTTCAGCGATCGGAATTTGGGTCGCTGCTAAACAAAGTTTCAGAAAGGCTGGCTTATAACGAGCAACTGCTGATGTCTCACGCTGTTGCCAAGTAATCACAGCCCTGTTTTGGGACACACCGTTCAGGGTCTCTGTGAGCCCATGAATTGGGGATCAACGGAAAAAAAGGTTGTACTCGGTGCAAGCTACGGCTGCTGGGGGAACTTCAGATTAGCGCAACCAAATAACATATCTCTTAGTAATACGCTTCGTGAGTCACTATGATGTTCAACTGTTGAGATTACCTGATGACTCAATATGTCCTAGGTTTGTATTTTCGTTCTCTTGAGTCAACCGTCGCCTTTTAATACTATACGTTAGAATATCAGTTACCGTGTATTGTTGAAGGTTCACTATAAGTAACCAGAAACACCATTCAACCTCTGCTAAACATCCCTTAAGGAATCACTTATTCTTTTAAAAGGATTAAATGTGTTAGTTGTACAGTCATTCACGTCCGGTTTCGTATTCTTCCTTGCATCAGCTTTAATACTATTCTCACATTTTCATTTACTTACGTGGCACATATCTATTTTATAATTGTTCGATATTTGAATACTAGTATTCCCAAGTTAACGGTTGGAAGGTTTTGATTATAATGCTAAAGGCCTGACGCGTGCGCACCAAAAAAGCAAGGTGAGATATTACCCGGAAGTCGAGGCTACCACACTGTACGACCGACCGACCGACCGACCGACCGACCGACCGACCGACCGACCGACCGACCGACCGACCGACCGACCGACCGACCGACCGACCGACCGACCGACCGACCGACCGACCGACCGACCGACCGACCGACCGACCGACCGACCGACCGACCGACCGACCGACCGACCGACCGACCGACCGACCGACCGACCGACCGACCGACCGACCGACCGACCGACCGACCGACCGACCGACCGACCGACCGACCGACCGACCGACCGACCGACCGACCGACCGACCGACCGACCGACCGACCGACCGACCGACCGACCGACCGACCGACCGACCGACCGACCGACCGACCGACCGACCGACCGACCGACCGACCGACCGGCGTACTGGATACAACACATTGAATGCGTGTGTATCAAACAGAAAACAGGTAATTGTGTGTTTTCTACACACAGTGTCAGCCGCTTAGACTCTTCAACCTCCACGAAAGAATCGGCAGCCAGGAGCCGTGGCATCCCATAGATGTCGTCGTATGCAACATCTCAAGAAGCGTTTGATAAAGATGCGGTTGGCGCAACCTGACTCTAAGGACGTAGTAAATAAAAATATCAAATAATAAAAAATTAGATGTGGGTAAGTGGGTGAGGGATTCGGCAGTTTTGTTCACTCCACCCTGCCTTACTTCACTAAGATGGATAGATGCCTGGATAGTACTGGGTGGTCTAGGTAGGTGTTAACGAATGGTATTCGCGCATTATTTGCAGCGTGACCGAACGGAAGTAGAGACGATGTTGGAATGAGCAGACAGCAGGCGTAGCCATTTTTTGTTATCGAGAGGCAAGTCAGAGAAAGCAGGAGTAAGTAATACGTTTACCAAGTGTCCAGAGTCGCCAGTACACTGTTGCTCCTAGGCTCAAGGGTGTTCAATGTGTATTGTGTGTGTGTGTGTGTGTGTGTGTGTGTGTGTGTGTGTGCGCGCGCGCGCGCACGAGCGTGTGCGCGTGTTAGTGTGTGTGCGTGTGTAATAACATAATTATCCCGCATGTCTATGCGCGCGCTGCGGCGTGCATATGTTGTCTCGGATGTAGGCAAGATAATCCTAGCAAAGAATATTTTTGTGTTGCTATGCATGGGAAACAGAACAAAGACAGATTCCACGTTTGCGTGGATGAATCCGTACTTTTAAGCATTCCGAAAATCTAGAGACCAACCCACATCATACTGCATCACGAACATATCCATCTAAACGTCGTTTCTCAAAGTACTCTCAATGACGTATCCACGTCTAGCTGTAGTGCAGCGAAGTCACATCAAACGTGTGTGTGTGTGTGTGTGTGTGTGTGTGTGTGTGTGTGTGTGTGTGTGTGTGTGTGTGTGTGTGCGCGCACGAGCGTGTGCGCGTATGAGTGTGTGCGCGTGTGTAATAACATAATTATCCCGCATGTCTATGCGCGCGCTGCGGCGTGCATATGTTGTCTCGGATGTAGGCAAGATAATCCTAGCAAAGAATATTTTTGTGTTGCTATGCATGGGAAACAGAACAAAGACAGATTCCACGTTTGCGTGGATGAATCCGTACTTTTAAGCATTCCGAAAATCTAGAGACCAACCCACATCATACTGCACCACGAACATATCCATCTAAACGTCGTTTCTCAAAGTACTCTCAATGACGTATCCACGTCTAGCTGTAGTGCAGCGAAGTCACATCAAACGCAGCAAGTACCAACCAGCAAGGTACCGGGGCATAATCAGATTCTCGGCAGAGACCGCTTAATTTGAGATTGCGTTTTTTGCGAGTGCAGATATAATATCTTCCCCGACAAATTAACGACCGGGGAACCGTGCCGGTGTGGAGCAAGATAGCCCCCGTGTCTATGCCAGGGACGTCTGCGAGTAGACGCTCGAAACGGGGTCACGACGCTGGGACTCCGCTCTGCGCTTTATCGCCGTATCCGATTGCAAGCGATCCCTGGCAGCGTGGCGCGTTTCCGGGAAACACGTGACCGGCTCCATGAACAAATTTGGTTGTAACTTCGACCCCGCTTATCTGCCGTGTCGCCGGCGTCGCTGTGGTTTCCTCCTACCGACCGAACCTCGCCGTTCGCCGTCGCTGGCTCGTACTTCTGTGCCGCAAGCGGGGATCCAGGGTCGGAGAGTGCCTGCGCGCTTGGATCGTGTTTATAGACAGCCGTGAAAACTTACAGTCGCGTGTGTGTGTGTATGCTTCGACCACAGCTGCGGTGAAGGTAACGTGTTTCATTTGTTTACTTGTCCGAGTTATGTTGTCCATACGGCCGCCGGACCCTCTGTATGTATTGCAGGTTGTTTATTGTAGGATGTCGTTTAATCGCTTTGTTGCTGTTTAAAAGATTGATAAAATTATTTGGCGTTCAGTGACTGTATGAGTCATTTTCGTGGATATGTAGATCCGTGTTTCTTCTGTACGGTTGATAGCTGGGGCTACTGCTGGGTCTGATTAGATCGGAGGTAATGTAGAGCGGGTGTGCCCGGGACAGGCGCACGCAGAGTGAGAGAGACAGACAGCCGGGCAGCAGTCTGGAGTGAGGCTGCTAATTGCCATTTCACCTGCAATCGCACAGATTTCCAACCCGAAAGGGCGACATGTGTTGCATGTTGCATATTATTCCGCAGGTTCGGCTGCAGTTGTCGTGTCTCAGCGCTAAGTGATAGCGAACTGTATAAAGGCGTGTGCCATATTAATACGTGGGTTTGGTTGGAATGACAGCGGTTTTGTGATTGCAGGCGATATGCGGTGATAGTTGTGTTGAATACAACATAACTGTTTTGTTACATGACCTCTTCATACATCATAAAACCCATTGTGATTTAGTATATATAAGTAACGACTGTATTTCATGATGGTAACCATGTCACTATGTATATCGTGATGTTGAATGAGCCATCAGCAAAAGGCTTGCTTTTTTAGTTATTAGCATTTGCTGTTCTGCAAACTGTCTTATTTAGATGGGCCAGCGTTACGTTCGTCTAGAATGTGCACTTTCGTTGGACGTCCACCAGGCCTGTCGTACTCGGAACAGATATCCATCTGAAGGATATTACGGTTCAGTCACT
>OZ024865.1:38885425-38890425 GCA_964017155.1 Oasisia sp. SBJ-2009
CTTTTTCCGTCACATGTTGTTTTCGTTCTTTCGTTCTCAACAGTTGTTCGTCAGTTTATCTTTGGGCCACAGACTGTCTGCTTCCCTCCGGCACAGTGTTAATTCCGACGAGCAGTGTCTGTATGTCTGTTTGTGTTCTACGCGTCCCATTTACAAGTTCTTTTCCTGACTTCTACAGAGATCCGCCGTTCCTTTGTTCAAGTCCGGATGTCTTTGTTTCGTACCCCGCGCATGCGTCGTGTCTTCAGGATGTTCCTACAATTCGCATTGCATGTGTCTAGCCGTCGGTTGTCATTTTCAGTTATAACTTTAGCTGCTAGTATCATAAACGTCACACATATGGTGACTTTATTTTTCCATTGTTCTAACTTGATACTCTACCAATAACTGTGCATTTGTTCTTACTGTAGGAACCTAATTGTTTATTGTCTCTACGTAGCACATGCTACACGTACGTTCAAACTGGTTGAACTAATGTATTGTATGACAGTAATACTACTCAGATTAATTCAACAATGCACATACTGTGGAGCTCCATATGTGTTTGAGCTTCGTAAAAACAACGTGGTTTATTTAAGTTATTTAAGTTAGTTTGGAGACTTAATTTGGATAAAGTTCTATATCACCGACGAACCGATGTGGCTATTTCAAAACGTTCTTGCCTCGTCTAGTTGTCAAATATTCTAGGTTTCAAAACAAAATATAGATTTTTGTTGTATAGGTAGGAGATATAAGTTAAATACTAGAAAAGCACATCCTATGTTAGTAAAACAATTCCCATCATGCATTAATTCACTTTATCCGAGAAAACGTGCCGTTAGTTTAAGAAGATGCCTTCGGCTTCATAATATAAGGATAACATTACTATACAGTGTTGCCCGGCAGATTGCGTTTACGAAACACGAAAAAGCTGTTTGCAATTTGAAATTTCAAATTGTAAGCAAAACGTTCTAGTTATACATTGGCCGTATATAGCGGACTAATTTGGGGGTAACGGTGATGTATTTGAGTATTTGCCGAGTTCAGGCCAACCAACTGTCTTGGCAAACATCGTGCCTAGATAGTGGCCACCCGCGATGATAGCAAATGACGGAAACCACAACCTCGTTTTAAACCCGCCAATCTTTCCAATGCAGCCACATCCCACTTTCCCCCTTTCTTCTACTTTTTCTTCCCGTCGATCCTCCGTGGGTGGGGGCCACGTCGCTTAATTCGTTCCTCCCTCTCGGCGAACCGTTTTAAGTCTTTTATCTATCGCCATCGTCGGTGAATGCCTGCCAGTCCCGGCATGCATCCCGCCCTTTCAAGATATTTCTTAACATTGCATCTTCATCGTCTGCATCTTTACTGTTCTCCATACTCGTGTTGTCACGCCCTGCTTTGCTCTGATCTTTTTATTGGAAATGTCACGTGTAATCCGGCGTAACCGGAAGTAGAACGTGGAATTGTGGTCATGTTTCATTGATGTCAATGCCGCGAAAAGATTGATAACAGCCGCCATGAAATTAATCCGTGATAAGAATGTAAGTTCTGTATTATCTTTGTCTCTAGAGCTGTTAGCAATCACCAGAATGTAAACAGGGACAACACGCAAATAAAGAGATATACAACCCGAGATTATCTGCTGAATCTTCAAACAAATTTGCACTTTTGGTTGGTTTGACTTTAGAATATGACTATCTATACATGCATTTAGCTTCTAGATCAAAGAGCAGTATCTTAAATTGTTATCATTACGGCCCACCATTAACTACTTATTCACATAAACAACCGTCAACATCAGGTATATTATCTACATAATGGCCCTGTCTATCCCATCATAGTCTATCGCCGGGCTGCATATGTCCTTGACTGTTGATTGGTCAAAATTAGTTATTTCTGCTGACACACTGGTGCTACTAAATTGACAACCTCCCAACGTCCACTCGCTGTTGTAAATATAATATCATACGACCGATTTAGCTGCACGAAGTTATCCGCCCTTCCAAACCGATTAGGGTCGGTACCCATGACGTGCTGCTACGTGGCCCGCCATCTTAAAATTGCGCCTGACCCGAGCTGTCTTCCGGCAGTGATCCATGGTTCTACCGGCCGAATGACGCACACGCAGGCCCAGCGTGTGCTTACTTATTCCGGGATGGGTTTGTTTTTTGTGGGAGGCAAACTGTTCACCTTACCGCCTGTAAGACGGTGTTACAGTATATTATAACGCACAACTGGCGGACGAAATCAGCGCTGGGTGCTTGTCAGTTTGGCAACCTGTGCAACAGACAAAGACCGAGCGAAATGAACAGCCGCTATTGCAGTTGCGGATAACGTTCAAGAGCTCGCTCGAAAGAGGACGCCGTCGAAATAGCCCAGAGTGCTTTTTAGTACTGTTGGTTTTATTTGATATAAATAAGTCCCAGTTAGACGCACGTTGCGCGAGGAATGTGTTAGTGTTTGACTTTTTTAAACCTCGTGGTGTAGTATATATCGGTCGTAGATTGTTTTTCGACAAATGTGATGTATTTATTACTAAGAAAAGTGACTTGTGTGCACTTATGTAACCCTGTGTCTATACTTTGAAGCACATTACTCGATTCCTATAGATGCGTTTTGCAATTTGATTTGTCATTCAATAGACGATTCAAACTCTGACTTCCAGCTAAGTTATTTGAAACTTCGTTTAATCTTGAATCTAATTCACTCGATATTTAACTTAGCTTTGTACCGATACCAGTGGTGTAATATGACTTTGGACAGATAGAACATCGTATGTGTATGATTTCAAACAAATCTAAAGGTTAAAGGTTTAGCAAAATGAAGCCACTTTGTTGAAAGGAGGAGTTTCGGATACATATAATTATAAATACTAGGATTTATAAATTGACCACATTACATTGATATTTTACTAGATATGATGTGTACGAGTGCTATATGACTTGTGATTTGAACGATAAACAATGAACCATCATGCCTCCTGAATGGGAGTTTAAGATCGTTGATATTAAACTCGACTTGGCTTGTCTAGTTGCTAGTTTGGGTATACCAATTGAAACACTTCACTATGAATTATTTCTGCTCGGATATGAATTCCTCCAGGCTTTGTGCGATGATTTAGTTCTATTTGGAGCACTCTAGGCCCTACATGGTTCCGTATTTCCGAACTCAGTTTTCCGAACCCAGTCAGTATTGGAGCCTCTTTAGAATTTTGCTTACACTTTAGCAACTGATGGGTATGTTAGTCAACGAATATTTACAATATTCTCTGAATTGTTGGACAGATGTGCGTCATTTTCTGCTCCATTAGTCTGACTAATAACCACCTAATGGCGAAAAGCAGCCAATCAGAAGCCCCCACGGCGTAATGTGTAGTTGGGTCGAGAGTGCGGGTAGACACTGTATAGTTCGTCTCAAGGTCAGCCCTGGAATTGTGGTTGCATTCTCGATCTCTGCCATGGCATGCCTCTTGGCAGTCTGGTCACTGCTGGCATGCCCACAAGCACCCAATCTCTGCAAGTGGTATGTCTCGAGGCGCAAGGGAATGGGGACTACAATCCCATGACGCAATGGTGTCGGCAAATTGTTGTTGTTGATGGTGGTGGTGCTGTGTATGTGTATGTGTGTGTGTGTATGTGTGTGTGTGTGTGTGTGTGTGTGTGTGTGTGTGTGTGTGTGTGTGTGTGTATGTGTGTGTGTGTGTGTGTGTGTGTGTGTGTGTGTGTGTGTGTGTGTGTGTGTGTGTGTGTGTGTGTGTGTGTGTGTGTGTGTATGTGTATGCGAATGTGTATGTATATATATATATATATATATATATGTGTGTGTGTGTGTGTGTGTGTGTGTGTGTGTGTGTGCGTGCGTGCGTCTGTGTGTGCGTGTGTGTGTGCGTGTTTGTGCGCGTGTGTGCGTGTGCCCGTGCATATGTTATATTTCTGGGGCCTTATCTAATTTTAGACCCTACTCTGTACCTTTCATCGACACTGCAGGAGACGGTGCGTGCACTAGGGTTGCTCGCAGTGGCCGGGTGTCCCCTTTCAACCTGTCATTCCCGGTCGGCCATCGACCCCCGAGCAGCTGCGTAACATGTTAGCTGAAAATATCCAAACCTCCTAAAACACCAGCGTCTCTCCTCCATCTCTCTTCCTTCCGTTGCCCTCGTTCACCCGAGTCCCAACCCCTTCCCCATCAGGAAGTACCCAGCGGCGTCTGAGGCCAGCACGGCGTGGTGTCTTCCCGTGATCTTCCCGCCCGTAGCCCGAGTTACACTTTTGCCCTGCCCAGCGCCATAAGGAAGGCCTCACGTGCGGGTGATTAGCAGACGTAATGGCCCGGCTTAATCCCCTTAGCCGACGCAGCCGGCCTGTCTGTAGCGTAAATATCCCCTCGCGACAATAACTCCGAGTGGACGCAGGCCGCGAGGGACTTGGCGAAAGATACAGCCATACCCCGCAGAAGACACCAGAACACATTTGGCTTTTCCATACGCGGCCATTGTAACGTTTCCTTCGATCCCTATCAAATTTAAATGAATCTGTTATCATCGAAAATTTCCCAGCAAATTTAATCTCCATTTTATAGACGTGCCATGACAAATTCGTGACATTATAATACTTGAGTTTCCCACAGATTACCTGCAAACCTGACACCCCTACGTTCCTGCTAGAACCAGAGAGTGATCTGTCGTGTTGATGTCACCAGTCTAAATGATACCAGAATAAATACGCAGAAAAATACTGATTGTCGTAGGTCATAATTTGACCATGATGTACAAAAACATAACACCTACTCACTGTAGTTTGTCCTCACAGTAATTCAGACCACCAGCAGAATGCAATTTCTGATAGGTACTCTTTGGTCAGATAATGACGGACGAACACCTAATTTTGGTCTTACGTCAAAAGGATGAGGATTGTGCAGCGCGGGGTCAGTTGGAGACGGCAAGGTGGCCTTACGAATCAAATCGCGTTTATTAACTGGGGTCTTGTCTAAAAGACAATAAAACCACACCTGAGATACGT
>OZ024865.1:38892925-38900425 GCA_964017155.1 Oasisia sp. SBJ-2009
AAATCCGAGATCTGTCGTCGCGATTATTCGGTAAATGGGCCATGTAACTGTCTCTGCGCACGTACTTGATGGAGAGATACCCAAGGTCATTATAACACAGGTACGTGTGTCCAATTTGTTGTAATGATATTTTGTGCGCTTAATGTCAGGTTGGTTAACGACGACAACACATATAATAATGACACGGAAATAACTGGTTAGAACTGTTCCTGAAATCCCGTCCTGGATTCCAGGACGAAATCTAGCGTGGGATTATTACAGTCTGAAACGACGATTTGTATACTAACGTTAAGCCGTGTATTCGGGCATCTAAAACGTGAGAAACGTAGGTCTGTAGAGCGATGGTCCATCAATCGTAGGACGGTGTTTCAATTCCACCTGACGACATATGGTGTATAAATCATAATTCAATTATATTTTATTAAGCCAACCTGTGCATATTAGTTTAACCACACCACACAACTAACCCGACTTAAAAAAACTTTTACCACAATTAACAATATACTATTCATAGCAATCATAAGGTTTACTATAACCAAACGCGCGACCTATTATGTTCCTTAACGACCATCACATTTAGCCACCGCCACGTTGAGTTCATCTGGACCTTTCGTGATTATGGAAACTGTTGATAAATGACACCATCGTCCATCGTCGTAAGGTGAGGCGAGGCGTCCAACCAGGAATCCTTCCGAGTTCCGACTAAATCTGGCCGAGGAATGACGATTGATAAATGGTGGCAGCCATAAACCACATCCTGGCCCCAACTGTTGCCGGCCAGAACGCCAACTGAAGGCGATGGTTATTTGCTACCCTTCCACGTCCAAATGCTCTTTTATGGCTGTTCCTATGTACAGACATATTTAAGTTTAGGGTTAGTGTTAGGGTTAGGGTTAAGTTAGATTATATTCGATTAGATTAAGTCATATTGAAGGTACTTTTGACAAGATTTACATCAGGCGTATACATGCATTTGTACGTCTAGGGGTAGCAAATAGTCCGAACTGAAGGTATGTAGTTTTTTATTACGACACTCCGAGATGACGCAGGCTAAGTGTTGCGTTCCATTTACAGGAACTATGGTGGTTTCTATAAGGCGCAATACCTGTTTTAGCATAGGAAATACTACGATACCTCTTAGTAACAACGGTGATAGCGCGCACGCACGCACGCACGCACGCACGCACACACACACACACGTACGCGCACACACAGACAAACACACACACACACACACACACACACACACACACACACACACTCACTCACTCACTCACTCACTCGTTCACACACACAGAAAGGGGTCACAGTTGTACCACTTTGTTTGTCTCTAGGCAGAGTGATACAGCATCTAACAATGTCTGTATATCCCATATCCCTACACTGTGGCACCACTCCTACACCCTCTCCCACAACCCCCTTAAACCCCTCGCTCCTAGCTGTGTCATTATCCTATGCGTACCTATAGATATAGTGTGCGCGTACCACAAGTCTGGTGGACATATTTAGCAAGCCGGTAGGTGCGATGCCAACAGTCTTCTTACGTTCCTGGGTAATTGCCGGTTTGCGGGTCGACGTCCCGTAAATCGCCACTGTGGTCAGCCGTCAGCGGCCCAAAGCGACCTCTGTCTTTTGACGGATTTACCGGTGTTTACCTCACGGAACACACCGAGTCAGGCAACTGGGCGGACTGCGCAGTCTGTGGGTTATGTCTCTGGGCGTCATTATTCTCTCAACGTTGGTTTATATTGGGTGACTTGTCCTCGTCTATAACTATAGGTGTGATCCCGTTTGATTTTAGGTGAACGCACATGTCTGCACTATACCATATATATATATATATATATATATATATATATATATATATATATATATATATATATATATATATACTTGTATATATATATGTATATATATATATATATATATATATATATATATATATATGTGTGTGTATATGTATATATATAAAATATTATATATATATATTATACACACACACACACACACACACATATATATATATATATATATATATATATATATATATATATATATATATATATATATATAACAAGTTAAGTGCCACCCACTGTAACCATTCGAGGATTTACCCGATGTGACAGGAAATAGCACAGGTCAAGGCGACCCGTTCCCTGTTTATCTGATATCCATTTCGTCCTTCAGGGAGGAATTCTTAAAACATGGCAAACATACTTCGGAATTCTATCCGCGCTGCGCCCTAAGCTGGAGTTAACGCTTACACTGCACCTTGTAGAATTGTTCAACTGAGTTGAGTTGTACTTAAAGGATGTCAAGTGAAACCGATAGATGACGTGTTGTCTGTTTGGTAGTGAGATGTGGCAAGTTCGAAGATGCATAGAACTGTTTTGGTAACAATATAGGCCTGTAACTAAACTAAGACTACGAATGACAGTGTATTTCTACACAATCATCTCTTCCCGTAAATGTGGCATTGGCACATAACATAGTTTGAATTCTCACAGGTATTTTGTCAGATTAAAAAACAATGGACATGAGAAAACTATATTAGTTGAAGAAGGCAAAGCATCCAGCTCGTTTAAAGCAGCTGCATTCACGATGCCATTACTATTTACAAACAAATTCACACAATACAGCAAGCATATGTGTATTATGGGAAAGAGAGTGACAAAGATGGCTTCGCCAAGCAAACGTTTCGCCGCCATTTTGGGAGACAACTTGACGCATGAATCGTTCTAACCCTGGTAGCATTAATAACATCGGCCGCTTCAATTTCTGACACAGCGTCCTGACACACGAGATTTACGGGAAGGATCAGTCAACTTGCTGGCAGTCGGCCAATCCTAGAAAGCACGTAGTTATTTCCAGTGATTGTCGGTCTTTGGGGAGTGCTGTAACCATCCAGGGGCTTCGAGTGTCAATTGCCTCGTTTCCGGCGCGGATAAATCCTTAAAAGTCCTGAAATTCTCGCTACTGCAAGTGCCGTCGACGCCATTTTGATTTGAACGAAACGCGTACATCCGGGACAGTTTGCTGAGTAGCCCGGATGCATGGCAACTGGCAAACACGCCGTTTAACGTTCAGCGGTGGAATTCGGCCGTTTCAGCAAAAACTGACCGTGTCCATTAGCGCGACTGAGGGATTATTATCATGAATGTTGAAACCACTCAACGTAGCATCGGGCGATGTTAATTGGCCGTCAGTAGAGGTCAGAGGTCGACACACGCCACAGCTCCCTCCTTCGACCCGTTTTAACCAGATTTAACCAGATTTAACAAGATTGCCACCTAGAGAATCAACTCTAGATGGCAGGTGGACTAGGAAACCTTTGGCTTATCGAGAGTCGAACCTATCTATCTAAGTATACCCCCCGCCCGTCCCAGGTATATGTCGATTTTATTTTTAAATATATTAACACTACTAGCACCTACACAATCAGCTGATAATCTGTTCCATTCATTTACTGTTCTTTGTGAAAATGAAACATTTCTAATATCTAGTCTACACTGCTTCTTTGCTAATGCAACTCCATGTCCTCTAGTCCTTCTCTCTTCCTGCTATTGACACGTACATCCCATTTGAGCACATGCATATCTATCTCACCTTATCCCCTCCCAGCAACCCGTAGCCACTGGGGCGGGAACTAATTTAATTTTGGGAACTGAGAACCGTCGGAGCTCCAGCACCACTCCGCTGTCTTGCACCACGGCGCCACAAAATAGGGGGGCAATTTAGACAAATTAGAAAAACCCAACACCGTGCAGCTCGTTTCATCACTGGAAATTACCCCTCTAGACACCCAGGATCTGTCACAACCATGCTCACCAACCTTAACCGCGACACATTAGAACATATAGACGACGGGACCAAAGACTACAATTTATGTACCAAACTTTTAAGAGACCTATCCCAGCCCTCCCCACTGAAACATTCTTCCAGCCTCAAAAACAAACAAAAGACACATTCAGCCTAAGCACTTCCCAGACGATATATCCTCAATTTTCGTACAACAACTAACAACCAACAAAACCAGATGTTTCATAGTACCTACAGCCCACACTGAACAATTTAAGAATTAATTTGTGTGTGTGTGTGTGTGTGTGTGTGTGTGTGTGTGTGTGTGTGTGTGTGTGTGTGTGTGTGTGTGTGTGTGTGTGTGTGTGTGTGTGTGTGTGTGTGTGTGTGTGTGTGTGTGTGTGTGTGTGTGTGTGTGTGTGTGTGTGTGTGTGTGTGTGTGTGTGTGTAAAAACAATAGTTGACTGGAACCAACTTAACGAGTAGCAGTTCCAGGCTGAAACCGTAACTGATTTCAGCCGTTTGATCTGCGGCTCAAACATTCAATAACATGCGCACACACCCCCGTCGTATATAATAACCAATATTGGCTCCTTACGACGTACCCCATTCAGATGGGCTTCTCGTCTCGTCGCGTCTCGTCGCATCTCGTCGCGTCTCGTCGCATCTCGTCGCGTCTCGTCGGGTCTGTTCGCCTCACTCACGACAGAGTCCGGCAAACATCGGCAAACGATGTTGGACAAATGTTTACGCCGCGGCGCCCAACATTTGAAAGCGAATTTCTTCGACTACCTTTTTGTGTATGTGCATACCTTGGACACGTTCTTGCATCAGTCCCAGCGTTACTTCGGATTTAATTAGGGAGCAGAACATATATCTGCCTCCCGCGAAATTCTAGATGCCCCCTCGCCGTCCTGTTCCAGCGTCTGTGCCCTTCATCCTTTCTCCGTGGTCTTGGCATGCCTGCAAACATCCGTGTTTATTCTGGCATGCCCCAGAGCGCCCGGAACGTTACAAACTGCATCCTTTGATGCGAGACATTGAACCAGACCGACGAACCTTCACGCGTCTCTATCTTGGGGTATGCACTTAGAACCTTTGATAGCTTGATTTGTAGTCAGCAAACATGATTACGTTTCCCTGTAAAACACACATATGGGGGAATAAATTGCCACCTTATTTAAGCGAGCTGTGGACTATATATCATATATTACGCAATGGCTCAGGGGTAGAGTTTCGGACTCTCGACTACGAGAACCCGGGTGCTGCGATGTTAAAACTTCGACAAGTTTGTTCACTCTACTTTGCTCACTCAGCTGTATAAATGAGTACCTGGCTATACACAGTGGTGGACATGTGTACGAGCAGCCTTCGCGCATTAGTTTGTAGCATATGGCTGGATGCTTCCCAGAGAAGCCGAAATGGTGTCTGAGTGAACAGGTCTGTCAGGGAAGTAAAGTGTAAAGCGCTTTGAACAGTCCTGAGGACGGGATACTGCGCTATATAAGAACTTGCCTTTTACTTTTTTTACTTACCTTTATGTTGGTCAGTCCTTGATGTAATATAAACACGTGGCCGAAATACTTGCGCATGAGTAATCACTTATAGGTATGTTATAACGAAAAGGTATCACTGCGTTCGAATTCCGCATTCTTTGTGCACAAACCGAATAGCATGCATATAACAATGGCATTAGGCTTACCCGTACATAAAACATAAACATAGCGGTTGTGTGTATATGTTTATGTTTATCTTTATTTAATCGCACCAACCTTAGCAGCCGCGTAAGTTCTAGTTGTATGCCCACTGACTTACATGCACTGGACTGCTGTCTCCGGGTTCAAGGCCGCTAGAGTGGCGCAGCAAGATCAACTTAGCACAAGAGGTATTAGTTACTTCCGGTTGTCTGCTGGTTGCCGTCAATTTCGCAGTTGACCGCAGGAAAACATCGTTTTAATAAGACATTTGGATAAAATCTTCCATGACATGTATGCTTAATAATATCCTAGCAAATACATTATTTGGAAAGTTGTTTTGAGTGAAGTATTGACAACTTTATACGGCTAAAATGCGTTGCTGCGTAAACGTCATCGTCCATATAAGTCCGTGGTATGACAAATAGCAGCCTGAGCTATAGTTTACATCATTTTGCCAGACACAGTGACCTTTCCGAAAGAGCAGTGGCCAAACTTAGGACATAGGCCGGACGTTGATCGCCAAGGCACGTGCGGTTTGTAACCTAATATACTTGCCGGCGCTGCAAGTGTGCTTTTCGTTCGCTGGTGAGATGACCACTGCAACAAATTGGCTACAACAGAGGCAGCTGTCTGACCTATCAAGCAGGGGACACACCACCAAATGGATATTGCTACGCCATTACCATAATAGTCCTGCTTAAAAGAACTGCATTGTGCACTTTTTGTAAATTTCTGGAAGCACTAAATTTAGGACTGGTTGAATGGAAATTATATTTCTGCGTAGCGTGATATCACAGTTGCGAAATAATGATAGTTGTCAGACAGTGAAAGGTGCGTATGCATACAGGTGTAATTTGGCCTAGAGGTGTCAACATTGGCAATCGGCTGCTGACTGAAACAAAAATGAAGGGGTGTCAGGTTAGAGAGTGGATTGTAGGAGAAAGAGATGTTATTTTCACGAATATTATACATGATGTATCGATGGAGACTAATTAATGTCTGACATTTTCAATACCATGGATGAATAATCCGAGTGGAAAATCAAAGAAACGTTACAATGGCCGCCTATGGAAAATCAATTATTGGTTGTATCAACCCAGCATTGGCCCCCTGTTGAACGACGCCATTGTGTCTCGGTGTCGCAGGAAATAGATGCCCCGCAAAATAAGTGATTTCTCCGTTGTAAGTGTCCTATCTATATACATGCGCATATCAACGAAACACCCGTTTCAATCGATCTAATTATTTCCCATATGTTTTAGTTAATTAAAAAACGCACTATTACCGAATGAAAAGTGTTTGTCTTTTGCACGTCTATTGGAAACCGAAAAAGCTTCATGAATTTATACGAAAATAACATTTGCACAGCGAATAATGTGTACTTACTCATTTGTTGAATTCGGTTTAAGTTTTAATCTTGAAGGATCTGGAAATTGGAAGCAGGGTGTAACGTAACATGAATGCAAACAACGGGTGTTTTATTGATTTCGACTGGCATGAACCGCGTTGTTTACGAATGCGTGTAAGAAACATCGGACATAATGAGAAGGACAGGCTTGTCCACGTCTCTGTGTATTCCGTACAGACAAAAATGGCATTGAGATTTGGGCAGATTGTGAAGCAAAGAACATATTCTGTGTATACAGGCTATATGTGCGGTAGAGGTAGTTGGTTTCCAATGATAAGAACTCGCTACCGGGTCCAGGCACGTACCTCAGGTGTTGTTCTAACCTCTAGGGCTGACGTTGTACAGGTGTGTGTCGGTCACTGACCGACCGGGAACCGGCTATTTGTAGCGTCCGTGCGTCCCGCGAGATATATTCTGATTACCTGAGACCACCATTCTAAGTACACTGGCCTGGCGGAGGTCGCTGGGGAGGGCTATATAACATTACAGCACTTGTAGCTAGTACGTCATTATCACGTGAACATCATGGCGGCCCCTGCCAACCTGCTCCGTTCTGATTCGGCCTTCTTCTTCTGCAAGCATTTGTTCTTTGCTTCA
>OZ024865.1:38905425-38915425 GCA_964017155.1 Oasisia sp. SBJ-2009
ATCACTCAACAGTCGTAAACAATACTTGCACCACTCTCGGCAGAACAAGTTCGTCTGGGGTAGACTCTTCGTGGGCGATTTTGGCGCTACGACTGACGCACATCTGCCGACTTGTTATGCATCGCTATCGGTTTTCCCGGTGATATTTGTCATCTTCCTGTTGTCGAGCGTATGACGTTTCTGACTCCAAACAACAGGTGAATCTTGCAGGTGTGGCTAGAAGCGTGGGCATGTTGAAGCCATCTGAAAACAGAGCTGCTGTTTGCTTCGTTTGAAGACGAACAGACGACTTACTTAATCATGGCTTCAGAAGTAATCACTCAACTTCATTAGCGTTAACCGAATTTGTCGAAAAGGTAACTTCAGCAATAGATAAACAAGAAAGCACTATCGGGGTCTTTATTGATCTGAAGAAAGCATTTGACACCGTTGATCATAAAATACTGCTAAGTAAGTTACAATGTTATGGAATAAGGGGTTTGGCACTAGATTGGATTAAAAGTTATTTAGCCAATCGTGGTCAGTATGTGTGCTATAACAACAGTAATTCAGAGCTAAAGAATATCAAGTGTGGAGTCCCACAAGGATCAATCCTGGGCCCAGTACTATTTATTTTATATATAAATGACATGTGTGAAGTGTCAAAATTGCTTAATATTATTTTGTTTGCAGATGACACTAGCATTTTTTACTCAACTAGGAATATTGTGGATATAACATGTACAGTTAATAACGAACTAGAAAAACTAGATATATGGTTCAGAGTTAATAAATTATCGCTTAATGTGAACAAAACCAATTTTATCATGTTTACAAATAAAAAACAACTTAGACCAACAGTAAACATTGTTTTGAATGGAAAGAACATTGAGCAGGTGTCACATACAAAATTCCTTGGTGTAGTCATTGATGAAAACTTAACGTGGAGAGAGCAGATAAAAACGGTTGAAACGAAGGTATCAAAAAGCATAGGTGTTTTGTATAAAACAAAGGATGTTCTTGATATTCAAGCATTACGCACGTTATACCAATCACTTGTTGAACCATATATGTCTTATTGCTGTGAAATATGGGGAAATACGTATCCGTCTAGAGTAAGAAAACTCTCTCTGCTACAGAAAAAAGCTATTCGAATAATATATAGTCTTGATTACCATGGTCATACATCTGTATTTTTTCACTGTTCAAGAATTCTTAAACTTCAAGATTTAATTACACATAGGACTATGGTTATGCTTTATAAAGCAAACAACCACTGTTTAGAAGGTCGTGTACAGGCGTTCTTTGAACCAACTGCAGCCGTACACAAGTATGATACCAGACAATCTAAACTATTTTATGTTAAAAAAGCGAACACCACCCATAGACTACTGTCAATTACTGTCAGAGGAATACACGTATGGAACGGTCTTGAAAGTAATATAAGACAGTTGCCAAGTTTACAACAATTTAAAAAAAGTTTAAAGTCGACGTTACTTTCTTCGTATTTATGAACAATTAACACAATGCAAAAAAAAAATATTATTGTTGGTTGTATTAAATCTCATAACTTTTACTATAACTATTACGCATTTTAGTTGAGAAGGGCATAGCGCCTTACAAGTCATATGACTTCTGCTATGTCCTTTTAACAACAGCACCGATATTATATTGTATTGTCGTTACCATTATGTATTGTATTATTTTTCATACTATGTTGTATAT
This sequence comes from Oasisia sp. SBJ-2009, assembly GCA_964017155.1. Lineage (NCBI taxonomy): Eukaryota > Metazoa > Annelida > Polychaeta > Sabellida > Siboglinidae > Oasisia > Oasisia sp. SBJ-2009. The sequence continues at coordinate 38,907,130 of OZ024865.1, forward strand.
TCCTGTGTTGCTGTTGTTAAATAAACATTCATTCATTCATTCATTCATTCATTCATTCATTCATTCATTCATTCATGCAACTCGTCTTGGCTGGCGTCATTCGTCATTCTTTGACGGCGGAGACGCAACAACGTGTTCTCAGGTCTCAGGTTGTTTACCCCAAACACACCAAACTTGGGCTAACACAGTTAGAGACATCCGACCTGGATTGAGAGCGTCTTCTTTAACGAGCACGTCAACATACGTCATGACGTTCTTGCCCCTCCCAAGAGTACTGGGGAGCATGTTTCCCAAGGAAGAGTTTACGTACTTGATGGTTGACCAAATGTCCTCTTGCAATATGTACAAACTGTAATGATCTCCAGCTTAGTAGGTTCAATCAGATCAGCCCTGAGGTTACGTTACCAAATCGATTGTCAAACGGTCCAATTGTCGGTTATTCAGCACTCTCGGCAGAAGCAGCTTATACCATACCATCCATCAGCCCTCTTCAACTTTGCAAGTAACTCTAAATACTCGTGCTTTGAACATTATACTGTTATGTCGACGGCTGCGTTGGGAAGGCTAAGTCAATTTCAATAGTTGTCACTCAATTTGTCGCTATAAGACCATGTTTGCGTTTCCAACGAACGAAGATCTTAGTTAGGTTTACACGACACCACATTTTACGAGCTGACGAACGATAAATCGCAGAAACAAATAACATGTCCAGTTCAATCTCTTGTTGTCGACCAATGGTAGACCACTCAACCAAGTAGAATTCCAGATCACTTACTTCGTGATGATAAATCGCAGAACCAAACAGGATATGTTATATTCTTGTTGCTAACAGACAATTCATGTTGTCAACTAAGTTCTCTTTTTCAATCTTTCGAAACGGAATTTGTTAATTTTAGACAGAAAAACTCAGACAAACAGTTCCACATTGTGTTGGGTGTGATTTCATATACTACCCTCCGCCAAAATAGTTGCTATACCTTCCCATCTAAAACCACAATAACAGACCAATGTAAATAGCCTAATGATACATTATAACAAATTTCCACCGAATTGACCATTTTTACCAAATGATACATTATAACCGATTTCCGCCGACACCGAAATGACCATTTTTACTACCCATCAACGGGACATGAATGAATGCAAGTCCCAACACCGATTCAACCGAGATAGAAGAGTCATAAATAATCCGTATTCTATCAAAACACCGCCATCAGATCAGTGCAGGTATTCGGACACATGCGTCACGACGAATAGAAGACGTCGGGAAATCTCACATGCCCACATCGCAGTGGGGAACGGCCCAACGCAAACGCCCGATAGGTGGGATTCCTTGGCGACTACGCAAGCGATTTCGGTCGATGAACCAGTAATTACGGCGCATATATCACGGCCGAATAGACGTAGCGGTGATCGGACGCGAGTGGGTCAGCGTCGACGCTAATTAGAACCAGATGGTATCGGATCGTGGGATACAGAACGAAGTAGGGCCAGTAGCAATCGGGAGTCGGCGTGAGTCATTGGTAATGTGCAGCACGCGAGATGGGACCGACAGACAACCTCACGAATGGTACCGCGAAGAATTCGGATGACGCCGAAACTTCTGAAGATGTAAGTACGCGGATGTGAGGTAATGATGAAGTGTGTATAATTGTAAGTATGATGAAGGGTAAAGAGCGACGGAATTTACGTTGATAGCGTGAAACAACTGATCCATCGGAGGAATTGTGGAGAGAGTTAAATAAAACAAGTAACATGGACGGACATCGGGGAGTATTGGTATTGCCTTGTGCGAGTTAAAAGCATATCGAGCGTAGAGTTCGATTTCATGGAAGGACGTAAATATTACTCCCCGATTACGAGCCATCAAGATCTGAGTATGTTCACGTTATACAGAAACGAATCCAGTGCGAAGTAATAGCGAACAACAGATAAGCCATTGGAATATTGCTGTTAGATTTAATACTGCTAAGAATCCGGAAGATTAAGAAGGTTCCGTCGTGTTATAAAATATATATATATATGTCTCATACCTGTTGTGGAAACCACAACATCAGTTACAGAAGAAGATTGTGCATCCTTATCCATAGCCGAAACACCGAAGCTACGAGCAATATTTTGTGACATACAAAACAATTCGTGTTCAGAATTCATGCAAACATCAATCGTTGCCAAAGCAGGACCCTAAAAACAGTTGTCGTGGAATGTACAAGACATAGTCTGAATGTATTCATGGCTGTCACCCCACAACGTCGGCAAGTTATGGAGCACCTGTGTGATACAGTTCACGCTTTGTCTTATAGTTCATTATGAAACCGTTCTATAAAATCAAAGGCTTGAGACTGTTTCTCAACTGAAATAAAGTATTGTGGAGTTCCGTTATGTAGACATTGTTGGGGTGTGGTAAACAGATATATCCATCTGCTGTTGGTTTGAAGTGAGTGAGAACGGTGATCAACTATGCAGAACATACCGGAGATCGTAAACATGTTTGTTATGTAAGAGACTGGTCGTATTCTGGGTGGATCGCTGTGTTTACACAGTTGTGTTTACGTGTTATGTATGAACAGATGCACGAAACAAAGGGTGCGTCATATTTGTGCCACAGGGAAAACACGCAGAATACTGTCGGTATCAACTGAAGGCATGACAGGTCACGTGACAAGTCTATGCCGAAGGTTGTCAGCGAGATCTGTTTATTTGCTAATGAAGGGGATCGTTTTGATTACTGTCGAAACCCATAGCCAGCATGTTGATCATATGTGTACGAACTGGTATCAACGCAACTGCAAACGTTTTTTTTATGCGTACACACACGCACACGCATGCACGCGCACATACACGCTTTGCGCGTTCACATTGTTCAACCATAGATGGACACACGAACACGCACGCACGCGCGCACGCACGCACGCGCGCACGCACGCACGCACGCACGCACACACACACACACACACGCACATACACACACGCACGCACGCACGCACACACACACACACACACACACACACACACGCACAAGACACGCTCATATTCTTCATCACCTAGCCACCACTGTAAGCGATACATGTTACTAGCAGTAACCTGCGTTACTTGCATAATCTGTTAACACGGCGTCTTCAAATCAGTCGCCAGAGATCTGTTACTGCCAGAGCACCCGCTACTCTTGTCACTCATATGGAGCCAGTTGTCAAAAGGTCGACGTATTTTTAGCTTCTTGGAGTACAATTCCATGCTGCTCTGACGATGACGTATGCATGACGTCCTGACGAGTGGCTCTAACTGATGAGCCTGTCTACTCCGGTCACTCACATTTCCCTCTCCGTCTCCCTCTCTTCCGAACTGATTCGCATGGCCATAGCTCCTTGGGAATAGAGTTACCAGATACCCGGTGTAGCGCTTACATTTTCCCGGCGTTATAAACTTTCCGATTGACGTTTCTGCGCATGCATGCGCGATATATGTAAAATCGTCAACGACGTGCAGCGAAAAGACAAAGCATTTATGGTATAAATACTACGGGATGTTCGTTAGGATGTATATATAACCTCTCAGCAAAGTTATTTGTCGCAAATTAACACGAAGCAAACAAATTTTGAGGCATATTTTGATATCAAGCGTAAATCACGTGACTGTAGTGCGCCATAATCCGTGACAGTGATTTATAAAAAACGTAATATTTTATTGCATTGAACGACATTTAAAGAAACTTTTCACAGTAATCACCACAGGAGAGTTAACGAACAGCTCGTGGCCCTTATACCAAAAATGCTTTGTTGTTTCGCTGGACATTGATGATTTTACATTTATTGCGCATGCGCAGAAACGTCAATCGGAACGTTTTTAGCGACCGGGAAAATGTAAGCGCGACGTCGTAACGAATCCAGAGACCAGGATGATGCAGGGTGCGATTGATTCCAGGGTCCATCCAGCCGTTTCGTACCAGTTGTCTCGCCGAATACGCGGCATATGGGACGGATGTAGGAGGAATGGGAAGCTGGATGGGACATGGACGTCTGTAAGGGTTCAGTGGCCGACAGCCATGCCGGGGGAGGAACATACCAACGGGAAGATGTAGCCTCCTCGTGGTCTGGGACTGACAGCGTGATACCCCGTCTATACGGCGCGTAACCACGTCTACACCGGGTGTTACTTCGCCTACACGGACGTAGCCTCCTCGGGGTCTCGGACTGATGGCATGTTACCCCGTCTATACGGCGTATAACTTCGTCTACATCGGGTGTTACTTCGCCTACACGGACGGTACACTAACCTGGGTTAACAACAACATCTACTTCATCTAGATAAGTTAACATTTGTAGCGTCTGGGCGAAGCACCTTTGAAGAACGATTGCTTTATTGAGCGAGTGTCCAAAATAACATAAGATGGTGTATGTAGCAGATGTACATATAAAACCAAAACGGAAAATCAATAATAAGCAAAGAAAGATGAAAATTGTTCTATGATAATCGACGTTCAACCTCTGGCGGAACGTCGTTGTTTGCCTGTGTTACAACCAAAACCAAAAATCCAAAACCAAAAAAACATGGTCCGTCTCCTGTAGTGGACTTCAAATAATTAGGGCTAACTTCTAGCCCTCAAATCAACTCGCGATGTGTCTAATCTACCTCGACACTACTAAAAATTACTGAGGTAGAATCAAACAAAATGATGACAAATAGCGGAAACACGAGACGTTACGTAGGCCCACAAATATGCAAACAATTACGATGTAGGTACTATTTATACACCAGTACATGCTGGTGCGAATTACTTGTCAATGGTGTTGTCGAAGTGTGTGCATTGATATTTGTAGTTCACGCCGTTTTTACTGATCGGTGTGACAGGATATGGGTTTAGTTATCAACACGTCGAATCTATCCACGCGCCAAATGTGCCAACGGACGCTTCATGACTTATCAGACGGCATTGCGTTCGCACTACAGTTATGTGCCAATCCACCTCGTTTCTGACCGTGACTAACAGACTGTCGGACAAATCCTCACTCGTAGACTACATAAACAACGCCACAAGACAGGCCGAAGTCTATTTTCAGACATTCACGATTTTTCCCATCGATAATCTGCAGCGCAACCGTTATTCAGCTGTTGCGTCGCTGAGGTAATGCGTCCGTGCGAACGGATGCCTGCGTATTTCCGGTGACACTCTCGGCCATTGGTCGGTTGATAAACTATGGCATCATCGATAACTTAGAGGGTAAATAATCGCAAGACGCTGTGTTCGCGCATAAACAGGATGTGGCGGTATAAGTGAGGACAGGCGGTACTGCGGTCAGATCCCAGGTCTTCGGCTGAGATTGTCGCTATGTTTATGTCTTGGGTAATCGACTCTGTGCCGGACAGGTTTATACACAGTCGCACCATAAACATGTCTAGTCGATCTGCATTGCGTCTGTCTGTCTTTATGTTGTATGTTCACAATCCGCCCATTCGGTTCCTCTTTGTCTACTTTTTGGATGGGTAATCGATTTATTTTTCGTATGTTGGTCAATTCTTCTTCTTGGCGAATGTCAAACACGTCTCTTAGGAAAACACTGGAATGAAATGTGCGTGAGTGATTCGATCGAGGGAGGGAGGGAGAGAGAGAGGGAGAGGGAGGGGGAGAGAGAAGTATACTATATAGAAAAAATTAAAAAGTGTGGTGTAGAAAAATTAGGCGAGAAAGCGATAGAAAGACAGAGAGAGAGAGAGAGAGAGAGAGAGAGAGAGAGAGAGAGAGAGAGAGAGAGAGAGAGAGAGAGAGAGAGAGACAGAGACAGAGACAGAGACAGAGACAGAGACAGAGACAGAGACAGAGACAGAGACAGAGACAGAGACATAGACAGAGACAGAGACAGAGACAGAGACAGAGACAGAGACAGAGACAGAGACAGAGACAGAGACACAGACAGACAGACAGACAGACACATACACAGACAAAATTAGGCGAGAAAGCGATAGAGAGACAGAGAGAGACAGAGAGAGACAGAGAGAGAGAGACAGAGAGAGAGACAGAGAGAGACACAGAGAGACAGAGAGAGACAGAGAGAGAGACAGAGAGAGACAGAGAGAGACAGAGAGAGACAGAGAGAGACAGAGAGAGACAGAGAGAGAGACAGAGAGAGACAGAGAGAGACAGAGAGAGACAGAGAGAGACAGAGAGAGACAGAGAGAGACAGAGAGAGACAGAGAGAGACAGAGAGAGACAGAGAGAGACAGAGAGAGACATAGAGAGACAGAGAGAGACAGAGAGAGACAGAGAGAGACAGAGAGAGACAGAGAGAGACAGAGAGAGACAGAGAGAGACAGAGAGAGACAGAGAGAGACAGAGAGAGACACAGAGAGACAGAGAGAGACAGAGAGAGAGACAGAGAGAGACAGAGAGAGACAGAGAGAGACAGAGAGAGACAGAGAGAGACAGAGAGAGACAGAGAGAGACAGAGAGAGACAGAGAGAGACAGAGAGACAGAGAGAGACAGAGAGAGAGAGAGAGAGAGAGAGAGAGAGAGAGACAGAGACAGAGACAGAGACAGAGACAGAGACAGACAGACAGACAGACAGACAGACAGACAGACAGACAGACACATACACAGAGACATACATACACAGAGACATACATACACAGAGACATACATACAGACAGCACGCACGAGTAACAAACGAGTATGTTAATAGATGAATCGGCCAGTTAGTGAAAATGTTTGAGAGTTCATCACAGTCATATTTAATTACTAAATTACAGAGGTTTATCTTGCAATAACGCAAAATATTCTTCTTCCATTTTTTCCACGTTTCCCCAATTAATTCCAGTCCACGCAAATTCCATTACTTACCGACGAGAGGAAACTGGACTGACGGCCTGCGTTCTGTTTTAGTATACCGTAGGACATAGTCTAATTTCTCTTTAGACGATCGCTAAATCGAGACAAAGTCATCATACCCATCCATCAACTGTATAATGCATCGTTCACAACACCCCAAGGTCAAACGTCTGACATTTGCGCAGATGTCCATCCTTTCAGAAGAAACCACGTGACCAACAGGCTAATGCACACGCACTTAGGCATCGACTCTACACCGACCATTTCACGTTACAGGAAACTATATTATCAGAACGTCATGACCCAACCGATTCTAGGCGAACGAAGTAGGCTTGTTAGGTTATCGAATGATAACTTATGAAATGAGCTGTACAAGGTATTTGACATGAAGGGTATCTTAGCGAGTTAACCTACACGATGTCGGTTAACTGTGATAAAGAAGTTGGAGTTTTGCAATGCGTAGACTGCGGATGTACGGGTTGTCAGACGTCGTGTTTACTAGACCTGGCAGTAATATATGAAGAGTGACTCAGGCGTTCTAACGCTACATCGTTACAGATGTAACGTATCGTAACGCCCCCAATCGTATTTCTTCGGGTTAGCACACTAGATTTATCAGTGAAGAGTATTACACTGTCGCACATGCATGACGTCTACTCCAAGATTATATAGGTTTTGATTTTGCCCGGTGTGACTATTAACGTTTTTCGTGAACCAAGTAAAAAAGAATGTTAACTTAACTTTATGAAATTGTTCGACTTTGTGATAGTGTCTATATTGTATAAGCAACTCGGAAAATACACGTTTTCAAACGACAATTAAAGCTACAAGGCACGAGATTGTCATCTCATGGATTGGATGTTGTGCCAAGAGATCAGGTAACGTTGTTTGATTGGTCGTAAGAATTGCATACCGCGCCCCGTGAGAACAATCTCTTAATGTCGTAAATAGGCAAGATATAAACGTTATGTAATTGTCGAAGCTTTTATGTCAATCGTTGGTCGTACGTTGCAGAAGCAGCCAGCCATCATGACGTCGGTACATCAGAACAATGATGGCACCATCAGCATCAACTACAACCCGAAGGAGAGAGGAATACACGAACTCAATATCAGTTACAACGAGAAGTCGGCTGATGGTGAGTGACTGATGTTATACTACTATTGTGTGTAGTCGGGTCGGGTCGTTACGCGGAAGGACATTTTATAGGAATTGTGCATTTTATAGTAAAAGCATGTCATAAGTATTGGCATGTATGTGATGAAGATCATTTGCACAGAGGGGACCACAGCCACATTGGGTTTTGTTTACAGTGACTGCCGTATTGCCTTCAGAATCTGGACAAAGATGCGTTATTTGTTGGCTATCAAAAATCGATATTGATATATAATAATGTATTAATAATCAATGCAATATCTTAATTTGTGTACAGTATATGTGTGGGTATGTCTGAATGTGTGTATGTGTGTCTGCGT
>OZ024865.1:38922925-38927925 GCA_964017155.1 Oasisia sp. SBJ-2009
TATCTTCATCTCTTCTCTGTATCGACAAATAGTGGTATTGTATTCTTTCTAAATAAGATCCATCAGTAGTAGAGGTAACATATGCTAACATACGTATTTCGTTAGTTATCTACTGTATATAGTAAGGCATGAAATATTGATTAAGTTTAGAGAATGTTTCGCCATATGTACGGACATCCGTTGTAAGAAAATGTGTGAGTTAACATCGTGATTATAGATTATGTCATTAGGTAGGTGTTGTGGTAGATACAATAGATGTCTTACATAATAGAACATGCACAAAGAGATTTACTTAATTGTCTATTTATTTAGTCTTGGGCAGATCGATAACATTATGTTGCTGTTTGAACCTAACATAAGTTCACTAGTATAATGTGGATGGTTCCTGCTAACATTTATGTAAGCACCCGCGTCAAATAGACATAGATGATACACAATACAAGTCTCATTAGGTCACTGTAATACTTACCTGTCAATATGACAATGCACGACACTTCACACACTAGCTTATAGTTATGCTATATCCGACCATTCATCGAAACTAAGACCAAATGTACGTGTTCTAATGGATACCAGGTTGGTTTCATTTCAAGGTGAGTTAGAAAATAAAATGATAATCAATAGTAGCTGAATCAGAATAAGAAAAACTGTATTGTGGAGACGATGTTTTAATGTTGACTGTCTCGTGTTTACCCGTGGCATTCACCGTTACCGCTTTCTCGCCACTTTCCGTTTCCGTCCACGTGATTCGTATTTTCCCTTCCCACTCCCGCCTCCCGGCGACAACCATTGCTTCAAACCCAGTTACTCCCAACGCTTCCTCCCACCTCCTGCACCGCACGTCTCAATTATCAGTTGCTAATAGACGCTCGTCTATTTTGCTTCACCATAGACTTGTTCCGCAATTGACAGCTCCAAAGTCTGACGACATACCCTTGACCTTGACCTATACTGAGCTTCGCCTTATCAACTATTTTTATTATATTATTTTAACCTACGTTCACAATACAAGGTTTGAAAACAACATCCCCCGCTGAAACAAATTTGGGGTCTGTTTCTTTGTTGCAAGTGTGTCTTTAAGGGTCAGAATTGAGTTTTAAATAAATACGATGGGATGTCCGATCTCATTTTCGTTTTGCTGCGACCATTTTTATAAGCTTCACGGAGCTGGCAGCTAGACAGAAGCTGTCGTAATGGACCCGTCAATGATGTCATTATGATGACGTAAAGTGTTAGGTTATGAATGTTAAGTATTTTATATAGTGTTTTTGCTTTACCAGCGCAGCGTTATTATTAATGTTAGTTTTTTTATGACAACAATAAAACAACATTATGAGTCATTATATAAAAGTCATTGTTCTATGAAGAACACGACATTGTTTTATTTTGTTTTTTATATTTCAAAAATTATGACTGTGACTTTGCCGTGTTGATTGTGGAATAGTAGACACGTGCTTTACGTGACACAAAATAGGTAGATATGAAATATTATGACGATATTGCATATTTGCTTAAGCATATTATATACCTTATTACTTGGCTAATGCATAACTATGATGCCTCTGTTTGTTTTAGTTTCCGAATGTGTCTTCTTACATATTCAAAACAGTTATATATATATATATATATATATATATATATATATATATATATATATATATATATATATATATATATATATATATATATATATATATATATATATTATATATAATATATATATATATATATATATATATATATATATATATATAAGTGTTTAGAGTGTATATAAAGAAGTTAAACTTTTACCATAAATGCTCCTCTCTGGTAGAAGTATTAAATTTGTTCAGTAGAAAATCATAAATGTTTATTTGGAGTGCATTTATCAGCCATAAAGGTTGAATTGTGAAACGTATGATGGACGATATTGGAGTACTTAAGGACGTTTTGTCTCAACGAAAAACTTGGTTTTGTGTAATAGTCAAATGACAATCCACGTTCTTCATAAGGTCAGTTACCGTTATCACTGTGATGTCATTGTAAAAATGCAGTGTACACAAACCATGCAAAATTGATAAAGTATGTATACTTGTGTTTTGAGAGTAAATTATTAAACATTTATGTGTGCAAAAGCACATTTCATTGCCTTTTCCAAAGCCTAAGTATGCAGTTGGCTTCATATGTATCAACGACGATAATCCGAGAGAGATTCTAGATAAATACGCAGTAAGTATTCGCTTTAAAATCAATACGTGGCGATATCCAAAATGCAAAATGTACGTTTTTTTTATCTTTTGTCAGAACTTCCGTTGAAGCACTTATATTCCATTAAGAAAACTGAACTTGGTAAATAAAATTGGCACATTCGGTCGTCTGAAAAGGTAATAAAATGTGTCTGCACATAAAATGTTCAACCATTTACTCTCTCGACATGTAAACATGCATAGACCGTTAACAATAGCTGTACATATTACATCGTTATAATACTATTTATAAACGACCTGCGCCCGGATTTTACTCAAGTCTAAATTAAACACGCTATAGGTAGGATTTAGTTTCGTTTTCCGATCACGTGTCATTGTGGCAACTCAACGTTACGCAGGGGACAGCCGCAAAAGATGTCAGCTGCTGGTTCCGGCTAGCAGCGAAGTGACGCTAGGTGGCGGACTCGTCGATCTGGCGAACATCCTTGGCATCATGAAGACGCCAGAGGGCTCCACTGAGCATTGTCTCTTGAAGAAGATGCCGGACGGACAACTCGGTAAGTCTAGAACTAGATTCTCTTAACCGACTCTCGCTCGGCTGCGTAACTTCGCTGAAAAAGACATTCTGGTCACTTACCTGATTTTGTAATGTTATCCGCGGGAAGGGCAAAACAGAGCTGCCACATCACGGAGCCTGAGCAATCCTGTCATCATTCTTTCTTCATAAACAAATGCAAATTTGTATTTCTGTTTATTTTTGTGTGAATAACAGTTCAATGTTTAATACTTTTCATAGTATAGTATTATCTTTTAAAAGTGTATCGTTATTTTAATTGTTATTTCATAGTCGATCTGGGAGCCAATCAGCGTCTCCACCCTATTCTGGGGTAAGGCCATCCTGGTGGTAACATCGGCAAAGCACAACTTTATCAGGCGGAAATGAGGGATTAAAAAGTGCTGCCACCTCACGGAGCCTGGGTAACACAGGCTACTGTAAAACGTATCTTTTGAATACTAAATCATAAATGGATACTATTCCAAATCTTACAGACAATACTGTGATCAGATTTATACGAAGGCAAAATATGTATGTACTATGTATTGCTTAATGCACAATACAGTGACATGCACAATCAATACACCGACAACGTCACATCACTGTCCGTGTACTTGTAGGTCTGGCGGCATTCACGCCGAAGACGCGAGGTCTGTACACCATTGAGGTGACGAGGGAAGGTCACCCGATCACCGGAAGTCCCTTCAAGATCAACGTCGGGGACAACCAGATCTCCAACGCCGCCCACGTCCAACTGTCCGGCAACTGCATGAAGCAGGGCAAGGCGAACGAGTTGAATGAAATCCCCATCGACATCAGCAAGGCCGGTATGTACCTCAAGTTGTTGTCGTATCTACACGCGTGCGTAGGTATCGACAGCGCCGAGCCAATCACTAATGGCCTAAGTCTCGCTTTAGTCGGTTGTCGCTCGGCTGCGTAAAATCAGAAGACAGTCTGGTCACTTAGTAGTCTCGCTTAACCGACTGTCGGTCGGCTGCGGAACTACGCCGAGAAGACAGTCTGGTGAGTCTGTCGGCTTTTGAATATTTAGATATTGATCTATACAATGCTGCCACCTCACGGACACTGGTTAATCCTGCCGTAATTTCTATGTTTATAAACAACTGCAAATGTGTATTTCTATTTATGTTGTGGTAATATAAGTTTAATTTTGAATAGTTTTTAAAATACAGCATTATTTGATAAAAAGGTATCTTTATTTCATTTTTTTGTTAACCGTGTGGGGCTAACCAATACCGCCACCTCACGGATACTGGTTAATCCTGCCGTAATTCTTATATTATAAACAGCTGTGAATTTGAATTTCTACTTATTTTTGTGTTAATATAAGTTCAATTTTGAATACTTTTCATAGGATATCATTATCTTGTAAAAGTTATCGTTATTTTAATGTTTAGATCATAGTTGGCCTGAGAGCCAATCAGCGTCTCTACCCTAATCTGGGGTAAGGCCGCCCTGGCGGTTAACAAATGCTGAGCGTCTCTTTCCCCAGGCAGAATTGAGGGGCTTAAAAGTGCTGCCACTTAATGGCGCCTGTGTAACCGAGGCTAAGGTAGCGACAGCGCCGAGCCAATCGCTAATGGCCTAAGTCTCGCTTTAATTGATTATCGCTCGGCTGCGTAACTTCGCCGAGAAGACAGTCTGGTCACTTAGCCGCCTATTGAATGTTTTCCGTGTGAGGCGCTAAACGTGCTGCCACCTCACGGTTCTTGTGTAGTCCTACCATAATTCCTGTTGCATGCAAACTGCAAATTTGCATTTATATTTATTTTTGTATGAAAATAAATTTAATATTGAAGGTTTTTAATAGCATAGTGTTATCTTATAAAAGACTATCCTATTTAAAGCTATATTTCTTAGTTGGGCAGAGAGCCAATCTGGTTCGTCTCTACCCCATTCTGGAGTAAAGCCGCCCTTGTGGTAACATTGGCAGAGCATAAATCGACCAGACGAATTTGATGTGATGCCATCTCACAGAGCCTGGGTAATCGAGGCTATACTTGCATTGGCGTTATCGAGGTGTCGGTTTCTTCAGCTTCAGATTTCGCCTTTCGCCTGGACATTGTATATTATAAATGCATTGAGATACGCTCATGACTATAATGAATTATCAAGACAAATGTCAATTGTTATACAAGTGTAATTTATGTAGTCCAACGTTCCCCCTTTTCTTCCTCAGTCTGTCTATCTCCCCCTCCCCCCTCTCTCTGTCTCTGTTTGTCTCTATCTGTCTCTGT
>OZ024865.1:38932925-38937925 GCA_964017155.1 Oasisia sp. SBJ-2009
TGTCTTGTCTTGTCTTGTCTTGTCTTGTCTTGTCTTGTCTTGTCTTGTCTGCTCCTCTCCTCTCCTCTCCTCTCCTCTCCTCTCCTCTCCTCTCCTCTCCTCTCCTCTCCTCTCCTCTCCTCTCCTCTCCTCTCCTCTCCTCTCCTCTCCTCTCCTCTCCTCTCCTCTCCTCTCCTCTCCTCTCCTCTCCTCTCCTCTCCACTCCACTCCACTCCACTCCACTCCACTCCACTCCACTCCACTCCACTCCACTCCACTCCACTCCACTCCACTCCACTCCACTCCACTCCACTCCACTCCACTCCACTCCACTCCACTCCACTCCACTCCACTCCACTCCACTCCACTCCACTCCACTCCACTCCACTCCACTCCACTCCACTCCACTCCACTCCACTCCACTCCACTCCACTCCACTCCACTCCACTCCACTCCACTCCACTCCACTCCACTCCACTCCACTCCACTCCACTCCACTCCACTCCACTCCACTCCACTCCACTCCACTCCACTCCACTCCACTCCACTCCACTCCACTCCACTCCACTCCACTCCACTCCACTCCACTCCACTCCACTCCACTCCACTCCACTCCACTCCACTCCACTCCACTCCACTCCACTCCACTCCACTCCACTCCACTCCACTCCACTCCACTCCACTCCACTCCACTCCACTCCACTCCACTCCACTCCACTCCACTCCACTCCACTCCACTCCACTCCACTCCACTCCACTCCACTCCACTCCACTCCACTCCACTCCACTCCACTCCACTCCACTCCACTCCACTCCACTCCACTCCACTCCACTCCACTCCACTCCACTCCACTCCACTCCCTCAAACATCGCCTCATAAAGTTAAACGTCTTGTCGGTGGTTCATGTCACCCTGTTATGTTGGTTACAGGTGTTTGTCATTCGTGATCGAGGGCGCACACAAGTCATTTTTTTGAGGGTACTGATAACATCTAACCAACCGGGAAAAAGTTTGACCTGGCGGCCATTGTTTTTGGTATAACACATTGCAGTAAGAAGTAATTTATGTATTTTGATGGCAAGTCTTTCGTAACAGATGTCAAAGGAGGGACATTTCAAACAGTCAGCTTTTAACTAAACGGGTTGGTAATATAACCAATATTAGATTACACAATGATATTATGTAAATTGTTTTGAAGGTGAATCCAGTATAACGCGTAATAACTAACTTTCTCCACCATCCATCTACAGCGAAGATATAACATTACCAGAAAGATGTTTAGCGCTTGTTATCTCCGGTAGCGACATTATTTCATGATCAGATAACCAACGAGCATTAGTCCTAACAAAATGGCGGAAGGTTTTCCCGCCAAAACTACAGAAGTGACGTGGCGGTCGTTGGTTGCAGGAGAGTACGGCGTCCACATCAAATATGACGAGCAGCACGTGCCCGACTCCCCCGTCATAGTGCAGTGCATTCCGGCGAGCGAGGACGCCAAGCATTCCGGCGAGCGAGGACGCCAAGGCCTGCACCGTGCACGGACTGAGAGACCGCGGACTCGATGTGAATACAGTCCCCTTGCACTGAAACTTGTTTAATGTTATTTAACGTGTATTAAATTATCTTGTTGTGAAGACAGGTAACTAAAATATAACTTAAGTTTATAAGCTGTTTGCGTTACTGGATTTTTTTGTAGGCATGTGCATGCATGTGGTTTGAAATTATAATTCAGTATGTCCGTAAAATGAGCACACTTATTGTGAATATTGCGGAATACGTATTTCTGATTTTTTTATGTTTACATTATTTTCAAGGAAATATTTTAAAGGACAAACAAAGTTAACTTTTACGTGGCATACACCTAATAGAGTTAATATAAAGTAACAATTTCCACATATACTCAATTTTGTAACGCCAGCGGTTTACCAGAAAAATATTTTTTAACACCCAGCCATCCAAATTCTATGCGCTACCCCATCTTAGACGAAGAATGACGTCACGACGGTGATCGAGGCGCTCTCCACGTAGATTCCCTGCATAGGGTTTTGCTGTTGTCACGAAATGGCTGCAACTCGGCAACGCGCGTAACATGCTGATGACGGTAAATATAAAGTTAAATTATTGTTATCGCTGAAATCATCCCATCAACTGATGATACATGTCTACATCAAAGCATTTCTTCTCAAAATGGACCGAGCAAAGTGCCAAACAGTACGCCCGCAAATCACCAACGTGAATCCATTGCTTCAATACTACCGGTTGTTTCAACTATTATTGCAACCGTATGCCGAACACGAAGGCATAATTACTAAACTTTACCATAGATTTAACCACAGATTTAGATATACGTCTATAAGCAGCTGCTAGATGTCACGCCAACTGAACGAACTGTCGAAGACTCAAAGTTGTTGACCCTTAACGACGTCGCTGGAAGCTGACCGAGATATAGAATGCCGCGCGCTGAATGGCCAAGCCAAATTAACCCATCACCTATGGCGGCCTATAGACCATCGTGGATTTCGTTAGAATTTTAGACTTTAAAGTCGCATTCTGAGTAAACCGCTGACGTTAAAAAATTGAGTATATGTGGAAATTGTTACTTTGTATAAACTCTATTAGGTGTATGACACGAAGCCGTAGCCTTTTTTTGTCCTTTAAATTGCATTACGTACAATTTCCTTAGTGTATTATATATATATACATATATATATATATATATATATATATATATATATATATATATATATATATATATATATATATATATATATAGACATATCGGTTTGTGTGTGTATGTGTTATGTGTGTGTATGTGTGTATGTGTGTAGGTGTATGTGTATGTCTGTGTGTGTATGTGTGTGTAGGTATGTGTGTGTGCGTATGTATGTATGTATGTATGTATGTGTGTGCGTATGTATGTATGTGTGCGTATGTATGTATGTATGTATGTATGTGTGCATATGTATGTATGTATGTATGTGTGTATGTGTGTATGTATGTGTGTATGTATGTGTGTGCGTATGTGTGTATGTGTGCGTATGTATGTGTGCATGTGTGTGTGCGTGCGTGTGTATGTATGTATATATGTATGTATGTATGTATGTATGTATGTATGTGTGTGCGTGCGTGTGTACGTGCGTATGTCTGTAATATCGCCACAGCCTACGTTTTGCAACAAGTACGTCTGTCTGTGTGTCTCAGGTGGGGAAGCCTATCACGTTCAACGTGCAGTTGAATGGAGTACGGGGCGAACTTCGCGCCCACGTGGACACTCCCTCGGGCACGGTCGAGGACTGCTTCATACAGGTATAGACAGCCAACTTATTATCGAATGACTAATCCGACTTTGTAACTACTGAATAACTTAAATAAACGCTCAACGCTTCCCTCTCTATCCATTTATATCTACTCTATACCATGCCCAGTTATATGTGTTAACATTTGTTATATACTTATATGGAACAAACAGGTAGACAATATTGTTGAAAGGTTTGGGAAACTATGACACATGTTGTGTTGGTTAAAACGACCTAGTATATAAGGCACTGGGCAGATTTGAAAGAAAGTGGGGATTGTCAAAATTATTTCAACAAAATCTTTTACTGCCAGAAAAAAAGACATATTTATTCCTTGTGACGTCCAAAGTGTCGATAACCCTGAATATTCACCGCAACTCGTTACAACTATGAGGTATGCAACCGGCGACAATAACTAAGTGACAGAAAAATAATATTAATACACGATGTTTCATTGTTATTTATATTATTGTACATACTATACAATGCGAATCCAACTCGGCAGAGTTGCTAGTAAAACGTGTTTTATCTTTGGCCGTCATCTTGGATATAATAATGTCCGCCATTTTAGCTATAACAGTAACCGTCATCTTGGCTATAACAATGTCCGCCATTTTAGCTATAACAGTGACCATCCGCCATATTGGATATAATAATGTCCGTCCTCTTAGATAAAAAAATTATAACAATTATCTCTGATATACAAATGACCGCCGCATCTAAACCTCAGCACATGGCCATGTAGGATGTTGTTGTGTTGTATGGCAGGAGTTGGACATCGATGTGTACGCACTGCGCTTCATCCCGAAAGAGAACGGCGTCCACTACGTCACCGTGAAGCTGAAGGAGGCTCACATCCCCGGCAGTCCCTACCCCATGCTCATTGGCAAGATGGGCGCCGACCCCGCCCTCGTTCTCGCGCACGGCGATGGTCTCGTGAAGGGCGAGACAGGTGCGAGACTTACTCAGTTGTATTTCCGAATTTGTGGGGATCGTTATTAAGACGTAACAGAAACGTCGTATGTTTGGGTGTCTTAAGCCGTTGGAAGAGAAAGCTACATTTTAGAGTTGAGCAAGTAATGTAAAGTAAGTAAGTAAGACAGTTTATTACTAAGTGACGTTAAAAATGCACAAGGAATTGTTTTGCGTTGTGGCATTAACATACATGCGGTACGTACATACACATTTTCCTATCTCCGTCATGTACCCAACATTATAAAACTAGGCTATGCACGGTGTAAATTTAGCAGCCACCTGACAGCAAATTGTAGGAAATTTGTACCTAGTCTTAGCTCGAGAGCCCGACATTTACATTTGATATATATGCAGACGACATGAAGGGTGGGCATGTTGGCAAATGGGTTGTAATCGAACTGAAAGAATGGCTGTGTATCTTAATGATGCGCATACTCGAAGCTATTGGCTTGATCACTTGCTTAATCTCATGTTGCTTTTTAAACTGTGGAAAATTGGCTCGACTAGTCGACAATAACTAATAGCAAATTTCTGTGTAGTAAACGGTTGTAACTGTGTCCAGAGAATGTTAGTCGAATGTAGAGATGGACTTACGGCAGGAATACCGAGCAGTGTGATAACATGCTTTTGTCTGCGCGTGTCAAACAGGAAAGCCGTGTAGCTTCACAGTGGTGACGACCAGTTCTGGAAGTGGAACACTGAACGTCAGCATCAGCGGAACATCGCGGGTCGCCATCCGCTGCACGGAGG
>OZ024865.1:38942925-38947925 GCA_964017155.1 Oasisia sp. SBJ-2009
TATTTTTAAACATATTAACACTACTAGCACCTACACAATCAGCCGATAATCTGTTCCATTCATTTACTGTTCTTTGTGAAAATGAAAATTTTCTAATATCTAGTCTACACTGCTTCTTTGCTAATGCAATTCCATGTCCTCTAGTCCTTCTCTCTGCCTTAAAGAGAATAAAATATTTCTGTCAATATTTTCATACCCATTCAATATTTTTAACACTTCTATCTTATCTCCTCTCAGTCTCCTGGTTTGCGACAAGATAGCAAGTAGGTATACATCGGTAATACAAAATACGATAACGTGTTAAAGCAACGTCAGGGTTTTATAACTCCAATATACTACACGCAGTATTGAGAGTAAGCCACGTGTAACTTTCCCAGTTGTACCTACTTGCTCGTAAATCGGACATCCCGGTTGGTCAAGCTAACACATTATGATATGCCCTGCAAAATTATTAGTTTCGCACAAACACTTTCTGATATTACTTCTGTGCCTTATGATAATGTATTACTATCATGTGTTATGCATACATAATTAATTGTAATAAGTAGGCCCCTATGACTGTTTAGATACGAATTTTTGAAACAATATTAATAATAAACGGCAAAAATACGCTGGAAAAACGAAACATTGACCAAATATAATTGCCCAGACTCGGCTGAGGTGATTTGCGGAGAATCGTCCTCGTAAGCCAAGGGTCGTTGCGCTGTACTGCAGAGAAGACCGGATGCTGACGTAGTCTCGTTTAACCGACTGTCGGTCGGCTGCGGAACTACGCCGAGAAAACAGTCTGGTGATTCTGCCGGCTTTGGAATATTTATCCGCGTGATTTATACAATGCTGCCACCTCACAGACACTGGTTAATCCTGCCGTAATTTCTATTTTATAAACAACTGCAATTTTGTATTTTTATTTTATTTTGTGTTAATATAAGTTTAATTTTTGATAATTTTCATAATACAGTATTATTTTAAAGGTATCCTGATTTTAAAAGTATCCTTATTTCATTTGTATGTTATTCGTGTGGGGCTAAGCAATGCTGCCACTTCACGAATACTGGTTAATCCTGCCGTAATTCTTATTTTATAAACAATTGTAAATTATAATTGTTACTTTTTTTGTGTTAATATAAGTTCAATGTTGAATATTTTCCATAGGATATAATTATCTTGTGTTAGTATAACTAATTAAATTGCTTTTTACTCAGTATACTATCAATATTAATAGATATATCGGGGGAAATATAATCGTATTTAAAAATTACAATAGACTTTACCGCCTCCGTGATACTCTTCTCTGTTAAATCGGGTGTGGCACACTGGAGAACGATATCGGATTCAGGGACTTTATTATACACCTACGATAGGGACCGGCCAAAAAATTAAGAATAGATTTTCCAAGTTTATGATGGTGCATGTCGATTTTATGTATACTTGGTAACAAGATACTGTTTACAGAATTTAAATATCTTCATGCAGTCGAATACTATGGCCCTTTTAACTTTCAAAATATTATACCAACTTTTTGACTACTGCACAGGCTGCTGTGTAGCATACGTTCATATTCATTCATCAAAATCAAAATTACATAACTAAAAATTTACAATTCACACGTTGGCATTCCCTGTCATCTTGGGTCTCAGAAAAATGTGATTTCATCGTGATTCGATTAATACCAGGCCCTTAACAGGAGTTTCCTTGGGCCTCCCCTCATGAGCAGAAAAGCCTAATGGACCTACCCACGCGCCCCTAGCGGATTTGCCGGTCCCTACCTACGACCGTGCGCTAACAATAATCCGCATAGTGAAAACGTACGCATTGTCGCTGATTTAATAACAATCAGACACAAGATAACTCTTTCTGATGGCACGCAATTTATTACGCTTAGTATTCAACATTACGGTTATGAACTTCGCCGCAATGCAGTTATTGCGTCGGTAGAGGGCGCAGTTTTTATTATTAACCAATCGCACGCGTTCGAATGCGTGTAGCCCGCGACTGCCAGGGGGCGGGTATGACTCGGCTTCGCGACCCGACGTCGCAGTTCGACACAGAAACCACGGTCTGATTCAGTCGCAACGCCAGGCAGTGTTCAGCAGAACCCCAGTCCACCCTCATGGTCGAGACACTTGCACGGCTGACCGTCGAAGCTCGGCGCACAGCACTTCCGGTTCCAGAAATCGGTGACGATCTTACAGGCGTCGTTGTTCTCGCTCGGCGCCCACAGTAGCAGCCGCGTCAGTCGTTTCTCGCCCGGGTGTAGTTCGGCGTCTGCCGCAGGCTTCGGCCGTGCCCATGACGTCGGCAGGAGAGCGAGCACCAACAGGACGCAGCAGAAAGGTACCCGGATGTTCGCCGCCATGTTGCCCGCCCGGAGTTCTGCATGGCGGAAGGGTCAATTAATGTTTGCCATATTACGGAGGACACTATTTCAATGACACACCCGGGACAATGTCCCGCCGGCGCGTCGTGGTGCTGACAGTTTTAAGTATTCAAGATCACTGTTAAGGATCAAAACTGATTTTAAAATACTAAATCGGGTTTAACAGCTCTTAACAACGTTAAGCCCCCGGAGCCCATTTCATTAACGCTGTTAAAGGACAAACAAAGTTAACTTTTACGTGGCATACACCTAATAGGGTTAATATAAAGTAACAATTTCCATATATACTCAATTTTTTAACGCCAGCGGTTTACCAGAAAAATATTTTTTAACACCCAGCCATCCAAATTCTGTGCGCTACCCCAGAATGACGTCACGACGGTGATCGAGGCGCTCTCCACGTAGATTCCCTGCATATGGTTTGGCTGTTGTCATGAAATGGCTGCAACTCGGCAACGCGCGTAACATGCTGATGACGGTAAATATAAAGTTGTCTATTATTGTTATCGCTGAAATCATCTCATCAACTGATGATACATGTCTACATCAAAACATTTCTCCTCAAAATGGACCGAGCAAAGTGCCAAACAGTACGCCCGCAAATCACCAACGTGAATCCATTGCTTCAATACTACCGGTTGTTTCAACTATTATTGCAACCGTATGCCGAACACGAAGGCATAATTACTAAAGTTTACCATAGATTTAACCACAGATTTAGATATACGTCTATAAGCAGCTGCTAGATGTCACGCCAACTGAACGAACTGTCGAAGACTCGAAGTTGTTGACCCTTAACAACGTCGCTGGAAACTGACCGAGATATAGAATGCCGCGCGCTGAATGGCCAAGCCAAATTAACCCTTCACCTATGGCGGCGTCTAGACCATCGTGGATTTCGTTAGAATTTTAGACTTTAAAGTCACATTCTGAGTAAACCGCTAACGTTAAAAAATTGAGTATATGTGGAAATTGTTACTTTGTATAAACTCTATTAGGTGTATGACACGAAGCCGTAGCCTTTTTTTGTCCTTTAAGAGCTCCTAAACCCGTTTTTGCACCTTAAAAAAATCAGCTTTGATCCTTAACAGTGATCTTGAATACCTGAAAACTGTCAACACCGTGACGCGCTAACTAGACACTGTCACTGATGTGTCCTGGGAATGGCGTCCTCGATAAAATGACACTGGTTATTTGTATTTAAAAACATTACATTTAATAACATATTTTTTGTTTAAGGATGAATTTGCCTTAAAAGTTCTTTATCTTAGTGAAAATCCGTATCGGATACGGGTAATCCGTATCATGTGGCAAGTCTGTGGAGCAGATTCGTGAAACGCAACTAGGGTAACTTTACGAAGATGTGTTAGGCTTTCGACGAGTTATCGCCCGCTACGACGTCGTAAGGATGCGATGTGAAACCGGGTCCTAGTACTTACTCTCTTCGCGTTAACAGCAGAATGGTCAGATGGCCTTTACAGTCGTAGCGACCTCTACTGGCGACAGAAACTGACCCTGCAAAAGCAACGGTGGCAGTGTGCTGTGCGTTCTTTCCTCGCCTTATGCAATGTTACGCGACGTCACTTGATGACGTCACAGTACCGTTATGTTATGAGAGCGCGGGTGGTGTAGTGGTTAGCACATCCGCCTACCACGCCGGAGTCACGGGTTCGATCCCCGGTTCCGGCAGTTGTGATATAAAAATCTGGCTCTCAACATTGGGGACTGTGTATCCCTAGTGAATCGGAGAATCACGTTAATGTCGGTCCCGTCTCAATTTGGGACGTAAAAGAACCACCGAGGACGACAAGCACCATGGCAGTGACCATCCTCAGTGACTCCTGCGTTAGCCCAAGATTGGGCTGTTTGGAGTTAATAACCTGAGAACTGAGATGTACCAGGGTCCAGTTTCATGGAGCGTACTTAAAACGTCGTAGCGGGTGATAACCCGTCGAAAGCCTAAAACGTAGTAAAGTTGCGCTAGTTGCGTCTCACGAGTCTGCTCCATAGTTGCACTTAGCTGCACCATATATTTAGTAGGCATAACTTCATGCTAGTTGAAATATTTACGGTATACTCCCGAAGTTGAAATATGTACGGTATGCTCCCGACACGCCCACTCTCAACAAAATTATTTTTAATGTTTACACTGGATATCCTTTACATTTATCATAGCTTCCCATTTGGGAAGGGGGCAGCTAGAAAGAAAAAGATTTTTCAGACACAGCACCAATACACGATTCCCCACCGCGACCTAACTAGGTCAATTCTAAGTCGATTTAGTGGCGCGAATGCTAAATTGTATGAAACCGGCCGCAAGCTGCATTGACTATTCGTTGTCAGCTGCGACCAGTAGACCGCGTAATTGCGCATAAAGTTACACGGGTTTATGAAACTGGGCCAAGGACGTACACTCTTCAGTAAAACAGAGGTTCTCTCTCTCTTTCGCTATATCGTCCCTCCCTCTGCAAAACCCCCTTCTTTCTCAATATCTCTCTCCCTCTCTCGGTAGCAATGGTTTTTGTTTAGGTGACAATGTGAAATGTATAGATTTGAAAACAGAGCTACTGTGTTTTATTTATGGATTTGCAAAAACACTTTCCACACATACCGGAAGGAG
>OZ024865.1:38952925-39000425 GCA_964017155.1 Oasisia sp. SBJ-2009
CGCTGTATAAGAACTTGCCTTTTTTACTTTTAATATTTAAAAGCTCCCGTGATTTAACATGATTTTGTTCTCCCTACAGTAAAACCTGTGTTTGGTGGTCTCTCTCATGAGCGACCACCTGTCTTGAGCGACCACTTTCCTAGGCACGGATCGTTTCTGATTAAAGCATACCTGCCGTAAACGACTACCTGTCAAAGGCGACCAGCGACCACATAAATTAGTCACGCGACCGTTGTTTTCACCTGTAGTAGCGACCGGAACACGTTTCGTCGTCGGTTTCGAATTCACTAAACACCTGTATCGTCGATTTATCTAATTGGTCGATTTATTTGATTGGTATATCAAAGTGCGCGAGGATGAGAGAGACGACGAGGAGGAGATGCCATTACAGCCGGCACCGGTTCTGGTCACATTTCAGCTAGTCTCGCTTAACCGACTGTCGGTCGGCTGCGGAACTACGCCGAGAAGACAGTCTGGTGACATTTGCCGGCTTTTGTTTGGTATCCGCGTGATCTATAAAATGCTGCCACCTCACGGACACTGCCGTAATATTTTTTTTTATAAACAACTGCAAATTTGTATTTCTATTTATTTTGGGTTAATATAAGTTTAATTTTTAATAGTTTTTATAATACAGCATTATTTGATCAAAAGGTTTCCTTATTTAATTTGTATGCTATCCGTGTCGGGCTAGACAATGCTGCCACCTCACGGATACTGGTTAATCCTGCCGTAATTCTTATTTTATAAACAACGGTAAATTTGAATTTTTACTTACTGTTGTGTTAATATAAGTTCAATGGTGAATACTTTTCAAATGATATTATTATCTTGTAAAACTATATCGTTATTTAAATTTTTATTTCATAGTTGGCCTGAGAGCCAATCAGCGTCTCTACCCTATTCTGGGGTAAGGCTGCCCGGATGTAGAAACTTAAGCATATATACTGTCCCAGGCGTAGTTGAGGGGGCTTAAAAGTGCTGCCACCTCACGGAGTCTGGGTAACCGAGGCTACATTTCAGCAGGCAGCTGAACATCTTCGGGCACTGCGCGACTTCGGCTTGTTCATAAATCAGCCTCAGTTCACTGCTTTAATTTGCCAGAGGAATTGTTTGAAACTGAACATTGCAGAAACGTAAAAATAAAATTGGCAGACAATTATAGATGCGATTTTTAGAAAGTGGTGATTGTTTTTTAGGTGAACATGAGTGCTCGAAGAATTGTCAGAAATGTGAATCTGGTATTGACAATGGTGAACATAATAATTGTCCCAGTGCTAAAACATATAAATGTTACGATTTCACCAACCAAGGTAGCCAAAGTATGTGCATGATATGCATTTCATTATAATTAAATAAAGCTCTGTAATCAATAGCATGAAAATGTAAACTAGTATAATTCACTAGTGCACTTGTACGCGGAGCGGTGACACAAAACGCGCTCCTAGACAACGAAACATCTTCCGTTTGATACAGGTTCAATAATTTTGTTTTCAAAGTTAGGCTCCCGTGATGTAAATGACGATGTAATCGCCAGGGGCGGTGCTCATCGTATTTCCACATCTTACGGCAGATGACACCACAATACCCATGTCATGCTTCCTGCTTCCTGGTTCCTGGTTCGGGCCGTACGAAGTCGGATGTGGTCAGGTCTATCTAAAACAATTATCGTAGAGCTACAGCCATGGGTGAGTGTCAATATCCGTTAATTAGTCGTGCAGCTGTACGGCATAGATGGTTTATCGAGGTTAATGTGTTGTTATAGTAAGCCCTACATGGAAGAACAGAAAGGGTGTCATACATCATCGCCAGCCAGACCTGTTTGTTATGCAAATTAGTCACTGCGGATCCGCTACGAGCAGTGGCGTAGCCATGATTGTGCATTGGAGGGGGCCATCGACAACCAAGCAAACTCTCTCTCTGTGTGTGTGTGTGTGTGTGTGTGTGTGTGTGTGTGTGTGTGTGTGTGTGTGTGTGTGTGTGTGTGTGTGTGTGTGTGTGTGTGTTTGTGTATATATAATTCTATATATGTATATATATATATATATATATATATTATATATATATATATATATATATATATATATATATATATATATTATATATATATATATATATATATATATATATATATATATATAATCCAACTCATGACAGTCAAGTTAACTGACCAATGTAGCTGGCAGTTCAGAGAAAACATTCACAGAAGGCGTCAACATTTGAAAGTAAGAAAAAAACGATACGAACCCAAAGTTCCTATATACTATCAACCTAAAGCCGGCCACCACATACCTCACGCTACTCTCTACTACTGACAAAGAACAGGACAAATATCAACATGTAATCACTTGTTCTGATGAAACAATAATTAAACATCCCTACCTTAACATAGATTATGTGGCCTTGGCGTTCAACCAGTAACTTCATAACATGTTACGTTGCTTATTACAATTTATGAATTCACGATAGGAAGTGGCATTTTCCCAGTGCAAAATCCATTAGATTAATTGTTTTGGCTACAATGAAGATTACAGCCGGGGCAAACGCTTGGAGGAAATTTGAACTGTGATGGGAGATAGACGCATAACACGTAAACGTAAAGGAAATGTGCTCAGTTCGAGTGTTACCCCGGCATACATGAATGCCCTAGAGACGATCTGACTAACACAGAAACAACAGAAGGTCCAGGTTTGCGAGAAAAAATAACAACCCGGTAAGAATAATCGTGGGAGTTAAGAGAAAATAAGAGAAAAATGTATGAAAGGAGAGGGGAAGTTGCATGAGTGAAAGAAATGTTTTAGAAGAAATTTGTGAGGAGTACATGGCTGGTCATGTGGGAAAAAGGGAGATGAAAAACTGGCAAAGAGAGCTGATGCCCAGAAAGTGGTGGGGAAATGGAGCCGAAGAAGTCCGAAATTGCGATGGGGGATTGCATTAAAACTGACCTAGAAAGACTGGGAGAAGAACGGAAAAAATTGTAGATAAAAGGAATTGGAGAGTGATGACAGAGAACGTAGTAAGAGAAAATTGAGAAGAAAACGCAATGGAAAAGGAAATTATGGTCAACTCACCCCTGACGACAGTGATGCCAAGAAAATAATGTGTATATGTGTGTGCATGCGTGCGTGGCACTGTGTGTGCGTGCGTGTATATATATATATATATATATATATATATATATACACACACACACATCTAATTGTTATAATTTTAAAAGTTAACTTTCTAACGCTTCTTCTTTCTCCTGTATACAAATAATGGTGCAATGTTTGTTGTTGTTGTTGTTGTTGCAATGTTGCAATGTAGTTATATGCTATATATTGTGTTTTTGTAGACTCCCCTGTCGTGAAAGTCGTGACATTTGTTGACACGCCGTACAAGAATGCCTTCATGCAGGGCATGCACGAACAACGCCAGAACGAGGAATACACCGATGTGACATTGCTGTCGGGTGACATCCATATTCAGTGTCACCGAAATGTCCTCGCTGTATCTAGTGATTGCTTCAAGGCCATGTTCAGGAGCGGTCTAGAGGAAAGCCGGTCAGCCAGTGTCCAGTTGACAATAGAACCGGACATACTGACCACCGTTATCGACTACATTTACACGGGAGAGATAGCGCTGACCGTCGACAATGTGGAGAGTTTGGTGAAGGCGTGCGACTTCTTGCAGTTGACCTATCTGATGGCGGCCTGCGAGGAGTTTATGTCGACACAAGTCGAGCGAGACAACTGTTTCGGTTTTTACCGATTTGCTTCTTTGTACCGACTGGAGAAACTGAGGCGGACTGCGAGACAAGTCATTCTTTCCGAGTTCAGATTCCGATCTACGCCACTGATGGACGAGTTCAAGGAGTTGTCATGCGCTGATCTGATCGATATAATCAAACGTGACGATCTCAACGTTGAGGACGAGGACCTCGTTCTCGAAGGCGTGCTGGGTTGGGTCCACCATGACCTTGACAACAGAAGGTCATCCTTCGAGGCGATCATTCAGCACGTCCGCCTGCCATATTGCTCACCCGGCTACCTACGGCACGTTAAGGGCAAATCTGACGTGATCACGAGCGAATGCTGTGAATATCTACACGAGGCACTGACGTTCCAGACAGACACGGATGTTGGCATTGACTGCATATCGCCACGCGCCCATTACCAAGTGCCTCGTCTCCTCTTGGTCGGCGGGGAGAGGTACGAGAACAACAACTACATAGAATACAACCACAGCGAGTACTACGAAGAAGACACCAGTTGTTGGCAGTCGTTATCGGACCTACCAGAGCCGGTCAGCGACATGTACAGTGTCTGTCGCGTGGACGACGGCCTCGTGATGACAGGCGGCCTCAAGGGATGCGTGGTGGCCGAGGACAGAGCCTGGTTCTACGGCCTCGACACAAACGTCTGGGAGCCACTGCCGCCGCTCATCACCGCGCGAGGCTTGCACGGCAGTGTCTCGCTGGGCGACTGCGTCTATGTGGTGGGCGGGCAGGGAGTCGGTTGGAAGGTGCTGGATTCGGTTGAATGCTTCAGCCTGACGCGGCGGCAATGGTCGCCGGTGTGTGAAATGCCAAAGGCGGTGTATGTCCCCGCGGTGGCGTCGTACGGCACCAGGATCTTTGTCTTTGGCGGTCGGGATGCTCCGCGCAGTGACTTGTCTTGCACCCAGGTGTTCGACTCGGTCGAGCGCCAGTGGACCACGGTGGCCGAGACACCAGACGTGTGCTGCCTCGGTGCGGCGGTCACGTTAAACGACCACATTTACGTCGTGGGAGGTCTCAACCGGACGTGTCTTAAATACGACCCGGCGGTGGACAGTTGGACGAGAATGAATCGGCCATCACTGGGCCACGGCTATGCTCCTGCCGTCGTGTGGCGAGGGTCGGTACTAGTGGCCGGAGGTGATCTCGACGACCAGAAGGCGTCGACTGTGGTGGAACAGTTCGACCCCGTCACAGACACGTGGTCCGTCTGCACTACTGCCGACCTCAACAAGGCGCTGAGGCAGCATTTCATGTTCGTCGTTTATCTCAGTCATGTGTGACAATAGTTATATACATTTCCATATTTCACATGGTAGTTATTAGTAAGTGGCATTGACGAGTTATGTTTTGTAACCTTGGGTGACAGAAGGGCGTGTGATGAATATTTGGTGTGGTTATAACATTCCTTTTAAAATATGTCATCAATTGCAATAAATACTAATTGCAACGTTATGTACGCACGCACGCACGCACCCACGCACGCACGCACGCACGCACACACACACACACACACACACACACACTGTAATAAAGTATAATGTTTTTCATTTATTTACATTGTTTTGATTTAGAAGGATATTAACAGTACATATTTGAAGGCATTCAAGAGCAAAAGTTTGTGTTGCATTGTATAATAGAGATCATTATTATTTATCACTCTAGATTAGATATTACGAAGCGAAATGACCACACACACATAGCTAGAATACCTGTTCATGGAGTTCACGTTGTCAACAAGCTCTCGTTGTCAACGATCTTCCGTTGTCAACAATATATCGTTGTCAACAATCTCTCGTTGTCAACGATCGCTCGTTGTCAATAAACTCCGGTTGTCAACGATCGCCCGTTGTCAACGTTCGCCCGTTGTCAAATATCGCCCGTTGTCAGTAACCTCCGGTTGTCAACGATTGCACGTTGTCAATAATCTCCGGTTGTCAACGATTGCACGTTGTCAGTAACCTCCCGTTGTCAACGATCGCCCGTTGTCAATAATCTCCGGTTGTCAACGATTGCACGTTGTCAGTAACCTCCCGTTGTCAACGATTGCCCGTTGTCAGTAACCTCCGGTTGTCAACGATCGCCCGTTGTCAATAATCTCCGGTTGTCAACGATTGCACGTTGTCAGTAACCTCCCGTTATCAACGATTGCCCGTTGTCAATAACCTCCCGTTGTCAATAATCTCCGGTTGTCAACGATTGCACGTTGTCAGTAACCTCCCGTTGTCAACGATTGCACGTTGTCAGTAACCTCCCGTTGTCAACGATCGCCCGTTATCAGTAACCTCCCGTTGTCAACGATCGCCCATTGTCAATAATCTCCGGTTGTCGACGATCGCCCGTTGTCAATAATCTCCGGTTGTCAACGATTGCACGTTGTCAGTAACCTCCCGTTGTCAACGATTGCCCGTTGTCAATAACCTCCCGTTGTCAACGATCGCCCGTTGTCAATAATCTCCGGTTGTCAACGATTGCACGTTGTCAGTAACCTCCCGTTGTCAACGATTGCCCGTTGTCAGTAACCTCCGGTTGTCAACGATCGCCCGTTGTCAATAATCTCCGGTTGTCAACGATTGCACGTTGTCAGTAACCTCCCGTTGTCAACGATTGCCCGTTGTCAATAACCTCCCGTTGTCAACGATCGCCCGTTGTCAATAATCTCCGGTTGTCAACGATTGCACGTTGTCAGTAACCTCCCGTTGTCAACGATTGCACGTTGTCAGTAACCTCCCGTTGTCAACGATCGCCCGTTGTCAGTAACCTCCCGTTGTCAACGATCGCCCATTGTCGATAATCTCCGATTGTCAATTATCGCCCGTTGTCAATGATCGCCCGTTGTCAATGATCGCCCGTTGTCAATGATCGCCCGTTGTTAACGATCGCCCGTTGTCAATAATCTCCGGTTGTCAACGATTGCCCGTTGTCAATGATCACCCGTTGTCAATAATCTCCGGTTGTCAACGATTGCCCGTTGTCAGTAACCTCCCGTTGTCAACGATCGCCCGTTGTCAATAACCTCCCGTTGTCAACGATTGCCCGTTGTCAGTAACGTCCCGTTGTCAACGATTGCCCGTTGTCAATAATCTCCGGTTGTCAACGATTGCCCGTTGTCAATAACCTCCCGTTGTCAATGATCGCCTGTTGTCAATGATCGCCCGTTGTCAATGATCGCCCGTTGTTAACGATCGCCCGTTGTCAACGATCGCCTGTTGTCAACGATCGCCCGTTGTCAATAATCTCCGGTTGTCAACGATCGCCCGTTGTCAACGATCGCCCGTTGTCAATAACCTCCAATTGTCAACGATCGCCCGTTGTCAGCGATCGCCCGTTGTCAACGATCGCCCGTTGTCAACGATCGCCCGTTGTCAATAACCTCCGATTGTCAACGATCGCCCGTTGTCAGCGATCGCCCGTTGTCAACGATCGCCCGTTGTCAACGATCGCCCGTTGTCAACGATCGCCCGTTGTCAATAACCTCCAATTGTCAATGATCGCCCGTTGTCAACGATCGCCCGTTGTCAACGATCGCCCGTTGTCAATAACCTCCGATTGTCAACGATCGCCCGTTGTCAGCGATCGCCCGTTGTCAATGATCGCCCGTTGTCAATGATCGCCCGTTGTCAATGATCGCCCGTTGTCAACGATCGCCCGTTGTCAACGATCGCCCGTTGTCAATGATCACCCGTTGTCAACGATCGCCCGTCTTCAACGATCGCCCGTTGTCAATGATCGCCCGTTGTCAATGATCGCCCGTTGTCAATGATCGCCCGTTGTCAACGATCGCCCGTCTTCAATGATCGCCCGTTGTCAATGATCGCCCGTTGTCAATGATCTCCCGTTGTCAACGATCGCCCGTTGTCAATGATCGCCCGTTGTCAACGATCGCCCGTTGTCAACGATCGCCCGTCTTCAATGATCGCCCGTCTTCAATGATCGCCCGTTGTCAACGATCGCCCGTCTTCAATGATCGCCCGTTGTCAACGATCGCCCGTTGTCTACGATCGCCCGTTGTCAAGTGACAACTATCTCCCAAAATTGTGAGGGGGGAAATGTCAAAAGAGGATGGTTTGAACTCGGAAAGAATTAATCGTCTCGCATTCCGTTTCACGTTTGCCAGTCGATATAATATAGAAGTGGCAAATCGGTAACCACCGAAACAGTTGTCCTGCTCCACTTGTGTCGATATAAACTCCTCGCAGGCGGCCATCAGAGAGTTCAACTGCACGAAGACGCACGCCTTCACCAAACTCTCCACTTGTCGGTTGTCAACTCAATCTCTCCGGTGTACATGTGGTCAACGATGCCGTCCAGAATGACCGGGTCAATTGTCAACTGGACTGTGGCTGACCGCTACACTCAAGGCCATTCGTGAACATTGCATTAAAGTAACCGCTTGCAACAGACAAACCTTTACGACGACAACGAATTTCGATGTCGCCTGACTACGGTATCACATCCGGGTAGAGGATAAATTCCACCTTTGATTTCCCTATAGCATAGGCGGACATTGTAACGTTTTTTGATTTCCCGCTAGATTTTTAAAGCTATGCTATTGACTATTTCGGACATTAATTTACCACCATTCGTATATGTGATGTGGAAAATTTGTAAAATTCTCATATCTCTTTCTCCTACAATGCAATATCTAATTTGACACGCCTTAATTTCTGTTCAAATCAGCCGGCAATTGCACATGTGGAATTTTCTACGCCGAATTATCCCTGTATGCATACGCACCTGGTCACTCACAAATGTCATTATTTTGCAGCTCTAATACCATGCTGCACCAACATGTCATATCTACCCAACCAGTCCTACATTCAATGCTTCCAGAAATGTACACAAACTGCATAACTCAGTCCTTTTGAGCAGGATTACTACGGTACTCTTTGATCGGGTAATGGCGCAGTAATCCAACTGGTTGTAATAGCGGGGGAACACCATAATCCGATATAACTTCTCTGACCACTGGTTCCACCTGGCGAACTAAACAAAAACAGCATTGATCAAGTGGTCTATTAATGTGATCGTCCGCTGACGTGATTTGTCCCGCATTTCACCGTTGTAATACACACGGCTGAAAAGTTAGCTCACAGTGGCGCAAAGGTGTGTACACATGGTGCGCACTATTATATCTGATCGAGGTCTGGCGCTGATTTTCGTAAAATATGAATATTTCACGCTTCCAGAATGTCGACAATGTCGTCCTCGGTTAGGACCCTGTCCTAGGTTAGAAGGTGTGTATTCATATATGTGTTCTCGGTTGTCACCATATACACGAGCACACACACGTTTAATTGTTAGAATATATCAAAGTAACTTTGTAGCGCTTCTTCTTTCCCCTGTATATAAATCATGGTTGCAATGTAGTTATATGTTACGTATTGGGTTTTGTAGACTCCCCTGTCGTGAGAGTCGTGACATTTGTTGACACGACGTACAAGAATGCCTTCATGCAGGGCATGCACGAACAACGCCAGAACGAGGAATACACCGATGTGACATTGCTGTCGGGTGACATCCAAATTCAGTGTCACCGAAATGTCCTCGCTGTATCAAGTGATTGCTTCAAGGCCATGTTCAGGAGCGGTCTAGAGGAAAGCCGGTCAGCCAGTGTCCAGTTGACAATAGAACCGGACATACTGACCACCGTTATCGATTACATTTACACGGGAGAGATAGAGTTGACCGTCGACAATGTGGAGAGATTGGTGAAGGCGTGTGACTTCTTGCAGTTGACTTATCTGATGGCGGCCTGCGAGAACTTCATGTCGACACAAGTCGAGCGAGACAACTGTTTCGGTTTTTACCGATTTGCATCTTTGTACCGACTGGAGAAACTGAGGCGGACTGCGAGACAAGTAATTCTTTCCGAGTTCAGATTCCGATCTACGCCACTGATGGACGAGTTCAAGGAGTTGTCATGCGCTGATCTGATCGATATAATCAAACGTGACGATCTCACCGTTGAGGACGAGGATATCGTTCTCGAAGGAGTGCTGGGTTGGGTCCACCATGACATTGACAACAGAAAGTCGTCCCTCGAAGCGATCATCCACCACGTCCGCCTGTCATATTGCTCACCCGGCTACCTACGGCACGTTAAGGGCAAATCTGACGTGATCACGAGCGAATGCTGTGAATATCTACACGAGGCACTGACGTTCCAGACAGACACGGATGTTGGCATTGACTGCATATCGCCACGCGCCCATTACCAAGTGCCTCGTCTCCTCTTGGTCGGCGGGGAGAGGTACGAGAACAACAACTACATAGAATACAACCACAGCGAGTACTACGAAGAAGACACCAGTTGTTGGCAGTCGTTATCGGACCTACCAGAGCCGGTCAGCGACATGTACAGTGTCTGTCGCGTGGACGAGGGCCTCGTGATGACAGGCGGCCTCAAGGGATGCGTGGTGGCCGAGGACAGAGCCTGGTTCTACGGCCTCGACACAAACGTCTGGGAGCCACTGCCGCCGCTCATCACCGCGCGAGGCTTGCACGGCAGTGTCTCGCTGGGCGACTGCGTCTATGTGGTGGGCGGGCAGGGAGTCGGTTGGAAGGTGCTGCATTCGGTTGAATGCTTCAGCCTGACGCGGCGGCAATGGTCGCCGGTGTGTGAAATGCCAAAGGCGGTGTATGTCCCCGCGGTGGCGTCGTACGGCACCAGGATCTTTGTCTTTGGCGGTCGGGATGCTCCGCGCAGTGACTTGTCTTGCACCCAGGTGTTCGACTCGGCGGAGCGCCAGTGGACCACGGTGGCCGATACACCAGACGTGTGCTGCCTCGGTGCGGCGGTCACGTTAAACGACCACATTTACGTCGTGGGAGGTTTCAACCGGACGTGTCTTAAATACGACCCGGCGGTGGACAGTTGGACGAGAATGAATCGGCCATCACTGGGCCACGGCTATGCTCCTGCCGTCGTGTGGCGAGGGTCGGTACTAGTGGCTGGAGGTGATCTCGACGACCAGAAGGCGTCGACTGTGGTGGAACAGTTCGACCCCGTCACAGACACGTGGTCGATCTGCACTACCGTCGGTCTTAACAAGGCGCTGAGGCAGCATTTCATGTTCGTCGTTTATCTCAGTCATGTATGACCATAGTTATATACATTTCCACATTTCACATGGTAGTTATTAGTAAGTACGTGACATTAACGAGTTATGTTTTATCACCTTGGGTGACAGATGGACATGCGATGAATAATATAGTTGTTCATATCCTATGAAAAGTATTCAACATTGAAGTTATATTAACACCAAATAAGTAAAAATGTATTGTTGTTTATAAAATAAGAATTACGGCAGGATTGACCAGTATCCGTGAGGTGGCAGCATTGTTTAGCTTCACAGGGATAACATACAAATTAAATAAGGATACCTTTTTATCAAATAATGCGGTATTATAAAAACGATTAAAATGTTTACTTATTATACAAACACAAAATAAATAGAAATTTGCGGTTGTTTATGAAAATATAAATTACGGCAGGATTAACGAGTATCCGTGAGGTGGCAGCATTGTATAGATCACGCGGATAAACATTCAAAAGCCGGTACACTCACCAGACTGCCTTGTCGGCGTAGTTCCGCAGCCGGCCGACAGTCGGTTAAGCGAGATTACCGCCATGGCGGCGCATACCAGAAACTATAATAAGGCCAATCATTTGTGTGTGGAGGGATAGGACAAACCATCAGTCAGACCAATTGTTTTTGTTTGGATGGATACCATAAATCATAAGACTAACCTGCGATTTGTGCAAGGCCAGACACACGACAAGGCAGTTTGGACCACATTTTCTCTTCATCAAGTCATCCATCACTATGACTTTGACTTTGTTTTTGAATGCTGCTTTGCTTTTTCATGCACATTCTTCAGTTTTTTTTGCATAGAACTTGGTGTTCACTGACTATATTTCTTGTTTGTACGATTAATGCTGGCCAGTGTAGATGTCCCGATGAACCTGCAGCTTTGTCAATCTCCACTTCTGCTCCGCTTGTCTCACCTTTCGCTTAGGCGTGAAACAGTTCTATCAAGGATTCTATACTGCCTATAGCTAGTTATGTGAAGCTATAATATCCTTGCCACCTTGGACTTGGTTCTATTGTGTAGCATGGCGTGTTGGGTCACGCAATGGCCTTGGAATCAGTGGAGCGTGGCGGCATAACAGTTCTTTCAACGAAGTGCTGTACTATTCCGATAGGTTTGCAATGTTGTGACACGGGCTTGTTATAAAGTGTGATAGTTCTGATCAGAACTTGATGAGTCAATCATTGACTCAATGGCAGCATATTTCCAATAGGGCGTGCAAGTCTCGCGCACGAAAACGAGGCTTTTGTTTTTGGTTATAATAATCGAACTGTTCCAGTCTAACTATTTCAGTTATACTGTCCGAAGGATTATTACAAGCAGAAGCAGTGGAACACTTTGCCGGTGACAATGCTAACGGAAATCATGACTTGTAATCGATTATTATGGTGGTTGCCATGGCATCGGCCATCGCCGGCTTGTACTTGTCTTGTGTTTGGCGATCTTGACTAATAATGAAAAGTGCCATTTTTCGCGCAGTACAACCTGTTTGGAGCAAACGTATACATATGTGTTATGATTATGTGCATTTAGACAACTTGTCAGATATAAGTGCTTATCGAAACCACAACGTACAGCTATGTAAAATGCAAATCCCGTAAAAGACACATACGACCTAAATTGTGGGGAGTGTCTATTATCTGCACTACATAAATCGCAATGTCTATGATTGTGTGGTGAACTCAATATTAAATCGGACATTTCAGATAAGAAAGGTATAACACAAGATATTTAATATTATTTATGTCCTGATTTTCCTAGTATTCATCATGCAGTCGGAAGTTACAACAGTCATCCATCGAATATTATTCTTGTGACCAGTCCCCAAACCAGCTCCAGTCGCGCGGAGTCTCGCCATGTATCGTCTTGTCTTGTAGGTGTACTGGCCAACACTCCTGGTGGAGTCAAACGGTCAGGGTTGGGTGCGCATGCTGTTCGGTTTTTAGTCGTGACCCACTTGCACGCCCTATATGAAACATGCTTCTCCTTTCTGTGCGGCTTTGCTTGGAGAAATCAGTGCACAACATGATGATCAGTTAGCAGTTTATGCTTGAAGGGATACGACAAACCATGTCATAACGACAATTGTTTGTGAATGGAGGAATACCACATATAGTCCACAAACCATAAGACCAATCATTTGTGAATGGAGGAAACCATAAGACCAATCAATGATTCGTGTACGGGGATGGGTATTGGATATCATAAAGAAGGTCACCAATCATTTGTATGTGGAGATATAGCACAAAGCTTCTGAAATAATTTTCCTTTTATACATTAAATGTTATTCATCACTGATGCTCACCACAAACAATTCTCCAATTGCAAACAATTTGACACTCATCATAACAGACACCTTTCTTAAATATTGGCAAATTATTAGGGGGTAACCCAGCCCCCACTGCAAATATAAATCTCCTTGTTTATCTTTCCTCAATTATCATTGTGTAGCACTTTAAAAATAAGGACTGATACTCAAACTGACATATGTAAACTAAACCACAACACGTCACAAACACCACACAACTTTATTTAGGGAACGCTTTCTGACATTCCAAAACATGAGTATTACATACCCAAAGACAAACAAAAGCTTTCTGTGACAACGCAAAACATGCAAAGCAAGTCACTAATATACTATCACACGTACTCACATACATACGCATGCACATACTCCTGCCTACATATACAGTTAGAAATTAAAACCCAACAGTAAATTATTTTCCCAGCAAGTGTATTAGTACGTACCTCACAAAAACACCTGGTATGCAAATCAAAAGAATCCTAGCACACATCGCAATTAAGATTCGTGCACTTGATATATTTATCAAATAAGAATGCTGCATGTTTCTCATGCATACAGTATATAAACCACCAGTAGTAATTCCTAGAGCTGACCTAAGAGTTCCCTAAAATATGCCTATGCAAATTTAGAAGAAAAAAAATCACATTATGTTTTGAAAAGTTTTAAACTGGTTTTGGGGTCTTCAGTACAATCATGCATGGTAGCAGTGCCAAAAATATGACTACCCTGGTATGCAGAATTATAAAAATAGATCCTAAAGGGTTTACGAGATAGGGACCTAACAGTCCATGGCACACAGAGTGATGCCATAAGTCCATTGGACAGTTGGGACCTTCAAAACAAAGGACTAAAAATGTACAGCATATCATATCCCGTATGAAATATACAGTACCTGTCACATACCATATAGAGGCAAACAGTACACAGCTCCAGTAATTCCACTCCCAATACATAGCAATAATTGCATAAAATAGATGTGGAACTTATATAATCTACCACACAAGTACTAGTATAATCTATGCAACACTTTACTATTTCATGTACAGGCACTACTTTAAAAATGAACCCATCACAATATCATTCGTCACAACGTTTTTCTAAATTAAATCTTCAACTGCCTATAAATTAACTAAATTCTCATGTTCATCAAAGTGATGTTATAATTCTATTGGATTTTTGGCCCAAAGAACTAAAAAATGGATGCATGGCTTAACAGAACATATGCAACTTATGTTGGCTATTCCAAACACAGACTCCTACTTGCTTACAAGTGTTATTACTTGTGAAGTTCAGGGCTTCACATATGAAATGAAAGTAACACAATTTGCACCATCCTCCAACTACACACACGCACGCACGCACGCACGCACGCACGCACGCACGCACGCACGCACGCACGCACGCACGCACGCACGCACACACACACACACAGAGTTTGCTTGGTTGTCGATGGCCCCCTCCAATGCACAATCATGGCTACGCCACTGCTCGTAGCGGATCCGCAGTGTTTGCGTAGTGTTTGCGTAGACCTTGATGTTTACTAAATCAACACAAATCACGTCATCATCTGGGATAATAATAATAATGTGTTACAAACTGACAAACCAAATTAACAAACACACACCTGTTATGGGCCTTCATTACATGGAACACACAGCGTCTGTCCCTTCTAAGTGGATAGCCATCACAAGTGTCAGTTGTAGTGTGCAAGTGCTATTTTGAAGCATAACAGAAAAATTATTTACACCAATGCATCAACATGGCAATACGTATAACTATTTAGAACTATGCAGTGACTTTTGTTACCAGTCAAAGATCAATGGCAATGTTTAGACACGTTTACCACAGCCTGTGGACACCCTGGGTAGGATCATTGTATGCGACAGCCTGGCCAGTTACATTGTGTGCGAAAGCCTGGGCAGATCCACTGTGTGCCTGGGCAGATCCACTGTGTGCCTGGGCAGATCAACTGTGTGCCTGGGCAGATCCACTGTGTGCCTGGGCAGGTCCATTGTATGCCTGGGCAGATCCACTGTGTGCCTGGGCAGATCCACTGTGTGCCTGGGCAGGTCCATTGTATGCCTGGGCAGATCCACTGTGTGCCTGGGTAGATCCAATGTGTGCCTGGGCAGATCCACTGTGTGCCTGGGCAGATCCACTGTGTGCCTGGCCAGGTCCACTATTTGCCTGGCCAGGTCCACTGTCATCGTCGTCACTGTCCTCTGTGATGCCCTGAGCCGCAAGTTCAGCGAGCACATTATCAACGTAGTTGGGGTCAGGATATCCGTGGCCCGTACTGTTTGAGCCAAACTCCGTCTTGTGGTGAATCTCGTTCCACACCACAGTGTCCTGCTGCCCTGTTGTCACCGACGTCCCAATTGTAAACGTCAACTTGCGAGCCCAAGCTTTCTCCAGCAGCTTCAGTATCTGTTAAATGGAGGTTGCAGGCTTGTTAAAGG
Source organism: Oasisia sp. SBJ-2009 (assembly GCA_964017155.1). NCBI lineage: Eukaryota > Metazoa > Annelida > Polychaeta > Sabellida > Siboglinidae > Oasisia > Oasisia sp. SBJ-2009. Next base: position 38,968,542 of record OZ024865.1, read on the forward strand.
GAGGTGGTCTGTTCTGTTACCATGCTTGTTAAAGGGAGGTGATCTGTTCTGTTACCATGCTTGTTAAAGGGAGGTGGTCTGTTCTGTTACCACACTTGTTAAAGGGAGGTGATCTGTTCTGTTACCATGCTTGTTAAAGGGAAGTGGTCTGTTCTGTTACCACACTTGTTAAAGGGAGGTGGTCTGTTCTGTTACCACACTTGTTAAAGGGAGGTGGTCTGTTCTGTTACCACACTTGTTAAAGGGAGGTGGTCTGTTCTGTTACCACACTTGTTAAAGGGAGGTGGTCTGTTCTGTTACCACTTGTTAAAGGGAGGTGGTCTGTTCTGTTACCACACTTGTTAAAGGGAGGTGGTCTATTCTGTTACCACACTTGTTAAAGGGAGGTGGTCTGTTCTGTTACCACACTTGTTAAAGGGAGGTGGTCTGTTCCGTTACCATGCTTGTTAAAGGGAGGTGGTCTGCTCCATTACCATGCTTGTTAAAGGGAGATGGTCTGCTCCGTTATCATGCTTGTTAAAGGGAGGTGGTCTGTTCTGTTATCATGCTTGTTAAAGGGAGGTGGTCTGTTCTGTTATCATGCTTGTTAAAGGGAGGTGGTCTGTTCCGTTACCATGCTTGTTAAAGGGAGGTGGTCTGTTCTGTTACCATGCTTGTTAAAGGGAGGTGGTCTATTCCGTTACCATGCTAGTTAAAGAGAGGTGGTCTGTTCTGTTATCATGCTTGTTAAAGGGAGGTGGTCTGCTCCATTACCATGCTTGTTAAAGGGAGATGGCCTGCTCCGTTATCATGCTTGTTAAAGGGAGGTGGTCTGTTCTGTTACCTGCTTGTTAAAGGGAGGTAGTCTGTTCTGTTACCATGCTTGTTAAATGGAGGTGGTCTGTTCTATTACCATGCTTGTTAAAGGGAGGTGGTCTGTTCTATTACCATGCTTGTTAAAGGGAGGTGGTCTGTTCTGTTATCATGCTTGTTAAAGGGAGGTGGTCTGTTCTGTTATCATGCTTGTTAAAGGGAGATGGTCTGCTCCGTTACCATGCTTGTTAAAGGGAGGTGGTCTGCTCCATTACCATGCTTGTTAAAGAGAGGTGGTCTGTTCTGTTACCATGCTTGTTAAAAGGAGGTGGTCTGTTCTATTACCATGCTTGTTAAAGGGAGGTGGTCTGTTCTGTTATCATGCTTGTTAAAGGGAGGTGGTCTGTTCTGTTATCATGCTTGTTAAAGGGAGGTGGTCTGTTCCGTTACCATGCTTGTTAAAGGGAGGTGGTCTGTTCTGTTATCATGCTTGTTAAAGGGAGGTGGTCTGTTCTGTTATCATGCTTGTTAAAGGGAGGTGGTCTGTTCTGTTATCATGCTTGTTAAAGGGAGGTGGTCTGTTCTGTTATCATGCTTGTTAAAGGGAGGTGGTCTGTTCTGTTATCATGCTTGTTAAAGGGAGGTGGTCTGTTCCGTTACCATGCTTGTTAAAGGGAGGTGGTCTGTTCTGTTACCATGCTTGTTAAAGGGAGGTGGTCTATTCCGTTACCATGCTTGTTAAAGAGAGGTGGTCTGTTCTGTTATCATGCTTGTTAAAGGGAGGTGGTCTGCTCCATTACCATGCTTGTTAAAGGGAGATGGCCTGCTCCGTTATCATGCTTGTTAAAGGGAGGTGGTCTGTTCTGTTACCATGCTTGTTAAAGGGAGGTGGTCTGTTCTGTTATCATGCTTGTTAAAGGGAGATGGTCTGCTCCGTTACCATGCTTGTTAAAGGGAGGTGGTCTGCTCCATTACCATGCTTGTTAAAGAGAGGTGGTCTGTTCTGTTACCATGCTTGTTAAAAGGAGGTGGTCTGTTCCGTTACCAGACTTGTTAAAGGGAGGTGGTCTGTTCTGTAACTTCTGTTACCACGCTTGTTAAAGGGAGGTGGTCTGTTCTATTACTATGCTTGTTAAAGGGAGGTGGTCTGTTCCGTTACCGCTCTTTCATGTCACAAACTGAGACAGGATATTTTTATATCAAAATTAATTTTGCAGCACTACAAAAAATTTGAAACAGAAGTCACTGAGTTCCGTGATTACCTTGTTCCCTTCTTCGTTGTCTGGCAAGAAACAGTGTCGTGGGAATCCTTTGGCATAATAGGGCTGTCCAGGGTTTGGATGTCGTTCATCCTGCAACAAGTGATGAGACAGGTTTGTTGGCAAGATTGATAATTTTATATTTATATTTACTAATATAAAATACATGCCACAATTGCAATTTCAGGTACATCCGGAAATGCCAACCCGCATACTTTTAATTACTTTACTTATTCACCTGACCGAATGACTTGGTGATTGGGGGAAATAACTTGCAGGGTTGGGTCCAAATGCATATTTTCTGACCAAATACAAATACAACACAGCAAAGTAAAATACACTTCTTTTTCATATTTCAATTCAGATATATTTTTCTGATTCAAATACATAATAATCTTTTTTAAATATATTTCAAATACATGGCCCATGTTTCAAATTTAGTATTTCACAGTGGGTGGAATTTTGTCTCTGAATGTATGTGCAAACAATTTAGTGTTACAGTGAGAAGCAAAATAAATCCAAAAGGTTTACTAATGAAGTCAAATTGTTCAGTAGAATAGGGTAGGTTTTTCATGCAGCTTTGTTCCAGTGGCTTATTATAAGTTCTGCTGGTGTTGTTTACATACGTAAATAATGTATGAGACAACAACACATTCTACTATTTCTAGACAGCATAGCAACTTGTTTTTAACAAATTTCAATGTGAAAATGCTGTATATAAAAATTTATTATATATATGTATGTATGCATGCATGTATGTATGTATGCATGCATGCATGCATGCATGCATGCATACACATACATGCATACACACATGTATATGTGTGGCATACACATGCAGGTATGTATACATCGAGAAAATCTGGACACCCACATCTCAAATCAACGGTTGGAGTTTTGTCTATTGGGGTTTTGTCCACATTTACAATAAGCGCTTGTGGATTTGTCTGCTGGGGTTTTGTCTGCTGAAGTTTAATTCACTGGGGTTTTGTCCTTGACCCCCCCCCCCCATCACATATACAAACATCATAAAGTACTGAACAGTGACTTCACTGACTCATTACCTGTCTACCAGGATGAAAGTTGTATACAATAAGGATGGTGCCACATTTATGTCCAGGCAGGGACTCTGACATCTTCTGTACATTCATACGTCCATCGGGACAACATCCCATCTTCTGGCCGTAGATTGTCTTGCATATGGGGCACTGCATACTGCAGTCCTACAGAGGGAAACAAGTCCAGTCTGAGATGTGTGTGTGAGTGTGCGTGCGTGCGTGCGTGGCATGTGTGTGTGTGTGTGTGTGTCTGTGCGTCTGTGGGCATGTATGTATGTGTGTGTATGTAAGTATGTTTGTACATATATGTGCATGTGTGTGGTGCGTGTATCTATATGTATGCATGAATGCTTGTGTGCTTGTGTATGTGACAGTGACTTATACAATGACGTCATGTGTTCCACTCCATCAAACTTGTTATTTTTAAACATAAATCTAAAGCTTCAAGAATGCCCATTACCAAGCGTAACTTCATGAAAGACATCTACGATTGTTTTTACAAAATATGTTAGAGTACACATCTTACTAAGTTGCACATATGGAACCATTTCATAGTAGCTATTTTAATACCACAAAAATGGTGTCACTAGTACAAAAATGTTAACCACGGGCAACTACAAACACAAATCTACACCGCTCCACGTCACATGCTTGTTTCTTAATTCAATGCTGCTTCAAACCTAATTGACACTGGCGTATTCAGAATTCAACAGCGCACAACCCGTGGCACGCAAACACACGCGAGTAACACCCACATACCTTAACGCCCGTTTTGTACATGGCACAGACACAGGACTTATGGAACTTGTGTTTACATTTCTTCAGCTCAATGACTGTAGCATTGGTGTCTGACTCCATGTAGCCTGAGGCCGCAGACAACTTCTCACAGCAAATACAGCAATCCTGGAGACAGACATCAGGTTGTTTGTTACACTATAGGACACAGCTTAAAGGGACCAGAAGGGAAAAGTAACATGCTACACACATGAAAAAGTTAACGCAAACCAACCATTTCGAACGTTAATCATATTTTTAACGTCATTGGCTTACTGGTAATATAATTTCAAGGTGGAAAAGTTTACTGAAACCAGCCACTGCACTCAATGCCCTGGTGTGGCCAGCCTGACCAATCAGTGAGGCAGAATTCATAAGTCCGATGAGGTATTCGGTGCTTTTCAGTTCACTGTAGCAGTTGTAAACACAACAGTCGTTGAAACCCCGGACATTTTCAGTCGAGCGCACAGCCAGGCCAGAACGCAAGAAGGTTAATAAATAGCAAATTTTCGATACCTAAATGATTAAAAAAAATTACCGTTAGACACATTGCGGTATCTGTCTTTATGACTGTTATACATAATTATATTGTTCATGAACGTCCACCACAGTTAACATTCTAGAAGGTACCGGGTAAACACTGCATGGGCCATGGACTGAGGCTGAGCAGGGCGCCGACCAGCTAGGTCTAACTCTGAGCGAGTTGGGACGGCCACCTCTGCATCAATGAATGGCTTCACCGTGACTTTGGTGGTTATTATTCATTATTAGTAGCTTTTCTTGATCCTACTTTGAATGGTATAAAGTTCACATGTACAGAGGCATATGTATGCGAAAAATAAGATAAAACTACGCGACATTAAGGCTAGAACACAGCCGACTAGCAGGGCCAAGCTGGATCGGGGATCAATTCGCATGAACGATAATATAGGGCCGGTCTTTGAGATCATTTGTTAAATAAGTACTGCGCAGTTACTTTTTTCAGGTTCACCACTCAGAAAGTGCCAGCATGAGAGATGTGCAAGGAGCAATCGTTACGTCACAGACTAACAAAAATGGCACATCTCATGAAGTTCGACAGACGATGTGTTAAATAAATGTTTTATTCATAAGCCAGTAACATTAAAAATTTGATTACCGTTCAAAATGGTTGGTTTCTATTAACTTTTTCCCTTTTGGTTCCCTTTAATTGATCTAACACAATTAGTTGTGTTTTCCAGGCAGGTGATTTTGCCTTCATTGCACAACCATAGGCAGTGTCACCAGTATCCAATTATCAATTAAGCATGGTTCATGGCTAGCCTCCAGAGTTGGGGTCAAGCCAGGCAGTCCCGAAAAAACAAACAAGTATTCTTTTCCAGCCTATTCAGGCAGACACAGGCAAAATGTGGAATGAAAAAGCATCTGTGCTGATATCTGCAGATATTTAAGAAAGGAATACAGTGCACTATTTACCTCATCAGGAGGAATTTCGGCCACGATATTGCTGTATTTCCTCAGTATCTTATGAATGTCGCACTCTGAAATAGTATCATATGTAAATTGTTAGTCATTAGTGTATCAATTAATATGTACACTCAAACTCCAGTGACACGAATGTCCAGAATGATGGGACGATGACAAATGCTAAGCTATAAATTACTTATTACATAATGATATTATGTACACAATTTGCAATGTCACCAGTTATGTGCTAATGTGAAATTCACCCACCAGTCTGTTACCACTTCAGTGAAACATGATATCACTAAACCGCAACATTTATCACCATTGAACCATTATGTAATATTTTATTTCTTATATAGTGCCCCATTCAAATAATTGTTTCTAGGCACTTTGTAATGATTATTCTGACTGAATTAAAATAATAATAATAAATAAAAACAATAAGGCTAATACAATACTACTTTGGTATGATATGCAATCATTCCTGATAATAAAAACAATTATGTTCCATTAAAATACCGATATAGATAAGCACACAACTATATAGTGTATTAAAATAATATAAATATTATACTAATTAAGATAATAAATTAATTAAAATAAATGGATTAACCGTTGACTAATTAATTATGATCATCCAATGTTAAATTAATCTGTAAAAAGATGTGTCTTGAGTGCAACCTTAAACTGGTTAACACTCATACATTGGCGCACTGTAAGGGGTAGTTGGTTCCATGACCTTGGAGCTGCACAGGAGAAGGATCATTTGCCACTGTAGTTGGACTATTACCACTACCATAACCATTACCATTACATGTAGTCAGCAGAGCTGTGTGCCGTTTGTCTTTAAACGGTACCACATATTTTCAGACTATACACATTATGCTATACATTTTTTCTGTTGCATATACAAACATAGGAAAGTATGGTTATGTATCAGTGGTGGCTTGATTAGACAACGCCAATGAACAACATGAACCATCTAAGCTTCTGGATGTGTACTTTTCTAAATGAAAGGGGAGATCCAAAAGTATTGTCAGTTAGCGACGAACCATACCACATGGAATACTGGTTTTTCAAAACTGGTTTCATAACTGAAAAAAATACCAGTTCAACAAACAGTACACGGTTTACAGAAACTACACACCTCTAGTTCAGTTACCAAAGAGGAAACAGTTCATAACACATTACCATTGCTACAAAGAAGTCAGGTGAACCTTGCAAAGTCGGACCAGTAACTGTGTGCTGAACCATTTCTATGATGCATTAGTTGAACTATTACCACTCGGTATAGTTGAACAAGTACCATTACATGTAATTGGACCATTACCGTTATGAGTCTGACCAAAACCATGATCGGTCTGTTGCATGTCTTGAGATCGCATATGGTATTTCGTTGTCGTTGGAACTGAATACGGAGCAGCACCTCCCTCAGCTACAAAAATATAAATTGTTCCTCTTAAATGGTGAACGAATCTATCAAAATAGCAATATGTAAACAGGAAATAATGACTACCATCCCATCCCATATGAATTAAAAACATCTAATATATGACAAACTGACAGTGCGCTATTGCAAGTAATGTTAATAAATGGTACTTTTGTCATAACATCTGATAATAAGTTTTACTTCTATAATAAAACACATGTTATATATCAAGGTAATATTTATGAACATAGCTAATTTTTCTAGGTTTCCAAATTTTTCGATCTTCATCTAGAACCCAGAAGAAAGGCAAAATATTCAGTAATACATGATTTAACTTTAGTGTGTGTTCACCAGAGATTTCTAAACTATTCTGGTAAAATGATACAAAAAAGCTGTTTCATGACATATTTTTTTCAATTGTTTTGTATGATCCAGTATGCAAGACGTTTTGTGCCAAATGGCCAAAAACCAATGAAATTTTATCTGGTCACATAATGCTGCAATTCCACCTGCAAGAAATAGACAGTGAGACATTCTGAGTAATTTCAGTACTCGCATGTCATTGGTCATGACCTACTCCAATGAATACACTCACCTCGTGGTGAGTGTCTCCTTCCACCAACGGCACTACAATCAAAATCACAAACAATCAGCTTCATTTATGAGCAGTAATGTGACATCATTGCCTGCTGCTACATATGATGAGTACCTTGACCCAATAGAAACATACCAAAAGTAAAAAATTAAAATAACAATATTTTTTAATAATAGCAGTTCCTTAGTAATGTAAAATTTTTTTTTTTACTGATTTCATGAAATCATGCTATCTGATCATGAAGGTATTTGATCCTATTTGACCGTTGCTAATTCCTGCATAATTGTGATTCTTGGTAAACTATATATTCAGTTATTTTATAAATCATATATTTTCTGTTGATGCATGTTGTAATACTGCCAGATGTTAACAATGTGTAACTATCTCAAATTAACAATGTACCCCAGTGAATTTGATGACGAAGTTCTGTTTTTCGTTGAGCTGCGTGTATTCATAGGACTGTTCTGTCCACTGTTGAGTCCAGTTGACATTCCACTCTTGTGTCCAGTTGAAGTCGTACTGGATGGTGGTCCTGCAGCTCCAGCAGAAGATGCTTTTGTTTTTGACGACTTTCCACTTGAGTAGTCTGGGTAAGTCTGCACTGGTGCTTTACGCCGAACACAACGTACACACCCTGTATTGATGTTCGTCTGCTCCATTTGTTTTAAGTCAATATCATATGGCATGGGACTCAAGCGACACTTGTCTAACAAACGAACAGATGGTGCACATCTGATATATGCATCCTCCAGGATCCTGGCTGTTTCCATATCATATGCCTTCCATGAGCTGTGATCTTCCCACTGCCACAATATGTCTCTTGCTAGTGGATGATCGTTTGGATACTTGCGGCGCCGAATAGGTATTCTCGTCTCCTCGAATTGCCCAAAACCACCTGAACAAATTACACAAAACATTACATGGAGGCAAATCACCCATGAAGTCACAAGTCACAGTGTCTGCAAATATATAAATAGCATATGTCATGCTATTGGACATTGCCACCTGCATCCTTTTGTCATTTCTATACAATCTAAGTACTAAACATCTGTGTTTTTTTAATCTTAAAGCTCTTTGCTCCATGGTTCCCTGCTCTGTAATGTGCAATATTGTGATGGTAACTCACTTTAGGTAAAATTTCATTTGCAGCATTTTGCAGCTAAGCATGGCAGTATTGTTTCGACAACTGTGTCAACCCACATTGATTAATTAAAGTGCAGTGTGTTCTTTCGATTTAAAAAAGTGCACCACATAATATGTATGATTTGCAACAATGTGAAAACTGATCCAATATTACATTAGGTAGATATGAATTTAAACAAAATGCCAAAAATCAAAATATATAGGATTTGTTTACTTACTATACGCATTAGGAAATAAAAAACTTATTTCAATATTTGGGTAACCAATAATATTTGTGGAAAGGCGAAATCTACACAAAGATATTGACACGCACCCGGAGTCTTTTGTATTTGTTCCATTGTGCCGAAGTCAACATAGTAATCGCCGAGCATGTGATCAATCGCTTTCAAATGCAGTATTGTTGACACTGCGCTGGCTCCGGCCGCCTGTAATGCAGGAGGACGTTGGTTACCGTTCACTGCAAGGATTCCCACTCCATTGGCATTGGCAATGCCATTGGCATTGGCTTTAGCGTAATGCCGTTCAATATCCGTTGTCACTTTTGGGTCATATGGTATCCACCGACCATATTCCCAAAACTCCCAAACAACTACTCCATTCGTAGGCGACGCCATTCCTGTTATACATCCAATTTGACTACCCATGACATGTCGCTAAGCGAACTTTCGGTTTCGGCATCGTTAATGTTCTGTTGCCGGAAGTTCCGGTATCGAGGCTCGATTACACGGGTTCCGTGAAGTGGCGCCACTGTTTGTCGGCTTGAGTCACTGATTCGTTTTCGAACATAAGAAGGGGTAAAAACAGTGATTATCAATGTTGTGTGTAATTTTCCGGATAAACTGTGGGGAGAGGTGTCTGGTATAATGCGAGTGGCAGAAACAGTAAACTAAACTAGACAAAGCTACACGGCAACCATAAATCTTTGATTCCAGTTTCCGCCGCTGGATGAAATGATGCCATATTATATTACATAATAATTTAATTTCATGTCCTGCACAATAATACGCGATTTAGTAAATCGCAGTATATGTATATATATATATATATATATATATATATATATATATATATATTACAGCGTTTAATAAATACTTCTTTTTAGAATATTTGAAGAATGGAGATCCATAGCCAAAAAGCAAGCATACCGCTAGTTACCAAACAGTTTCGCGTGTTATCGTGTAATAACTAGGGTTCGAAAAACGTTTTTCAGAACAAAGTCAAAGAATCATAGAATGGGGCCGGGCTGCACGTTTTAACTCACCAGGTAGGTTCCGCAACAGGGCATTTTTCGACCAATGAGTAACATGTGTCCACGTGGACAGCCTCTGTTTACACTGTACACGTGATATGCTATGTTTCCAATGGTTCTGCTTGAATTGAATTGAATTGAAATTTATTTTCAACAACAACAACAACAACTACTACATTATAAATACAGTTCATACAATACAAATTGTTGAAAAAAATTGTTGCGTTTGTATTGTACACCTGTTGGATAGACGTAATCAAAATGACCTGACCATGACTAAATAACGGTCAGATTAACAAAATATGATTGATTTGTAACATGCATGCATTTGTAACATTCAGGATTGTAGACGTTTTATCGTGTGTGTGTGTGTGTGTGTGTGTGTGTGTGTGTGCGTGCGTGCGTGCGTGCGTGCGTGCGTGCGTGCGTGCGTGCGTGCGTGCGTGCGTGCGTATGCGTGGTGAGTGGGTGTGAGACACACAGAAAGATGCGTATAAGTACGTGTGTGCGTGCATTGCATAGAAAGCAGCTGTCGGGAAAGTGGTAGGGAAAAGGAAATGAGGATCGACGGCCTAGACTGCGATGGGAACAACATAAAAAGAGAACAATTAAGACATATTGGAAGGATTTTGAGAGGAGTGTTACTTAAAAAAATACAGGGAAAAGAGTGGAGTGTAGACGGTTGGTCGAGAGGGGAATGCAAGACCATGCAGTGAGGAAAAATAAACAGATATACATGGAAGCGAGAACAAGACGTGGATTACTGCTGCACGACATTTCATAATTCGATCTTCAGTGTATTGTCTGATGTTTTTGTCTCAGAGAAACAATTATGCTGTAGCCATGTTAAAAAAAAACATTATAATAAAAATACGACCGAACGCTCAAGTGTTCGTGAATTATCGATCGAGAAATAGTATGATGTTACAACCATATTTTTATAAATAGCGACTAGAGCACCAGTGCGATACGTGTTATTATATAATACCATTCGTTGACTACAACTGGTTATATAACAACTGTTGTGATTTAAGATAATACCATATTTGTTTGATATTTAACATAATTTACGAAACCAACATTTGCATATCTGGTGCGATCACCAAAACGCGATTGTCGTTCCTGGTGTTTCCGTTTACCTAAATGTGCGTAGTTCTTTATAGGCAACCGTCGCACACATCCTCCCAAGATGCATCTGGATGTTTTTGTCTGTGTTGTGAGGGAAGCCAAAACGAGCTAAAATGTGTCATATTGTTTGCCTGTTTAGACATTGTCTGTGTCAAATTGGCGTTTGAAATCGGAATTCATACTAATCTTGGTGTACACTTCGTATAAATGTCCAAGTCTGCTTTAACTTAGAGGTAAGACACTTTAATAAACCAGCTTTTCAACATCCGGTCGTATGTGATGTTTTAATGATCATTAGTCTTAGATTAGACATAATAGACATTTAACATTACCGTAATTCTGGGAATATATCGGGTCATAGTTCGCCACACTAGTCTAATGACGTAACGTGTAATTTTCATAAAAAGACATTTGAGAAAGATATTCACGTTCGTTGTAGCTCCCAGACACTTATTTTTCCATGTTTATGCAAATCAGTTGCCAGAAACACTAATTTTAGTGATTCAACTGATCGATTTGTCATTTATTCATTTATTGAAATTATTGACAGTTCTAATGAATCTACAATAGTTATGGTTGTTTCCAGCACTCAGCAACTTTCAACACTAAATTTGACTTTTAATTCTTAAATATTTTAACACTAATAAACACAGATTTTTTATTAATCCTGTTAATAAACTTCCACCGGCTGAAAAGCAACGACAAATTTTGAAACAAAAATAGAGGAATCAAAAAACTATTTGAAAAAGCAAAGAGACAGGAAGCAGCAGATCAGTCGGGGGAATACATATACAGAGTCAGGGGTGCACTATGGGGAAGAACGATAAAGAAACAATAAACACTATACACACCTGCCAAAAAATGCAGACAGAAATGTCAGAACAAATAAATTAAACTTCTGATGAGGGCAACATCCTGTGTTTCTCTACAAATGCAGATCAACTAAGAAATACATTGAATTAATTTGAAAGAAGAATTGAAAAATTAAAACCCCATATAATGGCTATAAATAAGGTATAATAAAAAAAGCAATGTAACAATCCTAGATTTGTGAAAATTTAATATTTTCTGTCAGTGATGTATAATCTTGTGGCCCATTTCTTATAAATAATAAAGAAGTAATCTAAAGTAACAACTTTGGTCAACATTTCAATATCACTTTATTTATGAAGTAGTGCGAGGTGGGCAAAAGGGGATGCCTTTGTCAGTTGACCCCACTTTGATGGCTTCAAAGTATGTCTTCACGGACTAACATCAAATAAAATACAATGACCATCCATCTTATATCATCTATCCACTTGTCTGCCTTCTTGTCATCACCAGTATGAAGTAAATTAGTGGATGTTACTTAGTAAATGTTTTACCTCTCAAGAAATGGTTTTCTCCGTATATTTCGGCTGTTTCTTACAGCCTTCTTCAGCGGACTGAATTTCATGGTCATGTCACATGACGTACATCATGTGACACAGCCAAAATATATGGGGAAAAGTTTCTTGAGAGGTAAAATATTTACTAATTAATTTTGTTTTGTTTTATGTAAGTTTTATGATACACTGAAGAACCATATCATCATAACTGTACCATTAACCTGACATTTGTAGGATTTCAAGAACACCCTTCTCTGCCAGTGTTGCCCTACCCCCATGACACTTCCAAACTGGAAAAACTAGACAAGGAGTAACTGACAGTGGGGGAAGTCAAAGAGAGAGAGAGAGAGTCTTCCTAAACTGGGTCAGTGCATCAAGTACTCATTTTCTTCTTCTTCATAGTCATGTTGTTAGTCATGTTGTTACCTCTGTGTAGAGGAACATTCCACAATTCGCATATCTACAATTTAAAAACGTTGCTAAAAACAGTGTTTTAACAATTCCAATATTATCAGTTTTGCTGATGGTTGGTTGTAACATTGTTATTTTTGTCCACCTGCCATCTAGAGTTGATTCTCTAGGTGGCAATCAATCTTGTTAAATCTATTACTGTCCAAATGTCCCAAACACACTTAATGTTTTTGGAGAAAAAAATTCTCTGACATTGTTCAAAATTGCAATGCTTGGAAACATTCATTATTTAAAGTAGTATTTCACTTAAGTAAACATATAAATATCATGGGACGACTCGATAGATTTTGTGTTATAATTCTTATGAAAGTGAGCATGCATTTTAGTAAGAACATTTGTCACATGTTTACAAAGACTGCCTGACAATGGATCATGCATATTCTGACTTCTATTGATTTCACATTTCACAGAAATATGGAAACTAATCATACAGTAATTTACATAAAATTATGTTTTGCCTACATGTTAGCAATACAGCAATATTCAGCTTTTGTTTGATTGGATTAAGTGTTTTCTTGTGATGTACTGTGGCTGATGGGCAACAACTTTAATATACAGGTCTGAGGAAAATGAACATGATAAGTATGTGGTAGAATGGTTTTAAAAGAAAAACACAAACAGAACTGATCATCCCACACACATAGATGCAGTAAGATGGTTTCCTGAAGAATTAGATATAGTAAAGGATATTTGTTCATGTTATTGTAAAAAAAAAAAAAACACCCCAACTGGTTAGCGGGGTTCTGACAGTCGCATACAAATATTGAGTCAGTAGGTAGAGCTTTAGACTCTCGACTAAGAACCCGAATCCTGTGTTGTTGTGTCAAACCTTGGGCAGGTTTTTTTTCACTCTACAATGCTCCAGTTCACTCAGTATGTGAATGAGTACCTGGCAATGGTGGATAGTTGTGTTGTGTATGAACAATTTTTTTGCATTAATTGCAGCATGGCTGAATCATCTGAATGTTTCTTAGAGAAGTTGAGATGGTGTTTGATTGAACAGGTCTGATAGGGAATAAAGTGTAGTTCTTTCAGCAATCCTGCGAATTAGATACTGCGCTATATGTGAACTTACCGTTTCCTTTAGAAAACTTGCACAACATTTAAACAATTGATTTTGTGTACGAGATGTTAATGTGGCAGGTTTTATTGTTTATCAGAATTAATCGATATATATATATATAATAAAGTTTATTCACTTCACTGACAGCCAAAGCGGCTGAATAGTACAATAAGAACATTATGGTTGATAAAAAATTCATTAATGTATATTAGTAAAACTATTTATGAAAGCATAACAATATATGAAAGTGTTACTAATTAGAATGTCTAGTAAAATTAAAGTGATGAAAATGTCGGATAGTAAAACTGTAAATGTTCTCTAATATGAATATACACAAATTTTAGGTAAATTAAAGCATAAAAATAAAAAATATTTAGCAAAATATAATATTATAAATGGAACATACAACATGACTAAAAAAATTACAACTCGTTAAAATAGATCAATTGAATAAATAGCTAAAAAGATTCACAGTTCAAAGCCAATAATGTCCGTATGTAAATAGGGAAGTCCATTCACTGCCAATTATACAGTCCATATGGCACACATGAGTTCTTGAAGCGATTGGTCTTACGGCGAGGACACTGACTCTGTATTTATACAGGTTCCTCGAAACGGGCGTTGACAGCGAGATGGCGATGGACGTCGTAAGACAACAGAACATGCAGAGTTCCATCCTGTTCATGCAGCAGGAACATGCGAAAACACTGAGCGGCCTACACAACGAGATACACAGGTTACAACAGAAGTGTTCAGGTATTGTAACCCATGTTCAGTGCTTCACGTTTAAAAAACCTCGGCAAGAGATAAATCGCTCGCTTAAATGCGAAATATTTTGAGGGAGTGATTTTTACTTATTTTTTTATCCACCAGGTGGCATTCTATGTTATCTACATGGCGATGCCAGTGTGTAATCGTGTCGTGGCTGGTTTTGCAAAGCGGTCTTTTCGGTTACGCAATTACTTACTTAGCGCCTCGTAAACATCTGGATCGCGTATGTACATCTAAACACATGATTTACTATGTCAGTCATCTTATTAGCGTTATGAACGTTCTTAGTCGCTTCATGGGACCAGCCCCTGGCATGTTGTAGACAGTCTTTATAGGTCAGTGGTTACAACCATGCGCCCGCCCATAGCGAGGCTGAAATAGTAGGGTGGAGCCTCCTGCTGGAATTGTCCTTCATGTGGTTGGTGCCACATTCCACGTGGTCTGATGCGGGAGTGATTATCGTAATTAGCACGAGTGATAAATCGCTCCCTAGATGGGTGATTTGCATGAGCGATATGGAGCGAGAGTGAGAGCGATCGCTCGCCTTAAATATGCAGCATTGCATGTTGTTCAGATTGTTTTTTACAATGGTTGACTCCATAGAGTTAATTTATTACGATCGTGTATTCGTGTATGTCTATGATTAGTGGTCATATAAAAAGTGTTAGCAGAAATATGTTAGATTACCGAATAAAATTAATAAATGAGCAAATTAATTTTTTGTTTTGTATATTACGTACTTGAATAATTAAATGGTTGTGTGGTGTTTGATAACTTTGATTTATACATGACGAACCTAACAGATTAAAGGAAAATGAACATGCATTGTGGATGTGCTTTCAGAAATGACTTTTCAGTTGGCCATGCAGTCCACGTCCTCTTCACAAGAAGGTAAGAATGATAGACAATTGTAACAAAATTAGTTTTTCATCCACCTTAAGGGTATAAACTAGTCCAGGTTAAATGTCTGTCCTTAGCTTGTGTTATGTGCATTTCATTTCGGATTAATTTGGTCTCACATGGTTCTGTCCGCTGTGGTGTGCTAAACAGTTAGCAAGGTTTGTGGAAATGTTTTGATAAACTATTGTATGTTTGTTGTAGCATAATTAAATTACTTTGGAATTTGGAGCTTAATGTCAAAGATGAGTACGATGTTTCGATCGGACGGACCTTGTTCACATACTGGTGTCACGTGTATTGCCTCGAAATCTGAGGCAACACACGTGACACCAGTACGTGAACAAGGTCCATAGCTGACGGATCGAAACGTCATACTCATCTTCGACTTTAAGCTCCAGAGTAAGTTAATTATACTACAATAAACAATTCTTGGAGCCATCAACAATATATTCACTAAAGTTTGTGTTGTTAATATTTTGGTGAAATGTGTTGATAAACTATTATATGTTTTTGTGTGTAATATGCAAAATTCTAGTTGAGTACCCATGTTACCATGTTTAATAGACAAAGGTTGACGGTCACTTCTTATTCTCACGCCTGACAGTATGACGCATGGCCCGGGGGTAGCCACTGGGTCACCTTCTGTGTGAAGATACTTGAATCCCTGACTCAGAATCATACAAATTTCCCATACACAAGTTAAGGCATAGGTGCCAGCTTTTCATGTTCACATCATGAGTTCTTTCTGTGGCGTCGTTATTCACCCTGTTGGTTCTGTGGCGTCGTTATTCACCCCGTTGGTTCTGTGGCGTCATTGTTCACCCTGTTGGTTCTGTGGTGTCATTGTTCACCCTGTTGGTTCTGTGGCGTCATTATTCACCCTGTTGGTTCTGTGACGTCATTGTTCACCCTGTTGGTTCTGTGGCATCATTGTTCACCCTGTTGGTTCTGTGGCGTCATTATTCACCCTGTTGGTTCTGTGGCGTCATTGTTCACCCTGTTGGTTCTGTGGCGTCATTGTTCACCCTGTTGGTTCTGTGGCGTCATTGTTCACCCTGTTGGTTCTGTGGCATCATTGTTCACCCTGTTGGTTCTGTGGCATCATTGTTCACCCTGTTGGTTCTATGGTGTCATTGTTCACCCTGTTGGTTCTGTGGCGTCATTGTTCACCCTGTTGGTTCTGTGGCGTCATTGTTCACCCTGTTGGTTCTGTGGCATCATTGTTCACCCTGTTGGTTCTGTGGCATCATTGTTCACCCTGTTGGTTCTGTGGGGTCATTATTCACCCTGTTGGTTCTGTGGCGTCATTATTCACCCTGTTGGTTCTGTGGCGTCATTGTTCACCCTGTTGGTTCTGTGGCATCATTGTTCACCCTGTTGGTTCTGTGGGGTCATTATTCACCCTGTTGGTTCTGTGGGGTCATTATTCACCCTGTTGGTTCTGTGGCGTCATTGTTCACCCTGTTGGTTCTGTGGCATCATTGTTCACCCTGTTGGTTCTGTGGCATCATTGTTCACCCTGTTGGTTCTGTGGCATCATTATTCACCCTGTTGGTTCTGTGGCATCATTGTTCACCCTGTTGGTTCTGTGGCATCATTGTTCACCCTGTTGGTTCTGTGGCATCATTATTCACCCTGTTGGTTCTGTGGCGTCATTGTTCATCCTGTTGGTTCTGTGGTGTCATTGTTCATCCTGTTGGTTCTGTGGTGTCATTGTTCACCCTGTTGGTTCTGTGGTGTCATTGTTCATCCTGTTGGTTCTGTGGCGTCATTGTTCACCCTGTTGGTTCTGTGGTGTCATTGTTCATCCTGTTGGTTCTGTGGTGTCATTGTTCATCCTGTTGGTTCTGTGGCGTCATTGTTCACCCTGTTGGTTCTGTGGTGTCATTGTTCATCCTGTTGGTTCTGTGGCGTCATTGTTCACCCTGTTGGTTCTGTGGTGTCATTGTTCATCCTGTTGGTTCTGTGGTGTCATTGTTCATCCTGTTGGTTCTGTGGCGTCATTGTTCATCCTGTTGGTTCTGTGGTGTCATTGTGCACCCTGTTGGTTCTGTGGTGTCATTGTTCATCCTGTTGGTTCTGTGGCATCATTATTCACCCCGTTGGTTCTGTGGCATCATTATTCACCCTGTTGGTTCTGTGGCGTCATTATTCACCCTGTTGGTTCTGTGGCATCATTATTCACCCTGTTGGTTCTGTGGTGTCATTGTTCACCCTGTTGGTTCTGTGGCATCATTATTCACCCTGTTGGTTTTGTGACGTCATTGTTCACCCTGTTGGTTCTGTGGTGTCATTGTTCACCCTGTTGGTTCTGTGGCGTCATTGTTCACCCTGTTGGTTCTGTGGCATCATTATTCACCCTGTTGGTTCTGTGGCGTCATTATTCACCCTGTTGGTTCTGTGGCATCATTATTCACCCTGTTGGTTCTGTGGTGTCATTGTTCACCCTGTTGGTTCTGTGGCGTCATTGTTCACCCTGTTGGTTCTGTGGCGTCATTATTCACCCTGTTGGTTCTGTGGCATCATTATTCACCCTGTTGGTTCTGTGGCGTCATTATTCACCCTGTTGGTTCTGTGGCGTCATTATTCACCCTGTTGGTTCTGTGGCATCATTATTCACCCTGTTGGTTCTGTGGTGTCATTGTTCACCCTGTTGGTTCTGTGGCATCATTGTTCACCCTGTTGGTTCTGTGACGTCATTGTTCACCCTGTTGGTTCTGTGGCGTCATTGTTCACCCTGTTGGTTCTGTGGTGTCATTGTTCACCCTGTTGGTTCTGTGGCGTCATTGTTCACCCTGTTGGTTCTGTGGCATCATTATTCACCCTGTTGGTTCTGTGGCGTCATTGTTCACCCTGTTGGTTCTGTGGGGTCATTATTCATCCTGTTGGTTCTGTGGCATCATTATTCACCCTGTTGGTTCTGTGGCGTCATTATTCACCCTGTTGGTTCTGTGGCATCATTATTCACCCTGTTGGTTCTGTGGTGTCATTGTTCACCCTGTTGGTTCTGTGGCATCATTATTCACCCTGTTGGTTTTGTGACGTCATTGTTCACCCTGTTGGTTCTGTGGCGTCATTGTTCACCCTGTTGGTTCTGTGGCGTCATTATTCACCCCGTTGGTTCTGTGGCGTCATTATTCACCCCGTTGGTTCTGTGGGGTCATTGTTCACCCCGTTGGTTCTGTGGCGTCATTATTCACCCTGTTGGTTCTGTGGGGTCATTATTCACCCTGTTGTTTCTGTGGGGTCATTGTTCACCCTGTTGGTTCTGTGGCGTCATTGTTCACCCTGTTGGTTCTGTGGCGTCATTGTTCACCCTGTTGGTTCTGTGGGGTCATTGTTCACCCTGTTGGTTCTGTGGCATCATTATTCACCCTGTTGGTTCTGTGGCATCATTATTCACCCTGTTGGTTCTATGACGCCAGTGTTCACCCTGTTGATTCTCATGGCGTCATTGTTCACCCCATTGGTTCTGTGGGGTCATTGTTCACACTGTTGGATATTTATGTGGCTACAAAGGACCCCCCCAAGTGGGTGTTTGTAGAATGTTTTCACTTGTATTATATTCTTCTTCTTCCATATACTGGATTGGGCCTTTTCCGGGCCGTTAAAAGTCCAATCGAAGCTTGTGCACTTGGGGGGGGGGGTGTGTGCTCTCTTAAAACAGCTAATATAAAAACAGAAACTTATTCAAACTTGTCTGTTTTGTATACACTGTTGCCAGCGTCTTGAATAAACTTTGATTTTGTTCGATCGTTGATTTGATGGATGACGGTTCTGATCCAGAGTTCTACCGGGAACTCAGCGAGACACTCCAGCAGGAGGTGAAGTCGAAAGACAAGAACCTGTCGCTATTGGAGGAGCTCGTCGCCCGCGGCAACGCAAAAACGGCCGCCCTCGAGCAGCAGCTCGCGGTGCAGGAACAGCGCCACCTGGCAGCGATGAAGCACAAGAACCAGCAGGTGGCGACACTGCAGGCAGAGCTCGACGGGAAGGCGAGCCACATCGCGCAGGTGATGACGCAGCTGCTCGCGTACAAGCGGGCGGCAAAGGAGGTGCCGCCATCTAGTGACCAGACGGCGTACTCGGTCACGCACAGCTTCAGTCCGTCGCCGCCGAAAAGCGCCGTCCCGAAGCTTCACCGGCGCCGGTTGTCGTCGACGACTGACCAGCAACGGTTGTCATCGACCGGTGACGTTTTACGACACCGACAACAACATGTTGGAACACCGCCAGTGCCTGACCCAACGCCATTCCTCCTCCAGCGTCAGGTGACGTCCGACGCTCGGCCGGTCGACGCCTACCACGAGAAGACAGTGCTGCCCCCTATAACGAGGTCGTGGGAAGCCGACGAGAAGGGCACATCGCCGCGATCGAGAAACACATACGCGTTAGTATCGCAGCCCCATCTAGTGGAGAGCTCGACGTCGCCCGAAGTGCAGCTCGAAACGTTGGCGATTGGACAGACGAGACAGGACAGGAACATTCGACAGGCGCAGAAATATAACGGGACAGATTGACGAGCTGGTTCGTAGCGTAGTTCGCTGATCTCACTGAAGTTGGAGAGACGTGTGATGCCGTTGTACAGGGCCTAGTGTATGTGTGTACAAGTCATTGTGTCTTTTGTTGCGGCATTTGTCTTTTAAGTTGTTAAATAAAGCTGACTGTACTTCGTGCGTATTGCCAGTGATTCCGGCGTGTTCCACTGGATTAGCTGGAGTTTTCGTAAAACGTCTGCTGATAAGGACAGCTTTCTCTCCATTAAAGCCAAAGTTTTTACTGATTTTCGTAATTCATAGCCAGGCTTACATTTTACACAATTTTAATGGTGTGCACAAAGATGAAACATTCTTTCTTTATTTGCATCATGCTTAACTGGTTGTGACTTTGTCTGTTTGTTGAACTTTGAACCATAGCATTTCTACGCGCTGCTGTTATATATTACATGTAATGTGACATCAGTGGGAAAATGCTCATGAAAATAAACCTCCCTACTAGTACTTACTGGTATCGCAGAAATATAGTTTAATTCAATGCATAATGGATATGAGCATTCTAAATCACTGATGCCCCATGTTCTTCCATGGACTTTCTATCAAGCCACCTCATCAAGTTATGCCTCATTCACACAGAGAAGTGCAGCCTGCTTAATATCAAACTGTTTTATGATGTACAATTGTTTGCAGTGCTAAATACTTTTGTACATTTGCAGTGTACACAACTTGAGGTTCCATGAAATAGTTTTGGATTAGTACATGGTTCCTATACCACATCTTCGGTAGGCATGTATGTGTGACCTGTTGGTCTGTTTGTTATCTAGAACTAGGTATGTGTTTTTCAAATTATAAACGTGAGAAGTAACTGCTTATTTTGTTATACAATTGTATTTAAAGTCGCTGTAATTTTATTTTTTAAATCACTGTCATAAATTTAAATTTCTCACGTACCAGTAACGAGCATGTTATATATTGGTTGTTTATTTGTTATTACCATTATTGTCTAGTGGTAATTACCATATTGTTTTTGTAAGCTACCTATTCTCTAATTGTTGTCATCTGCAGTATTACTGTAAAGGTAGTTATTACCTTATGTAAATGTTTACAATAAGTGTAAACATAATATTGGCTCATTGTGATTGGTTATCATTACAGGCATGTAATGGTTTCCGTATGATCTCGTATACGACCAGCCTAGTGTCTTTATAGCGATTTACATTTGATGATTCGAAGGAAGGTTATCCATGTTTCTGTCGTAAAATAAAATGTTACATTATAAACTATATCTACTACTAAATCTATTACAACATACTGACTGCCAAAATGAACACTTTTTATTGTTGTTGACTTTGAATTGTTTTAGAGTAAATAGTCTATCTTGCAATGCGCCAATTTTGAAGCGATGGTTTCAGGTGTGATTACTAGTAAGGTGGACTAGTAAGGATATATCACGCACGACCTTTCTCGGTCAATGATCTGAGCTAGCTAGCTGGCTGTGACAATGAATTCAAGAGTTAGTTCATATTCGTTAAAACTTATTTAGGTGGTATATAGTTTAGAATATAAAATTATATACTTTATACTGTATAGTACGACAATGTTCCTTTAAATGGTCTTACCAATGCATTGTGTATCGTTGAACTGTTTGTGTATATAACTGTTGACTAAGTTGAGTGACTGTGCGAGTTACTAGTTACGTTGATGTGTAGTGACTGTCTTATGTAGTACCGACTGTGATATTAAAACTCAGTGATCTTTTCTGAAATGACAGTGTCTGTTGTAGTGGTGGTTTTCTGGTGTGTTTGTAATAACCAGCCCTTCAGTCCCCGCACCTTTGAGAAGCCGTCTTTAATTGGGTTAAAATACCCTGTTTTGGAATGATTTTAAACCCAGTGTACATGTAATGCCATCCAAGGAAAACTCGACAAACCATTTACCGACTAAATCTTGCAATGGTGACATTTTATATGTTTAGTGAACCATGTTCATTAAGCAACTACCCAGGTATATATAAATTGTAATGTTTTGAAATAACAAATTATAACAATGACTAACAAAGACTAACAATGCAATATTTTCAATTCTTTATTAATTTACGATGACATAAAACAGGTAAAATCTATACTTACACACAAAACTTGATAGGAATGTCAAACAGAAACACCCATAATCAATGATATTTAACACATTTGGTGTGTATATATATCTATATATATATATATATAATTACATATATATATATATATTACTCCTATTTTTGGACTTGGCACAAGCTTATATACTGAAGACGAGTCTATTTTGGGTCTTGCAGTAATGACAGCGCTGCTGGTATTTACAAATGTCTACATTTCATATGAACTGGGTGAATATCAGTTGTGTGAGTATCAATCGTTTAAAACATATTTCATAGGTGCCTGGTGTTTTTTTCTCAGCTTTTTCCACATCTTTATTGAAGTTGTGTTGGGAAAAGTTCTATGTAATTTTTGCAGCACACATTCTATTTACATACCAACATTTATTGTGACGATAGACACACAAAGTTAGAACATGTACACACATACACACATGCCCTGGAACGGAGTTTGTAACTTTCGTAATCACTTATGTTATATACAAATACAACACACCCCAATGAAGGCAGAATGAATACTGCACAGGTACAAAAAAGGGCTTTGAAATTCTCGCTTTAAATTCTCGCTTTTGAAAACAAAAATCTTACGACATCAGGATTTGCTAAATTCTAATAACTGTGAAGAAGTAAATCTGACACTTTACTTGGAAGTGCTTGGAATGCAGGTGGGTTAAGTATATCCTAAGTAAACATTACAGTCGTACAAACACAGTGCCCAAAATAACTGACAAGTATCTCCTCAAATGATTTGTCTATCACTAATCAGAATAACTAAAATCTGCAGTTTGTGGACAGCCCAGTCTAATATGTGTGATTATGAGTCGTCATTGTCTCAATGATATCACAATTAAACGACTACTAGAAACAAGCAAGCATGTCGCAATCAACACTACATGGATTAGACATTTCTCAAAACAAAGCCGAAATTGTGAAACACGTTAATTGAGGAGACACCTTTAATTAACACAGATACTGTTTTTGACAGAAGTTATCATCCCACAGTAAACAAGGACATCCAGCCTTGCCGACATCACCATTATACATGTCATGTGATAACAGTCACATGGAAGTACGAGTATTGTCTATACGTGCATTTTAAGAGAATAACACATTAATCTGCAGCACTGCATGATGGGAATGACATATGACTGCCATGTTGATTGTATATCGGCTTCTGAGCATGGCAGCCAAAGGTTTCGCTGACGTGATGAGGATTTCATGTCGACGCAACGGCTGAAAAGAAAACAGTGTTGTAATCAAAGTTGTAATAAAAGTTGTGATAATCTTTACATTTAACTTTTGATGTAAGTAATTGATAATAATTTTTTGAAAAGCGATCTTTACATTTAACTTTTGATGTACATAATTGACTGATATAAGAAGAACACATTTCATACACTCTTGTGAGTGTGCAATCAGTCTGTGCGTGTGTGTGCGTGTATGTGTGCACGATCTTGAAATGTACCTTTTGAAGGAAATGAACATTTGTCAGACTAAATTACTGTGATGTGTAAGTTCATGTTCATTAAGTTAGTGATATTGCCCTTGAATATTTTGTGAGTTTTATAACAGTGAATCTCATTCAGGCATGTGTTTAGTTTATACGGAATAATTTAAAACACCCAACAACAAACGGAACCAACTGAACCGAAGCAACAAAGAGCAACAAAACTCAACTGGGAATCTCTCTTTTACACTTACCAGTCTGTGATAACTAACTCCATGTTTACACTTCCTACTGAAGAAACCACTCACACATTTATAACGTAACATTTACAGTTTCAGGGATCGATCACTCTGTCTAGTGTTAATGATTTTATTTATTTCCTTACTTACAATGTTGTATCAAACTAGATACAGTTGAACCCCTTTTTGTGGTCATCTCTATAATACAGCCACCTTGGGATTGCAGTCCCAACAATGACCTTTATTATAGCAAGGTCCCAGTACTACTTCCGTCTCTTGTTTGTGCTCTCTCTCTCTCTCTCTCTCTCTCTCTCTCTCTCTCTCTCTCTCTCTCTCTCTCTCTCTCTCTCTCTCTCTCTCTCTCTCTCTCTCTCTCTCTCTCTCTCTCTGTCTCTCTCTCTCTTAATACACTGGCAAACTACCCTTGTGAAAGCTTGCTATATATCATAACAATCATGAATAATACACAATTGAATAAACATTACAGAAAAAATGCATTTTTGTCTTTATAACATTCCAACTTATATAAATGCAATTACACACATTCGTCGATAAATGCCTCCGAAATAAACCAAATGGTGAACTGATGAACAGAACAGACCAAACAAGCATGAAAATAGAAATACAAAAATTAAAATGGACCTGGGCATACACCTTACATGGTATTTACAGACAGTGGAATCTTTAAGGAAAAAGAAAATGGCCGCCCAAAACACAGACAAGATAGACAACTGATGAACTGATTGGAAGAACACTGACAACATATGGAATGACCTAAGGAAAAGGCAAACAACAAAGTACGATGGAGAAGTTTTGTTTTGGCCCAGTTCACCAACGAGTGTCAAGAGGAATGATTATGTACGGAAATTCATAGTCCATGATGTTATTTATATTTTCTGAGATTAATTATTCTATGCATCACTGATCAGGTAGATGGGGGCATTTAATATAACATGTGCTTACATGATAATTTTAAACTTCAATCTCTTATGTCATAACAGACACTGCATACTTATAGAGCTACTCTAGTAAACTATCTTCAGCATCTGTGTATATAAAGCACCGTTGCCACTAGTAAAAATGCCCAAACTCTGCAAAATCTTATATCCGTACAAACTCTGAAGACGTGTGTTTCCCACAATTGTTATGTAAAATTTAAATGGATCAAGAGACAACTTATATAGTGCAGAACAATTGCGGAAAGAATATGTAAAATTGTGAACAATTGTCCATCTAAAACCAGTAATAAACCTTAACCCTTGTGAACTTAAATAAATAGCAGTGCTACTTTTCTTTCCAGCTGTAAAAGTTGATGCACTGATTTGATTCAAATGGCTTAGCTAAAATATCATAACATATGCACATAAATACATCTACATACGTGCTAATTTGATTACAACTAGATAACAATGAACAGTCTATATTCTGCTGGAACGTATACTGTGCTACATGGAACATTGTCATTCCATTTTTCATGCTCTATTTTTACATGTTAGTTTTTTTCATTGGTTTCCTTTTTCTTGCTTTTTCCTGACTTCCCTCCACTTTCACTTTTGGCTGTTTCATGACTCTCTACCAGTTTCACTTTTTCCTGACTTCCCACCACTTCACTTTCTCCTGACTTCGCTCCACTTTCACTTTTCCCTGTTTCATGACTCTCCACCAGTTTCACTTTTTTCTGACTCCCCACCACTTCACTTTTGGCTGTTTCATGACTCCCCACCAGTTTCACTTTTTCCTGACTCCCCACCACTTTCACTTTCTCCTGACTTCCCAAAACTTCACTTTTGGCTGTTTCCTGACTCCCCACCACTTTCTCCTGACTTCCCAAAACTTCACTTTTGGCTGTTTCCTGACTCCCCACCACTTTCACTTTCTCCTGACTACCCAAAACTTCACTTTTGGCTGTTTCCTGACTCCCCACCCCTTTCACTTTCTCCTGACTTCCCAAAACTTCACTTTTGTCTTTCTCTTCTGACCAATTGTCATTAGTTTCAACAGTTTTGTTTTCAGTACTATGAATGCTGCTAGCATGTTCGTCAGTGTCTGTGACCTCTACTGTAGGATACTGTCTGCTCCCACTTGCTGAGTGCAACATACTGGTTTCACTTTCTCCAATTGTAAGTTTCCCTTCGCTTGCCCCATCTCCTGCGGGATCAGCCGCATCGTCCTGGAACAAAACAACATGTACACAACTAAGGGATCCATTTAGTCTCTGACTGCCCATTACGATAAAAAAACATTTATTTCAAATCGAAAGTGAAAGCAATTTATTTCAAATGGAAAGTGATTTTTTAAAATCGAAAGTAAAAATATGTTTTACAAATTGAAAGTGAAAGTAAATCACATACATCTTTCTTAACGCTCGGATCCTCTTCTTTTTCCTCTCCCTCGTCTCCCGCTGATGCCAGATCCTCAAGAATCTTTGTCCTCTTTCGAGCCGCTAGTTCCTCGGTGATGACTTGAGGTCGTCCCGCTCGCATCTTGCGAGAGTGCTCAATGAGAGACACGCACACAAACACCCAGTTGTAGAGGAACTGGGCCGGAATCGAGCCGTGCTTTGCCACTGTACCGTGGGGTACACCTGTAGGGAAACAATATCAGATGAATCTAACTATAAACATGTTAACAGTTGAGTGTGAGTGGGTGGGTGAGTGGGTGTGTGGGGTGGGAGTGGGGGTGGGGGGGGGTGAGTGAGTGAGTGAGTGAGTGAGTGAGTGAGTGAGTTGAGTGGGTGAGTGTGTGTGTGTGTGTGTGTGTGTGTGTGTGTGTGTGTGTGTGTGTGTGTGTGTGTGTGTGTGTGAGTGTGTGAGTGTCTATGTGTATGTGTGTTTGTGTGTGTGTCCAATAAATTTAGATAAGAGTTCCTATGGTAGTCATAATGCTATTTACCCTGTTTTGTGAGTGAGTGAGTGAGTGAGTGAGTGAGTGAGTTGAGTGGGTGAGTGTGTGTGTGTGTGTGTGTGTGTGTGTGTGTGTGTGTGTGTGTGTGTGTGTGTGTGTGAGTGTGTGTGTGTGTGTGTGAGTGTGTGAGTGTCTATGTGTATGTGTGTTTGTGTGTGTGTCCAATAAATTTAGATAAGAGTTCCTATGGTAGTCATAATGCTATTTACCCTGTTTTTATCATTTGTACATTCTATTTTTTTTTTATTCACAATAATTTAACTGCATTATGCAATTTATTAGGTAAACTGGTCAATATTTTAGTATATCTACATTATGTTCTATGAACAGTTGCGATGGCAATCAGGCTCCTTGGGAAGATCAAATGTATATTTTATAAGGTTATCGTGAATAAACAATGGTTATTATTATTAATATTAATCAATTGATCCATTTGTTTAAATCACTAATTAATTTATTTTGATTGTCAAAATCGGTACCTTGTCTGAATCTCTCTTATAGAATGTAACTAGAAAACGTTTTTGCAGAATCCTGACTATTCCCGGTCAAAAACAATACCTGGGCTGATTTCATCCAAACTAAATACAAATGTCCACAAATTAACAAGAATGCTATAGATTATACAAAATCCATTCAAACAGTCATGAAATAATTTTATATGAGAGGAGCAGAAACCATTACATTTATGAGGAATAACTTTTAATTTCAATGACACCAATTCTCTTATATATCTGCAGTTAATAATTATTTCATATTTTATGTTGATGTCAATGTACAATTGTACTTATAAAATCCCTTGCTTTGCTATGTACAAACTTAGTGTCAGCAAATAAACATTTAATTTATTTTGTTTTGTACACACTGACTGACACCATAAAACATGTGTAATCATGATGATCGATTTCACAGTGTAAAATATAAATATGTTATCATACATACTATCGAGATAGCCATTGATCAGTTCCAGCGGAACGGGATCATGCATTGGTTCAACGGCTGTCGGGTCGTAGTTTATGATCATCTGGTTCAGCTGAGACTTTACATACTACAAACAGAAAACAAACTCACTCACATGTTGCCATGGTAATTTCAGATGAACTGACTCATTTAATGTCTACAATCAAATTAATTGGCTGTGACATAAGATATAAGAGCAATTACTGGTCTCAATCAGTGGTAGCGCAATTGATGACGTTTAGTCATATTAGCTATGCAGGAAGGAGGATGAAGGTAAGGATGCTCGCCACGCCATCTAGCGAGTAGTGACTACTGAACATTCAGTTCCTGAAGAAGGCCGCCGATGGTGGTCGAAACGCAGAAGTAAGTAGAACACTGCTAGTTGTGTAATTATGAAATTTGTTTGGAAGAATGTCTGACCTGTTTGCACTGATTCCAGTTGTCGAAGTAGCCCTCCAGAGCGAGGCTGTGATGGAAGATGGCGAGGACAGACTTGAGGATGAGGTGAACAACCTCCGGTGGCTCCTTGTAGCTCTTCAGCTCGGCGTAGGCCGTCGTGTCCAGCTTGTTCACGTTGTCTCGCAGCTCCATTAACATCAGGCGGTCAAACATGATCCCTGTCCGGTTGTTGTCACTCTCCTTTTCTCCCTCTGTGACAGGAGAGTTACATGTGATATGGTTAATGGTACAAATATGATTTGTGTTTGATTGTTGTTACTCTCTTTCTACCTCTGTAGCAGGAGAGTTATACAGATGACAGAGTTAGTAGAAACTTAATTTCTGTAGGGTTGTTATTTTCATTCTCCCTTTCTCCCTCTTTAACAGGAGAGTTACACACATGATGAACAGCGATAGACAGTGTTAGTACAAATATGATCTCTGTCACATTATTACTACGTTTACAGGAGAGCTATACACAAGCTGCGATACAAATAGTCATAATAAAATAATGCAGCATGTCTGACTGTTTCCAAGATAAATTAAGACAGTATTGAAATGAACAGGTTTGACAGACAGTCAAGTGTAAATCGGTTAGAACTCCAATCTCCATGACAAAAAACATACACAGACTTTAACTGAAGTTGACTATTTATATGTTTGTAAGTACATTAGTAATGTTTTAAAGTTTGCTTATCTTCTTAATCTTTATGCATGTCTAATTTTACAAATTCAATTTAGTATTGTATTTAACCTATTTATTTTATTGAATTAACTGATTTAACTTATATTAATATATTTATTTAACTTAACTATTTAGCTTATATGTATATGTATATGTATATGTATATGTATATATATATATATATATACATATATATATATATAGAATATATATATATATATATTCACACATACATATATATATATGTATATATGTATATATGTATATATATATATATATATATATATATATATATATATACATATATACATATATACATATATATATGTATGTGTGAATATATATATATATATTCTATATATATATATATGTATATATATATATATATGCGTGTTTGCTTATTTTATATGGTTAGAACCTTTAAGCAGATTTCTAACCCGGATACATGCACGCTTTATAAAAGTTCCAAATAAATAAATAGTAAAGATAGTATTAAATGAAGAAAGCACGTACCGAGCATGTACGTCTTTTCGCCTTCGATGGCTTCTCGGAAGATCTCCTTGTACGCCATCTGGAGGAGCTTTAGCATCTTCATCACCTCTCGACTCTCGATGCGAGGCAACTCCTTCACCTCCATGATGCTGATGTCAACGACCACGATCGCCCAGCCCTCGTAGTCGCGCAGCGGCACCGCCAGGTGGCGCTCTCCGTACGCATCCGCACTTATCGTCTCTGAGTTGTCGACGCACTTAAAGAGGTAGTCTCTGTCGGTGAATAAAACTTATTGTCACCATTCATCAATTGAGCTATCCATCATGTGACCTGTACTTAAAGAGGTAGTCTCTGTTGGTAAATAAAACTCATTGTCAGCATTCATCAATTGAGCTATCCGTCATGTGACCTGTACTTAAAGAGGTAGACTCTGTCGGCAAATAAAGCTCATTGTCAGCATTCATCAATTGAGCTATCCGTTATGTGACCTGTACTTAAAGAGGTAGTCTCTGTCGGCAAATAAAACTCATTGTCAGCATTCATCAATTGAGCTATCCATCATGTGACCTGTACTTAAAGAGGTAGTCTCTGTCGGCGAATAAAACTCATTGTCAGCATTCATCAATTGAGCTATCTGTCATGTGACCTTACTGTACTTAGCAACAAGATTCCAAGATGGCTGCCATTTGGATATTGTGTATGTTGAAATTCTAATCCCAGATATGTTTCATTATGAGAGAAAACATAAGAAAAGATTGATCAAGCAAGGAAAATGTGCAGGAAAGGTAAGTTTAGCTGATGTCATGGAAAACTAGCAATGCAACACACATATAAGTAGTTTTATAAAACATTGAGGTGAAATTATTGTGATAGATATGGAGACAAACAGACACAAACAGTGCTCAGTTGTGAGCATTGTGTAAATTAAAACGGTAATGAAATTACACAATTGTGGTACATGTCAGAATGCAAGTCATTACATCAGACCATAATGTGTGTGTGTGTTGAGTCTAACTAAGACGTTGAGTCAGGATTAGAGGGAGAGAGCATATTGCTCCATGTACTGCCCATAATTTGCAGAGCAGTAATTTGTAACAGGAAGTTTGCTGTCTAGACCGTAGGAAAGATAAACATCAAAGTGGTAACTCTCACCGACCCTCTCACCCCCTCAGAATTATTGCCAATCAATTTTGTTTTGAAACTGGGTGTTTTCTTTACCATTTGAGTGTGTCATAAGTGAAATCTTTCAAACATTACTCCGGAGCTTTTTAAAGTAACTAAGCACAATTTGGCAGGCAATAATTAACAGTTGTAGTCATAAGATACCTATTAAATAACAAATGAAACATATGAACAGATGCTCTCATTTTAAGAAACCCACATAGAGACATATTCACCAATTTGATTGAAGAAGTTAAAATATTCAACAGATTAAAAACACATTTACTTATTAAACATTACTAACAAGAACTTAGTATGATGGACAATTTGTACTCTGAATATTTAATTCCATTAGTTATAAAATAATTACTGTAGATATAATATTTGAAAAAAGTGCTCTTTCTCTAGTTACCTTTTAAAATCATGCAGTGTAAAATGATATTTGAAGTGTTCATGCATAAACCATGTGACAAAATGTGACATTTCAGGATATGTCTTGCAATTACAGTGAACTGGTGCAAAAACATGTTTACATATTCACTATATGTCACCTTGCACTCAACATATAAATAACAAATGTATGTACTTTTAAACATAGAGATGTTCTCTCTCTATTCCATGTATAATATACACATTTTATAAACAATAAATATATGGCGTTAAGTATTTGTAATAAAATTAGTATAAACATTATGAAACTTTAAGATCAAAATTAAATGTAGACGTTCTTGCTTTCATATCCTGAACATGAATGTTCAACTACTATCTTAAAGTACCAAGAAATACATGTAAAAAAGTAACATAAAAATTTGAATGCATTGACCAATTTATATCTTCCCATAGACTTTTGGCTTGATTTACATATTTGTTTTAATGTCTTTTAAGTAAAACTGATGCATATTCAAATATATAATACAATTTAAATTTCTACCAAAAATATTCAAATTTTAACTAATTTTATATTATGCATTGACAATTAATTTAAGTTGTAATTATTTTGTTATTTTTTAGTATATTGATTATCTAATTTTAGGGAGATTGCAAATCTAAAATGTCTGTAAACACATTTATGTTTATGTGAATCTAACAGTGAACAAGACAGTGATCTGATGTGGAGGAAGGTAGTAGCCTAGTAGGTACTAATGGTCACACTTGTGATGTGAATTGTCAATAACATGTTGTTATCACCTCATACCGTAATCCTACAGGAAACAACAATAATACATTAATGAAAATGTTCATCAAATTGGAAGTATATGATTCAAGAAGTATATTGTATGCACAGTTTGGCACACACAGGCGCACGCATGCACGCACGCACGCACGCACGCACGCACGCACGCACGCACACATCCATATGCATGCAAACACACACACACATACACACACACACACACACACACACACACACACACACACACACACACACACACACACACATCCATATGCAAGCAAACATACACACACACACACACAATGTCACACAAAC
>OZ024865.1:39005425-39177925 GCA_964017155.1 Oasisia sp. SBJ-2009
TCATGAAGCAGAGCCATCAGATGATGATGATGATGATGATGATGATGATGATGATGATGATGATGACATCATGAAATAAACCTTTTACTACTACTTTTGCTACTACTATTACTACCATCCTTTGTTCTATCATTACATTTACATATACATTCACAATTTTGCACCATTGGTAACTGAAATAATGTATTAACTATTAAATACAAAGCCAGTTATATACAATTAATGTTTCTCTGAAAGAATATAGTCTATAGCAGGTGCCACTGACAGGCCAACCTCTGTTGAAATTTTTAAGTCTGAAAATATACTTAAAATTGCTGATATACACAAGTTACATGTCTCATTATCTATGTATGATTATCACCATAATACACTGCCTAAATCCTTCGAACAGTATATACCAAAACATAATCTAGCCGCTAACACCAGAATTATGAGAAAACATTACCTACTATTCACAGAAAAGCCCAGAACTTACTTTTCTTTTAAATTACCTAGACATCATTTTATAGAACTATTATAACATTCAAAATCTCAAACCCAGACATAAGTTCAAATCTGTACTATCTAAACAGTATTTATCTAACTATCTTAACAATGTACATTGCTTAAATCCCAGACGTGTAGAGTGCAACTAATTGTTTTCATTTAAAAAGACACACTGTTTGGATTTTCACACATTTTCACCCACTTCTTAAATTCCCCCATCCCGTTGCCATGCAAATGAGTGTATGTGGATAAGTATATATTATACATGTATATATATATATATATATATATATCATTTCGAAGTTTATGTTTTGGGGTCACAGGAAGATAGCACACAATGTGCCGTGTGACCACCACGTAACAATAATTTTCTTTTTGTTTGCTTATGTAGAATGTTATTTTGTTTCATTGCGAAATAAACAAATTGATTGATTGAATAGTCAAATGTTTTGCTGTACGTGTTCGCTGGAATACCGACCTTGTACAAAGCCTTGAAGAGCACCTTATAGACCGGGTCCATACTCGCTGCGCTCATCTCAGCAGCGCTCACGATTTGCTGCAGCCATTTTTTTCGAGCCTCCCCCCGCACACGCTCAGCATAGCTCCTCTGGGAGGGAACATGTTAAAAGTGACGTGAATGACAATGCAAAATTTACACACTTAATGATACAAATGTGACAACATTGTACATGCATAATTATAATAATAAGAATAATATTTGTATAGCGCTGTAAATCTAGATAAAATCAATTCGGAGGTGCTGTGAGTACATAAATATGTACACATGTACATATGCAAATTATTAATAAGTTTTGTAAAATTTATAATATTAAATTTGATAAAGTAAATGACAATATATATGTATTTATGTATAATAGTAATAAATAATAAATAAATAAAATAAGTTTTACGTGACAAAAATAAGTTAACAACAAGAAAATGATGTGGCTAACAACCACTTGTTTTTAATACTTGTAAATGTAAAGACATGTATTTTAACATAGCTTACTATTCTTGGCTTTCTACCATATGCAGGATAGGCCTGTGTAATTAACTGATTACATGAATTAGTGTGGCATGTCGCAGATGTTCACACATGTTCACACAAAGTTCGCAAATGTTCACAAATGTTCACAAATGTTCACAAATGTTCACAAATGTTCACAAATGTTCACAAATGTTCACAAATGTTCACAAATGTTCACAAATGTTCACAAATGTTCACAAATGTTCACACATGTTCACAACTGTTCACAAATGTTCACAAATGTTCACAAATGTTCACAAATGTTCACAAATGTTCACAAATGTTCACAAATGTTCACAAATGTTCACAAATGTTCACAATTTAAAAAGGAACACAATTTCACGACTCCTACCTCCACATTACTGAGTAGAAAGTCGACAAAGTAGTCGAACTCGTCAGTGCCCGGCATCATGCTCACAACCCGGAATATGAACTCTCGGAACTCACGCTTGTTGATCCTGTTATCCTGATGAAGTTTTATCTTCTTCTTGATCTCTTTCTTCGCTGTGAGGCAAAATCAAAATAGGTTATCGATCGGGTTATAGTATCACATATATCACTTAATGCAGACAAAGTCCATGTCACATGTACAGTTGCACATGTTAACAAGATCTAACAAAATTGTCACTTAGAGAATTAACTCTAGATTGATAGCAGGTGGACAAGGAGGTCCTTTGTATGTGTGTATCCCACCCTTCTGAAGTATATGTCAATTTTATTTTTAGACATATCAACACTACCCGGTACTAGCTGTAGTATATTAGTATAACTGCCAGCAAAACTTTGCTGCTTCTAGACATTGCTATTGAAAATATGGCAAGCTATGACCAGATTAAGTGTTGATTAAATTATACAAAATTTGACGCTTGTCTCTATCATTCATCTATCTACAAAATCATAAAACTACGCTCATACGCAACATTACACTAGCACCCACACAATCACCATATTCTCCAGCTGTTCCATTCATTCACTGTTCTTCGTGAAAATGAGAACTGTTACTTCAATTAACATTTCAATTTCAAATGAATCAGCCAATCATGAATCTTCTCCTTATTATGTAAAGCTCATCACTCTATGTTAGCCACATGTTTGTGACTAGAGTATTGTCGAGCTTGGTTTTTTAGAGTTGTCCTTCTCTAGAATTAGTGAGTCCACTATAGGTTACACATTTACCCCATAATCTTATTCTTCCCCTGGCATAGACACCAGATAGAAGGGACCACCGGCTTTTAGTGTCTCTTCCGAAAGACACAGGCAATGTGAGATGAACAAAATTGCCTAAGTTTCGAAACAGCGGTAGGTGGGATTGGACCTCCGTCCCCTCGAATGACAGTCCAGCGCTCTACCATGCGACCACCTCTTCACATCCGATCCTCAATTTGTTCATTTTATGAATGATGCCCTTGACCACCACTGACCTTTAGTGATGGCGTCAACCTCCATTCCATTCTTGTACTTCTTAACGGTGGCTTCCACCTCTTCAATGTCCAGCATCCCGGATCCATCATTGTCCCACATCTCAAAGAGACTGTTGAGCAGGGCCTTCTGCTTGGCTGACTTTAGGTCTCCTCTTGCCTACAGGGGACAGTCAAATTTGGTTGACACATTGATACAACGTGCTTTAAATTGTGATCACTGAAAACAAGGGAAAAGGAAATGAATATAAGATCAACAATGTTATGAAAACAGAAGAGCGCAAAGAATGGAGGGAGAGTTTACAAGAGCAAAACAAGGAGGGGATTTTGAAGACAGCAGAGAAAGGAGGGCAAGCAGCAGTGAGTAAAGATGACAAGAAGAAGAGAACAAATTAAGGGGGGGGGGCAAGTAGAACAATGTTTAGAAAAGGAACACAAGCGAAAGGGAAAAGAAATGAGGCCAACTAGAAGAGAGCCAAGAAAGGACAATTAGAAAACAAGAAAAAAAGTTCAAGTATAAGAAAAAAGTAAAACACAAAGTCGACAAATGCAAGAGAACAAACAAATAGAATGAAATACAAAAAACACAAAGAGGGAAGAGATGACTGGTGATGTAGCTCAAAGTCAAGAACAACAAACAAACACTGCTCTGAAACACCAGACATGTGACCAAAAGCAGACAACAAGAGACAATTAATGCCTCGATCTGAACAACCAGACAAATGGCTAAAGGCAGCCAATGAGAGACAGGAAGACAAACAGCCAATGAGAGACAGGAAGACAAACCTTGACGAGTCTGTCCATACGTTCCTCTTCTGTCTCGACGTATCCTTCCTTCACGAACTGAAGCAGTCGCACAAACAAACCCTCGTAGTCGGGGTCGTTGCTAAGGAATGTCTCTGTCAGCTGCACCAACTGTGACTCATTCAACGTGTTCTCGTCAAAGGCAGATGCTTGTGACTGACTGCGACTCCCATGAGATGTCAGCACTGTAGCACAGCCAGCGAATATATAAACAACTGCAGTTTGTGACATTTACTTGCGTGCTGTTCCAATTAAGGCAATGTATGCCTTGATATTTCACTGAAAACGTAATTATTGCAAAATAAAATTACGCCACCTGTAATCATGATGATGCACATTTAATTAAACTTAGCAGTATGTCATCAATTATTATATCATTATTATCAAACATGTCATTACAATTTACTAACTAATTAAAGTTAATTACTTAACTAATAAAATATACAATTCCTTAACTAAAAAAAATCCTTCACTAACATTTTCATTATGAAAAATAAAATAAAGGTACATTTTCTTAATTAATAAACAATGATTACATGTTTAATTAAAGCAGCCAGTTGACCACGTGACCTTTAAGTCTGCAATGAAAAATTACGATTTATCATGCAGCATTTCTGACAACTTAAATATTCATGCATTATATATTTGGTGATTCTTGATTTAAATAGCCAAGTATCTTTGCATGAATGGCCTTGACCTACATGCACGGTCACCCTTCTCAAAGGTCGTGCCCTCTGCAAATGACACCCTGCTCTGCTGAGTGAGGGGTGGCTTCTCATCACTGCCTGAAACATCTTTCACATCCTCCGCATCCAGAGCTAGGAAGAAACAACAAAACTGCACACTGATCAATCTGTGGTGTCAACTTCCTGTCACATTCTCTGATGATTTATAAAACATTTTCTTATTATTTATTATTTAATTATTATTGTTATATTACCAAGGTCAATTATACAAAACCTTCAGTTTGCAAACCTGTAGTATTAAACTACGTGAGTAAATCTGTAACAACTGTTTTCATTGGCCAATATGCAACACCTATGTGTATTGGTCATGTCACAGTGAAGTGCCACTGAGTCTAGTTATAACAACAGTTTCCATTAGTTAAAGTAAATTATGGTCTGATTTAATTAATTATGATAACATTCATAATCAGTAATCGCACATTTAATATACCCAGTAAAAACATAAGCTCACAGTGAGTTTAGGCTTTTCACAGCTGGGGTAATGTCGTAGCATTTCAATTATAAGATGACACTTCCAATGCGTATTTTCTCCTCAACATATAATATAGTACTAATAATATTAGTCAGTTTAAATGAAGTAATCATGTACGTTATACACTTATACTATATGCAATCAGCGACAGAGCTAAGCGTATCATAAGGTGAAAAAAGAAATTTTAATATGTTAATTAATTGTTAACAGTCATTGCATATCTGTGAGGAGTTAATATACAAGATACAAATACCATGTTAGTGATCATGTCCCTGGCTTCTAATGTGCAAAGTATATACACGGCAGACTGTAAATAATATAGATCGCGTGGAAGGCATTATAATTAAGACCAACAAATGTTTCATAAATTAAGACCCAACTGCATGGGATCGATGAGGAACCTGCATGATCGCCAGGGGGCACTGATATGCAACTTAATTGGGCTTGTGGCATAATCGCGTTCTTTACGTGTGCACACTTTATCTCTTTTTTAGTTCATCTTTTGAGTTCTTTTAGATCCCAGCTTTTTAACTATAATTATGGATTTATGCAATTACATGGGAACCAAGGTGGCCATTACTTCTGGAGCCAGTTGAATCTTGACCAGGTTAAAGTCCAGTCTGCAGAAGGCATACTGGCCTTCCAACACTGCAGTGTCCAGTATGTCAGAAGGGTATCCTGGCCATAAGAAGGTTACAATTAGGTTATGCAGTAATGTTCCCATATAGTGTTAAATGAACGTCAAGAAAACTTTCCAATCCAAAAAAAACGTTACCAACTAACATTATCGTAACGTAGAAATAATGTTCTGGTAATCTGATTTTATTAGCTAGGTTGTTGCATTGCGTAAAAGGCATATCTACAACATGTGTTAACAAATGCTAGATGTAATGAATGAATGCAGTGTAACCAGATTATGGGATGTTGGTATTTGAAGACACGCAACCCGAGCTAA
Source organism: Oasisia sp. SBJ-2009 (assembly GCA_964017155.1). Classification (NCBI taxonomy): domain Eukaryota; kingdom Metazoa; phylum Annelida; class Polychaeta; order Sabellida; family Siboglinidae; genus Oasisia; species Oasisia sp. SBJ-2009. Next base: position 39,011,334 of record OZ024865.1, read on the forward strand.
ATAATGTAACGACCTCACTGATCAGTTGTGTAGGTTCCCCCCATTGGTTGCATTTCCAATGCCTGTTTTGTTTTATACAACATAATCAGATTATATTCAGGCAAAAATCACACACAAAAACATGCCTTGAGAATATGACAGTGCATAAGTAAGAAAGTACCACCAAGAACTAGTGTTTGCAGAATTGTTTAAAGCCATCATTGAAGAAAGTCTCACTCAAAAGCCATATAATCTGATGATAAATATACGCAGCATTGCATTAATGGAGTTAGACACGCACGCTCAAACGACAGACGCTGTTAGTCACACGTGTCTACCTCGCTCGATGTCAGTGCCCCCTGGTGGAAGAACAGGCAGCAGCTGGTCTTCGACCGGCTTTGCTTCATCAACCACACTTGGTTTCTCTTCCTCCTTTTTCACTTCCTCTTTCACGTCATCTGCCTTCTCATCCTTCACTTCCGCTTTCACTTCCTCCTTATCTTCCTCAGTCTTTCCTTCCTCGTCTGGTTTCGCTGCCTCAACTTTGTTGGCTTCAGTATCTTCTTGGTCTTTGGTTGTTTTCTCTGCATCATCTTCCTTTGCTTCGGCATTAACCTTGGGTTCCTCCGAGGGTTCTCCCTCTGTGGGCCCTTCTGCTTCCCCTTTCTTCCCATCTACTGGCTCTCCCCCCTCTGAAATGTCACCTTTGTTAAATCTTGTTTAAATAATATGTATATATGTGTGTATATATATAATATTTATTTTATAATAAAATAAATATTTAGCTATATTTTATACTGAAATTAGATACATGTATACCCATAATCATATATATATATATATACATATATATATATACATATACATATATATATATATATATATATATTATATATAATGTATATATGTATATATGTATACATGTATATATGTATACATGTATATATGTATACATGTATATATATATAATATATATATATATATAATATATATATATATAATATATATATATAATATATATATATATATATATATATATATATATATACTTGTGTATAATATATAAGTATATCTAATTTTTAATATAAAATATAGTTATAAATTGTATATTTTAATGTAAAAACAATATGACATGTTTCAGTTATTTATCGCATAAACTGATTAGTAATTTATTATTTTTATTATTATTATCAATATAAATAGCATTTCATGAAATTTATTTAACTTATTTGACACATACAACCTAATTTTATTCTGATTTACTGGAATTGCATCAACATCATATTTTCTTTAATGTTGACCTAATTTGACGCGTGGCCCCTGGATGGACCCAGCCCCCTAAATGAACTTAACATCTTAAAATGAAACAGAACTTTTTTCTTCGCCAGACTCCTAGAAATGTCCTTGAAAATGCAAAGAATACATTATATATCTTATATCAACTTAACAAGTCAACATATCTGCAACATGCCACAGTACAAGATGGCACACTGCATACCAGCATCAATTGCAATTTACATTGTTTAATGATATGACTTAATTACTTATGATTTAAGCTAACAAACATAAACAGGCTGTACCGGATTAAATGGACAGGAATTTTACAACCAATCCTGACTTTTGCTGGAATCAACAACTGACATACAGGATACACCTTTATGAGATATCTGACAATTAGTTTACACATAATCACATTACACCAAAGGGATAATAACATTATTTGTGGAAATAGTGTTATTTCCTTAAACCGTTCAAGCAACAATATAAAGGCTGGGACAAATGGCTTTAGAAAGATCAGGATTCAAATTTACAAGACTTAAATTCTCCGGACTGTCGCATATTTATAACTTGCCAAATATGTTGTAATGTCATCTCAAATCTTTAGACCTGCTATATATAATAATAATTATGATCTTTAGCTCACAATGTTATGCATTTCCTACCTGATGCTGGAAAAGCCTTGACAGCTGGTTCAACTGAAAGTAATACATAACCATATGTTAACAATATAACTGTATAGACTTATCATAACTATAAAATCAATTATTATGTAGGGTGAAAAAAAAATGACACTATTACATTTTTCTATACTGAGTGCATTTATTTTGAGTTTGGCCACAATACGTTCTTGACACTTTAAACATTATTTTGTTTGTTTGTTCATTTAAATATCACATACACAAGTGCATATATTATGATTTAAACAATTTGAAAGAAATAATTATGAATAATTAACAAGGGACAATTGTGTAGATTTGTTAGAGCTGTATAATTATGTATAATTAGAGCTATATAGCTAGAGCTATATAGCTACAGCTATATAGCTAGAGATATATAGTGTATCTTAAAACATAAATAAAACACCAACAACAAACATTTAAATAACATAATAAATAATGTGTATAACAATAATTCAAACAAATGTAATTTCAAGCCTAAACTCCCTCCATGCGGCAACTTGCAAAGCAAAGCAGCTGTTAACTATACTCCACCCCACCCCACCCCCAACTAACCAATTTCAGATATCACAATTTTATTGATTGCATTGAGTCGATCTCTTTCTCTCTCTCTCTCTCTCTCTCTCTCTCTCTCTCTCTCTCTCTCTCTCTCTCTCTCTCTCTCTCTCTCTCTCTCTCTCTCTCTCTGTATCTCTCTCTCTCTCTCTCTCTCTCTCTCTCTGTATCTCTTTCTCCCCTCTCTCTCTCTCTCTCTCTCTCTCTCCCTCTCTCTCCTCTCTCTCCCCCCTCTCTCTCTCTATGCTGCTTCCCTAAGAATTCATACTTTTAGATATATATACCCTCTAACCTGTACCCCCACTCCCCAGGGTACTTCTAACAAGATTAGTATTGCAATACTTTTAAGGAATGTGCAATACTTCCCAAAGTATTGGAATACTCTTACTACAAGTATTTGCAACACATATATCAATACTTTTACAACTATGTGTATATTTGCTAACATATTTGCAATACTTGTACACAAATTTGCAATATGTTCACAAGTATTTCCAATATTTTAATAAATAAAGTATTTGTGGCACTCTTACAAGTATTTGCAATAGTTTTTACGTCCATAGGAAACAATTGTACTTTGACCATAACTGAGTTCATGACAAATCATTAATGGGTCATTAAATGACTTGTGACATGACTGGCAAGCCGCGCGCTTTCAAACAAGTATTATATGCAAGACAATTGCAAAAAAGCAACACGTGATATATACAAGCATGGCAAAAAGACCATGCAGAACACTTAATTATCCATGACTTATGATTACATAACTCAACATCTTTAACCAGTCATCATCAGGTTGGTTAGATTTCAAATCTGGAATGTGTAAATAGTTTAAGTAATTAATTATAAGTAAATACCTGATTGGTTTATTTTTAATACATTTTTAAATCATGAAAATAATTGAATGGCTTTGATTTATATAATTGTATATACATATGAATGTGTATATTTGATACTTAGTATGTTATATAGTGTATTTAAATTGTTTGTTACAAGGTGCTGCATAATTAAAATGTATGCAATATTAAATATGTAATATCACATGTGTGTGTGTGTGTGTGTGTGTGTGTGTGTGTGTGTGCGTGCGTGTGTGTTTGTGTGTGTGTATGTTTGTGTGTATGTGGGTGTGTGTGGGTGCGTGTGTGTGGGTGTGTGTATGTGTGTGTGTTGGTGTGTGTGTATGTGTGTGGGTGCGTGCATGTGTGCATGCGTGTGTGTGTGTATGTTTGAATATGTGTTTGTGTATGTACATTTGAATATGTATGTTTATGTATGTATATCTTGGTGGTGTGTGTGTGCTCTGATGGAACTTGTGGATGCACACATTGTGTGAATATTCGAGTACATCCCCAGTGGTCACTGTACATTTATGTACACCCTCTAATAGTTCACCCCCACTAAACACCCTCTCCTCGTTCCACACATACCCTCTCCCTCCTCTCCCAGCTCTTCCTGCTGCCTTTCAGGGTCTGTTACCTCCGGAAGTGGGAGAGAAACCTGAGACGAATCCTGTAGATACAGACACCTTACAGAGACAGACACACACACAGACAGATACAGCTCAATGGCAGACAATTCAGCACGAAGCAGAACACAGCAGCACTCACAAAGAAATGGATTGCCCAGTCTCTCAGAGGACACGCCAGGAGTTCTCATTAGCAAGAACAAAACTAGTCGTGGTTTAATTTTGACTGGATAAACAAAACCAACAGTTACTTCATCGAAATATGTACCACAAATCGTCTCAGCCAGTGGCAGAGTAGCTCCAACAATTGAGCATGTCGTTGGCCGCACCCGATTGTTTGTACCATTCCGCATCAAACAATAGTGTAGTAGTGTGCTTATTACACTAAGTGTTTTGCATTGTTTATTTATTGGTCATGCTTAATTATTTTAACCAAAAAATGCATTGTGTAGCCTAACAACAATGGTACAATATTTCCACAAATATACTTGATAATATATAACCAAAAATATATAAAAATATAAATTGAATCTCTGGAGTAATTAAAGCAATCCATTACTTTGTAGAGCAATATTAAATATATACACTGTATATACAAAGCAATACATACACTAATGAATGTACACCATTCCACAGGAATGAGAATGTCACACCCTGATGTATTTCAATCATTTAATTAAATTAAATTAAATGGCCTATTAAAATATGCACTTCATTGATGGGATATGTACTCACAAAAATGCAATAAACATTACTTAGCTTTGTCATCAATATAGATTAATGCAACTGGGTAATTAAATGAACAAATTAGCAATCTATCAACGAAAAATAAACACAACGTTTATGTAGTTGTAGGCTAGATTTATAATAATTTTTAAATTAACATCATAGCAACATTTTTTATAATAATAATATATACAGTACACCTGTACTGTCATTTCAAACTGATGGTGACATTCTTATTCCACAGAAATGAACCTAAGAAGCACGTAACGAAGGCATATCAACAAAAGGTTCGATCCATGAATTTGCTTCAGCGATCACTGCACACATATAACACAAAAACGTGATTGTGACATTGATACATGCGGCTGACATACCATCTCTGGCTGGTAATGGTTTGCGTTTGGCAGCCTGGTAGATAATAAACACACACAAGACAGTTTTTTAAATGAACAACGGATCCACACATATGTAAATCCCAACTGTAAACATGACCTCCTCTGTTTACAAAGTGACCATTAAAATGCATTGGACACTGTAAATGTTTTTCGCATGTAAAGTGTGACCCAAAAAATGGTCAGTAACATGCAGTAATCCTACTGAGCATTATGACATCACCAATGATGTCATGATAATTAATTACATCATAATGTTGCTTAGCAATAGATATTTTATCAATATTCCCACACAAAAAGACAATTATTATGGTGTAGGCACAGTGAGTGGTGATCGATATGTTGTGTTGTATATATGACATTGCAATGTCGTTTTTTATCGCAGTATAGAGTTTTTTGGCATCAAGTCGAAGAACAGCATTTTGGTTACACAGTAACACCAGTTAAAGTCTAAGCCATGTAAATCAATTTGTTTTGAAATTACGATGATTGAATCCACTCACTCAAAGAATTCACCTTTTCAGAAGACGGAATTATATATGGCAGGGTTTTGGACAAATACGTTTTCGAACATTTTGAAGCTCTCCCAATTCAGCAAATGTATGTCCTGCAAAAATAGTTGCTGAACCCCTCAAGAAAATAAACTTACCATGGCATCAGTGGTGCTATAAAACTTTGTCCTCCTAAAATTGTCCTCCTAAAGTCACCAGTTAACATAAATTACCATAATATATGATTAAGGTATCATCAGAAATGGGATCAGTAATATTACATTTCAGATGGAAATATTAAAGCAAACTGTACCAAAACGAAACTAAAAGTATGTAAGACCTCAGTTGTTCCATGAGGATGTTGCACAGTGCTGCCACCTGTATGTTGACCTACTTTTGTTGCCTCAGTGACGTCTTTGTTGTTGTCGAAGAATAACGGGTTTTGCTTATCGTCATCACTTTCGTCATCGCTGGTCACTTCCGTCACTTCCAACATGGGCCCTGGAGGGGGATGGAACGCAAAAGAGAAATCAGGAAAATGGAAGTGAAAACTGGCATATAAAAGTTAAATCTGATTAGAAATCTGATCGGATTAATTATCATTTTCCATGTCTTCCTTTGGGAAATCTACTTTCTTCCTCCACTTGTCATCCCCAACTATCCCATGTCCCTTAATTTGAATTCCCATCTTAATTGTGTCTTTTCCTCTTTTTCCCCTTTCTTTCCATGGGAAATAAGGGCAAGAATTCGAAGATAATGGGAAGAAAGACAAGAAAGATAAGAAGAGTATTGTAAGTAGTGATACAAAGGAGAAAGTAGGAAAGAAAGCGCAATAGAATAAGGGAATTAAAGGAAAAATATATATAATAATATTAAGACAACTTGCAGATGACCTAAATTAAGTCTAGACAGTAGGGAAGAGAACTTACAGGGTAAGATAATGTGAAAAAGTTGAAAGAACAGAAAACCGGGAACAAAAGGAACGCACGGGGAGAAAATGAAAGAGGTGAATATTAGGAACAATGAGAAAGTGAAAGGAGTGGATAACATGGAAGAAGAGTAACAACTGGAAACAAAATGAAAGTGAAAGCAAGGGAACCATACATAAAAGGAGATGAACATACTAACAAGATGAAAAATATGAAGAATATAACAAGTGGTTTCGGTTTCTTACATTTGCGTGGGTTCCTCAGGACATTTCTGACATCATCCTCGGCCTTGTCGTAGAATATCTCAAACAGGTTGAGGATGCGGTGACGGTCCACCAGACCCACCTACCAACACCATCACGTGTCAACAACATTGATAATAATAATAATAATATAATAATAATAAAACTGGTTTTCTATAGCGCTAATTCCTGCATGGTGGATCGATGCGCTGTACAAGACATATAATAAATGTATTAATAAATATACTGTATATGTAAATTTTATAAATTAATATAAAACAAATGATAATTTTTGCTTAAGATGTACACTAGTAAACTTTTGTATGTAAATTATATAAATCATATACATCAATTAAAAATAAATTAAACACTGTTTTAAAGATATATAGTACTAAACCTCTGTAAATTATATAAATCATATAAATCAATTAAAAATGTATTAAACACTGTTTTAAAGATGCATAATACTAAACCTCTGTAAATTATATAAATTAATATAAAATTAAAACATTTACTAAATCTGTGTATGTAAATTATCTATACATTAATCTAAAACATAAACACTGATTAAAACGTGTATAACACTAAAAAGAAATTACAAAGCAGTGTCACAACAGTTTGAATTTATTAAAATGTCTAATAAAAAGATATGTCTTTTAAACACTTTCTAAACACAGATAATGTTCCAGATGCCCGAATGTTCACAGGTAAGTTATTCCATAGTCGTCGTGATGCTAATAATGCCATAACCGTAATAACATGAGTCCAGTGATTTGTAAAACTGTATTCTATTTCTATGTGTAGCCTTCATTGGCACTTAGTATGTACTTAAATGTATGTACTTATTTATGTACTTAAATTATTTACTTTACCAATTTTAGTGCTGATTAGTATTATTATCATTTTAATGTGTCTTATCAACCATATATGAATCACCAATCTTATTATTGGTGTTTGATGAGTAACTGAAGAAAAGGTTTGCAGTTTAATGTGATGTCTTAAACGGACAATAAAGTGTTTAATTTGAATCTTGAATCGAATCTTCGAATAATAATAATGAAGGCATTATAGTGTGTGTGTGTGTGTGTATGTGTGTGTGTGTGTGAGTGCGTGTGCGTGTGTGTGTGTGAATGCATGTGTGGATGTGTGTGTGTGTGTGGATGCGTGCATATGTGTGTGATGTATTTCTGTGTGTTTGTGTGGATGTGTATGTTTGAATGTGTGTGCGTATTTTGTTTGTATGTATATATATATATATATATGTGTGTATGTCTAAGTGTGTGTATGTATGTGTGTGTTTTATTTGTATGTGTGTTTTATTTGTATGTGTGTTTTATTTGTATGTGTGTTTGTATGTGTGTTTGTATGTGTTTGTGTATGTGTGGTCGTGCAACAGGAAGAAGATCTTACCCCAGTATGGTCGCAGAAGCCGAACAACTGAGTGAGTTTGGTGCGACGATGCTCTCGCTTGACCTTGGCTTTGTACTCGCGAGCACACTGTGAGAGATGGGTCATGAGGTGGTCAAACACCTCACTGGGGATGTCCACAATGAACTTCTTCATGTACTGAAAAAGGTCAACATTATTATATTAACATCCAATCACGCAACATTAAGAAACTATTTAGGCCAAAATCAATGGATCAGTGCTCTAATTTATTGGAATAAGATAATTTCCATTGTTAGACAGAAGCAGTCTAATTGGGGAATTGAGGATCTGCTACAGGGCTTTGACGGCCACCCACCGTGGTGTATTCTCGCACAGTAAGGGAGATGTCGGAGTCATCTGTAGGGTCCAAGAGCTCAGCCATCTTGGCGGTCACTTCTCTCAGCTCTGCTGGGTACTGCTCTGTGATCTCGATGAAGGAACGCAGCGTGTTCTGAATCTGTTGGTATGAAACAGGTGGAATCATGATGTGTCGTTTTGTCAGCAGTAATGTATATATATATATATATATATATATATATATATATATATATATATATATATGTATATATATATATATATATACATATATATACAGCTATTTTGAAAATACAAGAAAAGAAGATCTAAGTTACATATACACTCACATTAACACAATTATGTTCAAACACACACCGGCACATCCATGCGAACACATTCTGTCACACACTCACTCACTCACTCACTCACTCACTAACTCACTCACTCACTCACTCACTCACTCACTCACTCACTCACTCACTCACTCACTCACTCACACACACACACACACACACATGCTCAAACATACACCCACAAACATACAAAAACACATGTTGTTGGATTAACATATGCACATACTAACACACTCATGCTCAAACACACCCTTATACACATACAAACACACATTAGTGCTAACACATTCTATCACACACATGCACGCACTCACACACACTGTTTCCTCACCCACCCCTGTCCACCTCCCCACCTTCCCTGCATCTATCCCTCTCCCCTCCGTCACACTTCCCCTGCACCCACCCCTCTCCCCTTCCCCTATCCCTCTCCCCTTCCCCTGCACCCATTCCTCTCCCCTTCCCCTGCACCCACCCCTCTCCCCTTCCCCTGCACCCATTCCTCTCCCCTTCCCCTGCACCCATTCCTCTCCCCTTCCCCTGCACCCATCCCTCTCCTCCTCCCCTGCACCCACCCCTCTCCCTTTCCCCTGCACCCATCCCTCTCCCCTTCCCCTGCACCCATTCCTCTCCCCTTCCCCTGCACCCACCCCTCTCCCCTTCCCCTGCACCCATTCCTCTCCCCTTCCCCTGCACCCATTCATCTCCCCTTCCCCTGCACCCACCCCTCTCCCCTTCCCCTGCACCCATTCCTCTCCCCTTCCCCTGCACCCACCCCTCTCCCTTTCCCCTGCACCCATTCCTCTCCCCTTCCCCTGCACCCATCCCTCTCCCCTTCCCCTGCACCCATTCCTCTCCCCTTCCCCTGCACCCACCCCTCTCCCCTTCCCCTGCACCCATCCCTCTCCCCTTCCCCTGCACCCACCCCTCTCCCCCTCCCCTGCACCCATTCCTCTCCCCTTCCCCTGCACCCATCCCTCTCCCCTTCCCCTGCACCCATTCCTCTCCCCTTCCCCTGCACACATCCCTCTCCCCTTCCCCTGCACCCATTCCTCTCCCGTTCCCCTGCACCCACCCCTCTCCCCTTCCCATGCACCCATCCCTCTCCCCCTGCACCCATCCCTCTCCCCTTCCCCACCCTTCCCGTGCACCCACCAGAGCCAGGTCGATGTTTCCTCCAGTCACGAGTCCCTCGCTCCACTCGGAGTACTGCTCCACCAGAGCCTTCATCCTCCTCTTCTTCTCCGTGTGGACCTGGCTCCGTTGCAGTTCACGCTGCTTCCGTCTCCTCCGCGCCTCCACCTTCATCACCGCCAGACTGCGACAGACAAACAACTTCAAAGCCTGCTCTGTCACAGGTAAAGGTAAGCTCCTATACAGGTCACAGGTAAAGGTAAGCTCCTCTACAGGTCACAGGTAAAGGTAAGCTCCTATACAGGTAACAGGTAAAGGTAAGCTCCTATACAGGTCACAGGTAAAGGTAAGCTCCTATACAGGTCACAGGTAAGCTCCTATACAGGTCACAGGTAAAGGTAAGCTCCTATACAGGTCACAGGTAAAGGTAAGCTCCTATACAGGTAACAGGTAAAGGTAAGCTCCTATACAGGTCACAGGTAAAGGTAAGCTCCTATACAGGTCACAGGTAAGCTCCTATACAGGTCACATGTAAAAGTAAGCTCCTATACAGGTAACAGGTAAAGGTAAGCTCCTATACAGGTCACAGGTAAAGGTAAGCTCCTATACAGGTAACAGGTAAAGGTAAGCTCCTATACAGGTCACAGGTAAAGGTAAGCTCCTATACAGGTCACAGGTAAAGGTAAGCTCCTATACAGGTAACAGGTAAAGGTAAGCTCCTATACAGGTCACAGGTAAAGGTAAGTGCTGTGGCTTAGCTCTGCATCCGGACCTAAAAGAAGGGTTTTCAAATGATTGACACTGAAAAAATAAACATATAATAAAGACACTTTAGATGTCACATATTTGCAGGAAGTATTCAGCAATGTTGAAGGTATGGCAAGAGTATAATTTTGTTATATATATTACACACACACCACATACACATACACACAAACACACACACGTACACACACATATACACGCACACACACACACACACATATAAACATACACACACACACAAACATACACACATAAACATACACACACACAAACATACACACATAAACATACACACACACAAACATAAACATACATATACACACACACACACACACACACACACACACACACACACACACACACACACCATCATCACCAACACACTGCGACAGACAAATTACTTCAAAGTCTGCCCTTTCATTGGTAAATTCAGCTCTTACACAGGTAACACATAAATGTAAGTATTGTGGATTAGCTCTGCATCTAGTCTTAAAAGAATGGTTTTCCCAAATGATCTACACTGAAATAAACATATGACAAAAACTATTTTATATGTCACACATTGGCAGGAAATATTCTGCAATGTTGAAGTTAAAATAATAAATTACTGGCAAAGACTCTATATACATGCATATATACTGGGTATAATATAAGTTTATACACACACACACTTTCATAATTGTCAGATTGCAACAAACAAACAATATTTTTAGAGCCTGCTCTTTCATGTGACTATGACTTCACATTTCATAAAAATTCAACAACAAAAAACTCTTATTTGACGTTCTCAAAGTTCAATATCTATATTATAAATATGTTTTGCCAAAGTGAACGGTTCAATGCACCTTAAGATAAGGTTTTGTCAGCAGATACGGTTGTAAGCATTCCTAACACATTTCATGATTGACATGAAATGTTGCAAATATTTGCAGCTAAAACTGTCAATTGAGTCAGTAATTATCAAAGTGAGTGACAATGATGTGATGTCATCCACAAGTGACTAATTCATGCTGCACTCACTGAGGTGACAATGACTACCTTCACTACTGTTTTTGAAATAATGCAAACATACAGTGGTAATGACAAATCTGTCAGAATATGTATCTGCGCAAACAATGACATGCATAATTGTGAACAAGTCTCAACATGCACGGTGAAGGTCATATGCCAGAACTGAAATGGTGGCCCACAGACTCTGTGATGAGCTAGAGAAATGGGAGAGAGACGGACTTACACATACCTGATCTGGCGCTGCACATATACTGGGAAATGACATGAAATTAATTATACTGAACCCCAAGATGAGATTAATTTAAATATATATATATATATATATATATATATATATATATATATATATATATAAATTATATTATATACTGTATATATATATATATATATATACACTCTCACACTGTATATGTAATTATGTTATTATATATACACTGTATATTATATATATATATATAGTATATATAATTGTATATACTATAACATATAGAATATAAGAATTATATTATATATATTATATATATAATATATATACACACATATACATACAGTGTATATATAATTATATGTATATACCTAGTTAATACATAAATTATTTCACTGAAATATGTACATTCATATGATGATAATACAGACACATTATTTGGGTTGTATATATTTAGAAATGTGTGTACCAAGTACATAAATTAATTAATATTTTTGTAGAATATAGTATATGGTGAAATTTCATATGAATTGGAATGCTACAGATTTTACCACTGACTAAAAATATTACATGTATATAACAAATTATTTGGAATTTCTCAAGTCATATATATAGATGTAAAAAATAAAGATACTGTGAATAACAGTTGAACTAATTCATGAAACTTGATTGACAGCTCCCAGTGGCTCCACCTACCTGTTACTGTCGTAATCAAAGAGATCCTTCTTCATCTCTTCACAGATCAGGCGTAGCCCGTGAATGTACGGCGAAGCCTCAGAGAAGTTGCTGTATCGAGGATTGTTCCTCATGAGGTACTGCGCGAGGAAGTTTAGGGGGTTGAAGCGAAAGTCGGGGGTGTCGAGGTCACCAACGCCCCTCTTTTCCACCTCCACCAGGAGTTTCTCCAGTCCCAGGATCAGGGTTGGGAGAAGATTCTCGATGAGATATACACGGGCCTCGAGTGTGTGGAGCTGTTCCTAGAAAAACAAACGGTTCGTGTCGGGTTAGGGAACATTTTTCAGGATAGTTCTCTTCCAAATCAAACATTTTCTTTTTTATATCCAAAACAAGACGTTTCTTTTACCTACAGAGACTTTCATTTGACCTTATATGATGACTAGGAATTCACTGGGAAACATCAAATGAAAGTCTCTACAATAGGTATAAGAGACATCTTGATTCGGGTATAAAAGAAACATCTTGATTTGCATATAAAAGAAACATTTTGATTTGCATATAAAAGAAACATCTTGATTTTAATATGAAAAAACAAAGACTTTTGATTTGGTTCCCCTAGGAGCTGCAATGGTGTAGCCAGAGACCCACGAGAGACTGAACAGTTTCTGTCACACTGCAATAGTCACATCATTGATTATTAAAAATTTATTAAAAATTTATTAAAGTTATTAAAAATTAATTTATTACATTTACCAAACAGACAACTAGTATAAATTAAATCAATATTGACTTATGTATGTTGCTTGCTTCCTTTTTGGGTCAGTAAAAAAATCATATTACTCACATAATTTATTAATAATATTAATAATTATAATAAAGACTTCAATATCCTTGAAGATCAAGCTCAATGGTGCGACAAAACCAAGGGATTAAACAATCTTGTTATCGTAAACAATGTAAAGTCATCGATGGATGGATGATAGTGCTGGAACATAAAGAGGAGAGGCAGCATTAATTTGAGCAACACATCTGTGCAGAAATTAGTTTTCTTCTAAATCTGACAGTTCACATAAACCAAACAAACCTTCATCCAATCCATGACCAGTACTTCTGTTGGAAGCTTCTTCACGGAGCGGATAGCATTGGCTTTGATCGTCTTATTCTGTTCTGACTTCAGTGCCTTGCGTTTACGCAGTTTTGACAACATGTGGTCCTCGTGAAGCTTGCCCCAGCGGCGTCCAGCGCTTTTTGTGACTGGCTCCATGTAGGTTGGCATGGGGGTCAACTTCTCTCCCGGTGGTGGCCTCAGTGCCAGATGCTCGTCCAGTAGGGTGGTGCTAAATTCTGTTGACCTCCGACCCAGACGTCCTGGTGACCCCACAGTGAATGAGTGGCTGGACACTGAGCCACTAAGTCCAGCCATTGTTAGGCCAGGTGTGTTCAACTCTTGCGAAAACTACTGAGAGGCCGTCCTATAAATGAACGGCTGAAAGCAAATGAGAAACAATTAATTAACATATTTAGCCAGTGATTGGCGGTACATGTTTAATAAAGTAGCTGATTTATGGCATAGTCTGTCCATAGCACAGGCTACAGTGGCTGTAGTCTTCGTTTCACCATTATTGGTTAATATATTCCATAATGATTGAAAGGAAATTGATAAGTATAAAATAAAACAAGGCTACAAATCATGTCAAATGTTATGTTGGCATGGCTCCCATTTGTACCAAGTGCTGTGTGAGTGACATTATTACAAAGATGACCCTCTGCTTCCATCTACGGCTTTTACTCTACTAGCTCAAATCAAAATAAGTGAAGTGCCACAATATTTCCTTAGGCTTGGATGTCGAGTGTAAGTATTGTAACTCGGTCTCCGTCTTGGAGTTGGATCCTGGATTACCAGATTACCGGATCGTGTACGTGTGTAAAATGAAGCAATACAACCAGCGTTTGTCTAAAATCTCAATTTCTTATTCTGTATGCTTTTGTTAATGCATAAGGATACTCACCAATTATGCAGTGTCTACTGTGCGATTACTGTATCATCCTGTGCATCATCGCGAATCTATTATTTACTCAGGCGAAAATAGGTGATGCTCAATGTTTTGGATGCGTTGCTATGATATGGCAGGCGCATGCGCCAGGGTGGTTTAACTTCCGGGTCACAGTCTGACAGGTCATTATAGTACGATGGCAGAAGTGTAGATTTTTGTTGTTGTTCAAAAAATGGGCTGAATTCGTGAGAACAACTTTACTAAGCGAATGACTTGTGTTAGACAACGCAAGGCAACGCATCTATATGGCTCTGGTTACAGTGCAACGTTCGCCAAGTCCAAGCAACAGTCCGGAAGCGCAACTTGGTTCGGTAAGTGTTTCGGATTTCGTGTGTTGTTCGCAGGGAATAAAGCGACCCGGAATCTACCCTCTGTCTGGCGTGTTGTCAGTATTTATTTTGAAGGTTCTGTCTTTAGTGGCATATTATGAATGATTTGTTTGTCGACTTTGACTGTACCCATGCCTTCTTTTTAGGATTAATAATAATGCGTTTTATTTTAAAATTTGTGTACGAAACTTATTCCAGTTATTGTAAAACTAGTCAAACAGCTGACTGCTATTTGACTATTAAGTCTATTATAAATCTTTACTAGTATTATTATTGTCCTTATTATGTGTAAATACTATAAAGCATACACCGTTACTTGTTTCATGTCAGGCTGTATTATGAGATAAGTATGTGGGGAGTGGTGGTCACGCGGTAGAGCACCGGACTGTCAATCGAGGGGACGGTGGTTGAATCCCACCTGCCGCCGTTTCAAAACTTACGCAATTTCGTTCACCTCATATCTTTCGGAAGAGACACTAAAAGCCGGTGGTCCCTTATATCTGGTGTCTATGCCAGGGGAAGTAAAATATCCCACACAGGGGGTAAATGTGTTACCTGTAGTGGACTCACTAATTCTAGAGAAGACAACTCTGAAAACTAATGTCAATGACAGTAATGGTCAGCAAGTTGACCGGTGGTCATTAATGGAAGAAGTAGAAGATAAATTGAAAGTAGAATGAAACGGAGCGCTAACATATTATCAAAGCAGTAAACACTTGAAAACAGGCAGCTGAAATTTTTAATATTCATTGTGATTATCATTTATTATATATTCTCATTTGTTCACACAAACTAACTATTTACGTTTCTAGCCCATGTCTTTTAAGTGTTCGTACTTTTAATACTTATTCACAAGTGTGACTTATAATTATGTGACTGAGCACTGCTTATTCACTCTAGTCAAAAATACTCATAGATAACTGGGTGATGTCAGTATTATTGATTTCTTACAATGGGTCATTGTTTCATCTTGATAAGTACAGTGTACTCCTGCTACATACCAGGACTACGCAAGCCAGGTATTTCTTATCAGATCCGTAAATATTATGTTTCAAAAAAGTAGATTAGGCCCACTATAGGCCCACTGTAAGTGATTTTTGTAGGCCCCAAAAGCTCTACAATGATATGCCATAGCAATTTAGCTTTTATACTGCTCAAGGTTTCTATTGTGCTGGCTGCTATCCTTTTGTGTGATTTAGTTGGAGCTATCATCTTTAATTGACGAGACAACATATCTGTGTATGATGTCAGCATGTTCATCAGCATTACACTGTCATTAGTAATCAATATTCATATGTACTACAGCCCACGATGGAGCTACTACATGTAAATTAAATATTAATGCATGTTACATATATATTTAGAAGTCATTGTTTAGTTGTGTTACTGTTATGATATGGTAAACATTTAAACAGAAAGTTAATATCATATGGTGGAATGGGGAATAATTATTATTGTGCATGATAATTGATAACAATAGCCAGGCACCTAGATACATTTTAAATAATGCTAATCTTGTATAGTTCATACAGTGTTATATAGTTCATACAGTGTTGTAGAGTTCATACAATGTTGTATAGTTCATACAGTGTTATTATAGTTCATACAATGTTGTATAGTTCATACAGTGTTATATAGTTCATACAATGTTGTACAGTTCATACAGTGTTGCTTCATACATTGTTATATAGTTCCTACAGTGTTAAATAGTTCATACAGTGTTATATAGTTTATACAATGTATATAGTTCATTGAACTATATAATACTGTATGAACTATATAACACTATGAATCATAGTGTTATATAGTTCATACAGTGTTATATAGATCATACAGTGCTGTATAGTTGATACAGTGTTGTATACCAGGGTGTATCATACAGTTTTATATAGTTCATACTGTTGTGCAGTTCACACTAGCATAGCCTATAAACAACAGCAGTGACTGGATGACACTGCGATGGATTGTGAGATAGAATAGAAGAGCAGACGGGAGAGGTTGATGTAAAAGATGGATTCAGATGAAAGGTGGTGGGGAGCCAGGATGGTTGGGAGTGAAACAGCCAGAGATGAAAACTGACGCCCTCTCACTGCAGGGTAGAAAGAGACGGCACATATTACAACTGAGATGGGAGAGTTGTGTAAAGCGGGATTTGTAGGTTTGTCAGCGGAGAATGAGATTGGGAGATAGAGGATAGGGGACGACAGGGCAGGAAGTGTGACAGGAAAATGAAAAAAAAATCAGGGATAACTATCAAAGTCAGCTGACGGGGTGAAATAGGAGGACAGTACAGTTTAAGCTTTCAGTTTCTGTTTGTACCGGATCTAATATTCAAACACAGACTCCATTCCTTGATTAAGAGTAACTAAAGTGTGCACATTTAATAATCTATTGGCACACATATTTTGTTTATATATTTGAACGTAAGTGAAGTAAGTGAACCCAGTTTGCTAATTGGGTAAATAAATTTGAGATGGGGTAAATACATTTGAGAGGGGTTCTACACCATCATGTGACAGTGTCGGGGGCGTGGGTATGTTTTGCTGTAGGGTTGTTAATCTATGCATTGGTCTGCTAATCCGTAGAGTACTAATTGGGTGTCAGGGTGCGGTAACCTTTTTCATGCTAGTACAGTAGTACTACTGATCGCGTTTTCTGGTTCTGTCAGATGAATTAATCACAAACAAGTGAAATACTGGACATTATATAAGCAGAAATAGTATATCTGTGCCAGAGTACGATTATTATGTAAAATATTTATAAAGTGTTCTTTTTTACATTAATAGCTTGCTCTAGGGCGCTGTACACAAGCAATAAAATGTAAAAAAATTAGACCCTTATGAATAATAAATGCATCAAGTTTTATTATGACCAAGTCCATTTTGATGATGGAACAATACTAAATATTGCTTTTAATTATTTGTATCAGTTTTATATACATATCAGTATATTAATGTTTACATTACAATGTGTTGTTTCCGTTATACCACTCTAAACATATTTATACAGTTATATCTAACAATGCTGATCAAGAGTGGCTTTGATGTGTCATACTAGAGCACAGTGCTTCAGGGGTAGAGCTTTGGACTCTCGACTGTGAGTAACAGAACCCTGGTTTGAATCCTGTGTTGCGGTGTCAAACCTAGGGCAAGTTTTTTCACTTTACATTGCTCCAGTTTACTCAGCTGTATGAATGAGTACCTGGCTATAGACAGTGATGGATATTTGTACAAGCAGCCATCGCACATTAATTGCAGCATGGCTGGATGCTTCCCAGAAAAGTTGAGATGGTGTTTGATTGAACAGGTTTGCCAGGGAAGTTAAGTTGTCTTCTTGTGTTAATTTAAACACATAGATCTGCAGTTGTTGGCTGCATTCCTGACATGTATGTTTGTTGTTTTAGGATGTTCTCGATGGGGAAAGTGGGATAAAGTCACCCCACAAGTCCCAGAGGTAAGGATTCCAGGGAAATATTCCCAGTAAATGTACCTACGTGTAAATGTCTGTGTCCCTGCCTGAAGTAGACCATATGACTGTTGTTCTTGTGTTGTCACACACACATAGATGTGTCATGTGTTGCTGTTTTTAAGTGGAAATTAGAATGTTGTCTCACAGCAGATGTGGATGTTGCGACACTTGCACGTTAAAATAATTGTTTGTGTGTATTTTAGTAGTGTGTGTATGTAACTAGATCGTGGATGTTGTGATACATGATAAGCTTACTCATGTTGATGATTTGTTGCTTCATGAAGTACCGGGTATATATATATATATACATATATATATATATATATATATATAATAAATATTCATATATACAATAAATATTCATATACCAGTATATATATTTATATACAGTGTATACAATAAATATACATATATACATATTTTATATATATATATATATATATATATATATATATATATATATATATATATATATATGTATACATAGATATAAACATATAGCAATTCCTTGACTGATCAAGTTGTTTTCCATGCCGACTGACAGAGAAGACGTTGTCGTAATGCTCTGACTGTCTCGTATTAATTTGTCCCACAATATTTTACGGTGCTGTCTGGGAAAACTTAACTCCTTCCTTGTCAAGTGTCACGTTTGTTGATGTCATAATTAATTAATTAAAAACATAATGTGTATACCCATGTGTGTCATGATGTCTTCCCATTATAGCTACTTCCTGTTATAGCTACTTTTGATTCTCCATATAGCTACTACCACAAGGGTAATTAACTTTGGCAATTGAACTACATTAATATTTTGGTATACAGCCTTAAAACACGTACCAGGATTTTTTTACTCTGCATAAACCCGAATGCACTCATCTGATATGGATTAAATTGGGCGTGGCATAAACTCACTATTTTTGTGTGTTATGCTTTGGGCTACAAAGTTGGCCATAAAATTGCATTTGAAGGAATGGGCATAGATTTAGAAATGAACTCAATTATAAAACTGGCAAATCAAACGATGTCATTGACATGTACAAATATAGTTTGTTTACATATGTCATGTTTACATATTATATGTTGTGTTCATAGAAACACTGTGTATGTATACATAGATCTTAATCTTATACATGTTTAAATGACAAATAAGGTTCATCTGCAATTTTGTGTTTTGCTTACCGTACATATGGTGTGTTGGCGTTTATGGTGTATTTACATTTTGTTTATATTGAAGCCTTGAAGGTTTATGTATAAATTATAGTTTGTTTACACAATTTATGGTTTCTTTACGTTATATAAAATTGGTTAACTTGCCCATAATGCAAGATGAATATTTATGTTGTGAAGTTTAATTATTACATTTGTGTTGATATCAATTCTACTCAACACATAGAAATCTCAGACATTTCAAGATAAATATTTAATAAGTAAGCATATCAGTATCGAGCTTTCAAGTATCAATAGTTATCATATGAGTGCATTATTTCCTTGTTAAATGATGTGTACGAGGTTCTATAGCTTTTATCTGGCATACTTTGTGACCAGTATTGCATCCTAACAACTGCCTGGGTAAATTCAACAGTTGTAAACGCGTCTACAAGGCATTGTTAAAACGTCACTTAGTCAGCCACATAAGTCTAGACCAACACCACGGGACACCTCCATCACCCAGGACTACAGTTTATCCCTTTCAGGGCACCAAACCAACCAAACTTTCCCAAGCATTCCTGTGGTTCTGCAGGCAAAATTACCAGGTTTCTATGATCACATGATAGTTGACCTGTGTGCACTTTAGACGCTCAGTTTCTACGGCTATATATATATCTATATAAAACACTCTTTTTGTGTCACAGATCACTTGTTTGTTTGTTTGTTTGTTTGTTTGTTTGTCGAGTTCGTGGTTCAGTCATTGTTGTGATGGGTGCTCACTGCTCAGTGATCCTGGAGTTAAGTGCAGTTATGTTAGTGGCACAGAGACTGAGGACTATGAACTTTCACTAGCACAACCTAGGAACATCTCTTTGTGTTGAGGGCTTAGCTACATCGGTGTCTGTAGTTACTGAAAATGGTGTCATCTTGCAGAGATTAGAGTATTATATGACTTTAGTGTAACATAATAATTTTAATGGATATTTTGTAATTTTAAAGGACATTATATATATATATATATATATAATATATATATATATATATATATATATATATATATATATATATATATTATTCATTTTGTTAGTTTAACAGAATCCTTTTAAATAAAATTAACATTTTCAAATTTTAAAAGACATTTTATATATTATTTATCTCATGAGATGATAACATTGTAACCACAATACATTGTTACTATAATAACACACAGACAAGTCAGTAAATAAAATGTCTCATAATACTGAAAACAGCTACTAGAACTAGACATTTATTAACACACCTTTCACATGCCAAATTGTGAACAAATTGTGTGCTAAATATGGTGCAGAGCAGTCTGCTGAAAACTACTTGTATTTCTATAAGTTAAATGAAGTTGCCTGTTGTTTCTTTATCTGCCAGTGTCTCAGCTGTTGCTTCTGTCAGTATAAGACTATGGAGTCTGACCTTATGCCATACAGAAGCTATAAACTTCCACTTGCATACATTTCTTTCTCTTTGATGACTATTATTTATTCCTTCAGTCACATTCAGTTGACAGTCATGTCTTCATCACCAGCTGTTTCAGGACTTTGGTGTTATGTTTTGCTACATTTGTGACACTGACTCCGCGACCTAACACACAGCGCATGTAGTTCACCTATTCTTGTTGTGGATGTTCTGACATTGGACGGACACAGCGGACATTCCTTGTGTTCCTGAGCAAGGCATCGTTACATTTGTTTGCAGGTAGAATAACTCATACATATTCGAGCTATTTTATTTTAGCAATTCTGTCACTTGAACACATATATATATATATATATATATATATATATATATATATATATATATATATATATATATGTCACTGCAATTTATTACTATTTATCATTAACTCATTTAAAAAAATATTTTATTATTATTGTATATACATTTTTAGAAACTTTACTTTACACCATTTTTATTACTACTTTATTTAATGGTAATTATATTATTTTATTTTTTGGGTCTATAAAAGGTCACTTTATTGACATAAATAGTATTGTTTTAACACGATGAAGTTTTATATGTAAAAGCGCCATGAGTGCCACTATATGGCAGATACTGGCGCTAGACAAATTGCCATTATTATTGGCGTTTCCAATTATTGTTGGATGGGTGACATCAATCCTGTCCAATTGTTTTTATTATTGGAATTTTATTTTATTCACTTCTCTTAGTAGAATCCATTGACTCATATGCCCAGGTGACTCTTTCCATCAAATGAGTGGATGGTTTGTCTTTCTGCCCCCAGGGGTCTCTGGCATCAGGACGATTGTGATAGCACTCCCCTTGGGTCGCATCGTGTCTATCGAGGGATACTACCCAGGAAATTGCAGGGCTGGTCATTATTTCATTTCCACAAGTGACGATGTCATTGCTAATGTTTCATAGTCCTGCATTCAAAGTGACAATTCATATTTGATCACAATTGCACAAATTGTCACAGATCTTGTCATTGACTTACTTTGTAATTGCCATAAGATTGTTATTCTGTATAGATTTAGGAGCTCCTGCATTGTGGAGACATGACGTAGTCAGTGCATTCCCGTTGGATCAATCAGCAGTTAGCAGTCAGCAGTCAGCATCCTGATGTCACTTGAACTCCTGTTTACTCATTGGGGGTTTCGTTGGGTGGTTTGGTGTAAGATTTTTTAGTTTTTTTCTGGTAAGAAAATCGATATTGTCAGATAACCCTGGAATATTTCCCCCGGTGACACGCCCACCTGTCAATCAAACAGGGACGGATCCTTATTTCACTTTCACATCAAATTATTTATTTATTGTAGCTCTTTACAATACATGTAAATCAAATGAAGAACAAAAATTACATACCTGGTAATAAAGTAAAGGGAACAATCGGGGAAGAATATTGTATAATGTTATGTGTTCTTTGATGACTTAATCCAGAGTTTCAGCGTAGCTCTGCAGTCACACTGTAGGGTAGTGACATTGATTGGGGGTCAGGGCTTTATGCAGGATCAAATTATTGCCAGTCACACATGTTTTGGTGGACATGTGGATGTTAACTGTTAATCCAGTTCACAAACTTTAAATGTATTTTTTTTTTACCTGAAAAGGGACTCCAAACACATGTGACACCATTTACACTCACTTTCAAGGCATAACTAACAATATATATGGTTTTGGAAGACCTTTTTTTTTGCTCCTTCATTTTTTTACCCGTCCACCCATATTTCTACCTGTCCGTATTCGTTTTTACCAGTCTAAATGACGGGTGGACAGGTCTCTGTGACAGGGGTATACTGTTGACATTTGTTGCCACCATTACCTTTAAGTTTCTTCAACCCTGAACTGGGACACGTTCCAAAGGTCAATATCTTAAATCGCATCTGTCAGGCCAAGTATTGTATACACCAAAATCACCATCTGGCTTTGAATTGCTTCATACTAATGACACGGATGAGAATTTATTTACTATATGCTTTAATTTGGTCTCAGAATCTGACAGTAAACTACATCATTT
Organism: Oasisia sp. SBJ-2009; assembly: GCA_964017155.1. Taxonomy (NCBI): domain Eukaryota; kingdom Metazoa; phylum Annelida; class Polychaeta; order Sabellida; family Siboglinidae; genus Oasisia; species Oasisia sp. SBJ-2009. Next base: position 39,034,444 of record OZ024865.1, read on the forward strand.
TATACAGTATACCTGGAAATAAACCAGCCCACCAACTTATTAAATCAACCTTCTGTGTTGATGCTGTCTGTCAATCTAATCAGTGTAAGTACAGTGCAATGCCTGGCCATTAGTTAAGTAGACATTATATGCCGATTACCGCAGCCTGTGCCAGAACATTATTACTTACTCATAGTAATTTGCCATTATGTCAACAACTGGGTTGTTTTGTGTTGTGCCTGTCTGTTTGTTCCCCTCCTGTCTAAATATGGCTAAGCAATCAGCAAGCAAAGATAGAGAGGCAACCCAGAGATGTCCCTAAATTGGCTCTCAGTGGCTGCTTTGATTGTGGCGATTACAGCTGTCCTGATGCCGTTTTATAGGAGAAAATCCCACTTCTGTGGAAATTTTTAAAATGCAGACTTCCCCAGTCTTAGTTCCATCCCTGATGAATCCGTGAGTTAAGTCGTTAGTGATGAGCAGGATGGGTATACTGTAGTGTGTAGAATTCTGTGAGTGATATAAACTGTTTGCCTGATGAATCAACACAACCCACCACCCCTCTGCCGTGCAGAATGGACCGGTCCGTTATGGGAGTTTGCGTATTTGGCCTGTTGGAGATTCCCAGTGCTGCAGGGCCCAGTAGGTGTATAGGTGGCCTGGAAGTGGGTATGTGTGTGTGAGCGAGGCCGCTGCTTCCACTTCTAGGAATCCAGGAATCGCTGCCAGGAAAGGTCACATGTTCCATGGCGATGCCGTCATCTTGATTCAGCCAGGCTTTGTTGTGTTTACATGGATTTATGGGGGGGACAAAAACGTCAACTGGAGACATTCCGTTGCCATTGGATACGGGACGTAAACGGCGGTGTTTGAGCGCCCTGGAATGTCGTAGTGGGGTGAAAATCCGGCGGAAAGGGATGAGGGGAAAGATGGGGGTCATCGTGCCCCCGTTGCATCCTTTGTTTGACTGGCTGAGGACCCAGAAAAGGTAAGGGCAGCCGTACGTACGTTCTAGGGTCCAACTTCTTAGTGGGTTGTTTCAAAGCTGCCATTTAGGGAAGACCTTACTGTTATGCCTCTGAATGGATTCAGTGAATGTGAGTTTTAGCTATAACTGAATACTGTGGTTGAGTTTGTAATACATAGTGTTTTAACATTTTTGTGAGAACAGTACTTTCACTGGGTTCTCGGGAGTTTGAAATGAAAATTGGGACTGAGAAATCTTCATCCCTGGCCATTATGTATTGTTGCTACATTTGTAACTAATGTTGTACATCACCAACATATAATTACAGTATTACTGTATATGTAGGTCAGTATAATATCATACAACCAATGAAAGTATAGCGATTGTGAGCGATTTTGTTGAAATATTCTTATCAGATTGTCTTGTAAAATTACAGTAACAGTTAAAGAATTGAATTTTGTGAAACATAGGCAACGCAGTTGCAGCATATTGCATTTCTGAGCTATGTTTTCAAGACATTTTTTATTCATGCAGTAACATAATTTGGGCAGAAAGAACAGATAGTGATTCGATGTAGAAACAAATACTGATTTTTTGGCCAAAATGTTGACCACAAAAAGCTTGATAATCGGACAGTTGCTTCAAATATCTATTGTTAGCCAAAGGTAACTTATCCCCAGGAATTTCCACTCTCCCCAGGTGAAGGGGTGAGTGTTAAATTGGGGTGAGTGTTAAGCTGGGATGAGTGTTAAGTTTGATCCTGCATTCACTCGTTGCATCAATGAGCAAACAATTTCAGACAAACCCAGTGAAGATGCCCCAGCTATTTGTCCAGTGAAGATGCCCACTGCCATTTGCCTGTCACTTAGATGTTGTACTGGTCTATTGACCCTGTCCACCCTGTCCTTAAACTGACCTCATCAGGCCGGAGTCACAACTGTCCTGTCAACAATGTCACTTGGTATGCCATCACCAGCACAATACCCGGTCAAAGGATGTTAATATCTGGACACAACATCAACACTGTAGGCGTAAGGACATCCAATCAGGCCGCTGATTCCAGTCTGTCTGATTTGTTTCTGTAAACATTTCATCTGTGACTCCAAGCATGGCTTCAGTGCAGTTCTCTAGCTGTTGAATAAACAAAACGCCTGATGAAATTACTCCACATGACAGCTGAGTTGGGGTGTTTTAAGGTGGTGTGTATACTGGTAATTAACCACACTGACTTAATCAGGGTTGAAGTGGTGTTCAGAAAGAATTCCCCATGTGTTTATCTCAGCAGGTTATATCAGCTCATTGCCATTGTGTCCTGGTTTATGGACAAAGGTTGTATCCTGCTTGCTAATTGATTTATGTGGCAGGTTGGCTGGGTTTAATAGGCACAGCAGTTTGCTCTTATCTGTGTTGGAAATTTGGAGTGACTTTCACCCTGTAGAGTTAGGTAATTTACCCATTTGGGTGGGGGTTATTTTCAGCTAGAACAGGATGTTGTATTCCTAGCTTGCTGGTAGCCTATCACCCAGGGCAAGTGAGACTTTTGTGTAGGTCAGCCGTTTATCAACAGGCGAAATAACATAAACAAAGAGTTCTGTGTAATGCATTGTTTACACTCCTCCCTGGATGAGCTGTTTTAAGTGAGGTAGTAAATTCATTTGTTTTTGTTACCAAAGGAGGTGATAAAAACAGTTATTATTTCGAGACACCTGAAACATGTAATATACACATGCCTGCACGCATACACATACATGCACACGCACTCGCACACACTCACACGCACGTGCACTCTTTTCAGTACCTCACTTAAACTCATTCAGTGACTTGCTCACTCAAACACTCAGTCACCTACTCAATCAGTACATCACTCATTCATTCACTCACCAACCCACTCAATCAGTACATTACTCGTTGACTCACTCACTTGATCACTCACTCAATCAGTACCTCACTCACTACTCATTCAATCACTCAATCAATCACTCAATCAATCACTCAATCACTCAATCAGTACATCACTCATTCATTCACTCACCAACTCACTCAATCAGTACATTACTCGTTGACTCACTCACTTGATCACTCACTCAATCAGTACCTCACTCACTACTCATTCAATCACTCAATCAATCACTCAATCACTCAATCACTCACTCAATCAGTACCTCACTCACTTACTCACTCACTCACTCACAACTCACTCACTCAATCAGACATTAATGTACTCATTCATTCATTCATTCAATCAGTCACTTGCTCAGTTAACTCTGTGACACACCACTCTCTGAGTCACTTTATCCAGTCACTTATTCACTTACTCAGACATAAACAAACAAAATGGCCCACTCCTGACACCATCAGATAGGTTGATAAAAATGTATACACAGATATTCATGCAGTATAAATAGGCTAAAACAAGATAGTCACGTTCATAAATGTCTTCACTTGGGTGATACACATGAGCACTTACAGTACTTCACTGAGGGTTTATTTTGAACCCGCCGTTATTGCCAGTATATTATTTCGGTTTATCTACTGCTTGTACTGTTGACATCCTTATCCTTTTCCATGTACATAATCAACTGCCCTGTTGATAATCTTGTATCACAGCAATTTTGTTTTTGGCAAAATGTGTATGTTGTTGGTTTGCACACGCACACACACACGCACACGCACACGCACACGCACACGCACACGCACACGCACACGCACACGCACACACACACACACACACACACAAAAGCATATGCACACACACACACATGCGCACACACGCATGCACGCACACACCACACACACAAACACACACCACATATATATGTAATATGTGTGTGTGCACATGCAAGTCTGTGTGTGTAATGTGTATGCAATCCAACACAATACATAAACACACACATATATATATATATTATATATATATATATATATATAAATTATATATATATATATATATATAGAATATATATTATATATATATATATTATATATTACATACACATAGACACACACATATACTGACAGTTTATGTACACAATGTATATAAAAAGAACACAATCAAAGCCAGAAATTACATGGGACTTTGTGACTAAGCCAGTTATCATGAATGAATGTAAACAAGCATAGTATAATAACTCAACAAGATTAGATTTGGCCTGAATATGTAACCACATTTTGTAATTCACTTTTAATAGGAAGTAGTGTGAAGATCTTATCTCTGACGTTTCTGTGATACAGCATTTACTGTGCATTACATTGCATTATTATATGTTATATTAATCAAACTGATCAATATGATAGATGAAGTTTTTTTATGAACAATTCATTTTGTTATGATGTCAGTGGTGACAAAGGTCTCATATAACCAGGGGTCAGAGGTCAACTATAGTTGTCAGTTGCAGTGACACATCGATAATACAACTACACTGCTAGAAAAATAAAACATAAAACATAAATAAACATATAACTTATGCGATAGTTTTGGATATGCCTCAGGCAATCACTATGCAACATAAATCATATACTATGTCTAATGTCTTATGGCATAGTTTTGGATGTGCCTCGGGTCTTTATGCAGGATCAAATGTTTGCCATTCATACATTTTTTTACTGACATCATGAAAATTAATATATAATTATATTTTACCCAGCCAGTTAGTAACTACCCAGTAGCTACTCAGTAGTTTTATACGTTCTTTCTAGTGGCTACTAAATCAGTTTGTTACAAATGACCAATTCTGGGCAGAGGAGCTGGCACGATGGGTGTAACATGAATAAATGCACTCAGTAAACAGTAGCGTTACATAAGGACCACTCAGTTGTTTATCCTAGTGGGAGAAACATTCACATCGTCCTCATCTGGAGGTTGTAGGCTCGCCTTCCCGACTGCTTACAAAGTCCCTCAACATGTTTATGCATTCCGGTCTAGAAAATGGCAACAATGGCCGATTTATCATTGCCCGTTCTTACGTAACAAAACAACAGCATGTAGTGGCGAAAAACCAGTGAAGCGTGACTTTTGTAATATAGCGCAGAGTGTCAATGTCAACCTTGAAGCAACACTCTGACACTGTTCAGACATCTCTTTGTGTTCATTGAAACACAAACACAGTTCGTACTCACGTGGCATGTGTGTGTATCCAATTTTTTTACTCTCAATTAGAACATCAACATACCCGATTCTCTAAGGGCTATGAGTATCGGGTTGATTCTAATAGTGCGTGAATAATTTAAGTAACGCGAGTATATTATTTAATAAAGATGCGTTGAAAAGTCATCAAATTAATTTTATCCGGTCATTATTAAGTCAGTTATTTTGCAAAATGAAAAATATTATGGTATTTTTTAAAGCTGGAGTACATTTTGTTAATGCTACAATGTAATTTCGAGCCAGACAGCATTTGCCAATTTTTCATCAGATATAACCATTTAAATGTGGCAAAAACGATTGTCCAATGATTTCACTGTAACTGATTATTTATATAAATGAGCCAGCATATCTTAGTCAAAGCCAGAGAGGTTCGGTTTTTATAAAATTAATCGGAAATGACATAGTTAATCCTACATGGAAGAGACCCGTCATTGGTCCTAAAAATAAATTCACTGAATTCTGTCTGTGCCTACTGTCACCCTTCCTGTCAGCTGTTAAATAATTTTTCCAAGTCAAAGTGTACAGCTTGCCCGTTTTAAAGTAAAAATTCAGGATGCAAAAAATCGTTGACATGTAGTAACTCAAAACCACTGACTATCTGCTCATCCCAGCAAACAAGGAACCATTTCTGAACCAGTTGGCACATATCATACTGGTTCATAATTGGTACCACTCCACCAGTACGTGTTTTCATGTGTATTCACGTGAATACACATGTTCTGCCTGTTGTCAAGAGTTTTGAACGAGTTTGACACAAGTCGTACTGGGTCAGAACTGGTACCGCTTCACTGGCATGTGTCATCACGTTAAAAACTTGTGATTTCACGGTAAACAGGTGTCAGCACACCAAATGTGTTCACAGAATCCGGTGAATTCACATGAATTGAGCCAGTTGAACTCGTGAATTAACTTATAGAACATGTGAAATCACAGGTCGTTGTTTGCTGGGATGAAACCAGCGAACATGAAATGTTCACATATTTGGTTGAGAAAAAGGTGTTGTGTTCTGGTGGGTAGATATGAAGGCTACAATTTTCTCAGTGTTTTTATGTACTGTATATTAAAGTTGCATTTTGACTTCCGCCATGTTTAAAATAAAATTTTCCAGTAAACCAGCATTCCGCATACGCTATATATTGTTTTCCTCAACTACCTTATTTTCACATAATATGCCATTTTAAGATAAAAAGCAGCAAAAGACGAAAATATGTCCTGGTGGGCCCCACCAGTTAGAATTCTCTGATTGGTTTAGACCTCGATGAAGGGAATTCCACTGAAAAGCGCTGTCAGGAGGGGGCCACACTAAAAGGCGGACCACAATTGGCAGACCGCACGGAAACGGCATACCACATTCACAAAGATGCCACCGCTCGATACGCTCCATATTTACGGCATGTCCAGTTGCCCACATACAAACTATCGCTGGCTACGCACCTGTATGGTCAATGGCTAATTGAGCATGATTTAAATAACTAGGGTATTGTTGCCTAGTGGCACCTCTAGCGACTAACGTGGATATGTGGAACCGCCTTTTAGTTTGCCCCATTGTTTACTTACGTTGACCGGAGAATTCCAATGGTAAAAATAGATCGACTTTTGGGAAACTCCAGAGCCGTTATTTGCTGCAAACTTATATTTGATCAAATAACGTATAAATCCACAAAGTGAGACATGTGGTAGGAAGTATACTAGTAAGCAAATATCGGTCATGGTGTACATTGACTTTTCTAAAATGCGTTAAAAGGGGGAAATTATGTCAGAATGCAACTTTAAGGTGACATGTTGTGACACAGCTATCAGGCGCTACAGAGTTGATGGTGTGTGGAGTGGGGGGGGGGGGGACACAGGGTGGATGAAAACAAAGTGCCCAAACATGGTAGTGATACATTTGATCTATGCAGCTGTCACGAAGACACAGTTTACTGGCTGCAGACGAGCTTAATTTGACAACGTAATTGTCGGTGTCTGTGAATGCATTATTCGATGCCTCTTGAGTGTAACTGAGCCCAGGCTGGTGGACAAATGAACTGTTATGTAATTGATAGCAATAGCAATATCGCTACAAGCGCAAGGATATTGCCGTTGTTATTTGGCGGTGAAAACTGAAACAGGTGCATAATTATATGTTATTGATTTATATGGTTAAAAGGAAAGGTCGTAGGATTCACATGAACCTAGGTTGTGAGTCATGAGTTAATTTGTTGACAAGTGAACATGTCAGTAACACTGACATGTCACTAACACTGACGTTGTTCTAGCATATACACTAGATGCATTTGGCAACATAAAGTCAGAACGATGATATATCTCATGAAGCTGATCTGCAGCTTTTTATAGAAACTTCATGGCTTCCCCAGTTAATTGTCACAGCATTATTTATTAATGACGTTTGGGGTTTTCATATGTTTGTGTTGTTGAACATGTGTCTTGTGGCAACGTTTTGTTTCTAAGCCACAGCAGTGATCTCAAACAAACTTGGTACCCAGCTAACAAAATCAGGTTATCAGAACGTTAGCAGAACGTTATTTCTACGTTACGATAACGTTAGCCAGTAACGTTCTCCTAACTTTTTTGGAAAGGTTTCTTTACGTTCCCTTAACGTTACATGTGGGAATGTTACGGCATAACCTAATTATAACCTTCTGCTAACGTTACGGGAACATTATGTGTTTGCTGGGTACCACTCTAAAGTCAACAGTTGTATAATTTTAAAATTATATAGCCATCCCGATTCCTTGGAAGTTTTGAAACTGCCCGTGAAGAGTCTGTACATATCTTCCAAAAATATCTGTTGATTTAGGTAGGCACAATAAACGTTTGATTTTTATTAACTTGGATGCTTTAATGAGGCATAAGAACAGTTTTTTAGAACTGATGATATTGAACTGCGTGGTGTAGATTTGAATCTGCAATATAGAACACGGTTGTCTTTGAGACATACAAATGAGTGAATGTATGACTTTTCTTTTACCCGTCTGTGTTTGTGCATCCAGAGAATTCTCCTGAAACAGGCGGTGGTCCACACTGTTAGTTTCTGTATCCAGATAACTCAGTTCAGTCTTGTGCCAGTTTCTAATTTGCATTGCAGCATACAGCAATGTTGTGACAAATGCAGAAAAAGTCATGGAAAATTCACAGGAAAAGTCACAGAAACAAGTCAAAGCTTTGAATGTTAATACTCTTTAAATATATTTTGAATATTAAATATATATTTTGAATATTAATACTATTCAGCTATTTAAATATTAATATTATTTGTAAATGATATAATTGTAATATTATATATATATATATAACTATATATATATAACTATATATATATATATATATATATATATATATATATATATATATATATATATATATATATATATATATATATATATATATATATATATATATATATATATATATATATATATATATATATATATATATATATATATATATATATATCTATATGTACTCTGTATATAATAAGGAATTATATTAAAGGTTTCTTATAAATTGATTAAAGTACCATTATATCGACATAATAAAATTATTATAGGCTTCAGATAAAACAATGTGATGTTATTTAACACACAAACCATGCACTAGTTACACAAACTGTTGATGTTTCCGTGACTTTTTTGTAACTTTTATCTGTGATCTCGTTTCTGTTCATCGTTGTGGCACGTGATTCCGCACTGATTCTCGAGCTCTCCTGTGTCGGTGTGTAGAATCAGTCGTGGGTGTTGTCGTGTGTTTGCAGGGTGTCCTCAGGCGCACTCAAGACCTTTCACAAGCTCTACAATACTATACGTTTTGTGTCACGAATTCGGTGAGCCCGTCGTTACACATGCGTGCATGTCTCTGCTTCTGTGTCTTGACATTGCTGCTTGCCGTCCCCCCGAATCCCCCCACCCCACCCCTCTGTCCCCCCACTCCCTTCGCAAATGATGGATTTGGGTGAAATAATAATAACTTTTATTTACACACTGGTCTCCAGAATATAACCGTGTTCAAACGTATGTACATACTCCATAATCATCTATAAAACAATATAAATCATAAATAAATAAAATTAAAATTAGTGATATAATTGTGACTATTATTTGTTTATGTAAACAATATAAATAAATAAAATTAGACTACGATAGGGAAAATGTTAAACCAAATAACTTAGATAAAATGTAAAATTTTAACAAATGAATACCCATAATAACATGTTATTAAATAAATTATTATTAAAATCATACAGTAGTACAGGCTGTATAATGCAATAGTGAACACCCAAATAACTAGACAACAATGTCAAATAACATACATGTACTATTTAGAATTTTAATGAGACACATTGCATTTCCTCGACACATTGTGCGAGCGGGGAAATAGGTAGCTACAGTGGCGCTGTGTAGTGAGTAGAACATGCATTAACACACATAATTAGATGCAACAGATCCATTAAAATAGTTATAGTAATAAATAAGAATAATGCAGGTTAAATTATTCAGTTCAATTTTAATCCGATCTTTTTTCTACACACAAACAGATAATAAATGTATGTTAAGTTTGGTAAAACAAAAATATTGGAGTAAACATTTTACGTTAAATAATAAAAACAGTTTAGATCTCAATCTAAATCAAAGATAGGTGGACAAATAAAAAACTGTTTTTGCCGTCAAGATAATGTATGCATTTATGAATATGAATACACAGTGATTCAGCATACATACATAAATAGACAACTCCTCATCATTCCCGATTTTTTGCTACAAATCAGAGCCTATGCATGGAAGTCAGGCTGCCTGTCTGGGGAGAACTACATACAGACCACGGAAGTAAGAACATGCAGAAGTTCAATATGACTATGATATAAATGAGTGATGTTTATGATGACGTGAACTTGCCACTAGCATGAGAGCCCCAATAATGTTTTGATCTATATCCAAAGGTATCAATATTTTCAGTTGGGTGACAGTCATCTTCGTGTGATATTTGTATTAAATTCTGCAAACAGGTTTAGATACGTCATCTATGCTAGACAAAGACATACTCATGCAGCCATATAGACTATAGACATTGTCATGCGATCATGCATATTACATAGCTATTTATGGAAATTAAATAAACTGGTGCACTGCTGGCTTTTACTGCTAAGGTAGTGGGCACATATTTCACCAGTTTGATGTACAACATTTTTATGTCATAGCATATGGGTTTTGAGATAAGTTATGTTTTTTTCTGCTATATAGAGTACATTTGATGACATAACCAAACCACTTTTTGCATTTTGCCATTTTAATATGAACTCATTTTGAGATAACTGCATCGTTTTAACATTCGTGCACTGGTATTGTGCTCCTAGATACAACTTAGTTATGCAATTTCTCATCAGAGATGATGTTTCTTTAGTCTGGAATTTCAGCTTCTTGACCCATATGAATCATTCCCTGCAAACCTTTTACACATGTCGGCTTGTGTAACAATCGGTTGCTATGGTTACTACTGTATGCTTGTTGCAATACAACGGCACTTCAAGGCAGATGTGCAGCCAGGTTTTTTAGAAGCATGGCAAGTTTTCCTCTGCATGAAAGAATATCATTCCAGATCTCATACAGGTATGAATGTCTAAGAATTGGCCCGCATTTTTGGATTTTTATTTCGTTTGTCTCAATTCTGGAGATATCTCCCAAGTCCATGGATACTAGGTGAGCAATTGGTAACAGTTTTACCCACCGTGTGAAAAACAACATTAGTAATTTAACGTGGCACGATCAGGAGAACTGAATACCAATAAATTCTGTCAGGTAGGAGAAAGGCCTTCGAGCAAAGCAGGGAACATCAGAAAGGATGTTTAAAATCACCTACAGCCCGCCATATGCATCACATGAGACTGCTACGTCTTCACACACAGTTAAATATTGATATCGTATAACATGTCCGTCAATATGAAAGCATAATGTCTACATTAATATACATTTATAGTCGATGAGACGTCGTGGGACATTCGATCGAATTCAGTGCCAAGATGCCATTGTTTTGGCTGTTCTGTCCATTGACCACACATACAGCATGCCCAGACATACAAACTATCGCTGGCTATACGCCTGCACATTGAATAGTTTACCCTTCATATATCTAAAAAGGATGATTTAAACAAGCGTTCTGCAAAACATGCAAACAAATCCATGTTAGTCGCTAGAGGCGCTGATACGCAGCTAGGGTCTAGTTGTATATCAGAGCCTCTAGCGACTAAGGTGAATTTGTGGAACCCCATTGGTAGACCATAGGTGCGATTTCCATGGTAATGAATAAACATAGACAGATACAACTGGATTTTGGCACCGGGGAGACGGTGCAGTTACAAGCCCCAAAGTCAGCTGTTAATACATTATGGTTATCCTGTTATTACTTGATTACGTTAATCCTAATCTGGATTATTATTACTGGATGTTGTTACCATTAAACAGTTGACTATTTTATTTTTAATGAGTATTACAATAATTTTAATGGAATCTATTATTTAAATAGGAAAACCTGTTTTAATGTTTAACAAATTATAATCCTATTTAAAATGATGGAAACAGACCGGAAATTGTGTGTAAAGTTGCAGTTACTGGTATCTGTGCTAAAATATATTTGGAATATTTTATTAACTTCCATATAATTGGCAAATTAGGGTTTGCTTTAAAACTGTTATGCGAGAAAACTAACTATTGTCAGGGTCCGTATGGGGCCTTGAAAGTCTTGAAAAGCCTTGAATTTGATTAGACCAAATTCAAGGCCTTGAAATCCTTGAATTTTACAAAGTAGTCTCAAAAAGTCTGGAATTTAATTGTGGTCAATAAAATATTGTTTAGAGTCAATTGTTGTGAAGAATAACAGCCAGGAAAGGAAAAGCCTACGCACAAAAATAACTCGTGCACATTGGGCAATCGGCATTTCATTGTGGTTGGCACCATTGTTTTCTTAGCCATGTAAAAAATTTAATGTTAACTTAATTTACTACACTTAAAAGTACTTATGTAATTAAAACAGTCTTGAATAAAAAAATTCTTGAAAAGTCTTGAATAGTCTTGAATTTCAAATATCTAGATGTGTACGGACCCTGTATTGTTGTTGACTTAAGTTCTCCCAATCGTAGTAGTTTACGATGGCGGTGAAGGTCGATAGTTTCCCTTTCAATGTCCGTCAACTTCTTGATTTCCTCAACACATGTGCCATTGTTAAAGATGACAAATCGATTAGTTGGCACGAAACTGAATATGACAAATATTTGTGGACATGGTCGGTATATGGACGGAAAGTCTTAACACACAGCAGTGTTTGTATGGCACTGGGAAGGTAAACCTGGAGAAGAATCGCACACAGCGAGACCAAGAAAATCACTCTCCAGACATTGTTTACATAACAAACACGATATCTTCCTCATGTTTTGTTGACAATTCTGAGGATGTTTACAATTTGTCCAGGTGGCGGAATGTCCCCTCTCAGATCTCAAGATCACATTTAATAACCGAGTAATCACATCACAGATAAGTGGATTACTGTATCAGAGAGTCCACTTTGCAGAACTCAAGATAATCGTTTAACCACATAAATCGGGGTGACGACCGCAACTTATAATTAGCTGCAGTGTTGTTTGGTGCATTTAATGCTCTACTAGAAGCCTAGTAGAAGGCTGAGGTGACAGCAATACATGGATATAGAACTCGGTGATTCACTTTTATCATGAATTTGGTCTGCAAAGTCATTTAATTTTATTACTCGTTTTTGCATATTTTACAAGTTAAATTGTTTTATAGATTACTGACTTGTTCTGACTTTGACCATTATGAGAAGAAATTATGAATGTAACCCTCAAAAATTGCTAATCAGTATCAAAGCATGCTGTACAAATTCCTTAGAAATTAGGTTGGGGGTTGGTGGGGGTGGTATTAAGATGGGCTATGGAACTCGGTGATTTAATTTTATTTTGAATTTGTTCCATATAATGCCATTAGTCATTTTTTATTTTGACATACTTTTGCATATTTTACAAGTGAAATTGTTTTCTAGATGTTAACATATGTCCTGATGTTGATATCAAAGCATGCAATACAAATTCCTTATAAATTTTGGTTTAGGAGGGTTTATTATCACGGATGCGACATATTTTCTATTGACTGTAATCAAACCAAGTTGTCATTTTCAGGTACGTTGAGAATGTTTACAGCTGACTGGCTTATTAGACCTCATCAGCATGACAACGCTTTTTGGGTCTACCAAAGCATGGCTTGTTAACGGTGTCTGAAGATTTCAGGGTTTTGGAACAATTGGCTTATGCAAGCATGCAATATTTCTTACTGCATTCTGTAGATTTTGCCTATGTCTTGGTTCAAGCAATGAAAGCATTCTTTCCATGGATAAACCAAACAAAATGTGGATTATTGTGTTACTGGTACTCTGTCTGTTATCTGGCTTAAGAAATGGCAGATGAAATACATACATGTGTGGATTGGATTTTGAGACGGGTCGAACTTTCTGATCTATGGGAAATGCATTTATTGATGGTTGAGTGATAACAAACTTGACAGCAATTCCTTGACCAGTGGTGAATTATATTTGGGCTTAAGGAACCAGTATTTATGTATATTTAAACGCAGCTTTTGTTTACTAGTTAAGCATGATCGCTGTGCATGGCCGATCAATCCTTTATGTGGAATATATTTATGAATACTGAAAACATGAATCACGCAAAATGTTTGTTGAGGATCACTGTTTAAAGCCTATTTTTCCATGTCTAGGTAAGCTCTGTGAACCTAGAGCTAGATTGTTTAATAATAACATTTTATTCACGCAAACCACACCACTCTGTGTCAGAAATTGTGAAAGCAAAAAATCAGAATGATAAATTAAAATAATTGGATGTTATGGAAAAATGGCTTGAGCTCAGTCCTGTAATAGTGCACATTACAAAGGTTATGATGAATGAAAATTAGTTTCCATTCCAGAATGAACAAGCTTAAAATTGTGTTTGACTGTAACTTATTAGAACTGGACTAATAAATTTAAACAAATTCTCAATATATGTTAGTCATTACATCAGTGGTGGTATGGTCATTACTACAGGACCTGTGTAAAGTACATTGCTACGGCAACGCCACCTAGTGTGTGAAATGTTAACGCAAACTGACACTGGTCGCCATTTTAGATCATAGAATCGGAAAATCCGATGTCATGTGCTACCGGTTGTATTTGTAATTTTGTACATGAGCTGGAACCAGTGTTAATGCATTTGATGATATTTGTGACATTGTGTGCCCCCGTCGTGACGACCATTGTGTGATGTTGCAGCTTCAGTGAGACATATCTTGCCGTCAAGGGAGCAGCGTGTATTCTCCCACAGTCAGAATGTCTTCGAACAATCACCAAAGGCTCCCATGGAGGTAAGAAATCAGCCTTGGAGCTCGCTCAAATCTACGGCTTTTACACATCTCAGTGACATTTCTGAATGGCCAGGCTGTCAGAATTGAAACATTCTGCAACACGTTTGATCTTACAAACAGTTGCTATGATTTCCATAAACTTATCCCCACCTACTCTCCCCATCCACCCATCTCCATCCACTCATCCCCATCTACTCATCCCCATCCACTCATCCCCATCCACACATCCTCATCCCCATCCACTCATCCCCATCAACTCATCCCCATCCACTCATCCCCATCTACTCATCCCCATCAACCCATCCCCATCCACTCATCCCCATCAACTCATCCCCATCCACTCATCCCCATCCGCTCATCCCCATCCACTCATCTCCATCAACTCATCCCCATCTACTCATCCCCATCCACTCATCCCCATCAACCCATCCCCATCCACTCATCCCCATCAACTCATCCCCATCCACTCATCCCCATCTACTCATCCCCATCAACCCATCCCCATCCACTCATCCCCATCAACTCATCCCCATCCACTCATCCCCATCCGCTCATCCCCATCCACTCATCTCCATCAACTCATCCCCATCTACTCATCCCCATCCACTCATCCCCATCAACTCATCCCCATCCACTCATCTCCATCAACTCATCCCCATCCACTCATCCCCATCAACTCATCCCCATCCGCTCATCCCCATCCACTCATCTCCATCCACTCTCCCCATCTACCCATCTCCATCCACTCTCCCCATCTACCCATCTCCATCCACTCTCCCCATCCACCCATCTCCATCCACTCATCCCCATCAACTCATCCCCATCCCCATCCACTCATCCCCATCAACTCATCCCCATCCACTCATCCCCATCCACTCATCCCCATCAACCCATCCCCATCCACTCATCCCCATCAACTCATCCCCATCCACTCATCCCCATCCGCTCATCCCCATCCACTCATCTCCATCAACTCATCCCCATCTACTCATCCCCATCCACTCATCCCCATCAACTCATCCCCATCCACTCATCCCCATCAACTCATCCCCATCCGCTCATCCCCATCCACTCATCTCCATCAACTCATCCCCATCCACTCATCCCCATCAACTCATCCCCATCCACTCATCCCCATCAACTCATCCCCATCCACTCATCCCCATCAACTCATCCCCATCCGCTCATCCCCATCCACTCATCTCCATCAAGTCTCCCCATCTACTCATCCCCGTCTACTCATCCCCGTCTACTCATCCCCATCTACTCATCTACATCCACTCTCTCCATCTACCCATCTCCATCCACTCTCCCCATCCACCCGTCTCCATCCACTCTCCCCATCCACCCATCTCCATCCACTCTCCCCATCCACTCATCCCCTTCCACTCTCCCCATCTACTCATCCCCATCCACTCTCCCCATCCACCCATCTCCAACCACTCTCCCCATCCACCCGTCTCCATCCACTCTCCCCATCCACCCGTCTCCATCCACTCTCCCCATCCACCCGTCTCCATCCACTCTCCCCATCCACCCGTCTCCATCCACTCTCCCCATCCACCCTTCTCCATCCACTCTCCCCATCCACCCATCTCCATCCACTCTCCCCACCCAGCCATCTCCACCCACTCTCCCCACCCAGCCATCTCCATCCACTCTCCCCATCCACCCATCTCCATCCACTCTCACCATCTACCCATCTCCATCCACTCTCCCCATCCACCCATCTCCATCCACTCTCCCCATCTACCCATCTCCATCTACTCTCCCCATCTACCCATCTCCATCCACTCTCCCCATCTACCCATCTCCATCCACTCTCCCCATCTACCCATCTCCATCCACTCTCCCCATCCACCCATCTCCATCCACTCTCCCCATCTACCCATCTCCATCCACTCTCTCCATCTACCCATCTCCATCCACTCTCCCCATCCATCCATCTCCATCCACTCTCCCCATCTACCCATCTCCATCCACTCTCCCCATCTACCCATCTCCATCCACTCTCCCCATCTACCCATCTCCATCCACTCTCCCCATCTACCCATCTCTATCCACTCTCCCCATCCACCCATCTCCATCCACTCTCCCCATCCATCCATCTCCATCCACTCTCCCCATCTACCCATCTCCATCCACTCTCCCCATCTACCCATCTCCATCCACTCTCCCCATCTACCCATCTCCATCCACTCTCCCCATCTACCCATCTCCATCCACTCTCCCCATCCACCCATCTCCATCCACTCTCCCCATCCACCCATCTCCATCTACTCTCCCCATCCACCCATCTCCATCCACTCACCCCATCCACCCATCTCCATCCACTCTCCCCATCCACCCATCTCCATCCACTCACCCCATCCACCCATCTCCATCCACTCTCTCCATCCACACATCTCCATCCACTCTCCTCATCCACTCATCTCCATCCACACTCCCCATCCACACATCTCCATCCACTCTCCCCATCCACCCATCTCCATCCACTCTCCACATCCACCCATCTCCATCCACTCTTCCCATCTACCCATCTCCATCCACTCTCCCCATCCTCATCCACTCATACATAAGTAGAATTCCTCTAAATGGATTATCAACTGGAAAAACGATTCCCTGTAAACAATCTCCTGTCTCTTCATCACCCTCCTCTACCTCTCACCCTCTCTCCTTTGATGACGGCTCAGTGCTGAGATAAGCCGTCATATGTCAGTCTGATGGCAAAAACCTGATGACAGGTGATTCACCATCATATGCGTGTGATCAGCGTGTTTTTAATCTTCCCTAAGGCTCTATTGCAGTTGTAGCCTTAAGTAAGAAGATATGTCAACAAAAAGTGTTTTGTATATATGCATGACCTTCACCCCTGGCCGGTGAGTTGAACCATAAAAAAGATGTTGTGGTCTGGTATTCCTCCAATTATGCTATAGATCCAGCAACATTTTGGAAATGTTTAACAATAGGAGGAACGTACTCAACAACAACATAATACATTCACCATACACAATACAGAAATACAGAACTATTGTTGCAAGATCAAGAAGAAGTATGTTACTTACAATCCTTGCGGAAAATTAAACTGATATAAATATGAACAAAATGACACCATTTATATTTTTTACAATATCCAATACAACATGTTGTTGTCATTGTGTTTCTATCTTGAGAAATAAAATATCAATTTACTATTCACAATGTCATTACTACCCAGTATGTGCAAGGTTTGTCTTCCAATACATTGTACTACAAAATAACACCTGGCTGTGACATATTGTCCACATGTTGTAGACATGTTTGACTGTACTGTGCACATAGCCATGTTGTATACATATTTCCTGTACACACTTTGTAGATTTACTTTACAATGTAAATAGGTTTATTTATTCACAGTTTGACTTACATTGTCAAAGGGAGGCTACCAGCTCCTCTGCCCAGAATTGGGCAAGCAGTAATTTGTAATGGAAAGTCTGCTGTCTAGAACGTGGGAAAGTTAAACGTCAAAGGGTATAGCAGTCAATTCTGCTCGCCTCAGCATTATTGCCATCAATTTTGTTTTGAAACTGGATGTTTTGTTTACCATTTTAACGTGTAGTGTGCGGAATCTTTCAAAAGTGCGAACACTGCTCCGGGATTAATATTGTTACTAAACAAACATTTGGCAGTCAGTAAGCCTTCAACGTGTATGTAATAGTCACAAGAACGTAATATTAAATGAAAAAGTGAAACCCAGGAGTTGATACCCATGCTGTAATATGTTTTACTGTACAGTGGGACCTGTCTATTAACATCACCTTTATGACTGCACAAAACTGGCCTGATTGACCATGTGACCCTATTACTGGGAATAATTTCCTGTATGTTACCGTAAATTATGCAAATTCCTGACTATCACAAGGCGACCTTAAATCGGAGGTGGATGTATTAGCAAAGACAGTGAAGCAAAGTTCGACTGTGCTTTGTATTACCAAGGGATGTTCTGTTTTCTCAGGGGACATGCAGACCCACCTCCAGTCCATGTTCTACCTCCTGAGGAGCCAGGATACTATCAAAGTGGTGCGTATATCAATTGCCGTGACACCGATGTCATTGTTTTTTTATGTTTTTCCCTTTTTGTCATCCTAAAATCATGTGCACTGGAGCGCGACCAAGACCCAACACCCATTTTGATCACCCCTATTTTATATGTGGGTGAAACACTGTTGATAACATTCCACTTAACGATATCTTACTGACCTACAAACATTGCGTTTGAAACTCTGCACCCCCCCATTTGATTACTTTTGTCCCCCTCAATGTTCCTTGGATTGTATTGAAATTAGTTATCTAGAGATTTCCCTCCAGTACTGGTTTGTAGTTAGTTAATAATATAATTACAGCTGATCAAGGTATATTATATGGCCCTTACTGATGGTCATGTGATATGGTCCCTTAGATGAGGTCAAAGTATTATGCGATGGAATCCCGTGGAGGGAATTAATCAATTATTAATGTATATCAGTAACAATTATAACAGGGTCCATTACAGGTGATCAAGGTATTGAATGATACGGTCCCTTACAGATGACCAGTATGTCAGATGATATGGTCTGTCATAGATCACAAATAATCAAGGTAGTACACACTATATGGTCTGGTCCAGGTTGTCAGGGATTGATGATGTGGTCACTAACTGATGGTCAATATATTTGAGATGGTCCCTTATATATGATCAAGGTGTTATACGATATGATCCCTTACAGGAATTCTTGGTATTATTTGACACAATCCATTTTATGTGGTCAGTGTATTATGATATGGTCTCTAACAGATGGTCAAGATGTAATGATTCAATTCCTTGTAGACATGTATAATGTAGTATATGATATAGTCCCTGACAGGAAGTAAATGTACTATATGATACGGTCCCTTCCAGGCAGTCAAAATATTTTATGATATGGTCCCTTTCAGGTGGTCAAGCTGTATGATAATGGTCTCTCTCAGGCAGTCAAGATATGATTTGATACGGTCCCTTTCAGGAGGTCAACATGTTATTTGATGTGGTCCCTTTCAGGGGTTCAAGATTATATATAAAATGATCCCTTTCAGGCGGTCAAAATGTTATTTGATATGGTCCCTTTCAGGAGGTCAACATTTTATTTGATATGGTCCCTTTCAGGCGGTCAAGGTGGAGAGCATGTACCCGACCCACAACCGCTACCTGGTGGTCGTGTCAACGATTGACCGGCAGGACACGGAGGAGAGTGTCATCCTGGGCGTGGACATCATGGATGACCAGGCCACCATTGGGCTGGTGCTGACCATCTGGGGAGACATGACCATCAGACTGGACGGTGACGGGTGAGGGGATTACTAGTGCTACTGCTGCCGCCGCCGCTAATACTAATAACAATAATAGTATTACTACTACTACTACTACTACTACTACCACTACCACTACCACTACCACTACCACTACCACTACCACTACCACTATTAGTATTACTACTACTACTACTACTACTACTACTACTACTACTACTACTACTACTACCACTACCACTACCACTACCACTACCACTACCACTACCACTATTAGTATTACTACTACTACTACTACTACTACTACTACTACTACTACTACTACTACTACCACTACCACTACCACTACCACTATTAGTATTACTACTACTACTACTACTACTACTACTACTACTACTACTACTACTACTACCACTACCACTACCACTACCACTACCACTACCACTACCACTACCACTACCACTACCACTATTAGTGTTTCTACTACTACTACTACTACTACTACTACTACTACTACTACTACTACTACTACTACTACTACTACTACTACTACTACTACTACTACTACTACTGCTATTGCTACTACTACTACTAATACTTCTGTTACTACTACTATTACTATTACTAAAACTACTTCTACTGTTTTACACTGGTAAACTTGTATGACTATTTACTAGTTATTTATTTAAATTAATATAACATTGTGTAGCTCTTTATAAGTATTAAGCTAACATTTTGTAACTATTTACTAATTATTTATTTCAATGGATGTAATGCACTAGATCAGAACTTACCTTTACTTTGATTATTATTATTATTTAACGCATTCTAATAAATTTATATGGTAACAGTTATGTTTGTTGACTGACGTGATCTATGTGTCCCGTGAGATTGCAACGTCACAGTGTCTCTCTGTTACAGTGGCTTCAGCTTAGCATCAAATGAGAGACATCACATATTCAAGCCAGTCTCTGTGCAAGCCATGTGGTATGTTCCAGCCATGACACAAGAAAGAATCAATATAAATTAATCACGTAAAAACGACATGACTTTCATTACTATGTTGCCGAATTTACATGACACACGAGTGAATAAGTACACACTGTGTATTACCCCGGTAGTCATGTAAAACGGACATGACTTTCATAAATATATTACCGATATATCCCAGGATCATCATCAACGTATATCACATACGAATGAATGAATATAAATTAATCACATGAAACCTACATGTCTTTCATGAATATGTTGCCGAAGCATTGCAGGATGCATTGCGTATATTTATATGACACATGAATGAATAAATATAACTTAATCACGTTAAACCTACAAGACTTTTGTGAACATATTGCCGATATATCCCAGGATGCATTGCATGAACTTATATTTGCCATCTTTTTATTAACCACCCAGATGACCAATATGTAGCCTGAATTGTTATCTATGTAGCCTGGCCTGATATGAGACAAAAAAGAACCATTTATAACTTTACAGACACACATCGCATGTGTCTGTAAAGTTATAAATGGTTCTTTTTTGTCTCATATCAGCCAGACTACATAATGAAATATTTCCACTGCAAGTGTAAAAACCGAAATAAAAACAATACACCACTAAAGTCCTAACTTTAAGTTTCCCATGATAAGATTTGTTTTTGCATTTTAATTTCAATGATGCCATTCACCCGGGGGAAAATGTAGACAAAAAATATATATTTTGTTCATCTGTCTGCCACCAGGTCGGCGCTGCAGAGCCTCATACGTGTGCGTAATATCGCACAGCGCAACAACTATTACCCAAAGGGGCTGACTCACACATGGGTGACGTACTACGAGGTGCGAGTCAAGTCTGAACAGTCATGCATCAACGAATGGTAAGATTTAAATCTGAACAGTCATGCATCAACGAATGGTAAGGTTTAAATCTGAACAGTCATGCATCAATGAATGGTAAGATTTAAATCGGTACAGTCATACATCAACGAATGGTAAGATTTAAATCTGAACAGTCATGCATCAATGAATGGTAAGATTTAAATCGGAACGATCATGCATCAATGAATGGTAAGATTTAAATCAGAACAGTCATGCATCAACGAATGGTAAGAGTAAATCGGAATAGTCATGCATCAACGAATGGTAAGATTTAAATCGGAACAGTCATGCATCAACGAATGGTAAGATTTAAATCGGAACAGTCATGCATCAACGAATGGTAAGATATAAATCGGTACAGTCATACATCAACGAATGGTAAGGTTTAAATCTGAACAGTCATGCATCAATGAATGGTAAGATTTAAATCGGAACAGTCATGCATCAACGAATGGTAAGAGTAAATCGGAATAGTCATGCATCAACGAATGGTAAGATTTAAATCGGAACAGTCATGCATCAACGAATGGTAAGATTTAATTCGGAACAGTCATGCATCAACGAATGGTAAGATTTAAATCGGAACAGTCATGCATCAACGAATGGTAAGATTTAATTCGGAACAGTCATGCATCAACGAATGGTAAGATTTAAATCGGAACAGTCATGCATCAACGAATGGTAAGATATAAATCGGAACAGTCATGCATCAACGAATGGTAAGAGTTTAATCGGAACAGTCATGCATCAACGAATGTTAAGATTTAAAGTTTACAGTTTATAAATGTGTAAACCTGTTTTTAAATCGAAGTGATCTTGCTATGACGAAATAGCTCGCATCACTGAGCTTGATCTTTGAGGATATTAATATGTGTATTTATTAAGATGAGTAAATATCTGGAGTAGAAGTTATGTGTGCAGAAAATGGTTACGTTCCGAGACACATAAATTCAAATCATTCCATTTATCAGTTATTACTGGCATGATTAAGCATACACATCTATACACTTATGTAGTACACATATTTGGTGAATGACAGAATCAATTTCACAATATCCTGGATAATATAGATGTAAGTTATTTTTAAACAGCCATCTGCAAACCACAGCCTTCACTTTGTTTACATTCCACCTCAGCTGGCAGATTGGGGTTCAAAGAAACCAAGTCAGGGTTACTCCCTAACTCAGTAACGCCCTGATCAGGGTAATACCCTGGGGTTTTGAATGTCAGTTTAACAGTTGTGTTGTTTGTAGGAATGCAATGGAAGACATCGAGTCCCACAGGTCGGAAACCCCCGTAGCGGCCGGGTAAGCGGGGAATATTTTTTCTCATGGTTTCTAGGTTATTAATTCAAAAGTGCATTCCTTATTCTTTACTATGTTGTAATGTTTGTTTTCCGAGCCATATATTGGAATCTTAAATATGTTAAATATTTTAATCATAGTAATATTAAACCTGTTGTTTTTATGTTTAAACTTACCTTGCTAAGCTACACATTTTTATTTAACTTATTTTCTATTGTTCGCTTTCTAACTAATTTAATATTATTAATTTTACGTAACTTATTAATGTCCTGCATATATACACATTTATATATAATATATATATATATATATATATATATATATATATATATATATATATATATATATATATATATATATATATCACTCTTATGGTGATAACTTGTGCCCATCCTGTGCTGTACATTGACGTGTGGTGATTCAGGTCGCTGGAGAAGGCCCAGGTGGAGAAAGCAATCAAGAGCAAGCTGAAGGCCATCATGATGGCCGTCGACCTGGAGGAGGTCACAAGTGTCTACGTATGTATGACGGGAGGGCGCGGGGGCGGGCTGGCGGTCGGTCGGTCGGTCGGGCGGGCGGGCGGGCGGGCGGGCGGGCGGGCGGGCGGGCGGGCGGGCGGGCGGGCGGGCGGGCGGGCGGGCGGGCGGACGGACGGACGGACGGACGGACGGACGGACGGACGGACGGACGGACGGACGGACGGACGGACGGACGGACGGACGGACGGACCATAAATTGATAAAATTAGCATGCCGTATTTGTTCAATTAAGTTGACAGTGAACTAAAGAAAGAAAAACTTAATTAAAAAAAAAATTATTTTGCACAACAATGTGGTGTAGATTTATTATGACATCAGTGTCATTTAGAGGTTTTAAATCGCTTGGAATTTGGGCACCAACATAACACGGCCCGTACTGAGACACTTGAGCAGTTGTTGTTGAGTGAACAAGTGCTTGCTTGCAGTTTGAGCTTTATATTACATTACATTTATATATTACATTGTAGCTTGACATTATGCAGTAACGTTATAGTTATCTTTGTGATTCTGAGGCAGCTTTAGCTAGAAAATATTAATCGGTGTCTTTTTTGCCAGGTGGCCCAGTGGGGCGGGAAATAAACAAATAAACAACACAAATAAACAACACAAATAAACAAATAAACAACACACATAAAGAGTAACAAGTCGTTTGTTTCTCTTGCAGTTGCGTAGCCGCCTGGAGGAGACGATGGGAATGAGTCTGACGGAATACAAGCCGTTTATAGACGAGGAGATGATTGTCATAATGAGGCAAATGGATGCTGCCTCAGAGATATTTGACTACCTCTACCTCGGCTCTGAGTGGAACGCCTCCAACCTTGAAGAGCTCCAGGAACAAGGGTGAGACACTTGGCAATTGAGAGGTCCCAGTTGGTCCACTTATTTGATCACACACAAAAATACTAAGTCTATCCCACCCTTTCTCAGGTGTATGTCGATTTTATCGATATATTTCTATCAATATTTTCATACCCACGCAATATTTTAAACACTCCTAGCTGATCTCCACTAAATCCCCAGGTCTCTAGTGTTGTAACCACATTCTCTTAGACGCATTTCATAACTAATATTCCTGAGTTTTGGAATCATTTTCGTTGCTCTCCTTTGTACTCTTTCTAGTATATCAATATCCTTCTTGCGATATATATATATGCTTGTACAGTATACAATATTCTAAATGAGGCCTATCTATTGTTTTGTACAATGGTATTATTAGTTCTTTTTCTTTGAACTCTATATTTTGCCTAATTAATCCAAGAGTTTGATTTCCCGTGAATGCTGCAATTCCTCACTGCTCCTTCATATAAACACTAATAGTTAACCCTAAGTCGTTTGACTTTACTGTAGTACTTAGTACAGTAGTACTCAGTACAGTAGTACTCAGTACAGTAGTACTCAGTACAGTAGTACTCAGTACAGTAGTACTCAGTACAGTAGTACTCAGTACAGTAGTACTCAGTACAGTAGTACTCAGTACAGTAGTACTCAGTACAGTAGTACTCAGTACAGTAGTACTCAGTACAGTAGTACTCAGTACAGTTGTACTCAGTACAGTAGTACTCAGTACAGTAGTACTCAGTACAGTAGTACTTAGTACAGCAGTACTTAGTACAGTACCACCGATCGTATATTGTACATCCCATGTCTTTGATGGAGGCACTTTCAGTTTCTAATCCTTGGTTCACTGTCTTTCAGCATTGGCAACATCCTCAACATGGCGCGGGAGATTGACAACTTCTTCCCGGGCGTGATAGGGTACTACAACGTGCGTGTGTACGATGTGGAGCAGGCGGAGCTGCTCCGACACTGGGACAACACGTTTAAGTTCATCAACCGCGTCAAGTGAGCAACTTCCTATCTCTGTCTGTAGGCAGTTGTTGCCTTGTGTTTAGTAGTCAGTCTGTTTAGATATTCACGTTAGTTCATCCTTGTGAGCCAGGGGGCGAAACTTAGGCAATTTCGTTCACCTCACATTTGCCTGTGCCTTTCGGAAGAGACACTAAAAGTCGGTGGTCGCTTCTATGTCTAACCAATAGTGGACTCACTAATTCCCGTTGGACTTTAAATGCCCTGCAAAGTGCCCCGTCCAGTATCTGAGAGACGAAAAGAAGACAAAATTAGAAAATGGCACTACATTGTTATATTACAATATAAGGTTATTTAAAAAGAAAAACATCTGCACAATATGCAACTATGCATATTAAACGCATTTCAAGTTTGAATAAAATGTCTTAATGTATGAAGAGTAAATACATAGAGGAAAACAAATTAACTGTGGATACTAAACATTTCATATTTGATCGGCTATAAGTGTGTTGTGACATCAGATTAAAGTGTAGTGACATTATGTGTGATGTGTGGTGACATTACACTAGCTGTGTTGCAGGGCTACATTATGTGTGTTGTGGTATTACACCAAGTGTGTTGTCATGTTATGCTGAATGTGTTGTGATGCTACACTGTGTGTTGTGGTGTTATACTGAATGTGTTGTGATGTTACATCAAGTGTGTTGTCGTGTTACACTGAGTGTGTTGTGATGTTACATCAAGTGTGTTGTCGTGTTACACTGAGTGTGTTTTGATGTTACATCAAGTGTGTTGTCGTGTTACACTGAGTGTGTTGTGATGTTACATCAAGTGTGTTGTCGTGTTACACTGAGTGTGTTGTGATGTTACATCAAGTGTGTTGTCGTGTTACACTGAGTGTGTTTTGATGTTACATCAAGTGTGTTGTCGTGTTACACTGAGTGTGTTGTGATGTTACATCAAGTGTGTTGTCGTGTTACACTGAGTGTGTTGTGATGTTACATCAAGTGTGTTGTCGTGTTACACTGAGTGTGTTGTGATGTTACATCAAGTGTGTTGTCGTGTTACACTGAGTCTGTTGTGATGTTACATCAAGTGTGTTGTCGTGTTACACTGAGTGTGTTGTGATGTTACATGAAGTGTGTTGTCGTGTTACACTGAGTGTGTTGTGATGTTACATCAAGTGTGTTGTCGTGTTACACTGAGTGTGTTGTGATGTTACATCAAGTGTGTTGTCGTGTTACACTGAGTGTGTTGTGATGTTACATCAAGTGTGTTGTCGTGTTACACTGAGTGTGTTGTGATGTTACATCAAGTGTGTTGTCGTGTTACACTGAGTGTGTTGTGATGTTACATCAAGTGTGTTGTCGTGTTACACTGAGTGTGTTGTGATGTTACATCAAGTGTGTTGTCGTGTTACACTGAGTGTGTTGTGATGTTACATCAAGTGTGTTGTCGTGTTACACTGAGTGTGTTTTGATGTTACATCAAGTGTGTTGTCGTGTTACACTGAGTGTGTTGTGATGTTACATCAAGTGTGTTGTCGTGTTACACTGAGTGTGTTGTGATGTTACATCAAGTGTGTTGTGGTGTTACATCGAGTGTGTTGTGGTGTTACATCAAGTGTGTTGTCGTGTTACACTGAGTGTGTTTTGATGTTACATCAAGTGTGTTGTCGTGTTACACTGAGTCTGTTGTGATGTTACATCAAGTGTGTTGTCGTGTTACAATGAGTGTTGTGATGTTACATCAAGTGTGTTGTCGTGTTACACTGAGTGTGTTGTGATGTTACATCAAGTGTGTTGTCGTGTTACACTGAGTGTGTTTTGATGTTACATCAAGTGTGTTGTCGTGTTACACTGAGTGTGTTGTGATGTTACATCAAGTGTGTTGTCGTGTTACACTGAGTGTGTTTTGATGTTACATCAAGTGTGTTGTCGTGTTACACTGAGTGTGTTGTGATGTTACATCAAGTGTGTTGTCGTGTTACACTGAGTCTGTTGTGATGTTACATCAAGTGTGTTGTGGTGTTACATCGAGTGTGTTGTGGTGTTACATCAAGTGTGTTGTCGTGTTACACTGAGTGTGTTTTGTTGCAGACAACAGCATCAGAAGGTCCTGGTCCACTGCAAGATGGGAGTCAGTCGGTCCGCCTGCACGGTCAGTTGGTGAAGGATATAAAATTCTGTTGTACTATGATTTATTTTAATACTAATTTTGGAAAATGCATAATTTTATATATTTTTCTATAAACAAATTACTCTTCAAGCATTAGTGATAGTCTCGCAGGACCTTATTTTAAAATTTGAAGTTCACTGTTCACAGCATTGTGTCATTAATCTGTATATCAGTACATGTTTTAGGTCCAATGCCCTTATGGTGATACTACATTTAGACTGTTTAATTCAATGTTTGATCTGTAATTGTATTGTTCTTGAATTATGTTCAGGAATACTATTATTATTGTATATTATTATTAGTATTGTATTATATTTAACTTGCAACCATAACTTTTTGATGACGAAAATGAAGAGTTATATTCAGTCATTATGCTAATTGTGAATGATGTATTTGTAGTGTTAACGATTATGAAATTAAAACATATCCTAACTATATGAAGAAGTACTCTACATCTCTTGTGTGTGTTGTCACAGGTGATGGCGTATGCCATGAAGGAGTACGGTTGGACGCTGGAGCAGGCCTATCAGTTTGTCAAGCAGAAACGTTCGTGCATCAAGCCCAACGCTGGCTTCATGAAGCAACTGATCATCTACCAGGGCATCCTGGACGCCAGGTGTGTAGCTCTCACTCACGCTGCATTCACACCTACAGAAATAAAACGATTTAGTTAAACTGGTTTAAGTTTGGAAATAGGGGGGTTCACACATCCAACAGCTGTATCATTTTAAGGCGGAAGTTGATATGAGACCCAAATTAGCATGGCAAAGTGGCCGATGATATCGTCGCCATCATGCAGTTCTCTTCATTTACAATGTCAGCGCCACATTGACAAGTGCGATTTATGAGTTTTGTTTTACAAAACTCAAGCATTAAATGTTATTAAGCTTTTCTAAAAAAATTATAAAATGTACTAAATAGAAATGTAAATGGAAGCTAAGCTTTGCCAGTTGACAGAAAAGACATTAAAGTATGCTTTGGTGACGAAAAGTCAAAATTGTCAAATATCACTTTAGGCGGTATTTTCTCGAAATCAAGTTTGCTGACATGTGACTCATTTCGTTAGAACAGGTCAGAAATATAAAGTAACATTGAGTTGACCCTGGTGTGTGTCTTTGCAGCAAACAACGTCACAACAAGTTGTGGCGGTCGGTGTCTGTCGGGAACCTCAACGAGATGACCCGGAGGAGAGAGAGCAGTGAGGAGAGCTCGGAGGACGAGAAACAGAACGACGAGTTCCTTGACCTCAGTCGCCCAAGGTCGTGGACGCCACACAACTGCGAACTCCACTGTCGGAAAAATCGGCACACGGGTGAGTGGAACTGTCGCCGTTTCTCATGGCACGAACGATATACACATGTTACATGTTTTTAATTCTTAAACAGTTGCTGTGATTTTGATCACTTCATCACTATCTATGGCCGGGATATGAGTAAATCGAAAGTGAAAGTAGACACACCATTTGTGTAACCCCGTCAGATAGTAAGTAACGTGAAAGCAAAAGTTAACAAACTTTGTCTGTGTATCACTGTCTAGAGCGCGGTTGTAAGTAAAGTGAAAGTAAACAAAAGTAATGTGAAAATAAACACTATTTGTGTCACCCCATCACTGTAGAGCCTGGTATTAAGAAAAGTGAAAGCTAAAGTAAATAAGCTCTATACCACTCACAGTCTGTTGCCCGGTTGTAAGTGAAGTGAAAGTTAACAAAAATGAAAGTGGAAGTAAAAATATGTTTGTGTCTGTCCGCCAGACAAGGATGACACGTCGAGCAGTGACGGTAGACAGGCGACTGGCGCCAACGCCGTCCACTCCCCACCAGCAGAGCGCAGTGGTACATGCGGTGCCAGCAGCACCACCGGCGAAGTGGCGCTCTTCACTCTAGACGAGGACAGCACCAATACTGACCAGAATGCATCGCCAAAACCCTGCACGAACACGTCCAACAACCAGCCGGTGGTCGACACTGCCGCGTGGTGCGTCGCACCGCACGGCGCCGTCAGCAGCGTGCGAAAAGTCGAGGAATGGATGGCGAAGACACCGCTAGAGGGCATCGTCGAATCGTCAGCTGCTGCTATGGAGAACGCAATCGTTGACAGTTCGGTGGAGTCTCCGACGTTGTCCCGGGCCAATGTTCGTCACGAAAAGACCAAGGTGCATTCTGGGACGGATGAGGGATGTGTTGAATCACTAGCGCCACCTCACAATCACATGGTGCATTCTGCGTCTGCCGCAGCGTTGCTAACATCTAAAGTTCGCCCAGACAACTCGTGGATCAAAGACGCGTTACCGACACCATCAGATGGCGCCACTGTTGATGACGCTGTGCCGAATTCTGTGGTGGAAGTCGACAAACCGGAAGTCGTTGATAACACAGCGGATCTGACCAATCAGAAGCCTGACGCTGTGTCTGAAGATGGCAGTTTGAGCGAGAAATCCGACGGCGGTGCGGAGTTGAAGGAGATCGGAGTAGTGGCTCATTACGAGAAAGAGCTGATCCCGTGGAACACTGGGACGGTACGGAGGCAGACCCAGGACTTGGAGGAGCGATTAAAGTCGGGTCTGAAACTCTGCAGTGACGCGTCGAGCCCCGTCAGTAGCATCGGGTCGCCGGTGTCGACGCACAACGACTTCAGTAGTGTCGCTGCGTCGAATACGCCGTTGACTGATGTCGGGGACGATCCCGCGGCAATGTCACCGGAGAGATCGTCGCCGTCGACCGACGCGCTCGCGAAGAAGGCGGTGTCGTCTATCTATGCAAATGAGGATATCCCCCTTGAGCCTGGCATAGTGATGCGGACGAAACACGAGATCGAAGAACGATCAAAGTGAGTTTATCAGCCCGGTTGTATGTCTTAATTCAATTCGTATTTCTAATTACGTTTAGTACATTACATAACCACTGATACGCTACTCGGTCCTGTGATGTTTTCGTGCTCTTTAAGAGCCCGTGCGCTGTTTATTTCTTTTTCCAGTTCATCTTTGAGTTCTTTTACACTGCAACTGTTATGTCTATGAGACATCTACAACATGTGTTAACAATTGGTGGATGTACTGAATGAATGCAGTGTAACCACATAATG
Source organism: Oasisia sp. SBJ-2009 (assembly GCA_964017155.1). Lineage (NCBI taxonomy): Eukaryota > Metazoa > Annelida > Polychaeta > Sabellida > Siboglinidae > Oasisia > Oasisia sp. SBJ-2009. The sequence continues at coordinate 39,065,035 of OZ024865.1, forward strand.
GAAGCTGGCGTTTGACGGCACGAGGCTCGAGTTGCATAACAGCGCCACCTGGTTGATTAGTTCTGTAGGTTCCCCGTTGTTGGCGAGAGTTGCGTGCGGTGCGAATCGTGTACTGCCAGTCATAGGTGTTTAGTCATAGGCGGCTACAAGTTCTGATGTAGGTTCTCCAATCACCTGTTCTTTTGAATTTGAATAGCCATTTCTTTTTGAAGTTCTTTTAATCACAGCAACCATATGGGTCATTCATTGCTGACATGAGACATGATTGAGCAAGACATTGTGTTATGTCGTCAAGGAATGTGCCAATATTTATCACTAATATCACCCTTACCTGGTTCATGTATTATCTGTATTCTCATCAGTTGTCATTTGACGTACAGAAAAAGCAGAGACGTGGACGAAAGCCGTCCAGTTCAGCGATCGTCCAGCTGGAAAGTCGGTCAAGCAGAACGGTCACACAAGCGACATAACCGCAACTCGGACCGACGCAAGACCTGTCTACCCGTGTTGCAGTTCAGCTCCTTCGTAGACAACTCTGACAGTGCTTATGACAGCCAACGTCGAAGATGTTCCGCGGGAGAGGAACGAAAAACAACAAAGGAACCAGCGACGGAGAACAGCTGTGAAGTGAAGGTTTACCAGATCGGATCTGAACAAGTGGAAATGCAGAAGGACAAAGTGAAGAGGAGGACAAAAGGTCAGTGAAAAACTGAGATTTCTGCGTGATGTCAGATCATTTGCCAGTTTCAGTTTCAGTTTGTGCATAGAACTCAGAACCAATTTACTTGACGTTTAACTGCAAAATATATATAGTGGAAAACATTTGACATGTAAGGTTGGGGAGACTCTGGTTACGATATAAAATACCACTAGCACAGGAGTCATCCCATATGTATAAAAACAGAATTGACACGACTTATTACACAGAAGTCGGGAGCGGTGGTCGCGTGGTAGAGCGCTGGACTGTCAGTCGAGGGGACGATGGTTCAATCCTACCTACCGCCGTTTCGAAACTTAAGCAATTTCCGGAAGACACAGGCAAATTCGTTCACCCAACATTTGCAACTGTCTTTCGGAAGAGATACTAAAAGCCGGTGGTCCCTTCTATCTGGTGTCTATGCCAGGGGAAATAAAACATCCGACACGTAAATGTGTAACCTGTAGTGGACTCACTAATTCTAGGGAAGGACAACTCCTGTGTTAGCCCATGTTTCGGCTGTTTGGAGGAAACCACCTAAGAACTAAGGACTCAGAACTGATTTACTTGACCTTTAACTGCAAGACATATATAGTGAAAAACATATTTCACATATAATGTCGGCTAGACTCTCGTTAAGATATAAAATACCACTAGCATATAGTCATATGTATAAAAACTGAATTTCCATGACTTATTATTTATGATCGGGTACACAATGACGAATACATGGATGCATAGTCATAGGTATATATTATAATACATATTATGAATATATGTATAAAGCAATTACTTAATCGATGTCGTGATCAAAGTCCTGATCTGTACCAGCGTGACGGCAGCAGTAGCGCGACAAAGGGGTTGATGTTTTTGGCCACCTTGAAGGGATTCAGTTGAATGTCGTCACCATCCCGTGGTATCTCCCTTGTCCGCTTCCTTTGCGTGTCTAGTCTTGTCTACACCAGTCCGTGTTTAGTCTCAATTATCCAGGCTCTGTGAGGTGGCAGCACTTTTCAGCCCCTCAACTCTGCCTGGGGAATTAATGGGCTGCCGTTGCACCACCTTACCCCAGATTAGGGTAGAGATGCTGTTTGGGTCTGTTGTTTATGAAATAGGAATTACGGCAGGATTAACAAGTATCCGTGAGGTGGCAGCATTGTTTAGCCTTACACGGATAGAATATTCAAAAGCAGGCAAAGTCACCAGACTGTCTTCTCGGCGTAGTTACGCAGCCAACTGACAGTCTGTGTTCTGCATCGTCCACATGTCATAGCATGTCTTCACTGCTTGCCTTTGTCATTCTAACCCCAAATCCACTTCTGTCTTCAGACTTCGAGGAGCTGTCGAAAGAGGAGCAGGACGAACGAGCGTGCCCAGCTCTCATTCCCACCACTCAGGAGCTCAAGCGATCTCACTCCCCGTTTCCTAGCAACGACGAGTTCGAGATCCGCACCGGGTCCGTACTCGAGCAGAAACTGACGATCGAAATGAAGTACGGCACGGCGATCGAAACCACGCACCACGTGACGAAGCCAAAACACCCGGATGACGCGGCGAAAACGAACGTTGACGCGCATGACCACGTGGATGCCGACGCGCCGACGTTGGACGCTAATTTGAACGTCGAGATGACGTCAGACGTGCCGGCGTGTAACGCGTGTAGTTCACGTCTGATCGCCGGCGGTGTTTCCGATCGCGCTGGTGGACAGACTAGCGTGGACTTCGGCGACAAATGCGGCGACGCCGGGTGTAAATACTGCAGCCGCGTACTGGACGCCTACTACGGGGTCGCCGCTGGTACGACAGGGGAGTGGCCGCGAAAAGTCGCCGGTCCCTCGTGCGATGAAGTCAAGGCTCCGGTTGGTGGGTTTTCGCCGCCGCGACTTCATCGACTGGCGGAGGGTGACGACGTGAACTCAACGAAACCGGCCAAAGCGAACGTCGGCGACGGCGAAAACGCGTTGTTGTATTCCAGCAATTACAGTCTACCAGGTGTGCCGCGTAAAACTGTGACATCGCACCCCTCGTGTGGTAGTTATCCTACGCAAGATATAGGTCACGATACGTGTGATCACAATGCTCCAGATGAATTTATACACTCACTAAAACATAGCGATATCCAGAACGGTCCGCGGACGTTAGATACGCCGTGTAGCGGAAGTGACGTCAGGCCGGTGACGGTCTACGAAGAGGAGGACATCACGAGCCGTGTGCGCACCACGTGGCACGAAACGGCCTCATTATCGCCCACCCCGACGCACAAGATGGACGCGCGCACTCTGACACTGATCCGCCACGTGGCCAGCACGTTCCAGTGCTCGCCAGTGCGCAGTCGCGGCATTGTCCGGCGCATCGCGCGGGACATCGAGAGCGGTGCGAGTCTGCAAGAATCATGTGTCGAAACTCCACCGGAACTGCCGAAATCGGCGCCACCGGAACTGCCGAAATCGACGCCACCGGAACTACCAAAGTCGCTGCCGCCAGGCGCTTGTTTAAATTCGAACGCCAGAGCAGAGTGCGAGTCATACGCCTCCTGTCACGTCACAGCGGAAGAGTCACCAGCCACGTGTGCATCTAGTCACTCCTTCACGTCGACCCGTGCGCTGCAGCTCAACACGAAGGAAGCCACACATCCGGTCGACTCGACGGAACCGCCCGAGTCGGTTGTCGTCGGCCGGGAAACTTCGCCGCACGAGTCGTCGCCTCCACCGACGACAGACGACAGTCGCGTGCGTAACCTCGTCGAGATCTTCGAGCCGAAGGACGTCGGGGCGAGCGCGGCAATCGTGAAGCGTCTGACGTGGCACGCCGGCGACAGGACGAAGCCGACTCTCGCGTCGCCGTCTGACGACACCAGGTCGGCGACGGAATCACCCCCGGGACCACGCCGACCATTGCCGCCGGAAGTCTCGGTCGGGACAAACGCCTCCGACCAGGCCCAGCGACATGCGGACGGCGGCGGTGATAGCAAGTTCGTGTCGAAACTCGTCGAGTTGTGCACGGTTCCGGAAGTGACGTTATCACAGCAGCAGCAGCAGGATCAGAGCGGTGTGCCGACGCGGTCGACGCCGACGCCGGCTGGCGACCAACGGTCGTGTCAGGTGACAGACCCGCGGCGACCGTGGGAGCGTCGGATACCGATAAACACGCAGCGCGAGCCCGACCCGTCCCAGGTGCCGCGCAAGACGCGCAAGCTGCAGGGGAAGTCTCACCCGCTGTCGAGACTCTCCGGAGACGCGTCGCAGCTCGGCCGGAGCGTGAACCCCTTCTACAACACCATGTGACCGTCTCGTGTGGGCGATAATAGGGCGCCGGTCACGAACAGTCAGTTCGCAATTCGCCACGTGATAGCAACTTACTGCTCTGCAGTAACGATGCTGATTCGTTATCGGCCGTAATTCTAACGACGACTTATAAGTGTTGTAAATATAAAAACGATTACATTGTGATGCCTTTCGAAACGCGAGACTGTAACCTTCTCGCGCATAGCCGAATGCTGTAATATATGATACCACGGATCGTACGGTCTGTCAGTGGAAATGTGGACCCACAAGTCACGTGACCAGTCCCATGTGATTGCTCTCGTCGATTAAATGTACGATCAGACCCGATAGGCCAAGCCGTACCTCGCTGTGACGTTGGGTGTACTTGGATGGACAACGTTGATATTACTGCTGCACAACGAATGGTGTTCAAATAACAAAGACAGTCAAACTGCAATGCGATCAAAACAGTTGTTTTAATGTAATAAATGCTTACAAAATAAAACTCATGGATAGCATTTGTGCTTGTCAGTGCGCAAGCAAGCTTCCTATCAAATATGTATACAGTTATGAATCATAACATCAGTTGGAAGCGTCAGTGTTTTAGTTCGTTTAAAAAAATATGTTATCTCGACTCATCTGTCACGACTTGGTGTTTTGGTTAAATGTTTCAAGTCTGACCGTTGTTGTCGTATTTTATAAAGTTCCTTGACATTTTTACGATTTAAAGAATCATAATTTTAGAATGATTTCTGAGTGTTGCATGTTTACAGTGATTTGAATCTTTCATGGCTACCAAATGTCAGTATATTTAAAATGACAACTAAATTACATTAAAAAAATTAGTGGTATATATATATATATATATATATATATATATATATATATATATATATATATATATATATATATACCCGCAAATATATATATATATATATATATATACCCGCAAACAAAGATGGCGCTGTCATCAGTTTCACTCCATGTACGTCGACGGTGAAGACTACTATACTACACAGTGCGCAGTCTGTGCTGCAGTCATCGGTCTTGCGCAGGTGAAATAGAATATTAACTGTCGTACTTTACGAAGCACCGTTATACTTTGTTTGCGGGTACTGTACTACTTAGCAACCCACTTTAAATTCCCTTAAAAGCCTGATATCACATTATGTGGGGAACGTATCCTAATCAAGTTGGTATCATATGATGTAGTGATTAATTATGGATGACACCATTACCTGCATGCCCAAAACTGGATGTGGAAAGGCGGGGTTTATCCAAAAAAATGACACTTCCACAACTTCTGCAGTCATTGTTAGGACTCGTTCCAGTCATTGTAAACGAAATAAAGCCAGTGTTAATGATACTTTGACCATCACCAGCAGCAGCGGTCCCTGGAAACGAGGACGACGTCTTCCAATGGTCGGGCATGTGTCCTGAGGTGACTCAAGAGCCCGATTCTTGATCTGCAGATATTGTTGCAGTGTGGGCAAGAGGTGCCAGATGGAAAGGAGACATGGAGATTGCGAGACATCTCCCTCTCGTTTCTCCTCCGCCTCGTAAAGTAAACGGTTTGTCTCAAATTTTGCCGTTGCCTGGTATATGATACGGCACCAAAGTGGACGGGCCGCAGCCGTAAGTTCCCAGGTAGTTATGTCAATTCGGCCTTTCTTCATGTAATCTTTAGCAGTTTCTGTGAGTCGTTTTCTCTGGCCGTCACATGTTCTCGTTAGTTGTGCAAAAAGTACTTGTCGGGGGAGACGGTTGTCCGATAATCTGATACAGTGGCCAGCCCAGCGGAGTTAGTTCTGTTGATCCTTTGACCACTGCCATCCTCGCCCGCCAGAGGGCGCTGCAGCCGACTCATTAAGATTTTGTATTTTCATAGAAGGTGCATTTGAATCTATATTTATTGAATCCATTAGTAACGGTCATACACAGAGTTGCCAAGTTGAATTGAGTGTGATGCGGGAGATCTCCCTCTACAGTATGTCAAAAGAGGGAGAAATATATGCAAGACGCAAAGCGTCTTGCCCGAGGTTGCGAAGCAACCGAGAATGCTAGGAAGGTCCGGGAGCATGCCCCCACCGAAAACAAATTGTAATTGAGAATGCCAAATACGTGATTTCCTGCCGTTTTTGCTTATATTTAGCACCTATAACTCTTCGAAAGTGAACTATATTTTAAATAATAATATTTTATATTTTAAACTTTCATGAGTGGATATATAATTAATTTATATTTTTTATTGGGGTTTATAGAGACTTTCAAGATTCTTTCACAATTTTAAAAATGGACATGGTTGTGGTATTGTAACAGTTTATTTTAGCTATAAACAGCAGTCACAAAATAAATAGTTCAAGCAGAACTGCATTTCTGTCCATTTCTAGATGTGCTCTTCTAGCGTCTTCATTTCCATCATGTGTACTTCAGCTCTTGCTACTGCAAGGTCAGCTTTCGCCTTGCTGACTGCCTTCCTGACACCATCTACCAGGCCTCTGTCAAGTTTTATACCGTAGCAGCTGCTGCTTGCATTGACCTTGAAGGCCAACAGGTCACAGACTTTGCGGTTGGATATACTTCTATAGTCTCCTCTCGGCTGCTCTCGGAACTTTCCGTGTACCGTAGATGATTCACAGCTGGCAAAACGGTGCGCCGGCAAAAGAAATCGAAAAATACGAGTAAAAAAAGACAAGACGATTCTTTTGCGGGAGATTGCAAATCAAAACCGGGAGATCGGGAGATTGGGTTTATTTTGCTATATTTCCGGGAGATCTCCCGATAAATCGGGAGACTTGGCAGCTCTGCATACTTTAATCGTTCGAGAAATATATAATATTCCCTGTATACAAATGCCATCTCATCTGTTCAACGACACACGCCGAGACACGCGGCGACACGCCGACACACGCAGGCACACGCACGCACGCACGCACGCACGCACACACACACACACACACACACCACGCACGCAATCGCGCACGCACTCACACAATATAAATCTTAGCAATAAGTAATAACGTGTAGTAAGGACCTATTATTCCCGAGTCGGACACGTCATCTGCCAACCCCCCTTGACACAGTATATAACCATGGCTTATTGTGTTATAACCTTTCAGGCACGAATGCCAATAGCGAGCGTATAACCACTTATATAGTCACGATTCAGTAATATCCCCGATCTATTTCTTTGTCAGCTATAAGGAAACGTAATGTGACCTAGCTATCGCGAGAACTTGCACGTTAGGTCGTATATATAAAGGCGTACTCTATGCAAGTCTAGTCAGTAGCAGTCTGGTGGTTTTAGTGGTTTTAGTCAAACATGCCTTTGACATCGAACGCAGTTTACAAGTGAATTAATTCTAGTTAATTGCGTGGTTTGAGTTACGGCGTATCTCGAGTAAAGGTAAGTTCTACAGCATGCCCGGTTCAGATGGTAGGTCATGCTCGATAGTGTTCTCGGCAATACTTGTGGTCGTGGATTACGAAGTGGTTATATCGTAGCCCCTATAATATAATTTTTTTGATGTTGTCACCCAATACCTAGCTGTTACGACAGGTGTTCAAATATAAAACCCGTCAATTAAGTGTCTGACACATAGACAGTTTATTTGCCGAGTCGCCGTTCAATAATTTTCATTCAGACAGTTACAACTGTAATAGTAATGACATGGTAGGCGAGTGTGCGAATCGGAATTACGGATTACTACCCGTGTCGTAACGGACGTTAGTAGGCGGACATAAATCGACTGTTCGATGACGATGCGCGTGAGTTCAGCAATCTATCACGTGACCATGCAGTAACCCAGTAAAGACTACCGTCAAGCGATCGATACAGTTGAGGACACAGACGTTCGTGCATTTCGGAGCATAGTTTGTTGAAATTTGGGTTTCAGAAGATTGTCTTTATGACAGAAAGACAAGTAACAAATACAACTATGTTTGAAGTAGGAGTTGCCATATGTAATGCGAATGAGGACCCAAGCTTGAGTTGTTAAAGCACAGGTAAATATAAATGCTTCTCAAGTTCTACCGCTTGGCTGACGTCAGTGAATGGCATATACAGCGACTATAACCACGCGCATTGACTGCCAGTCGGGGATTTCCCGGTTATGCATCAGCGCGCGCGCGCGGTCGCGTCACTGCTAAATATAGCGGTCTCGCGCTCACGTCCACGAACAGACGTTATTGTACACCTACGTCACTTTTGTGTTTCATGTAACGGAGTCCTTCATGTAATTATTCGCCTACTAAGATTACATGATTAAATTGAAATAGCCTAGCGTTGCCCAATACTTAGTACAAAAGTAATAACTAAACTGAATATTTGTAATAATAAAAGCTTTGGTCCAAACTGTTATATGTTTTTTAGGAGAATACTTTAATAATGATTCTTAAACTGATAAACCATACTGCAGACCTGTTACCTGTTTGTACTGTCCTTTTATAGCTAGTCTGATGTGCACAATGGATTTATGGTTATATATATGTTGGTTGTGATTTCGTGGTGCATTCTGAAGTAAAAGTTACTTACTTGCGTCTAAAAGAATGTGGATTAACAACACTAGAGACCAGGAGATTGAGAGGAGTTCAGATAGAGATTTTTTAAATATTAAATGGGTATGAAAATATTGACAGAAATATTTTTTTCTCGGTTAAGGAAGAGAGAAGGACTAGAGGACATGGCATTACATTAGCAAAGAAGCAGTGTAGACTAGACATTAGACATTTTTTATTTTCACAAAGAACAGTAAATGAATGGAACAGATTATCAGCTGATTGTGGAGGTGCTAGTAATTTTAATGTTTAAAAATAAAATCGACATATACCTAAGCAGGGCAGTGTACATTTAGATAGATAGATTAGACTCTCGATAAGGCAAAGGGCTCCCTTGTCCACCTGCCATCTAGAGTTGATTCTCTAGGTGGAAATCTGGTTAAATCTTACTTACTTGATATCACATGTTTATGTGCATTTATAAGCGGAGGAGTTGCCAAAACCTCCACACAATCGAGACCTTCCATCTCAAAGAATTACATCATTTTCCTTTATTAGGTAACATGATAATCTACCTTATACTAGGTTATGTTTTTGTAGCGTTGCGGGACCTAGAGTTCGACAGCTAGCACAATGACTTCGATGGCGATGCACGTGCTAGTGGTAGCATTGATCGCGTCCATGGCGTCTTCATATCAGTTCGAAGACTTCAAGATGGAACCGTACAGGGACCTGGGAAAAGACAGTGGACATGCACGGCCATGTAGTACGTAACTTATAGCTTGATGTAGCAGTAACTGTCACCTCTAATTATAAATATTGAAATTCAGTTAATTTTTTTATGTCACATTGTGTGGGAACCTGACGCTGGAAGATGGATTGGTGTGAGATGCCATTTCTTCATTTAATATTACTTTCTTTTGACTACAACATGCATGTTGAAGGTTTACTGCCTGCCATTGCAGTTTCTGTTTAGTTACTTTATAAAAACGTGGGTGCCAGATCCAAGGTTTTACTTTTTCTTTTAATATTTCGTTCTTATGACTACAGCATACATGTTGAAGTTTTTATTACTGCCTAGTAATTTGTATTTACTTACTTTATAAAGCCCGAAACTATGTTTACAATTTGAAAGATTCCGCCTGCATAGTAAACAAAACATCCATTTTAAGAACAAAACTGATTGGCACTAATGCCAGGGTGAGCAGAGTTAACAATTATTATTATAACTTTGTTGCTTAACTTTCCCATGTTCTAGACAGCAGACTTCTGGTTACAAATTATAGCTCAACTAATTATGGGCAGAGGAGTTGGCATTGGTATTTTAGTTGTACTTCCTTAATGCAAAAATGTCGTATATTTTCAATAATATTATGAGCAAATTGCTTGATTTTTAACTTACCTGGATAAGTTGAAAACAGTTCAGTGTTTGGAACCTAGTATGCCAGTCCCACAACTTAATCACGGTACGTTTATACGCATCAGACTGTGTCCAGCATATAAGAAGTTTAGAAAGTTATCGTCACCTCAGAGGGTTTACCAACGCTAATGTCCCCAATAATAATAATATATTTATTTGGTATAGCGCCACATCCATAATCGTTCGTGGCGCTTCACAACATATTACAATTTAAAAGACATAAAAAGATATATGTATACAATTTAAGACAAATACTAGTGTTTTAAAATAAATGTAAAAAATATATAAATAAGTAAAATCAGTACAGTATTAAATAGCATAGCACTTTTAAATAAATTACATATTAGTTATAAAAATACATAATAATCGGTCTAGTGTATAATTACATTACAATGAGACTGATAAATTATGGTATAGGTATAATTATTATTAGTAGAAAATAGTTTAGTATATGTCAAAACTGTTAATAATAATAATAATTACGTATTATTATAATGCCAATAAATAGTATATAATTATGTATTGATAATATTACCAAATATTCTACTAAAAATAATAATGTTTATATCGAATTACACTAATATGCAATACGAAAAGTGTGACTTCAGTAGACGTTTGAAGCTAGTGAGATTGTCACAAGTCTTAATCAGTTAATGACCGTTGGTAAATTGTTCCATAGGAACAATAAACCAGCCATGGTCTTCCCTCACATGGCAATGTGTTTTTGTCGAAACAGGCTGAACATGTCAACGTAGTAGGTGTATGGTATGTAATTAGCGATTTCCAACTATTGTTGATGTTTTGATTCAGCGATTATATTGAATTGGTCATTGCAGAGGGATCGAAGCAGAACTTCACGCTTGAGTGGTCCCCAAAGGAAGTGATGCCTACCTCTCTTCTGGTCTCCTTCTCAATCACACCACGTATGTATGACGTCATACCCCCAGCGGAAATTTCCGCTTCATGACAAGGAAATATACGTTGACGTTTTCTGTGACTAGGAAGTGATATAACATGTGACATAGGAAATGATGTAATAATCTATGCTGATTTATTTAAGGCATGACATGTCACTCACATAATAATGAATTCATTAGCATCATAGTGATTTATTTAGTAGTAGTGATTGTTTGTTTTAGCATTATTTTTTTAACGATTTTATGTGATATATTAATAAATTTAATTACCATTGCAAAGCGCCCCAGAACAATTATGTAGATGCAACACTATAAGAAACATTTTATTATTACAACATGCATAACAACAAATTTAGAAAGTGACCTCCTTCACACAGGAGGTAGGAAAAGCAGACTATGTTATGATGAATTTTCCTTAGGGGCTCTTTATCTTAATTAAGATGTCACAGCTGGTTGGTAGAATAACACCTTAATGATAATTATTTTCATATTGCATATTAGTGTTAATCGACATGAACATTATTATTTTTTACTAAATTATTTAATAATATTATCAATACATAATTATACACTTATTTATTGGCATTATTGTTATGTAATTATGATTAACAGTTTTGACATATACTAAACTATTTATTACTAATAATAATTATACCTATACCATCATTTATCAGTATCATTGTAATGTAATTATACACTAGACCGATTATTATGTATTTTATGATTAATACGTAATTTATTTATTTATTTAAAAGTGCTACTCTATTTCATACCGTACTAATTTTATTTTACACTTATTTAAAAAAAATAGTATTTGTCTTATTGTATACATATATCTTTTTATGTCTTTTAAACTGTAATATGTTGTGAAGCGCCACGAATGATTATGGATGTAGCGCTATACCAAATAAATGTATTATATTACCACATCAAAGGACCATAGGCAACCGCAGCTTACATACGGCTGCCAATGTTTTAGAAATTATACATTTTGTTTACAGTTTTAACGAAATACTCCATCATGTTTTACAGTGATGGACCACTCGAAGGGGAAGATGTGCATTGTAGTATACTTTCAAAAGAAGGTATATTACAAGCACTGTTCTGGCCCATCTTTCCATTGTCACCACATAAACAAGTACCTGCCCAACACCTGCCCCTTCCGCAAAGGTGGTAAGTGACGAATAATGACAATAAATACAGAAATTTGAGTTATAGAGATTTATTTAGTGTTCAGTCAGGGTTAACATTACACTGTTAATTCAAAGTAGATTTAAGGTTTATATTTAAATATTATCCAAGTGGCCATCGTTAATTATGTCTCGGATACGTCATTAATTTTTCCTCATCATCTCATGTAATTGCTTTCCATTGTTGTCATGAGTTGTAGTCATAAGATCAGTGTATACAATTTTAAGCATTCTTCCCATTAAGGTTTTTAATTTTTTTTTTATATAATATATATATATATGTATATATAAAGTAAAGGCAAGTTCTTATATAGCGCAGTATCCAGTCCTCAGGACCTTTCAAAGCACTTTACACTTCCTTGACAAACCCGTTCACTCAGACACCATCTCGGCTTGTAGAGTAAAAAACTTGCCCAAGGTTTTAACACCGCAGCACAGGATTCGAACCCGGGTTCTCGTAGTCGAGAGTCCGAAGCTCTACCCCTGAGCCATGGCGCTCTATATAGTATATACAGCTGTATAACAATAAATAATATAATGGGAAGAAAGTAATAGCAAGGTGTACAAGAGAAAATTAATGATGGCCCTTTCAACAATTTTTAAATTGATCTAATGCATTTGGGGAGAATACATCCAAATTCCATTAACTGCAAAACCTGTGATGAAGTATGTATATTCTTTATTATATATCACATAAATAAACAGTTGTTTAACAACTTATCATCTGCAAATAATTTTTATACTAGACAGATTACCGTTCCATATCATATGTTGGGGGGTGGGGAGATTTGAACTAATGCTGTATGGTTAGAATTTGTGAGATAAGTTATGTGACACAAATGATGTTGTTCCTATTGTAGTAATGACAAAAGGTACAGTGAAGATCGATCTGAAGGATCAGCTATTCTTTCCCAACCCAGTAAGTACCAAGATGTAGAATTAAGTATCTAAGTACGTAAGCACTAAGCTGTAAATTTTACAGTGATCAAGTCAAATTTCTAAATTGTACAGCAATAACAAAAATCACCTAATAACCTTAAAGCAAAACATGTCATTGCCAATTTTCTCAACAAACATTTCTCTCACTGCTGATTAGACATAGCTGACCTGACAAGAAACTTCTGACTATATGGCAGGGCACAGGAGTTCAAATCGACAGGAAAATTTTGGAAAACCAAGGGGTGAAAGTATTGATTTTGTTTTGAATTTTAGTGATGTCAAACAATTTACTACCAGTTTTAATAATGCAGCTAGAAATTATTATCTTGAACATGCATTTTGATGTGTGCTTTGGATTGAAACGTATATATATATATTTCAAACATTGTTTATTGTAGGTAAATTTGTCTATTTGTATTGTATTTATTGTTGTTAACAATGTTCCGAGTACAATGTTCTGAATAAACTTTAATAAACAGTGTAAATACTTTCATATATACAGGTGTATATATATATATATATAATATATATATACTAAATAAATATCTGACTTTGATGTTAGTATCCAAACATGAATTCTTCAGGTGATTCTGTCCAACCACACGTAACTTTGTAAGGAAGTGGTTTACATGGATGATAATTACATCATTGTAAAGCTGACATGTTCTCTTAATCTTCTAAAGCCAAAATTTTCCTGAACTAATGTGACCCATCACATTTATATCTCGGCTACATCTCAGTAGCACAGCTTCTGAATGCGTCAGAACTGACATGAAACAACACTAGAAACCAGGCGTTTGTCACACTCAATGAGTTTTCCTTGTTGTAAATAACAGACACACAGGAATACAATACAAAGAGAAAGCCGAAAATATACATTAGTGATTTATTGTGTTCTTGTCAAAAATAAGGAATGTTGCTATGCAGCTTTTTTTTAAATGTAAACAGCATCAGTCAGCCAACTTTTTTGGTGACTGACTGACTGTTACCAATTATACATTATATATATAAGTCACACATCAAAAAACACTGGAAAGAGCTTTTAATAATTGAACATCATCAATCAATCAATGTCATTTGGCTTACAAATTAGGAGTATGTTCCCTCAGCTCTTTCAATTACCCTATTTATTTAGATTTTCCCACGCCCCATTCTTATCAGAGCATAATGCCCCTCAGTCTATAATATACATGTACAATTTGTCAGGACAATTTTTGCACAATCGCACCCGAGGCAAAGTCCTGTAAGAGCACTTTCAAAAGTCAAAGAGTCACACTTTCCTTTAAGGGAAACACAATAGTTTGTTGGGCTTATGCATCTAATAGGGCTAATAAAACTAACTGTTTGCAACTATAATACAGGCGGCTGTTATGCCAGCCAGTTACAGAAATAACCTTCTTGAAGACACATAATTTAAACTGCCATTTGATAGGAAGCCTGCTCTTACCGGTGCCTACTCCACACATTTCGTCAAACCGAGAATATAGCTTTAATTTTTGCGTTGCTGAATTTGTTTTGGCACAGTAACTAGTAAACATTGCCAGAAGTGTATCTCTGAAACGAAGGAAACATGAACAGAAAACAACCTTGAGTTAGAATATTCACATATATATATATATATGTTTTATCAACTATTTTATTATTTATTTTTTAAATTGTAATAAAATTAACTATTATTTATCAGTATTAGTATTATTAAGATTATTTATTGATATTTAATTTTTTTACTGATCTATTTATTTACGGGGATATCTTTTTATATCTATTTTTTATTTTTAGGTATCTGTATATTCATGTAAAGTGTAATGCGCCTCTGAATGGTTTTATTGCTAAAGATATGGTGTAGACAAATACTGTATTTATTATAATATATTATATATTATGGAAGGTCTTAAAATGGCAAACCTGGCAATGTTTGAAGAACAAATTAATTAGCTAGCTAAGCTACCGAAATGGCACAGTTTTTAATACAATAGCAAACTAGTGGTCCCAAAAGGCACTTTTCAAACAAACAAAATATATATCACATACATACATCACATACACAATCACTTGTATTCTTTTTTACATTGTGACCTTTTTGATTAATGAAAGTGCGCTTTTGTACATTTAAATTCATTCAAACTGTGACCATATACCAAAAGCTCTATAAAGAGCTAATCAAACATTAATTTCAAATATTACACAACAGTTCACAAGTACCATTAGCAGTGACATGGCACATCCAACCTTCTTAAGTTGTAATTGTTTTAATAATCTTTATTGAGAAAGTCCAGAGGTGCTTCATTATTAAGGTAAACCTCGGAGGTTTGGCTCAAATTGACCACATTAGCAATTTTGTACAGTTTATTGAGAGAGAATTACTTTATGATGACAGCAATAAGCAGTTCGCTAAATTACATTAAACTGGTGACCCCAAAAAGAGGTTCGACTTTAGATAGTTTAATTGCATATTTTAAAGTGTCAAACGTCATCACCATCAGATCTAATGACATGGTGTTTACCGGTAGTCATACACATACACATCAGAACGTTTCCAGAATATATCTAATATGATACATTTCTATTCAACAGGGAACTTACAACGCCATAGTGACAATGGTTGGTATTGATGGCACACAATTCTTGTGCGCGGAGCTTGACGTTACCATTCCCATTCCCCCACCGGATTATGAATATGACTAAACCCTCCGTTTCCCTGGAAACGGCCTCTGACTCATCGATTTATTCCTTGTTGGCCTTTGAACTCCTTTCTGTCAGCCGTTTGTGGTAGCTCTGTGCCATCGAGTTGACAATTGACAGCACAAAGTACACGACCATGACCATGATCAGTTTCTCAAATACCCATGACAACCAGCTCGAGTCCTGCAAGCAACAAACGCGTTACCGTGACAACGAGCTTGAATCCTGCAAACAACAAACATGTTACCATGACAACCAGCTTGAATTTTTTCACAAATTTATATTGTGTCATTGTTGTGATTTACACCAAACCACATGATCAGACGGCCAGTCACCGCCTAAAGGTGATCGATGACATTTCTACCATAGAATATTTCTCAACTTATAACATGACTGACATTTTCCATGTTATTGTGAAAAGTTTGAGACTGCATTTTGTCACTACATAAAATATTTCTGTAGTGACAAAATATGACATTGTATATGAGATATATAATACTGAACAATTTGCCTATGAAGTGTTTGCTACTGCTGGTGTCAATTCATGTAACTGTGTAATCAGAACTGCCGTATATAGCATTGTAGTGTATGAAATGCATTAGTTGAGTTACCAACAGCATTTTAATGAGTCATATTTGCTGCTTCAATGGTCTCATAATTTATACAATGTTTAAATATTTTATACTTTTTTATTGATGAAATGTATCACTTTGCGGATGTGTGCTAAGTTACAGCTTGGCATCATATTGCACTATACAAGCTTGGCACAATAGAGTAAGATTGCAGCTATCCATGGGCATCATATGATATGATATGATATGATATGATATGATATGATATGATATGATATGATATGATATGATATGATATGATATGATATGATATGATATGATATGATATATGATATGATATGATATGATATGATATATCATCATATCATACCCATGGGAATTATATCACGCCACAGTTCTATTTTATTGATGTATTTCACTTAGTACTACTAACAACCACTGTCTACATACTTGATTTTAATGTGTACTTTCATTTACTATGTGATTAAAATTATTAAGTTTTATGCAGCCTCCTATGTGCAAAATGTATCTCCATTCTATGGACAATAAAGTTATTGATATTATGATATATTATCCACGATTTAGAGGGTTTAACGAAATATACTAATTCTATATTAATTGATTCTTCTCAACAAATACCACGGTGTGATTTAGTAAATTAGTTACCTCTCAAGAAACTGTTTATTTTCTCCGTATATTTCGGCAGTCTCTCACAGCCTTCTTCAGCAGACTAAATTTCACAGTCGTGTCACATGACTTAAATCATGTGAAATTCAGTCCACTGAAGAAGGCTGTGAGAAACAGCTGAAATATTCAGAGAAAAGAAAAGTTTCTTGAGAGGTAAATAATTTATTAAATGACATGAACGAAAAACTGGATCATTTCATTCAAAGATCACTTGTGTAGTTGTCAATTTGTGTTGCCATGTCATTTTATTTGATTGACTGACTGAAATGTTTGCAATCTCATGCATACGTATTCTGGGATACTTTCAGTGGATGGTAAAAAAGTTAAGGTGCGTTCTTATATAGCACAGTATCTAGTCTTCAAAACTCCTCAAAGGGCTTAACACTTTACTCCCTGGCAGACCTGTTCAATCAAACACCATCTTTACTTCTTTGGGAAGCATTCAGCCATGCTGTAATCACTGCACGAAGATTACTCGTACACATATGTCCACCTCTATCTATAGTCAGATACTCATACAACTGAGTGAACTGGTGCAATGTTGAAAACTTTCCCAACTTTGACACAGCAACATAAGATTTGAACCCGGGTTCTCTTACTCGAAAGTCCGTAACTCTAGGCACTGCGACACTGCGTTACTATTTGAATGAGAAACGGAATGGGTCCAGAGAAGAACGCAGTAACATCAACATGGTTGCTCACATCAATGACAGTTCAATATCGAAAACAAACTGCCTTTATCAGGGCTGCCTACTTAACAAAATATTTTTCCGTAATGGTCACGTGGGTGGATGTGTCGGGTTTGTAACTAAATCCCACGTCATCAAAACGTTGATGAATTGTTTCTATCCCGCTAGTCTGAGTTTGCCCCCTGCCACAGCAGCCACCGGCTTCATTTACTGATAAATTGCAACAAACGAATTATTACATTTTCTTAGGCAGACCACTGGGTATGAACTTGAGTGTTGCAGTTCTTTGATGTGCATACTAGTCTGAAGTCTGATATGCTTATTTCCGTAATACAGGGGCAGTTTCCGTACTACCGTTATCTGAGGTCAATTTCTGTAGTGATTACGGAAAATCCATAATGGTAGACAGCCCTGCTTTATGCAGAAGAATGTCACTAAACAAAAAGCGACTTTTGAAAAAGGTTGGATACCCTGTTTGGGTCTGCGACTGTTCAAGTCAAGCACTGAATACAACTGTGGAGCTACGAAGGGGTGTAAATGGAGATACTCACCCCGGGTATGTCTACCCCTGGCTTATGATGCAGCTTCTTCTTCTGTTTGTTCAAGTACTCCATGAAGGGCGATTGTAGTGACGAACCAAACACAGGAATGTACCTGGCAGACAGACAAGGGTTAAAACTAAACAAGAATGTACCTGGCACACAGACAAGGGTTAAAACTAAACAAGAATGTACCTGGCAGACAGACAAGGGTTAAAACTATCACCTATTTTGACAAGGGTTAACTATCATATAATTTGATTTAGAGACCATTTCACTAAGATAAAGAGCTCTTAAAGAAAATTCATCCTTAAACAAAATCTGTTGTTAAATTAAATGAGTTTAAAAAAAATACAAATATCCACTGCTGTATTACTGGGGACACAATTTCCATGACACACCAGAGACAGTGTCCCAATGGCGTGCCACGGTGTTGACAATTTTCATGTATTCAAAATCACTTTTAAGGAGCAAACTTGATTTTATAGAGCAAAATCATATTTTAGAGCTCCTAACAACATTAGTGAAAAGGTTTGCTAGGAGCTCGAAAAATCTGATTTTGTTCTTTAAAATCAAGTTTGCTCCTTAAAAGTGATCTTGAATACGTGAAAATTGACAATTATGTCAAACCAAATAATAACGTTCCACAAAGAAACTATCCTATTTACAACATTACGTGGACACTAAATTGTAACATTTTGTGTGAAACAATTTGGAAAGACAAGCAAGACAAACTGAAAAACTCAGCCATGCTAAAGCTATGTAAGAAACAGACATGTCACGGGAGAATTTCTGGTGTTATTGTAAACGACGTAATTGTTAATTTTTCCATGTAATTTCTGGTGTTATGGTAAACAACGTAATTGTTAATTTTTCCATGTAATTTCTGGTGTTATTGTAAGCAACGTAAACAACAAATATCCATAAATCTAACAAAACAAAGATCAGTGAGCTGTGACGACCATGCCACACCTCTACGTAACTTGTACCCACCTAAGCAGACTAACTACTTGTTGGACGTGATGCTCGCTGAACACAAATATCACAAACAGTTTCTGCAAACACACAAATCACCACACCGTCAACATCTCAACATGTCATTTCAATTTATCCGATATCTAGAAAAATACCACAGTTGAGTAACTTTAAAGTGAGGGTGCCGGATCCTAGGTTAATTTTTTAAATTTAATATCACATTCTTATGACTACAACACGCACGTTGAAGGTTTACTGCCTGCCAATTTGTGTTCAGTTAATTTAGTAAACTCAGAACAATGTTTGCAATTTGAAAGATTCCGTCTACAAGTACAATACGTTCAAATGGTAAACAAAATGTCCAGTTTCAAAATAAAATTGATGGAAACATTTTGACACAGTGCATATTTTGGTGTTCAATCACACTTGTAAATAATACGATTATCGAATTGACAAATGCACGGCTAACAATGAAATATACTTTTAAAGTCAACCTGTAACCTGATAGATGGCATCTGTACAGTTCTGGAGAAAACATCAAAGCTTTTGTAAAATGGCTACATTCTGTACTTTCTCTGAATGGGCATGACATAGACCGGTTAATTAAGCACAAAATTAACATATATAGCTAGGGAGAATTTTGTGTAATAACTCTCATTACATATTTCAACCAAACAAAGTAGAAGATTGACAACTGTTTAGACGCTTTGTTAAAAAGTAAGCAGACATGAACTGGTTAGAACCGGTTAGAACCGGTGTGATCCGACATAAAAAGGTCTACCTGTATGTGCATCTTGATGACGGCCTTTCCAATTAACGTGGCTCCGAAGAATGTCCAGAACGGGACAAGGAAGTGACCACATGTGATACCGGCAAGGTCAAAAAGAGGATTGGGAATCTGTAAGAGGAAATGACACAAATCTAAATTAAACTGCCTGCATCTGGATTAGATGCCAATGGAAATTACAGGACAGTATCACAAAAATGCAATCACAATTTTACACAGTCAAATGCATTAGTTTCACACATTGAGTATAACTAGTTTCATAAAAAATCACAAGTACAATCATTTCTTATTTCCCAAGAGGGAATGTGTAGATTCATTTATTTTACTCTCTCCCAATTTAGAAAGGACAAAACTTTTGCAAGAGGGAAATAATGTTGCAAATTGTTTCTACAACATAAGACAATGCAATTATATTAACTGAAAGAAATGAATCGCAGAAGGCAGACAGGCAAATGGGAGGAATTTTGTCACTGCCCTAAATGCCAGAGGGCACAACCGCCAGTAAATGAGTAAATAAAATATGTAGTTGTTTATCCAAAATGATCCAACAAAACGTGTGCAAAAGCCATCACTGTACATGTCCATAAGCCTATTAGAATATTATCCCACAACAGACTACCAGTGAAGATAAGAACTTACGGAAGCACAAAGAAGGATACCGCCGAAACCAACACGTTGTACAAGATCATGAACGGCGACCTTCGCTCGGTCAAACAAGTTCTGAAACAGGAAGTAGTACACAGATACAGGCATCAAACTAAACTAGGTGAAGTGCAGAATATATAGTTGTATTACTAGTCTTTTCACGCCAATTCTTTTCTTCCCCCTCCCCCCTGAGGAGATCTGTCCATTAACTAGTTCAGTGCTACAGGCCTCAGATGTTGTGATCAATGAATACTGCATTCCCAGTGACTTGACATAAAATCAACTGCACCACTTAAATTGGTAATTCTGGCTTCAATAATGCATTTGATCAATAGAAGCATCATACAAAAAATTTAATGAATTCCCCCCCAAAATTGTCCCTGGTTTTGAAAATAAATCCACAACTTTTGAGAAAATATTTCTATTCCGAGTCTGTTTCCGTTTAGAAAACATCTGGCTCTTTCGTTTTTCCTTGATTTTGATAAAAAAAAAAAATTCTCCCCGACTTATCATCGATTCTCACAGAACCCAGCTAGGAGCCGGCAACAAAAACATACCAGGTTGGTTCGCTCCTGCATGAGCTCCTCCAGCTCTTGCTCTTCCTCCTCTATCTGCCCAGACAGCCTCGCTGCCCGCGCCATGAAGTAGGGAGGAAGCTCCCCTATAGCAGTGCCTGCTCCCTGACACATGACAACAACAACATGGTGTCAACATGACAACAACACCACAGTGTCAACATGACGACAACACCACAGTGTCAACATGATGACAACACCACAATGTCAACATGACGACAACAACAACAACAACACGATATCAACATGACAACAACACCACAATGTCAACATGACGACAACAACAACACGATGTCAACATGACGACACCACGATGTCAACATGACAACAACAACAACACGATGTCAACATGACAACAACACCACGATGTCAACATGACGACAACAACACAATGTCAACATGACGACAACAACACAGTGTCAACATGACAACAACAACAACACAGTGTCAACATGACAACAACAACACGATGTCAACATGACAACAACAGTGTCAACATGACAACAACAACACGATATCAACATGACAACAACACGGTGTCAACATGACAACAACAACACGATGTCAACATGACAAAAACAACACAATGTCAACATGACAACAACAACATGATGTCAACTAGGACTGTTTACGGTCAGACACCATTAATAGAGTGCTTTTTAATTAATTAAATGCCACATTAGCATGACGTGTTGACTAACTGTAAAAAATAAACTAATTAAATAAATAAGCTAAAACAAATAATTAAGTAATCTAAGATAAATAAATAAGCTAAGATAAATAATTAAATCAGCCATAGTGTCCCGTGGTTGGGCGAAGGCCTCAGCATGCTGCTTTCCATCATCATAAATATAGAAACACATGTATAGTCATGAACTAACGAACAAACCCCAGTATTTGTGTAATTGACACAGAAACACATAACTTGGGCACTGCTATCACAAAGGAGAAATAGAATAAAGTAGATGGTCTCTGAGAAAGGTCCTGACTAGACAGCCCAGACTCACCCACATGAAGGCTTCTAGGCGGACCTTGCTCATGATTGTTAGTAGAGACATTGTTGACCCTTCCTTCTCCGGACAAATGATCCTGCAAGAGACGTCAGACATTTGTCTCGGACACTTATAAATATACATTATAACTATAACTATATATATATATATATATATAGTAAATTTGGTGATGTGTATGTATTGCATGCCAATACATGTGTGCCCTAAATCCTATATTTAATAACGTTCTTGCATCTGACTCAGGAGGTCAAGCTTGATTCTGGTTAATGTTGCCACTGGGTCAGGGTTACCATTTATTATTAATTATGGTACATAAATATTCACTACTAGTGTGTGTGTGTGTGTGTGTGTGTGTGTGTGTGTGTGTGTATGTGTGTGCGCTTCAGTGCGTGTGCATCAGTGAGTGTATGCAATTGTATGTATGCATATATGTGTGCTTGTGTGTGTGGTTGTGATGCTTGTTGATGCGTGTGCGTGTGTGCTATATTTTTCAACTGTAACTAAGAAGGATATATTCTGGAAATCAAAAATTCGGGCCACTGACCCCACCTAGTGGGAAAAGGTGAAGAAGAAGAAGTGATACTCACTGGTCTGGGTAGGGAGGCTGCGGAAAGTCCACTGACATACATTCAAATGCTGCCAGTGTCACGGCTGCAATGTGTGGCCCCTGAAAAACACCATAATGCGGAATTAAATAAAAAATGGCAAGTCATCAGTAATCAAGGCTGCCTTCAATATTTGTTAAGCAACTAGAAATAAACCCTTTGCATTCTGAACGTACTCATGACATAATCCATTAATTTATGGGTATTAACATCCCATGCTTGTTGTGAAGATAATAAAATTTTCCACACCATTGAGATGCTATGTATCATAATTGTTAGAATAAAAGCATGTATTAGCATATGCTGTACTTGTTGTAATATCTAACCGAACCGTGTTTCAGTAAACACCATCTAAAAATCTTTAACTATCATATCTACATAGGGGATAGCTGCTATATAGGTTTTAATGATGTATGTTTATCACACCACTGAAATGTTTCTCGTAGATACTGGACTTAGAATGTGTGGAAATATAATGTTGAATGTTGATATCTATATCCAAATATTGGCCAAATTAAGTTCACAAAATTGTAGTTCATATAGCTGGAATGTGAAAATAGATATTATAATAGCTGATTTAAGCAAAATAGCTTATATAGAGAATTACATGGTTAGTTTAGTTACGTTATAAAAAGGTTAGATTTTATATTATAAATTAATGCTCCAAACGTCAGTCAATAAAAACTATACAGCATTTACACTGATGATTCACTGCCATATTCACACCATGAGGGTGTGACACCTTATGTTAAGATCAGAAAGACATTATGTAATGCTATAAATAAAATGAATTACCTCTCAAGAAACGTTTTTGTTTTTCTCTATATTTCGACTCTCTCTCACAGCCTTCTTCAGCTGACTGACCATGAAATTGAGTCAGGTGACTCAATTTCATTGTCAGTCAGCTGAAGGTGATTCAATTTCACGGTCAATCAGCTGAAGAAGGCTGTGAGAGACAGTCAAAATGTACAGAAAAACAAAAACGTTTCTTGAGAGTTAATTCATTTTATTTATAACATGAACCAAGAAACCGGATCTTTACATTCGAAGAATGTAATGCCTTTTGAGAACAAAATCATACAATGTCACATTTTGAGTAACAACTGTGTGCACAACAAGTATTTCCAATTTTGCGACAGTTCGCTGTGATTTTGGATTCTTGGAATGAATGAATGAATGAATGTTTATTTAATGAATGAATGTTTATTTAACAACAGCAACACAGGAATATACAACATAGTATGAAAAATAATACAATACATAATGGTAACGACAATACAATATAATATCGGTGCTGTTGTTAAAAGGACATAGCAGAAGTCATATGACTTGTAAGGCGCTATGCCCTTCTCAACTAAAATGCGTAATAGTTATAGTAAAAGTTATGAGATTTAATACAACCAACAATAATATTTTTTTTTGCATTGTGTTAATTGTTCATAAATACGAAGAAAGTAACGTCGACTTTAAACTTTTTTTAAATTGTTGTAAACTTGGCAACTGTCTTATATTACTTTCAAGACCGTTCCATACGTGTATTCCTCTGACAGTAATTGACAGTAGTCTATGGGTGGTGTTCGCTTTTTTAACATAAAATAGTTTAGATTGTCTGGTATCATACTTGTGTACGGCTGCAGTTGGTTCAAAGAACGCCTGTACACGACCTTCTAAACAGTGGTTGTTTGCTTTATAAAGCATAACCATAGTCCTATGTGTAATTAAATCTTGAAGTTTAAGAATTCTTGAACAGTGAAAAAATACAGATGTATGACCATGGTAATCTAGACTATATATTATTCGAATAGCTTTTTTCTGTAGCAGAGAGAGTTTTCTTACTCTAGACGGATACGTATTTCCCCATATTTCACAGCAATAAGACATATATGGTTCAACAAGTGATTGGTATAACGTGCGTAATGCTTGAATATCAAGAACATCCTTTGTTTTATACAAAACACCTATGCTTTTTGATACCTTCGTTTCAACCGTTTTTATCTGCTCTCTCCACGTTAAGTTTTCATCAATGACTACACCAAGGAATTTTGTATGTGACACCTGCTCAATGTTCTTTCCATTCAAAACAATGTTTACTGTTGGTCTAAGTTGTTTTTTATTTGTAAACATGATAAAATTGGTTTTGTTCACATTAAGCGATAATTTATTAACTCTGAACCATATATCTAGTTTTTCTAGTTCGTTATTAACTGTACATGTTATATCCACAATATTCCTAGTTGAGTAAAAAATGCTAGTGTCATCTGCAAACAAAATAATATTAAGCAATTTTGACACTTCACACATGTCATTTATATATAAAATAAATAGTACTGGGCCCAGGATTGATCCTTGTGGGACTCCACACTTGATATTCTTTAGCTCTGAATTACTGTTGTTATAGCACACATACTGACCACGATTGGCTAAATAACTTTTAATCCAATCTAGTGCCAAACCCCTTATTCCATAACATTGTAACTTACTTAGCAGTATTTTATGATCAACGGTGTCAAATGCTTTCTTCAGATCAATAAAGACCCCGATAGTGCTTTCTTGTTTATCTATTGCTGAAGTTACCTTTTCGACAAATTCGGTTAACGCTAATGAAGTTGAGTGATTACTTCTGAAGCCATATTGCCCGTCAGTCAATACGTGATGATTTTCAATGAATGACATTAACCTTTTATTAAATATTTTTTCTAGTATTTTGGAGAATTGGGGTAACAGTGATATAGGTCTATAGTTAGAAAATTGGAGACGATCTCCTGATTTAAAAACAGGAATAACTTTTGCCGTTTTCATGTCATTTGGGAATATTCCGGTGATTAATGATCTGTTAAATATATAGGTTAAAGGTCTTACAATTTGCTTTATTACATGTTTAACAGTTTTCATGCTGATTTCGTCGTGTCCATACGAAGTCTTACTTTTGCACCCTGACACAATTTCGCTTACTTCTTTCTCAGTAACGGGATACATATACATTGACTCTGATACCTGGTTTTTTAGAAAGTCAGTCGGTTGTGTTCCTTGGCATGGCTCTATACTGTTAAATAATATTGTACCTATGTTAACAAAGAAGTTATTGAAATGATTAGCAATTTCTTCGTTGTCTAATGTTACTCGATCGTTATCAACAATGAATTCATTTGAATGTTTTGCTTCTGACTTTCTTTTGCCAATTATAGTGTTAAGAATTTTCCATGTTTCACTAGCGTTGGCCTTACACTCTTCCAGTTTCTGTCTATAATAGTTCTTTTTTTCAATACGCAAGATTTTTGTTAACTTGTTTTTGTAGTTTTTATAGCGACTTTCTGTTAACAATGACCTTCTTTTTAGAAATGCTAAGTACAAGTTATTTTTTTTAATGCAAGCATTTTTTAGGCCTCTTGATATCCAAGGTTTTTCCTTCCGTTTAGTGTTGTTTGTATACATTCTTATTTTGACAGGACAAGCATTGTTGTAGGTGTTACTTAGTATTTGCATAAATTGCAAGTATGCTAAATTGGGATTACATTCGTTCAGTACAGTTTCCCAGTTTGTATGGCTTAAGTCTTGTTCAAATTTGCTTAAGGCTTCATCGTCCAATGTTCTGTTATACTTCACTTTTTGATCATTATTATTGGTCACGTATGTACTATTATCACACAGAACGAAAATTGGCATATGATCCGTAGCATCGCTTAAAACAATGCCGCACATTTTGTTTCTGCATAGCTCAGAACAAAAAATGTTATCTATTATAGTTGCAGTCGTGCCTGTTATTCTTGTTGGCCTGGTGATCAAGGGATACAATCCAGAACTGAACATTTGATCAACGAAATGTTTCGATTCAGTTTGTTCTTCACAGTGTAATAGATCTATATTAAAATCACCACATATGTACACCACTTTACTGGTAAGATTTCCTAGTATATATGATAAATTGTCATTAAATTTGCTAATGCTAGTATTCGGTGCTCTGTATATACAGCCGACATTGATTTTTGAATGTTTACTGATCTGTAGTTCAATAAAAATACTTTCGAAACATTCATCAATCGCATATGATACGTTCCGCAGGCATATATTAGGAGATTCACAATTCCTAAGTAGAGATTCGCATACAAATATGGCAACACCACCGCCTGTTTTGTTGTTTCTGGAGTTGCAGTACAATTTGTAACCTAAAAATGCGTCATGAAAATTAGTTACTTCATTTCCATCCCAATTGTTTTCTTTAAACCAAGTTTCCGAAATTGCAATAATATGGAACTTATACTCTAGTTCTCGAAGAGTGTCCTTAATCTTATTTAAGTTGGCTTTTAGACTCCGGGCATTGAAGTGTATAACACTTAGATTGTTTGCCCGATCAGTACCGCTAAAGTTTGTTGAAAACTGTGCAGGGGTGAAATACCTGCACTGTGTAGGCAAATCATTATACAATAAACATTCAGTGTCTATTTCGTGTTCGTAAAAGAGTTCAGTATGTACAGGCATTATGAGTGTTCGTCGTTTAATGATTTTGCATTTACGTGCTTTTAATCACGATCTCTTACCACCAACTTGTCAAACGACAGGTAAGCGATCTTCCCTTCTTCGCGTGCTTTCATCATTTTGGGGAGAAGTTCTTTGCGTCTCGCCATAATTCTCTGCGAGTAGTCTTCGTTCACATATATCCCACGAGGTCGTTTTTTCTTGGCCGCCGCAAGCACGAGCTCGCGGTCTTTGTACTGAGCGAATTTGACCACGATGGTCCGGGCTTTCGATCCGGTGCGGCCCGTTCGGTGTGCCCGCTCGATCGTCATGGCGCGTACTTGAGTTTCCGGAAGTTCCAGCGATGTTGTCATTTCTCGGCGCACGTTTTTTTCCGCCTGCTCCCAGGTTTCGTTTTCTGCGTCCGGAATGCCGTCGAATCGCAGATTGCACCGTCGGGACTGGTTCTCCTGGTAGTCGACGGTGCGTTCAACTCTGGCGATGGTGTCTTCACAGTCGCGCAGTTTTCTTCCCAGGTCGTCACCGTTGTCGTTTGTTTGCTTCGCAGTGAGTTCGTCTACCTGCGTCTGCGTATATTGTAGACTGACTCGAAGTTCAGTCAGCGAGGTTGTTGTTTCCCGCATGAAGTTGTCTACCCTCCGGTTAATCTCGGCGATAGCGCTCTGCAGACATGCCTGGAAGGCGTCTTGCTGGACCTGTAGTAGCTTCTTAACAAAGGCATCGTGACTCCCGGTGTCATCCGCGTCGATGTGAATGTCACCACTCAGGGCCTCCGCTGAACACCCACTTGCAGCGGACTTGGTCGGCCTTTGTTTCGGCATGGTGGTGTGGCTAACAATCAACGTGAGTGACACGCGATTAGCCTGTAACGGTCACACTATCGTTGTCACCGCTCGCTGCTATTGTTCTTCGTAGGCACTCAGAACTCACAATGTGTCACCGGGGATGGAATTTACCGCGCCATACAGCCAAACTGGGCGATATTTCCAGTTCTACCGATAAATTGTACGAATTTTGTCGTTTTTCACTGTCGGAGTTGTGAACTTGTTCACATATGTAAAATAGCAGGATACTGTTTTACTCACTTGACAGTCGGAATGTCTATTATACGCGTACAACTTATCAAATCATGCTATGTAGTGGAGCTCCGAAAACACACGTCTTATCTCATGTAACCGCAAATATCGAGTCTCAACACTTTACTTTCTTATATTTCCAGCCGTGCTGCAGTCAGCCAATTTGAAGATGGCGGCCAATTGTAACTGTTGTTGTGCATGGCTTGCATTACAAATAAGTTATCTTGACATGAAATGAATTTATTGTTTTGTAAACTGAATTGAATATGGGCAATTCCTGCATTGCTCACGTTATATTTGCACATTTTGGTGTCATGTCGATCTCAAAAATGTTATCGGCCAACCTAAAATGTTTAAATGATACAGTGACTTCACTCAACGGAAGTTTGATTACTTACCAAATAGAGCAAGAACGTGTGTAGACCAGTCCCCAGACCGACCGAGGAGAGCACCCCCAGCCCCACCCAGTAGGCACACCACAGGAACTGTTTCTGGAACGACTTCACATACTGCAACAAACAAACACAGTCACGCCGTCGTAATTGTGTAAATAATTACAACATAATTGTAAATTTACAAATATAAAAACTATTAATTAAATTTTTATCTGAATTTTTTATTAAATATATTTGATCTTACAATGATATTTTTTATCAAGGTGACTACTTACAAAGCTGAATGCACTGTGCATAGAACTACATACCACCGTTGCATAAGCAGTAAGTATTTATAAAGTGATCAGAACTTTAACATTTCTAAGCAAATATGACTCTGTGTCTATATACAATGTCATTGTAGCTTCACAATTTACTAACTCAAAATATGCTACTTATAATATTAGTGCAATAGTGCGTATATGTCAAGACTGGGTTTATGGCGTCTCACAGTGTCAGGGACAGCAGCAAAACTGACTGGCAAAGTAAATAGTACTTAACTAAATACAACTATTAGATAAACCCATATGCACCAACCATACATAACCAACCCATATGCACCAACCATACATAACCAACCCATATGCACCAACCATACATAACCAATCATTCATCCATTCATGCCCCTTTCATAGCTGTATCCAAGAGCAAAACAAACCTTGAAACTGATCAACAACATTATCATCTAAGACAATGAAAAAAATTATTTTCAATTTCTATGAAACTTTGCATGTACGTAAACATAATGCTATTGTTAAGTAACATGCCAGGTTGTGTAATAAAATAATAAAATAACATTTAATTAAATAACATTTTCAATTTCTATTAAACTTGTTATGTACATTAACTTAAGGAAATAATAAAATAACATTTAATAAATAACATTTTCAATTTCTATTAACCTTTTTACGTACATAAACTTAATGCCGTTGCTAAGTAACATGCCAAATAGTTGTCACGCGGTCTTTAATAAATCAAAACATTTCAGTTTGACACGTCCCCTGAGTGTGGACTGTCCACTCACCGGCTGGTGGGAGCCGTCTATGTGGTAGGCCGCCAGCAGAACTAGGAATGTGAGGAGGAGACCACTGACCACCTTCCTGTGTCGCCACAGACTGAAACACACATGTTGTATTTCAGTATGTTGTATTTCAGGATGTTGTATTTCAGTATCGGGATTGTAATGAAATTACAATTTATTAGTCTCAAACAATTAATTTTATTTCTGAAATTATATAGTTTTTGTGTCTGTAAAAATAATCCATGTTATATGCCATATTTTTGCATTGTTAATATAATAAAATTACAGTTTATTTATTACTCTCGTAAAATAAGTTTCATTTTAGTGATGATAATATAACATTTCTCACTGATGTTTCCTGTCCAATCTGGTTACTAATTTTTACATAATGCTGCAGTCATTATCCCATCCACTGGATCCACAGACTGAAATACAACATATAATACGAATAGCCATGTGAGATGGACTCAGACCACATTTGCATTTTCCATAGGCGACCATTATAACGTTTCCTTCATTTCCTACTAATCTTGATGAGATCTGTTATTGACCACTTCACAGCATTTTTATCCTTCATAGACAGAGGTTCAGTGAAAAAATCGTGAACTTCTAATACCTCAGGCTCCCACAAGCTTGTTTCAAACCTTACACCCCTCCATTTCTGCTTGAACCACCCACGGATTGCCCCTGATTACATCACCAAGCAAAATGACAATTGTATTAATATACATAAATGCACCAACTGACAGCTGTCATAATTTGACAGCTCTGATGCCACGCTGCACAAAAACATCATTTCTACTCACTCCACACTACATATGTGCTCACAGAAATTCAGACAACCTGCATAATGCTGTTTTTATAGGGTACTCTTTGGTCGCTCGGGTAATGGCGGACGAACACCTTATTGTGGTCTTACATCATATGTCATCTAGGGACATGGGCTGTTGGTGAGAGGACAGTTGCCCAGTGGACACTGACCAGTAGACAGCTGCCCAGTGGACAACTGCCCAGTGGACAGCTGACCAGTGGAGACTGACCAGTGGACAGCTGTCCAGACAGCCCAGCAGAAGGTTGCTAAGCAGAAAGTATACCCAGTGGACAGTTGCCCAGTGGACAGTTGTCTGGTAGACAGTTGCTGAGTAGACAGTTGCTGAGTGGACAGTTGCCCGGGGGTCAGTTGCCCAGTGGACAGTTGCCTAGGAGAGAGTTGTCCAGTGGACAAACGAAAATGTGGACCACTGCCCTATAAATGAAAATGTGGACAATTGCTCAGTGGCAAAAGTACATCAATGTAACAAAATAATGAAATGTAGTAACTAAATTTGGGTTAGGGCTAACATGAAGCTTTGTACTAGGTGTACAGTTTGGGTTGGGTTTAAGGTTACTGTTAAGGTTAGGATTACATTCATATACTTTTATTTATCACTAATATCTGTCCTCTAAGCAACTGTCCCACGCTTGTCATTCACAAACCCAACATTTCATATTCAGGCCACAAGGATGCAATCATGTAAATAATTCATTATGTCAGCGTTAGAGACATGCACAGAAACAGCGCATGTAATCCCATGTATGCACCATGCAGCACTGGCTTGATATGTTAAGTCCACTGTTTGTAGGTAGTTACAGCTCCACACTGTGTTGTCGTCTAGCAGTGGTTGTGAAGAAGGTAGTTAAATTTACATTGTGTGTGCGCGCGTGTGTGTGTGTATGTATGTGCGCGTGTGTGCATGTACAATGTATAGTATGTACAAATTATATGTACATACATACACACACATATATATATATATACATAATATAGATATATATATATATATATACACACACAAATTATATATACATAATATATATATATATATACACACGCACAAATTACATATACACAAATTATACATACACATACATTATGAATTATATACTATATATATATTATATAATTCTTAATGTATGTATAAGTATATGTATAATTTGTGTGTGTGTGTATATATATATATATATATATATATATATATATATATATATATATATATATATATATATATGATATATGTATATGTACCCAGGTATATGTATATATAATTAGATACATTACATACGACAAACCAAATAAAAACAACATCTGAAAAGCACTAATAGTTATCATATTCAGGTTCTGGCAGTGATGAGTGTGTGGAGGCTTGACACTGCACACATTGCCACACACGAGACAGGGACTGTCAGCCGCTGTAGACTGATGGCACGGACCCATTGCCCTGGGAACTCTGAACACCCAAAGAGAAACAAACAATTGTAGACTTTGCCAGGCTACATGATGGTATCAGCTGCATCAACCCAATGACTCCATATCCTCAGGAGGCAGTATCCATATATAGACACAGTAACAAACAAGTGCATCAAGAGGACATAGCTTTATGCAGAGACCTGTCCACCCGTCATTTGGACGGGTAAAAACCGTTGTGGACGGGTAGATATATATGGATGGACGGGACGGGTAAAAAAAAAGGAGCAAAAAAGGTCTTCCAAAACCACAGATATTGTCAGTTATGCCTCAAACGTGTCACATGTGTTTGTAGTCAATTTTAGGTCATCAAGCACATTCAAAGTTTGTAAACTCTAACTGCCTTAACAGTTAACATCCAAAACATGTGTGACTGGCAATAACAGTTGGCCCTGCATTTAGGGATGTGTGGTTGATATTTACAATTTGCATTAATGTCTAGCATTTCTCTGACATGTCACATAAAAGATAACAAAGAGCATTATTCAGATGTTGTCATTCATCAGTCAGTGTACCCGTGCTAGGGGAGTGAGGTGGGTCACCTCGCTGTTTTTCTAAGCCACCTCGTTCATAATATGCCAAAATTGCCACCTCATAGCTATTTCTTACTATAGACACATGCTGCTACCTTGTAGTTACTAGGTTAAGACACACACAGAATGCACCATTTTAAAGGTATTTAAAAAAAAATTATGGGTGGCCATGCCCTTGGATCCACATAGTGATGCATCACGCCTTCAGTGTTTGCTCCAGCCCATCCTACCACCTCACGCATCATGTTACTCCGGGAAACACTGATCAGCTATACGTGAAACTGTTTTGTAATAGATATGTGAGAGAAACTGCATTCAGCCTTGTGGATAAACATTCCGCCATGATTTACCAGTGCACATTACAAAGTCAGTATCATGTTAAAATAAATTGTTTCTGAACATTACATCCTTAGGATGTTATAATACCATATCATAACAATTAACATCACTTAGTTGCAATCAGTGGTCATTTGCAATGAAATATCTGGCCACCCAGAATGTCTGCATCCAGCAAACGTATTATGTATCAGCATTACTTCAGTAATACACAACACCTAGTCATTTGTTGGGACTAATGTGCACTAATCACACATTGACTGAGTACTGACAGTCCATTGTAAATGCATAATATTTCCGGATGGGATGGGATAATGACTGCGGCATTACGTAAAAATGAGTAACAAGATTGGACAGGAAACATTAGTGAGAAATATTACATCATCATCACCAAAATGAAACTTATTTTAAGAGAGTAATAAATAAACTGTAATTTTATTAATTAACAACACAGAAATATGGCATATAATACAAATAATTTTTACTGGACACAAAATAAATAATTTAAGATATAAAATAAATGTTGAGATTACTATATAAATTGTAATTTCATTACAATCCCGATACTGAAATACAAGTTATACAACGTATAATACGAATGGCTTTATCAATAACATAGGTTAAAAGCAGCACATGTCATACTGTGACAATTTTTTTGTCTCAAATATTCAGTGCAACTTTTTGGCAACTTCTAGACCAAGAGTGAATGGAACAAGAGTTGTAGCAGAGGAAGAAAAATAAACTGAAGATGCTGAGACAGTTATGGATAGAAAACTCCGGAAAGAAAGAACATGAATTGTTCGGCAATATCTGACCCTAAGCAAGGAATAAGTTGACTAAATCTAAAATATAGATGACTTAAATACATCAGCTTAGATAAACAAATAAGTTGAGATAAACACTTTGTAATTAAGTAAGCTAAGATAAATAAATAAACTAAGATAAATAAATAAAAATAATAAATAAATTAGGGTGTAAAAATACAGTTTCAAACATAGCAATGTTGAATTTATTTTATACAGCAGCTGTGAACAAACAATTACTACATACTTATTACATCAGCATCTCAGAGCTGTAACAAGTACATTTATTTTGTACTTGAGTAAAAGTAGAAGTAACCCTAGAAAAAGCTACTCAAGTAAAAGTACTTCTAAAAATGTACTTCAAGTAAACACAAAAGTACTTCTCTCATGAAAGTAGTTCTCAATCGGCAAAGCAAATAATTTGTTCTTAAACTGATGTAGAAATACTGCCAGTCCAGGACACTTAACATGTCTGTCTATTGGCTGATATTTGTAAATAAATCTATGCTAACAGCAAACATTGCCATGCTTCTGGTGCAGATCATTCGCGGAACTTTTAGGACATTTGCAAATGTAACTAAGAAATAATGAGTACTTCACTACATTTACAAAAAGTACACATATTTGTACTTCGTTACAAGTAAACTTCGTTACTCATGAAAAGTAAGCTTTTCTACTTCAGTAAAGTAACAAAGTAAATATACTTTGTTACGTTACGGCTCTGCAGCATCTTATGATAGGCTGTATTCAAATGACCCAGTTTGCGAGGTCACATGACCACCCACCTGACCCCGTAGTTGCGGATCTGTACAAGCAGCTCGAGCAGGAAGTAGTAGAGCGTCTGTAGAGGTCGTCGCCATAGCACCAGCGATGACCTTTCCCGTAGCAGCGCCATCTTTTCGTGCTGTGCCAGTTTCCCTTGGCTTCTCGTCGTCTTGAAGTCATGTGACGTCACCTCGCTCTCTGCCGAGGCCACATTGCCGTTCCTCGTTGCTGGCCGTCTGTCTCGCACCTCTTGCTCTTGCATGGCCTCGTCCGATGACAGCAGACGTGTAATCTACAAGTGCGATAAATCGTGTCAGGAATGGGGTCAAATATGTTATGAATTCCTAAAAAATAACTTCCATTTTTAACCCCAGAAACGCCACCGAAAAGATCCCACTAAAAAATTAAATTCCAAATCCACTTGTACTGCAGACGTGTAATCTACAAGTACGATAAATCGTGTCAGGAATGGGGTCAAATATGGAATTGGTATTTATTCTGAAAACTGTCGGAACTGGAATAATTCTTTTAGAGCAGCTGACATCAGCCAATGAAATTAACTTATTCGAGTGACATTTTA
The DNA here is from genome assembly GCA_964017155.1 of Oasisia sp. SBJ-2009. Classification (NCBI taxonomy): domain Eukaryota; kingdom Metazoa; phylum Annelida; class Polychaeta; order Sabellida; family Siboglinidae; genus Oasisia; species Oasisia sp. SBJ-2009. Next base: position 39,100,032 of record OZ024865.1, read on the forward strand.
TGACGAGTAGAGCTGATATCAGCCAATGAAACTGACTTATTCGAGTGACGTTTCATGACGAGTAGTGGTACTTTAACATTGTCTGATTAAACATGATTATGTTTTCGAGCACAAGTGGATTTTGAATTGAATTTTTCAGTGGGATGTTTTAGTTGGAGTTTGCGAGGTGAAAGGAAGTAATTTTTGGGGAATTTTATTTTATAAATTCCTAAAAAATAACTTTGAATGACCTCGTCCGATGACTGTAGATGTGTAATCTATTAAAAAATGACGACTAGTGCGATAAACCGTGTCAGGAATGGGGTCAAATATGTTATAAACCTTCCAGTTTCACCTCACAAACTCCAACTAAAAAAAAATTCAACTGAAAAATTCATTTTCAAATCCACTTACTTGTGCACGAAAACATGATGATGTTTAATCAGATATCGTTAAAGTACCACTACTAGTATTGAAACGTCACTCGAATAAGTCAATTTCTTTGGCTGATATAAGCTGCTGCAAAAGAATTATTCCAATTCTGACAGTTTCCAGAATAAATACCTATTCCAGAATGGATCAGACCCCATGAATTTTATTTGTCACACAAAAGGTTGTCTCACTTGTCTGACACTGACAGTGGCTGTTCTATTACCCAGAATCATCCTGAGGTGGAAATTATTAGCAGGAAGTCCACTAAACGAGGTGTTTTGAATGTTGGAACCTGGCATCAGACAATGTCTGCAACATACTGCCATACAGAACTGTAATTACTGAATGTGGTTACCATGGGTACAAGTTCAACAGCAAAATCTAAATATTCAAAACGCAAACAGTTCCTGGTTTCCCCCCCCCCCCCACAATGTTGAAGGGAGTTAACAAAACAAAGAACTACCAGTCTCAGTTTAAATGTACACAATAAAATATGTACAAGAAAGTGAGTTATAAATTATTTTGTAATAAGTATATACTCAAATTTATAGACAACGTTCTCAGTGATTCAGGCGAAGCATGCCTCAAAATTCTAAACTCAATATTACCAGCTGGCTTTTCTGCCACATTTAAGGTCAGTGTATTTAGATCTCGAAGAATATTTAGGTAAACACGCCAACATGCAAGCTGTAACAACATGCAGTGACTGGCCCACATCTCAAATCAACAACTGTGAACATCAATAATAGATAGACACCCGTTCTACTATAATAAAACATTCTGGAACATACAGTGAACAAACATCGAAATGTCCCCCCCCCCAAATTGCCACTACTGATACTAACTTGCAAGAGAGACAATGCATGCTCCCTATGGTGTAGAATAATCAAAATCTTGAAATGTATTCTACCAAATATTGCTGTCTTATTAATGCAAACTTACCCAGACCGTGAGGATGCTTCTGATGTTCTGAGGCACTGAATTATTGGCCCAGAATCTCCAACATTCAAGTAACAAACATCTGGTCATCTATATACAGTACCTGTGTCTTCTTAAAACACTCATGTTTAAATTTGACTTATATTCAATGTCAACAACATGAATGTAATTGCTTTCTTTCTTTCATGTGTTGATTGTAATGGCAAACATTTAACATCTGAATTATTCAAAGATGAAAAAGGCGCTACATCTGTCCATATAAACCATTCCCAAAAGGTTCAGTTTGTATACATCCAAGAAGATCATCATAATTCCTGCCTTAACAATTACTTGCTCATGAATACTCAAACATCAGTGTCATTTACAATGCATTTGAATTCAGTTTCCTGATGAGAAAATAAAAACTTGAATAAAAAACCGCATGCGTGGCTAAAAGTAACAAATCAAACTAACACTGACACATAAGACTGCTCGCTGGTGTGTTCTATATAATGATGGGCAGTCAGCGACAACAACTGATGATGTCATCATGACTGACTATTTTGGAGTATGTTTGGCCTTCTGTACTGTCATTGACACTCAAACCTCAAACACCCAAAAGTGCTTCATTCCTCTGAAAAATCCATCTGATGCTCAACTACTTTAAACTGCATCTTCTACTATAATTGGCACACACAAAAATCCATTCCTTTAATGATCTCCAAGAACATTAAATTCCACCCTTCCTTGAAGTCTGACTCTTTCCGAAGTGGTAGTCTTATACTAGCATCTCTCAGCCATCCCCCTCACCTCCAAGTCTATGTGGTGAAATAGTAACTGTTGGGCAATGCATCGTTAAACAAGTAAAGTAAGTTAAGCTCAGAGCAGCAGCAGTGGCAGGTGTCCATGCTTTGAATCAGACCATGCGACTATAGGCTGAATTATACAGTGAATAAGTTCTTAAGAAGCAATTAGATTAACGGTAGTGTTTCCCATCTGGCTTAAGCAGTTTAGATTGTAAATCTTTACACAGGGATACTGCTGGTATGTACTTGTAATAGTCCAAGATCTTATTTTTAAATACAGTACAGGGCTGCCTACTTGAAAAAAAATGTTCCTGTAAAATTATCATGGGATCATGAGGGGTGGAGGGGGGATGGTGGTGGTGGGGGGGGGGGACTACCATTATATTAAAGAGATTTTTTTTTACTCTAGGTCTAGGGACACATTTGTCTTCTGTCTGCTCCTGGTCAATCTGACAAAACAGGAAGTAGGTCACTGATGGGTCCTTTTGAGTTGGAAAACATGACTTCTTGTGGCTAAACTGTCCATGAAAATTGTCCTGAGTAGTTGCCAATATATACTGAAATATACTGGATAGATACCCATGCATGCTGCGATAAAAACCTGGACTTGTATAAGGGAGAGTTCCTCTTATCCATACCACCCTACAGTCATTAATCAAGCCTTTCCAAGTGACAGTCAGCCCATTCCCTGGCTGTAACTAAATCCAAGTCAATAAAACTTTGAAGAATTGTTTCTTTCCATAGTTTGGGTGTGTTCCCTGTCCAACCACTACAGCATCCACAGCTTCGTTTACTGATAAATTGTAACAAGTGAATTATTAAATTTTCTTATGCATAACCACTGGGTATGAACTTGTCAGGACATTAGTTTAAGTTTCAACAGTTCTTTGATGTGTATACTTAGTATACTAGTCTGAAGTCTGTTATGATTATTTCCGTAATACAGAAACAGTTGCAGTACTAGTACTAGGTACCGTAATCTCACATCAATTTCCGTAATGATTATGAAACATCTGTAATATGGTGGGCAGCCCTGACAATATGTCCTACACATGTGACAAATACATGCATATGTAGAAGAGGAAGGTGGTCTTAGCGCCATTTAGCAGATACAATGCTATTATCTTAGTCCTCGGGCACACCAGCAGTATGTAAGACAGTCTGGTATACTGACTGACCTGCACAGGACATGAGAATCAACTCAGTTGCCAAGAGGTGGCACTTAGGTAGTGAGTGATAAGTTGATAATTACACTCAAACTACTTATGTTCCTACAGAAAGCTAAATCATATGTCAGACTTTTGTCAATGACAGTCATCAAGGCTACATCAGATATTCTTCATCAGTAGCCAATTTACAGTTGACCTTAGAATAAATCAGGATGAAATACTCACATTCCCTTAAGTTACTAGATTTATATCAGACTTACTGTACACTTGCACTGGCAATGGTCTAATGGTCAACACATAGTTGTAGATATAACATACATTCCCGATGTCAGATCAGATCAGTTACATTAATGCCAACTTACTTTATTTATAATTTGTAACGTCAACATATGGAAATGTGCAAAGGTCAACAAAGTTGTGTACAGTGATGCAAACTGTCAAATGAGAGTCAAGCTTTGACTTTGTACTACTGTGTCAAATTTTGGGCAAGTCTGTTTACTCTACGATGCTTCCACCCAATCAACTGCATGAATGAGTGCATGACTATAGACACTGGTGGATATTTGTGTAGGTTTCATGTATTAATTGCAACATGGCTGAATGCGTCCCAGAGAAATCAAGATGGTGTTTGATTGAACAGGGAGTAAAATGTAAAGCACTTTGTGAAGTTCTAAAGACGGGATATTCTGCTACATAAGAACTTATGTTTTATTTATACTCTATAGTTGCATGTGGGTCAGGGAGGGGAGGGGGGGGGGGTTTATACACCATATTTGGGAATGTTTCCTTCTCTGTTGTCACTGTTTGCACCAAGCACTGTGTGAAATCTAGACTTCATCAAATGTTCTGTGAAGTAGCCTCCTGTTCTTGAATATGTACTTAGATGTATTACCTTATACAGAAGCAATAGCTGGAAGGTAATGACTGGTTCATCTTAAACTTTAGAGATGGGTTACACCAGGAGAGAGATGGAGAGGATGGCCAGACAGAAAACACTGGCGTTCCTTGGACGATGGCCTATGCTCCTAGTGAGCAAACAGGCATAAGTAAGAAGTCATTAACTCAATGGGGCAAGTTGGATAATCTTCAGTGATTACTGATTAGATGGCCTGGCCTATGCACCAACCAGTCAACAGTTGCGATGCGCATGCATAGGCAGCATAGTGCATAAATGGGGAAAAATGAAATACACATGAAAGTGTGTACACAAAACTACAAATGTGTTGCTCAAAAACCAGCAAAGTAGTTCTACAATCAGAGCAAGTTTCAACTAGTAACACTGTCTGCTTGATTGAATAAATGACGGAAGATTATATTACTGAATTGCATAGTTTATGTGTAACATGCATTTGTGACATATTTTCTGAACCCTAGAGTGTTTTTTTATATTTATTTATGTTATTTTTATTGCCATATATCACAATAGCATTTGTATACAAGACAAGTGCTGAATTTTATTCAAATGAAAAAAATAGAAAAACACAAGTTTGCTAGTTTATACAAAACCCATCACCATATCACGCACCATACATGATTAATTATGTTGTTGATCAGTATCCTACCTGTGTGACATCTACAAGTTTTTTTAGATCATACAAAGTATGAGATGGCACACCAAAAGTTGACACCTTAATGAAAACCATTAGTCACACACATCAGTTTTTTATGGACTTCACAATTCAGTAGAAGGTAGTAGGAATAAAACAAACAATTGGTTGCCTGCTGCTCCGATAGTGCAATAAAAAAAGTAATTTGAATTTAGAAAATGTCACCCTATATGTCATTCTCCAAAAACAATGGACCAGAATAATTTTAGACCAACCTGAATGTTCTCATGTCTAAACAATTGAAGAAGTTTTGTTTGTGCAATGCAATTTTTGTTAGGAGGTGACCACATCACCCATATCTCCCAAATTAGCAATACTTTCAGTACTGATGATCTGACTGTAACATTGACTAAGACAGCATAATATGTGCATATTATTATTATTGTTGTTCTTCCTGGCTGCTTTGTAGAGCAGCGAGGTTTACTGTTGCACTGCTCTATCTCTGGTTATTCTTACCCTACAATACTCCCATCCAAACCACCTCCTTCCAAATTTGTTCTCTTTCTAAAATACTTCATTATACACTGTACATAGCATGCAATCATCCTATCTCATCATGACAGTCGATCCCCATTCCTATGGCCTTGAAATCCCTCTGCCAAAGTTTTCTTTGGTAAAAAAAGAGAGACTATATCCTCACATATGACAACACTAAAATAATCTTGATGTTGTGTTCAAGTGTCCTTAAATTATTAGTTCTAAATGGAACATCTTCTTCATCATAATAGTCTTGAAGTAAACCCAGCTGCCCCAGCGATGAAACTGACCACATAGATCAGGATAATATAATGAAGGAGATGTACAGAGATGGCCGATCGTTTACTTTCTGATCTAACCATGAATACGACCTCTTATAGTTATAGCTGTCAAACTTCTTCTCACATATATATGTATACACACACACGAGGCTACAATAAAAAATCATTTAAATTCATGAAAAGAATGAAATTCACAAAACAAATGCAACAGTTTTGTACGAGTTTGTTTTGTGAATTTTATTTGTTTCATATAACATATGTGAGAAGTTTGGTGGCTTAAGTTGTTTTTGTTTTCATGGTTAGGGCAGAAAGGAAAATATTGCGGCAAGATGTTTACCTAATCTGTCCTGCAACCATTTCTAATAATTTCAAGACATTCAAGTCCTTTTTTAATATTCATAAAAAACGCACACAACCAATCTAGCCAAAAAGCTAATTAATATTGATAATGACGTTTAGTTACGAATTCATTTATAGTGGTCCATATTCCGAAAGTGTCTTGTATATTCGAGTTAGTCGCAAATGGCAAAAAGCTGGCGAAATGTCAATCAATATGTTTGGGCGATAATGAAAGGTTTTCAGGCAAAAGGGTGAATCGTGCATCAAAAACAAACGCTCGGTGATTTCGGTGACTTTCACTGCCATGCCGATACTACAACACTTCTCAAACCAGCACGGGAACATGCGTTAGAAACGAAAACAGCCGTACCAACTCATGTTTGCGTCCTCGTGTAGATAGTCTTCGGCGCACGAGTTCCCCTCGCAATCTGACAACTGTCATTACAGAGTAATCAATCGGGGTAGAAATGGGGATTATCACGCCATCGCAGGCGTGGGAACCTTCGAAACCACCGTTCATTTTAGAAAATTCAAATGAGTACCCGATCGTACGCGACATGTTTTCGCTCAGCCTACCTGTATCCAAATGAACCGTGTGCGTTTCGCATAAGATTCCGATCAAAGACACCAAAATAATCAATAATCTACATCCCGTACTGTGACCGTAATGTAAGCCACTGGAACACGTCACTCGAATCAGACGACTCTCCTTGGATGGAGGTTGTCGCGCGTACGACCTGGTCACGACGTTCAAATACGAATTACCAGACAGAGAACGGAACCTTAGTTACGATGCAATCGCTGTTCTCTTTCGTAAAGGAAAGACTGCAGTGCTTTGTATTGCATGCACTTTAAATACATTTCCACATATTTAAACTGTATAAAATATAACCAACATCAATACATGCATCTCTAAAAAAAACGAGATACGCTTGGCTGTCAGTGTTAGGGCAGTCCACAGAGCACAGTTTATTTTCACATTGGCGGCCATGTTGACGTTTTGTCAGATAAAGAAACTGTACCTGATTTTTTTATTTCTACACAGTCACTGCAATCGTGTCATTAACATACTCATAAAATTTCATCAAAATCACATACCTCTGGCTTGTGCGTTGCCTATTGACCAACATTTAGCATGTTTTTCTGCATCCGCAGGGTCGTAAACAAGTTTAAAAATCACTATGCCAACTACACTCTGCCTAACATGCGTCACTACACTGCAGATACATCATAGCACTGAATCTACTAGTGCATTTCACATCAAAATATTTTTTCTAAGTTTTAAAGGAGTCTGTTAGCATAGGCAGTTCTGTGCATGTACGTGTCACCTTCAAGGGTCACGTTTAACAAACACTGCCTAAGTCAAGTTTCAGGGTCTATTTTTCACACGTTCTTACTAGAACAAGATTCAACATTACATTAGTCATTACGTTGGCCCATACAATTTTTTTCTTTTTTGTAAAAATACTGTTGTTGAAAAACGACAATATTCTCATATTTTGAATGCAATTTGTGGAAGGGAGAAACTCATCTGAAGTCTACCAGGCTGTCCCATCAGTCACAAATGTTATAAAAATAAAGGCACAAATCATTATGTCTTGATGTGCCACTGAGCTTGGCTTCCTAGGATTTAAGTGAAACAGAAGTTACATTATTATTATTATAAAAACAGACCAAGAGTCGACAAGTTGCTAATAATATACTGGCAAATTGTGGCATTCAAATATATACTAATAGACAAGCACCAAGATTTGATAGGCAGACTGTCATGATGATATGGGGGTAGCAAACATTATTGTAATAAAATATTCCCTTTGTTTTAATGCAACATGAATTTATTGCAATAAACATACATTGTGATACAATTACATAACAATGCTCTTATAGTACGACAATATTGCATTGTCCTGGAAATTCTTGTTAATAAAAACAAGATAGACATGCAGTGACAAAGATGCACCTCCTGTATTGATGTACAATAGTTAACAAAGTAGCTAAACAAGACTATTGACCATTCCTCTGTCACATAAATTATTCTTTCCTTGGGACACTCACAACGTGTGCTACTATTCTCACTAGCTAAACAAAATAATTATTCATTTAGCATCGATTTTGCCTAAACAATAGCATAGGACTTGAGATTTTGTATGAACCAAAATTACCATCGGAGTTAATTTACATTCCATGACCTACTCTCTCGATGGTCATACTGTAGATATTACAAATAGAATTATTTCTGGTGACACCAACTTTATCCCCTGAAATGTATGGCAATGATCTACACACCAGATGCAACGCTAAAGTATTCTGGGTCATAGCAAACATAATGCATTCACGCCAAATGCCCTGTTAACCTAATATACTCTTGTTTTGACCTTGATCCCCAGATCAATACATATAACTTGCACCTTTCCAGCGACTTGTGAATATTTCTAGTTTCTGTGAACTCTCACATTACCAATTTGGAGCCAAGAAATGTGTCTCAAAACGACAGAAATATCCAACTGATAATGGGAATAAAGAAAATTTTAAAATCAACATAACTTGATGTCATCTTATTGTTTCCAGATAACATAAACATCACCACAAATAACATATATTTTGCAGATAAAATAAAATTCGGTGTGGCTTGTAACATCTATAAAAACTGGTGTCGCTAACATGATTTCAGTAATTTTGCATTTATTATCGCTGCTGAATCCCTCTGACAGACTAAATGTTGACATTGCTGAATCTGACTTCATTTTCACAAACAGAAGTTCAGTTTGCCTGAACTGCAGTGCATAGTTTACACTCAGTCTTCTCCATACAATATCCCATACGAAACTTTTGACATACTCAATAAAAGTCAGGCTTTATGTTTATTCTAGTTAATAAGGGTATCATTATACCACCTTTTTTTAAACAAATAAGCCTAACATTTTTGTGTGTGAAAATATCACTTGTGTAAAGTTGTGTTTCCCAGGGGACGATATGCTGACATTATCTTCATTCATCACATATGCTGACCAACGATGCTGACATTGTCTTCGTCTTCATCTCAAATGCTGACTCGCCTACACTATGTATGCAAACATTGCATCCATCATTAATCTGAGATTGCTAATCAGGCGCCATGTGTAGTGTTTCCTAGTATAGCTTGAGATGTCCGGTGACCTTGTCGACTAGATTCTGTGGCCCTAAAACAACAAATGACACGTTTTGTCAGCACTCCGTGTAATAAATATGTTGTAACAAACAACTTCTGTGTTGAAACTATAACCTCAATAAACTCCAGACATGTAACAACATTCTGTATCTATCTAAATATTGCCATCAACTTGAACTCTCAGAAAGTGTTTTAGATAACTTCCAGGTCAATCTGGCTATTTCTAGTATTTATCTGTTGTTAAAATACAGATACATTTGCTGTTAAAATACAGGTTCATTAGCTTGATGTGAATCAGCTTTGTGCAGAGACCCGTCCACTTGTCATTTCTACGGGTAAAACCTGATATGGACGGGTAGAAATATCAGTGGAAGGGTAAAAATTAAGAATGAAAAAAGGTCTTAAAAAAACACAAATGTGCCTTGAAAATGGGTGTGTTTGTACTTGTAGTTTATTTCAGGTCATGAAACACATTTCAACTGGCTTGTATGTATATAAGATGTTAAAAAAAATATGCACCAGAAAAAACTTACAGCGTACTGTAAACCACACAAGAGAGCTTCACGTTTGAAAAACACTGGCGAGTTATAAATGGCTTGCCTATATATGCGAAATAATTTAGACGAGTGATTTTTACTTTTGTTTTTATCCACCATGTGGCATTTCATATTATCTATATGGCGGTTTCGCAAAACGTTTTTTTAATGACGCAGTTACTTACTTAGTGTCTTGTGTTTGCATAAACATCTATGGTCGCGACTGTACATCTAAACACACCATTGACTAAGCTAGTCATCTTATTAGTGTTACTTGATTTGATGACGGGAGTGATTATCAAACGATAAATCACTCCCTAGGTTGGTGATTTGCGCGAGAAAGAGGGAGCGAGAGTGATAGCTCACCTTAAAAATGAAGCAATGATATAAGATATACAGCAAGTATTGTATGAGACTGTACATTACTAACGACTCATGTCTATGTTTAGTGACAGTTCTAAGACTTACCAGGGCCAACGCCAAGTACTGTCTTTGATCCAGGAGCTATCTGCGTGCGTCCAGCGTCCCGAATCACACTGACTGTCAACCCAAGTACACGAGCGTGTTCCGCAAGCTGTAGTCTGCAACATACAGCAAGTAGAATTATTAGCAGGGTTGCCCTTGATGGCTAAAACTAACCAAATAGGGTCTGTAAGTGGGTCACGATACATGGCATGACGCCGCGCGACTGGCGATTATTGGGGACTAAGTGAGTCTAATTGGGGACTGGTCACAAGAATAATATTCTAACGATGGATGACAGTTGTAGCTTCCGACTGATGAATACCAGAAAAATAAGATCATAAATATATTGTGTTATACTTTTCTTATCTTAAATGTCCGATTTAATATTGAGTTTATCATACTATCATAGACAAATAGCGATTTACGTAGTGCAGACAGTATACACGATGTCAGGCCGTGTCTTTTACAGGTTATGACACAAATGCATCAAATCAAATTCATCATCTATTGTAATTACTTCCACAGTAAACACCAGCTAGAACTCGGGTATATACTAACAATTTTACTAGAACAATAAAGAATTGGAACGGGCTAATCGAAACAGTTGTGTCTGCCTCCACGGTGGACTTTTTAAAATCAAGACTGGCAAACATTTAAATTCAGCGTAGTACTTTCAAACATGACCCTTCCCCACCGACAGTGGCGTAATGACCTTCGGGTTTTTGCCAATTATGTCATAGACATTCCCTGTTAACTGAACCAGTGACAATGTCAGAAAGTTCCATGATTCTAGCATAAATTTAGTGGCGTGGCTGGTGTCAGGTTAATGATTGGACCAAGGGAGAATGATGCAGGATAATTTCATGGATTATATGCATAATGCATGTGAACGGAGGCTAAATAATGTCTGAAATTTTCATGAAAATTGTACAAGTCACTTAGCAGGAAACTAAAGAAACATTGCAAGGACTGCCAATGGGGAAATCAATTGTGGTACAACGTAATAATATTTATTATTATAAAGCGCAATATCCAATATGTTCAAAGTGCTCTACAATAACATATCAAGCTATTCATGTGTTATAAAATAATTAATAATAATAAAAAAATACAACTGTAAAAATAACGCTCAGATACAAATGTAGAAACGTTAAATTCTTCATACTAAAACTGTTAATTAAACACTATAAATAAATAAAGTCGATGAGTAAAAAAACATAAATATTAGTCTATTTACATATGAAACATATACTAAACGCTTGCATAACTAAACGCTTGCATAACTAAATAAATAAATTAATTAATACAGTCAATGTATATGTATGCAGTAAATGCTCCACCTTTGTCAACTCACAGATTGTCCTCACTCTCTGTCTTGACAACCACCTTTGGCTGCCCGTTATATTCCCACTCCTTCAGGATGGCAGCGTTGCTCCGTCGTAACTTATTTATTGAATCAACAGCCGCGTGGGAACACTAGAGGGAGCCACAAGGAACATGGATGAATTCATCGCAAACAGACCCTCATCAATAAATATTTAATTTATTGCCTCACATACTGAATGGACTAATAACGACATTGTCAAGTCCAAAACCTCCCTGAAATCATTCATTGCAGCCTTAAATCTCACGTTCATGGCTTACACTGACTGAATGACTGAAGAAATATTTCTATGCTAATTTGTTCAAATGGTGATCTGGCGATCTACTGAAAGAACATTTAAAGTAATAATAATCTTTATTTTATACACACTGTATAAAATTAGTCATACTTAAAATCACCAGATAACAATTTGAACAAATTAGCGTAAAAATATTTCTGCAGTCATATATCCATAGCGTGCACAGTGCTTTACATATGACTTCACTAAAAATACGATATAACTAGTAAACATTTTACAAATATTAATAACAATAAAATAAAAACACAAAAATAAGACAAAGACCCTGTATAAGCATCAGTGGATTACAAATAAAACAATTACAGTACAACACGCTTATAGCTAACACACATAATAATGAATTGATGGATATAACGAAATAATTTCTTATGTACAGAGTTTTCCCCTATCTTTTCCATTTTGTGTGGTACCTAAACCAACACCAAACAAACGAAAATGGAGGACTTCTTCACAGATAATTATCTTGTGACATTCTGTGTGTGCCTGCGGACATGTGCACTTGTTCGTTATATATGAATGAGTGTTAGTTTTTGTAATTTCTGTAATTGTTTTGCTGTACCATGGTAAATAAAATACTAAAAAAATTCTTTTAGTTTTAACCGGATAAAAATATGAATAAATTATAATAAAAATGTCTCAGCGGCCGTTTAGTCAGTGTAGGTCACAATAAATTAGTGACTTTTTAATGCAACCTTGAACAATTTCAAGGTGGTTAATGTGCTTATCTTGCCAAATAGAAATTTGCGAATCGATACATCAAAACCATACGAAGAAGGTTGAGCGAGTCGTGTTGTTACCTGTGCTGCCACCTTGCCCTTGCCCATCTTGAGGTCTGTCCTCACCACCAGCACCAGTTTGTAGTCACCCCCCTCACCCGGGGTGCTAACCTCCAACTGAAAACACATCGAGAAATTATTTCTGTGTTTACCTACATGGGGTCGAAATAGTGGTAGTCCGAGGACTACCAGAAACCATGGACTACATACAATTTTGGAATATTTTTCACATTTTTTATCATGTTATTTTGCTTCAATCTGGGCCATACATAGCTTTATGCAGAGACCGGTCCACCCGTCATTTAGACGGTAAAAACAAATATGGACAGGTAGAAATATGGGTGAACAGGTAAAAAAATGAAGGAGCAAAAAAGGTCTTCCAAAACTATAGATATTGTTAGTTTTGCCTTGAAAGTGAGTGTAAATGGTGTCTTTGTGTGTGTTTATAGCCCATTTCAGGTCATAAGGCACATTTGAAAGCTTGTAAACTGGCTTAACAGTTAACATCCACATGTGTCCACCAAACCATGTGTGACTGGCAATAATTGTATCCTGCATAAAGCCCTGAATAGTAGTAGTCCGAGGACTACCAGAAACTTGGTCGGACGGACTACCAAAGATGATGACAGCAGTAGTCCCACGGACTATATAAAATGTGGGAATATTTTCCCCCATATTATTTTGCTTAAATCTGGGCCATATGACTACCACATGTATATCAGTTACCCAACTAAGTACTCCTGCTGACTACCACAAATTTTGTTAGTTATATCGACCCCTGACCTTTATGGACACGTGTTTAGTTTAAAATCAAGAAACTAGTTGCACAGTATTTTTTATATTTAGGGTGTAACATGTAAACAAATAAATACTGCATACAGTGCATGTACACAATAATATGTGCAGAAGAACCAGTTATGTCTAAAAAGTGGAATAGCACAAAAGTATCAATGTTGTTCTTAAATGTATCCAGGCCAGACTGTTCTGATTAACAATGTTGAGGGAGGGAGTTCCAAAATTGAATAGTATTAGGAAAAAATAATACAAGTGGTAACTAGAGATAATGTAGGGTAAGGAGTGCTGTTTTTAGTGTCTACATTTATAGGAATAAAATATTGATTTGCTGTTGTACTGGTATCATGCCGTACATATTTTGCGTCAGTTCTTCAGTCTGTTAACTGGAAGATGATGAAAGACATCGAGCTACATGATGTTATTTTAACTTATTTGTGTGATATTTTTTTATTAATTAGTGTAGATATTTAATTAATAAAATAAATATTTTTTATTACTGATTAAACTATGTACTTTCCGTACATGTTTGATCATCTGGCATGTTACTTTATTTTGTTATACAGGTTCTTAGAGGTCCCTTTCAGGCTTTTATAATTAGGCATTCCTACCTCTTGTGCCAGCTCCACCTGGCCAGCTCTATCTTTAACATTGTGTTGAGACTGTGCACATGCGTCTGGACTGAAGGTGATGGTAATCCAGTTAACTGGTCTAAATTATTAGGGCCTTTTCAAAACATTTTTATCACCATTTTCGATATGTATGTGTTCAGAATGTCATTCTACATCATTTCCAGTATAAAGAAGTCACATCTATTAATGTTTTAATTGTGGTTTAGAGCAATTTAATGCTGTTCAGTTGACGTAAATAAGCGATGTCACAAGGAAGTAGCAGTTAGCGGTACCTCAGACGCGTCATGACCGCAAAGGCGATGTCTTGCGATTTGCGAATATGTCCCTAAAACTAAGGTTACATCATTAATTTGTATTCTATATAATGCAGATTTATTTGTTTTAGGTTAAAATTTCTAAAAAAATTGCTAATTGTTTTTATTTCGCCTTCGCAATGCACACGCAAGACATCGCCTTTTCGGCTCTGATGCGTCTAGCATGCGCCAACAGCTCGCGCCCTGTGACATCGGCTTATTTACGTCAACTCGATGGCATTAAATTGATCTAAAACACAATATTAAAAAATAATATCTTACTTCTTAGTGCCAGAAATGATGTAGAATGATATTCCGAACATGAAAAAGTCCATAAAACCGTTTTAAAGACCCTGAATCCTATTCCTAATACTTAGTAATAATTTAGGCCAGTTAACAAGAAGATTAGCCAGATCCCTTTACTTTATCACAATAAACAACCAACCAACGACTTGTCAAATCTGCGCATAGGCCATAGTCCTCATCACCCGAATCCAAACAGTAAGCCGTCATTAAACAGAGTGTGTCCGCATGTTCACTTATTATCGCTCACATATATCACTAACCGGGCTCTTCTCCGTTGCCAACGCTACAGCTTTCGATCGAAACTTTCCCTTCACGAGCCATCCTATGCACAGTCCACATCCCAAACCTACTGCAAACCCAAATAAAGTACCGGCTTCTAACATCTTTGGACTGGCATTCGGCGTTTTCTCTGTCGCCAGCTTTCTGTCGTGGAGGCTCGCAAGTGCTGCCACTTAACGGCGCATGGGTAATTGAGGCTGAGATTCGCGCTTTTCTACTCGTCTTTTCAAGATAATTCGTGATCAATTATTAGCTCCATCAATTCTGTTATCATGAATTTAGTTGAACAGATCAAGATTCTTCATGAATCCAGACTTTTCGTTGACGTAAAATTAGCGGTAAATACTTTATTTTATTAGTAATTGCATAATATGTACTTGTTTGCATGCATTATCGCTCACCTGTATCGCTCTATCGTAAATATTGACTTGGAACGTCCCATGAACAATGCGCTTGGTGGCTCGTTTGGTTTAATTTTTTGTAGATAGTGAATTTAATTAACATAGAATGTATTAAGAATGCTTACATATAAAGAATTCCACTCTTGTAGTTGAGATTTGGAAGGAAACTATTTCCATTTTTGTAATATGCCATTATCATTATGATTATGAGTGCCTCATTTTTATCAAGTTTTGTAATATTTAAATATTTCCTGCAGTTGGGCTTTGTCAGTTTATGCCAGTTTCTACCAAGATGAACGGCTCATGCATGTTGTTAGTCGATGCAATTGTCCACTGCAAACTATCTTCACCTAGTTCTAGTTCTAGTTGTTTCCAGCACTCGGCAACGTTCTTTTAACTGACTAGTCTGTATATGTTGTGGTTACAACGTATGAACTTATGAGGTCTCATTTAACTAGTCAGCCTTTTTCAGAACATCACGCCAAGCCGACCTTTCTATGCTGGCACTGAGGATGGTCACTGCCAGGGTGCTTGTCGTCCTCAGTGGTTCTTTTACGTCCCAAATTGAGACGGGACCGACATTAACGTGATTCTCCGATTCACGAGGGATACACAGTCCCCAATGTTGAGAGCCAGATTTTTACATCACAACTGCCGGTACCGGGTATCGAACCCGTACCGCCGGCGGTAGAGGCGAGTGTGGTAACCACTACACCACCCGCGCTCTCTTAAAACCTACCCAGCAAACAACGATCCGTGATTTCACATGTTCTGTAAATGAATTTACGAGTTCAACTGGCTGAATTCACCGGATTCTGTGAACAAATTTGGTGTGTCGACACCATAAAATCAATGAGTTTTTCACGTGATGACACGTACCAGTGAAATCGTACCAGTTCTGACCCAGTACGACTCGTGTCAAACTCGTTCAAAACTCGTGACAACAGGCAGAACATGTGTATTCACGTGAATACACAAGAAAACATGTACTGGTGGAGCGGTACCAATTATGAACCAGTATAACATGTGCCAACTGGTTCAGAAATGGTTCCTTGTTTGCTAGGACACCAGATCTATGAATCTTGTTCACATGCTGGTGTCGTGATCTGGCTCAGGTTTGAACTTTTGGCAGGCAGAGTAGTCCCTTTGGTCGGTCGAAATATTTATGTTTCCCATACTGTGCTCCAAAATAAGTTAATTTCTCATAATACAACCATATCTTGCAGCCAAGATCAGTATGTTTTATAGTGCTGCAGCTATTTTAAGTTTATGAGTGTTTTGTATGTTTTTAGACGAGTATTGTTTTGACAATGTCTGAGCACAATGAAGAGCTCCTCACGCCTACCGTCAAGTACCAGATGTTGGCCTTCCAGGGGGAGGCGTTCTATGAGACGGGAGAATACCGCAGGGCAGAGGTAAGCAACACAAGTGTCGTAGCGCTGCCTAGATTAATTATAAGAGAACTATGAACACCTAATATCAAACTCGCCAAGAGCAATCTTTATTTTATAATTGAAATAATAAATGTAATAAACTAACAGTAAAGTATAATTCAAATAAAAGTACAAATCACGCGCCACGTGGCTACGCACAAACTGTTTCCCTGAACCAACGTGTTCACAATCTCAGTCTCTCCAATCTCCTCGTGTCTTTCCCTCCCCTCGTATCCCAGTCCTCAGTGTCCTAGTATTTATACTTTCCCCAATGGCGGGAAACCTTCTGTCACGTGATCAGCTACGTCCTCTGGTGGGCATCCCCCCAACATGGAGGGCCCTGCCACTCCCTCTGGTGGGCATCTCCTCACCTTGGTGGCAGCTCTACCATATAAGTAAGCCACAGATGTAATAACTGGTAACACAAGCAGAGATGGCAAGAATGATAAGTATGTTAAAAATCACATACCGCGAGAGAAAAACAAACATCAGGGTAAGACAATGGTCATAGACATAATTGACCAAGTCAGAAGATGACATCACAAAATGCAAGATATAATGTTTTTCGCAGTATACATGTACTTGAGGTAAGTTGTCGATTATTTTTTCCTTTTCTTGCCGATGTATTATTAGATTTTCCCAGCATCGACCATTTTGTTTGACTGCTTCGTATCATCATCGTTTCCTGTCCGCAGTTCAGATCACTCAGCATTTTTAAACCATGTGTCTTCAATGATCTCCTTGTCTTATCATCTTGGCCACTATTTCTGGAATAAGTTTCTTAAGCACAAATTCATATGTAATGCTGTGAATCTTTGTGTGTGTGTTATGTGTCATATCTTAGACATTTGGCACAATCGACAAAAATAGTACTTAAGTTTAGTAGTGAAACTGTTTGCAGTGAAATAATATTCAGTTTGCAGTGGAATAATATTCAGTATGCTGTGGAATGGTACTTAGTTACATGTCACATGACTCACATTACTTGCAGGTTGTACTGGTGAAAGCGCTGCAGATGAGAAAGATGATCCACAAAGTGAAGGGGAAGTCACAAGCACTGGTGAGATACACAGCTTCACTGTGATGTAACAGAGTCGTATCTGGAATGTTACAATTTCAGCAAACTTCTAGCAGATTGTTGACTGCAGGCCATTATATAGAATAACGTTTATTTTGTGGTAGACATGCGTGACACCAGTACCTGACCAATACCTGTAGGTGACAGCTCAAAACGTCCTACGTTTCTTCAAATGTTGCTCCAAAGCAAGTTAATTTATTACAATATAACCATATCTAGGAGCCATGAACAATATATTCAACATCGTCCTAAGAACTTGTTTTTTACAGAACTGAGTTACGTCTCTCTGGGTGTCTCCAATTATTCTGGAGCTGACACATACACGTAATTCTGGGTACAAAGACGTTCTAGTTATGTGATGTTGACAGGACATACCGACTGAGGTAGAGGTGAAGTATCTGCTCCATCTGTGCCACTGTCTGCGACAACAACACAAGGAGGCACTGTCAGTGGTAAGTAAAGGCAAGTTCTTATATAACACAGTATCCAGTCCTCAGGACCGTTCAAAGCGCTTTACACTTTACTTCCCTGACAGACCTGTTCACTCAGACACCATCTCGGCTTCTCTGCGAAGCATCCAGCCATATGCTACAATTAATGCACGAAGGCTGCTCGTACACATATCCACCACTGTCTATAGTCAGTTACTCATACAGCTGAGTGAACTGGAGCAATGTAGAATTAAAAAACTTGCCCAAGGTTGTAACACCGCAGCACAGAATTCAAACCTGGTTCTCGTAGTCAGGAGTCCGAAGTTCTACCCCTGAGCGATTGCGCTCTAACTAAGTCAGATGCATTGCTCCAAACATCTACTGAAGACACATTTCTTTTGTATTGCATCTTAGTGTAATTCGACATGAACCTTTTTTTACTGATTTTTTTGTTACTCTTATCAATACATAATTATACACTTATCAATTGGCATTATTGTTACGTAATTATTATTATTTTAAAAAGTTTTAACATATTCTAAATTGTTTATTACTAATAATAATTATACCTATGCCATCATTTATCAGTATAATTGTAATGTAATTATACACTACACACACACTGTAGATTGGGTATTATTATTTTTATGACTAATATGTTATTTATTTATTTAAAAGTGCTACGCTATTTAATACTATATTAATTTTAGTTATTTTTTATACCTATACTCTATATATATATTTTGTTTACATTTATTTTAAAAGATTTGTATTTGTCTTATTATATACATATATCTTTTTTATGTATTTTGTACGATTATCTGAATACTTACTGAAGCAAGCAGATCTTGACATTATATAATTCCTGTTTTATTAACCTAGCATTAAAAAGCCTTTGTAACTTCAATACAGTGCCTTCTGTCACTGTATCAGAATGGAATTGTATTATAGAAACAAAATAATTTTGTATAAATTAATTTTGTATAAATGTTTTGTGTATGAAAACACCCTTAAATTACAGTGTATGTTAACAGATCAAACTTAGTTATCAATGAGTCGCGTTGTATATATAAGGATTCAAGGTATGGATAACCTAAATTATTTGTCATTAGTGAAGATACTAGGTTTGGAGCGATTTGTTGTTTACAGTTGGAGGGAGTGAGCTCGAAACAAAGAACAGCCAAGATCAACATGGCACTGGCTAAGCTGTACCAGCGAATGGGACAAGATCGCTCAGCCGTGACTGCCTTCAAGGAGGTGCTCAGGTCAGAGGTCAAGGCCAAGGTCACTCCCTCTGCCACTGTATTCTATAAAGCAAAGAATTCTGGGAAAATACATCATAGGAAATAGTTATTTTTATGGGCTTTTGGCATGACTGAAGTTTTTTCATTCTGTGTCTTGAATACACACTTTGGTTAGAGTGAATAACCACATTGCGGAATGTTGGGATTTGGTTTTGCACACTTTTGTCAAAGTGTATGTGTTCGGAATGTCATTCTACATCATTTCTGGTACAAAGAAGTAAGATGTTATTTTTTAAATTGTATTTTAGATCAATTTAATGCCATTGAGTTGATGAAAACAAGCCGATGTCACAGGGCATGAGCAGGTAGCTCACACCAGATGCATCACAACCGCAAAGGCGATGTCTTGCGATTTGCGAACATGTCCCCAAAACTAAGGCTACATAAAAAATTATTCCGTATACTGGCGATTTATTTTGTTTTATGATTAAATTTATAAACATATTGCTAATTATTTTTATTTTGACTTCACAAGACATCAAAAATTTCATAAAATCATTTTGAAAAGACCCTAATAATTTAGGACAATTAACTGGAACATTACCAGAATGGCCGGGACTCAGATGCAATCCACTTATTAGAACACCTGAGGAGGATAGGGAAATATGAAGATCGACCATTCTGTTGCACCTTTGGCACTCATCCTATGGGACAGAGGTAAATAGATAGATAGATAGATAAGTACGCTGGGAATGATCAACCAAATAACTGAAATATCTCTAGACTCAAGGGTTAGTTAGTTACAGTATGTTTCCGCTTTTCAGACAGTGTCCAATGTCCCTGGAGGCTGCCAGGGGTTTGATGACCCTAGGAGTGAAGAGTGCGGAAGTGTCGGCCCTCATGATGGTCTGTCTACCAGGTGGCAGCACCAGTGAATGGTAAGGCGAACATTGTGCAGTTTGGTCTTCTTGCAGAGACACTGTCTGTTTGGTTATTTTTCCGAAAGACGCAGGAATTCTTAAACATGTTTAAAATAATGTCCACATCTTAAATACTACTTTTCCTAGCTTGACCAAAATTATTTGCAGTGTATCTAATATCCACGAAAAGAAGATGTAACAGTAACTTTAAATGTTAATCATTTTAATTTGTATTATTAATGTTCAAAACACAAGACAGTATTAAAAAAAGCTACACAAATAAAGGAGGAATCTTTACTAATTGACTGGATTCAAATAAATGTATTTTTAACAAGAAAATCAACCAAGTTAATTAGTGTTTCTAATAGTTTGCAATTCATCGTTGTTAAACTCACTGGTCTATAGTTCTCTGACTTATTTCTCAAACCTTTTTTAAATAATGGTACAATGTTGGCTTCTTTCCATTCTATCGGAACTATTCCCTCCTCTAATGACAAAATGAACACTGTTGCAAGCGGTATGCTCATTTGTTCTATAATTTCCAATTGTAATTTGGGAGGAATCCCATCCACTCCAGGTGATTTATTATCCTTCATATCTCTTAATTTTTTAACCCTCAAAATGGTAGCTATGAAAAGTTAACGAATGGAACAGATTATCAACTGATTGTGTAGGTACTAGTAGTGTTAATATATTTAAAAATAAAATCGACATATACCTAAGACGGGCGGGGTATACTTAGATAGATAGGTTGGAATCTTGATAAGCCAAAGATCTTCCTTGTCCACCTGCCATCTACAGTTGAATCTCTAGGTGGCAGTTTTGTTAAATCTGGTTAAATCTTGTTAAATGCCTGTGATTTCTGTCTCATTGTGTTCCGTCCATTTTGTAGGCTGTGTACTTGGATCAAAGGGCAAGGGCTTGCTGCGTCGAGGGAGTTTGTTCCTGCCACACAGATGTTACGAGCGCTCGATGTCAAGGTGCGGATAAAAAATGTGTTTAAATGGAGGGTGCCAGCTCCTCTGCCCAGAATTGGCCGTGCAGTAATTGGTAATGGTGTTTAGATGTCTGTGGGAAAGTTAAACATCAAAGGGTATTGTGGTTAACTCTGCTCACCTCTGCATTATTGCCAATTAATTTTGTTGTGGAAATAATAATAATAATACAGTTTTTATATAGCGCTAATTCCCACATGGCGGATCGATGCGCTGCACAAGAAATATACTAAATGTATATTAATAAATAGAAATGTAAAATTTATATGAATTAATATAAATCATATTAAAAATTTTTGTTTTAAGACGTACTAGTAAACCTTTGTATGTAAATTATCTAAATTTATTTAAAATAAATTAAACACTGCTTTTAAGGTGGATAATACTAAAACTTGGTATATAAATTATATAAATTAATATAAAGTTAAAACCTTTAGTAAAACTGTGTACGTAAAAATATATATATATATATATAAAAATATTTATATATGTCAATCTATAAATTAATCTAAAACATAAACACTGATTAAAACGTGTATGACACTAAAAAGAAATTCTAAAGCAATATCCATCATTTCAAAACAAGTTGAATTAATTGAAATGTCTAATAAAAAGATATGTCTTTATAAACATTTTCTAAACATAGATAATGTATGTTTATTTATTTAGTAATGTATATTTTGTGACTTTTAGCCACTGTTACGAAACAACGAAGACCTGCTACTAAGCATTGGGGAGGCGAGCTTCCAGAATGGGGATTATACTGAGGCTCAGGCGACATTACAAAGAGTGAGTCATGTGACCTCAGGATCAGTGAGGGTCAAACCAGGTTAAAGGTCAATTGGTAACTTTTCGCACTTACAATTGTTACAGTCAAGATTTTCTCCGGTTGATCAGGCTTTGCATTTGTATTCAAAGTTCCATTAACATTTGGAGTTCCCTGATAACATGACAGAGAGATATACATATACATATATACATAGTCTACATACATGCACACATGCACATACATACACACACATCCACACATACATACACAGATACATGCACACATGCATACACATGCACGCGCACACGCGCACACGCACACGCACACACACACACACACACACACATCTATGTACATATTCACACATGTAATGATGCATATTTTAAGATAACTGATATAAACTAATACACAATACCCATGTTTTAACAGACAAAATCTCCCTCTGCAGGCCACAATGGGCCACACACAGATATTAAGCGTATGACATTAGCGCACACTTAACATTACCATTCATTCATTCATTTCAAAATGTCTGAACACATGAAAACAATGTAACCCTGGTGGATACTTCTAGTCACCAGAGGGCACTGCCGTATAATGTCACTAGAAGTATCTACCAGGGTTACAACAATAAACTATGTTTCATCTTCTAACCAGCCTCTGTATCACTCTTCTTCCCGTGTCCAGGCTCACGCCCTTGACCCACTCCTGCTGGAGAAGATGGACGTCTTGGCCTTCCTGTTGGCCCGAGAGAAGAAAATCAAAGAGCTAGAAAGGTTTGTGTAAACCTAGCGCATGGCTGCTTTTGCTTAATCAAGGATTCCAGTTCTACGCCGACCTCTCGTCTTTTATAACTTATAATGTACAATGTTGAGTGAAGAGATAAGTTTAGATTTCTGTTGAACACAAACATTCCTCAAATACATATAATATATATATATATATATATAGGGAGAGAGAGAGAAGAGAGAGATGGGGAGAGAGGAGAGAGAGAGAGAGAGCAGAGAAAGAGACAGAGAAAGAGACAGAGAGAGACAGAGAGAGAGACAGACAGACAGAGACAGACAGACAGACAGAGAGAGACAGAGCGAGCGAGAGAGACTTTTACATGCCCATGAAACAAAACATGACGGGCAAACAGAAGATATTTTGATACATATACATATCACCCATCCTCGCAAGTGAAGGGTCGAAACTACCCCTGGCCGATCGTCTCCGTAAAGTTGGGGAGTGAGCAGAGTCGAACTATACAATTATAGCAGTTGACTTCAGAAGTTACTACTGTGTCACCCATGGGAAAAGTGCAAATAACTACCTTATTTTGAACACGGATACCCGACTGGTGGGAATCCCAATACAGTTACCCATTCACAGCCAAAACATTGCTTGTAACACGAGCTGTGTGTGGCTGAAATCACCCAAAATTGTATTATATTGTGGAGGCCGACCACACTCCTCATGGGCGATTTCAAATGGGATATGCCAGGGGTAGAGAATAGCAAGGGTCCCAGGAATTGAAGTCACAGGAACATGGCACAAAATGTGCCATGTGACCACCATGTAACAATACTTTTCTTTTTGTTTGCTTATGTAGAATGTAATTTTGTTTGTTGCGAAATAACATTGATATGATTTTTATAGCTAGTAGCGATGTAATAAGCCACAGCGCCCCCTATGTGAATATGTAAACATAAATATAATAACAGCAAATATTATACAAATGAAGCCACTCTCTTAGGAGTCACCTAGTTACATTAATGACGGATGCTCTATAATATAAAATAGCAATAAGTCTGCTAACCCAGCAAACAAGGAACCATTTCTGAACCAGTTGGCATGGATCATACTGGTTCATAATTGGTACCGCTCCACCAGTACATGTTTTCATGTGTATTCACATGAATACACGTGTTCTGCCTGTTGTCACAAGTTTGACACGAGTCGTTCTGGGTCAGAACTGGTTCGGTTTCTCTGGTACATGTCATCACGTGAAAAACTCGTAATTTCACGGTAAACACACCAAATTTGTTCACAGAACCTGGTGAATTCACATGAATTGAGCCAGTTGAACTCGTGAATTCACTTTCAGAACATGTGAAATCACGGGTCCTTGTTTGCTGGGTAATGCTTATGACATGACATTTCACATGATAATGGTTTCAATGGCTATTCAAACCACAGTAACACATGAATGATAATTATCATGTGTTCGCTGTATCCAGCCTGGCCCTACAAATGATGTCTGTCTCTGAGGATGCGGCCCAGCCCTGGGTTGCCATGGGTTACCTGTGCCTGGATACCAAGAAGGCAACTAGGGCAGTCTACTTTGCCCAAAAGGTAAAGGTGAAAGGTTTCACGGCAAAATGTAACATATCCATAATGCTCAGCAAAATATTTTGGCAAAATAAAAAAATCCTTTTTAATCCTGAGGCCAGAATCAGCAGAAATTATTATCCTGAAATATTTCCATAGACTAATAAGTCAGATGTTTGAAAATGCCACATATGACATTGTGTTTTTCATTGGATGACATTTTTGTTTTTATGAAAATGACAGTATATGGAATTATTTTAGACAAAATTTAGTGAAAAAAATGAGGATGTGGGGGGTCACATGTAGGGTGACCTGTGGCAAAATAGCCCTACATTTGGGACTATTATAATTGTATATGTAGTATTTTAGGCAGCAGGTAGCCTGGTATTCAGAAACCATCTTTTACTTAATCATGTGGGCTTTTAACTAATTAACACGTAACAAGCTCTGTGAAATTTTGAAATGTGGGCTCTAGCAGCCTGAGGCCAGGAGACTAGTATGTGCTCAATCATAAACCTGGCCTTGGGAGGCTGAGTCCATATTTCTTTCACTTAACTATTATGGTGTGCCAAATAAGGCACTGTTTTTTTCCTTTAATAAACAAAAGTCATAATTTGGCCTCTTTCATATCTACACTTGTGTCCGTGTTGTTCCTTGCATAAAAATGTTTTTCATATTGATTTTTTCTGGTTATGTTGGCAGGCCCAGCGACTCGACACGACGTCTCTGATGGCCATCCTACTCAAGGGCATGGCTCTGCAGAAGTTGAATCGCCTCACAGATGCGGGGATGTATTTCCGGGAAGCAATTCGCCTTGCCCCTCACCAGTATGAGGCCTATAAGGGTATGTTCACATTATCAGGGTCCGTATGGGGGCCTTGAAAGTCTTGAAAAGCCTTGAATTTGTTTAGACCAAATTCAAGCCTTGAAATCGTTGAATTTTACAAAGTAGTCTTGAATGTAATTGTGGTCAATAAAATATTGTTTTGACTCAATTGTTGTGACGAATAACAGCTGGAAAAGGAAAAGCCTATGCACAAAAATAACTGGTGCACATTGGGCAATCGGCATGTCATTGTGGTTGGCGCCATTGTTTTCTTAGTCTAGTTAAATATTTAATGTTAATTAAATTTACTGTGCTTACGTATGCCCTATTATATTTGGTAGGCATAATATATATATATATATATATATATATATATATATATATATTAGTAACTAATTTCTATGCATAACGAATCAAATGAAATTACAACGATTTATATTATGACCAATGAAATTATTTCAAATGTGACATGACTCAGTCCATATTAATATTCATGGAGTAATGATGTGCAAATTCATATTTGCTCCATCGGAGAAAGTCGGAGACGGTCATTATTTCCATACAAACTCAATAAACAAAGTTATTATGTTTGTATTTATCATATTAACACAACAGTTAAGTTCTTTGGCACTATTAAATTTCCAAATACACTCTGTGAGATACAATGTGATCCATCTAAGAATTTGCCTTTCACAGTTTTTGTTATCTACGTTGGTTTTTCATATTAATTAAACTTAAAGGGAGGGTTCCAGCTCTTCTGTCCAGAATTGGTAGAGCAGTAATTTGTAATGAGAAGTCTGCTGTCTAGAACGTGGGAAAGTTAGACATCAAAGGGTATTGTGGTTAACTCTGCTCACATAGCATAACTGCCAATAAATTTTATTTTGAAACTGGATGTTTTGTTTACCATTTCAACTTGTTGCTGGTGGAACCTTTCAAATTGGGAACATTAAATGAAGTCATTCAACACAAATTGGCCTTCAACGTGCATGTTGTAATCGTATGAATGTAATATAAAATGAAAACAATTAAACCTATGAACTGGCAACCTCGGGTTAAGTTTAAGAATATTGTCCAGGTTTGGTTGACTGCCTCCAAGCCAACCGCCGGAACAGGGAAGCAATCGCCATCGCCGGACAGGCGTGTAAACAAGTTGGGATGAACCCTCGATCTTTTACGGTGAGTCAATGATAATGCTGTTCTCCTCTTGGCATCCTTGTCGTCAAAGGTGAGGTTGGCATTTTCTTCGTCTTTTCATTCCTCATTTTCTCTCACTGCGTTCTCTATCAACAGTCTCCAACTCCTTCTATATTTTGCTGTTGTTCTCCATTCTCCTCCCACTCTTTCCAGATCTCTCTTAATGCAGTCTTCCCATTCTCTGTCTTCCTCGCCTCCTTTTCCCCTCCCTTTTTCATTCCTATTCTTCCCACATGACCGAACCAGTTCAACTTACTCCTCAGCAATTTCTTCTTAAACTTTCTTTCACTCCAACCGCCACTCTCAGTTCCTCCATTCTCTTATAACGGTCAGTGGCTTTCCATCCAAACTGGTAAACAGAATTGTGTTTGCGGATGACAAGAACATTGTCTGTTCTGCTGAAGATAAACAATGTAAACAATATTTATCTAGCTATCTTAACCATGTACATTGCCTAAATCACATATGTGTAGAGTGCAACTAATTGTTTTCATTTAAAAAGATACACTGTTTCGATTTTCACAAATTTGTCACACATTTTGTCAAATTCCTCTGTCCGTTGTCATGCAAATGAGTGTACGTGGATATATATATATATATATATATATATATATATATATATATATCTTTCGAAGTTTATGTTTTGGGGTCACAGGAAGAGGACACAAAATGTGCCATGTGACCACCACATAACAATACTTTTCTTTTTGTTTGCTTATGTAGAATATAATGTTGTTGTTGCGAAATAAAATTTTATTTGATTTGATAAAAAACAGTTTGAAAATATTGTATGCAACGACTTGAGTAGATTACGTTACGACTCTTGGGCACCATTCCCATCATCGTCACAAACCAGACGTCGTTCCACTGTGCTACGTACCCCTGGCTGGTCGTCTCTGTAAACTGTGGAAGTGATCGGAGTCTACTGCATGAGCACAAATACTAGCCCCAGTTTGAAGATGGATACACGACTAGTGGTAATCCCAATATAATGACCCATTCGCATCCTAAACATTGCATGTTTCGAAACGCCGGTAGGTGGAATTGGACCACCGTCCCCTCGACTGACAGTCCGGTGCCTTACCGCGTGACCACCGCTCCCCACTGAACAATGCATTCCATATTAAAAAACACTATTTAATATTATTTATGAACATTAGCTTGTTTAGCACACCTTTTGACCTATTTAACATGACCTGTGTGCCACATTGGAATGTGTTTATTGGTTGCAGTTATACGCCAGCGTCCTCGCAAAGGAACCACTTAGTCTGGAAAAGGTACATTGAAGTTAACATTTGGGAGTACTGTTTTCCACTTGTTTGGTGGTGGTGTGGTGCAAGTGCGGTGTGCTTTATAGAAAAGGGTGCCTGGTCCCACGTCTACTGCAGAAGTGTTCCAGAGAGCCACCGTGCCAGTCATTCAGTCACTGACATCGTAGTAGATCGTTTTAGTGTTAATCATGAACTGCCAGCTTTTTTATTTAATGTACTAATAATTTTATTGATCTCTTTATTATTATATTTTATTAACAGTGTTGTGTCCTTTACATTGCATGACCATGACATTTTATGTACACATAATTTATTTATATATTTATTATATTAATTTTATTAACGTATTCATTGTTTTAATGTACTTTTAATGTACAGTTAATTGTATTGATTTATTGTCATATTTGTTTTGTTAACTTATTATTTTAGCGCACAGTCACGTTACAACTGCAGGATAGTGAAACATCACTTTTTAGCAGTACATTCTTGAAGTTGAAGTCCACCATGCTTTTCTTTTAATGGATCACTTAAGGAGAAGGAGTGAAATTTATTTTAAAATAGCAAAATAACTTATAAAACTTTATTATGAGCAGATTTTGCTCTTTAAAATCAACTTCACTCCTTAAGTGAGTGAATGAAATAAGTGAATGAAACGACCCCTAGGGTGTCCATAGATGTTGTGAGTTGGACCCAAAATCAGGTGGGAGTTGTCCAGCATGTTGACCCTCAAATGACATCGTTTAGGCGAAGACGTACCTGGAGCGAGCGGTCAAGATGGACGGCAGTCACCTGGACACGGTCTACCTCCTGGCAGACATCCTCCTTCAGCAGCAGCAGTACGACAAGGGCATCGAACTGTGAGTCACCTCTTCCACTGGGCCCTTGAGGGGTGTGGGTAAAAAAAGTAAAGGGCAAGTTCTTATATAGCGCAGTATCCAGTCCTCAGGACCGTTCAAAACGCTTTACATTTTACTTCCCTGACAGACTTGTTCACTCAGACACCATCTCGGCTTCTCTGGGAAGCATCCAGCCATATGCTACAATTAATGCGCGAAGGCTGCTCGTACACATATCCACCACTGTCTATAGCCAGATACTCATTTATACAGTACGTGAACTGGAGCAATTTAGAGTGAAAAAACTTGCCCAAGGTTGAACAGACACCAGTTAATGAAACAGTTCTTGGTCCTGTTGGTTTTTACTCTGGGTAGAGTATCGAGTACGGCATCGTGTATTGTGTTGTAGTCCTTGGTTTTGGTAGTAGTTTATGCAGTTTGTGCTGCTGATGTTTGATTTGTGTGAAGAAATGTTCACATAACTGCACACGTCCCTTGTCGTCTGTTATAGACTGAAGAAGCTTTTGGAGCAACAGAGTACGTGTCGCGCCCATCAGATGCTGGGAGACTTCCTGGCCCACACCAACCAGCAGCAAGAGGCTCTGGACCAGTACAGCATCGCCATCAGGTGAGTCTCCCCTGGACAGGTGAAGCCATCAGGTGAAGTCTCGCCTCTCTACTCAAGTCCACTATGAGGCATCCTGCTTAGGATAGACTTGAGCTAGACTGATTGAGTGTGGGGGTTTCACTCTGGGTGACACCATCTCATTAGGGTCTTCCGTCTTGTTGTTCCGGTTGTTTCACATGCTCTGTAATGTTCTGTTAACTGACTAGTCTGTGTGTGCATGCATGTGGTGTGTGTCTACACCTGTACCACATGCATGTGTGGTACAGGTGTAGAGCACAATGGGTCAAGAGTGGAGCTTCGGACTCTCGACTACGAGAACCAGGGTTCAAATCCTGTACTGCGGTGTTAAAACCTTGGGCAAGTTTATTCAGTGTACATTGCTCCAGTTCACTCAGCTGAATAAATGAGTACCTGGCTATAGATAGTGATGGATATGTGTACGAGCAGCCTTCGCGCATTAATTGTAGCCTTTGGCTGGATGCTTCCCAGAGAAGCCGAGGTGGTGTGAACAAGTCTATCAGGGAAGTAAAGTGTAAAGCGCTTTGAACGGTCCTGAGGACTGGATACTGCGCTATATAAGAACTTGTCTTTTTTTTACATATGAGTGGTACATTTACAGGCTTAAACATAGTCTGTATGATACACTTATATGCGTAAACATCACTTGTGTTTTACGCTTGCAGACATACATCGCCTGAGCCATACATTTACATGTGTAAACTCTGTTTGTGTGAAACACTTATAGGCATAAACAACTGAACCACTGAAGCCTGAAAACAATTAAGTTGAACTCTAATGTGTGTAGTAAATCATGCAATGCCACAAAGTGGGACATCGCAGCTGTTCTGAGATCAACGCATTCCCTTTTCAATGACACACCTGAAAGATACAGGGAGTGATTTGTTTGGGAGAAACTTCTGCAACATCCGCTGGCTTGAGAATGTGCCAGTTGCAGAACGCCTGTTGGAGATGTTCCCACATTTGTGCAAGTTCATTGCAGTCGCCAAGAAAGGTGACTTTCCTTTGCCACAGACAAAAGCCTTTGGTGTCGTGTCAGAGGCAACTTCCTACCCTTTATTACCTGTGAAGCTGAACTGCTTTGTCTCGGTGGCAAAGACAATCTCACCATTTCTTCTGCGCTACCAGACAGATCGCCCCATGCTGCCATTTATGGCCAGTGATCTCCATCGCATGGTGAAACATCTGCTATACCGGTTCATGAAAAGAGATGTAGTAGATGACACCAGCCTCGCCAGTCTACCTGAATTAAATCTGGTTGATTCGTCATTCCTGAAAAAGTCCTCTGACATAGACATCGGCTTCACAGCAGACGCACACCTGAAGCTGATGCAGCGCTCCACGATGAGCAAAGTGAGTGACAGGGCTGCCATGGGACTACGTCATGAGCCTTTTCACGCGAAATAGTCACTCGTGTCTTGATGAAAGCACCAACAAAGTTTAGCATCAAGCAGGCTCTATCATACATTGATCCATGCCAGATGGCTGCGGACCCAAATGGCTGTTGTGCCAAGCTGCACAAAGTGTTGCAGACACTTGTCAGTAGCAAGAAACTGGCTGCAGAGAAATGTGATGACATTCTGCGACAATTCACAGATCTGGTGACGTATGCTATCATACCAAAGAAGGCCGAGTCCTCAGCATTTGATCCGTTCAATGAAACTCACCGCGTTCAACGCGTTGACGTCTTCCTGGAAAAGTTCATCAACTACAATGAATTTGGTGATCTGTGGCAGACAATGAAGATGCTGCTGCTTCTGTCCCATGGACAAGCCAGCATCGAACGGATTCTTGGTGAATCACCAGATGGAAGTTGACAACCTTTGCGAGAATACATTCATCACACAGCGGGTGGTGCACGACCATATTGTGTCTGTTGGAGGAATCTTCAATGTTGACATCACCAAAGACCTGATGACATCTTGTCAGGCTTCACAGGCACGTTATCAGACCTACTTTGGTGACAAGAATCTGTTTCGTTGAAGAGGAATGTCGATGAGTTCGATCAATGCAAGGCAATGAAATTGCAACTTGAGGCTGACAGTGGCGAAGTGGATCAGTGTGCAGATGAGTTTGCCACTCAAGCAGAGCAGAAGCGCGACTTCAGCCTTGTTGCTAAGAGCAACGTTCTCCATTGGTCTGCCAACATGGTTGCCACTGGTCAGGGAAAAGTCAGGGAAATTCAAGGTCAGGGAAAAGTCAGGGAATTTTGTGCTGGGTCAGGGAAATTTGAGATTTTGAGAAAAGTCGGGGAAATACAGGAAAATCCCTTGAAAGTCAGGGAAATTTGACTTTCTCATGTCATACGCGTAACGCAGCGATGCCGCGAACTCGAATTCATTACGGTTAACGATCCCGTGAAACAATGTTGATACCACAAACATATGCTGTTAAAAATGTGGGTACCATATGTTCTTCAGTTGGCTGAGTGGGCATCGAACACTGAATATATTTTGTAAGTTAATTGCTAATTATATGTACATCGCGCATACATTTTCATGATTATTCAGCCAGCATGGTCAGGGAAAATTAAACTTTGAGTCAAGGAAAAGTCAGGGAATTTTGAAAGCTTCCATGAGTGGCAACCCTGGCCAAGGAGAAGAGGGAACAATTAACCGAAGTAGTTTGCAAACTCAAAGAACTAAAACCCCGAACAGTGACTTTCTATGAGTCAGTGACAGGCAACAGTGATGAACTTTCTAGTAATTTTCCAGATTTAGTTTAGTTCGTTTTTCATAATTTGTAACAAATTTAATAAACAGTCAATTACAACTTAATAAACCTGGTCAACATTTATTTGAATGTTTCACTCATGATCAATTACATTTACATGTAAACACCCGTGTGTGGAATGATTTACCCTTTGTTTGACTGGTTCGGTAAAGAATGCGAGTGAATTATACACTGGGTTACCCTTGAAAACGGCAACTTGAAAACCCTTGAAAAACCCTTAAATTTAATTGCAAGTTGTGTCTAATTCGGTAAAGAAGGCGAGTGAATTATACACTGGGTTACCCTTGAAAATGTCCACTTGAAAACACTTGAAAATGGCAACTTGAAAACCCTTGAAAAACCCTTGAAAGCCCTTAAATGTAATTGCAAGTTGTGTGTATGAACCCTGGTACGTGTAGTAATACACTAGGAGAAAACAGGCCAAGAAGTGGGGTGAAATGTGTGAAGGGATCTAGGGTGTATGAGGGTTTCTTTTTTACAGCATTGATCCTGGGAACACACGAGCAAGACATGGAATGTATCGCCTGGAGAAACGAACGGACGTTGGCCTGGATACGACCTACGACATGGACGTCGACGACGCCAGCACAAGTGAAAATGAGGTCAGTGTCACTGAAATCGTAACTGGATGAAAGTTGTACTATTTATCAACTATTTTATTTTTTATTGTAATATAATTAACTATTATTTCTTTTTAATATCTACTATTTTTAATATATATTATTTATCAACTATTTTTTTATTGTAATATAATTAACTATTATTTATTTTTAAAATCTACTATTTTTAATATCTATTATTTTTTATATCTATTATTCATCAACTATTCTTTTTGTAATATAATTAACTATTATTTATTTTTAATATCTACTATTTTTAATTATGTATTATTTATCAACTATTTTATTTTTTATTTATTTATTAAATTGTAAAATAATAAATTATTATTTATTAGTATTTTAGTATTATTAAGATTAATATTATTTATTTATATTGACCATTTTTTACTGATCTATTTATTTTACAACTACCCGGGTAAGTCTCTATTAGCCACACACATCACGATCCCTCGCTACCATAGAATACAAATTATTTAAATAACGTTATATGTACAATAAATCTTTTACTTTTAATGTGAAGTGTGATTGTGATTTTAAGCAAATGTTTCTTTATTTGCTATTTTTCATCATTGGTAACATATTTCCATCTGATGCCACTTTCTTGGTTTTCCTTGCATTTTCATTTGTTTTGCCACATTTCTCGGTCTTCGTCCTCTCTTTCCTGGGGATTCCATGTGATTGCTTCCCTATTTTGGGAATCCATAGTTTAGCAACATGTCACTGTATTTTATTTAACTTTTGTTTTAATTGTAAAGCTTCAGTCTTACCTGTTTTCAGTTGCTGTTTGTTAATGTTATTTTGTTGATTGCCTTTAATAGTTAATCAAGCCTTAGGTATATGGTATACAAAGATGCAAGATAATTTCTTCAGTATAAACCTTTTTGTAACACCTTATGCTGCTGGTTTAACCATGTGGTTGGTTGGATGGATGGATGGATGGTTGGTTGGTTGGTTGGATGGATGGATGGATGGATGGTTGGTTGGTTGGTTGGTTGGTTGGTTGGATGGATGGATGGATGGATGGATGGATGGATGGATGGATGGATGGATGGATGGTTGGATTGGTTGGGTGTGTGGGTTGGTTGGTTGGTTGGATGGATGGATGGATGGATGGATGGATGGATGGATGGATGGATGGATGGATGGTTGGATGATTGGATGGTTGGATGGTTGGATGGTTGGATGGTTGGATGGTTGGATGGTTGGATGGATGGATGGATGGATGGTTGGATTGGTTGGGTGTGTGGGTTGGTTGGTTGGTTGGATGGATGGATGGATGGATGGATGGATGGATGGTTGGATGATTGGATGGTTGGATGGTTGGATGGTTGGATGGTTGGATGGTTGGATGGTTGGATGGTTGGATGGATGGATGGATGGATGGATGGATGGATGGATGGATGGAGGAGGAGGAGGAGGAGGAGGCGGCGGCCGACCGGCCGCCGACCGACCGACCGACCGACCGACCGACCGATCGATCGATCGATCGATCGATCGATCGATCGATCCATTGATTGATTAGTACTTTACAAATAAAATATACAAATTGCAATAGGTCACTATGTACATGGCCTAGTTTAACAATAATATATTCTGAAATTGGTGACAAAGAAACAATTAGGTAAATTCTGCTAAATATTAAACCATCTGTGTGACCATGTGTGTCTCAGGCTGATGTCGAGGGCAGTGACATGGAGGAGAGTGGCTGGTCAGACTTAGACATCAATCCCGACGCGTGACACAGGCTTATTGTCGATTGGTGACATGTGACTTCTGTGGATACGAAGGCTGCTTATGTGACAGTTAACGTAGCAGCAACTGAATTGTATTGTTTACTCCAAATGCTGCTGCCATCTAGTGAGTGTGGTGCTACCATCTAGTGAGTGTGGTGCTACCATCTAGTGAGTGTGGTGCTGCCATCTAGTGAGTGTGGTGCTGCCATCTAGTGAGTGTGGTGCTGCCATCTAGTGAGTGTGGTGTTACCATCTAGTGAGTGTGGTGCTACCATCTAGTGAGTGTGGTGCTACCATCTAGTGAGTGTGGTGCTGCCATCTAGTGAGTGTGGTGCTGCCATCTAGTGAATGTGATGTTTCCATTTGAAATACCGGGGTGTCGCGCTTACATTTCCCCGGTCGTTATAAACTTTCCAATTGACGTTTCTGAGCAAGCGCGATAAATGTAAAATAATCAATGTGCAGCGAGTACGACAAAGCATTTTTGATATAAATGTCACGGGCTGTTCGTTAACTCTCCTGTGATGATGAGAATTCCTCAAAATGTCATTCAATACAATAACATATTACGTTTGTTTAAAGCATTGTCACGGATTATGGCGCACTACAGTCACGTGATTTAAGCTTGCTATCAAAACATGCCTCAAAACTTGTTTGCCTCGTGTTAATTTGCAACAAATAACTTTGCTGAGAGGTTATATACATCCTAATGAACGCATAGTGTTTATACTATCAATGCTTTATTCTTTCGCTGCACATTGATTTTATATTTAACGCGCATGCGCAGAAACGTCAATCGGAACATTTATAACGCCGGAAAAATGTAAGCGCTACAAGTGTACTAGTGATGTTAACATTAGCAAAAATATATAAATAATTTTGGGGGTCGCTGATTTTTTGCTCTTCCCAGTGAATCAAGTGTTGTTAGCCAGATGTCTGCTTTAGTCCACGTCTCCTTTCTTCAGTAATATTTCAGAAGTAATGCATTTTATACTCATTCCCAGCTGTTGTTTCTATGTATTCTTGATGGTGAAGTCAGTTATCGTGGAAGAAGTAAAAAGTTATCACTAACCAGATAACTACGCTGTTAACCAGTTATGAAAGTGTTGGTTTGGAAATTGTGACACAAATCTGTTTTGAGTAGGACTTGTTTTGTAGTTACTTAAACAAATTAAATGCTCTAACCAGTATAATAATGACAAATAATCTACGACAATATACCCCCTTGGCAGCAAAACTAACATGTAATATTTTTATTCGCTCACTTTGTATCTGCTAAATGCTGTGCAGAAATAACAAACTTGTTTAAACATAATATCTGGTAGTAATGTGTCTATATTTGATGAACGTTTTTGCATTTGGTGTGTATGTGAATTCTGATGATTAGGTGTTGTTTGTTGTAAATAAAGTCTTAGAATCATGTTATAATGCATTTGTTGTATGCTCTGTGTCTACGCAAGGGTGTGTATGGTGCCTGTCGAAGTTTGCATACCGGAACATACGTTTTCAGATCAGCAGTTCTGAAAAGTGTCTTGCTTTTGTAATTGGTATACTAAAGTTAGCCTCAATTACATAGGCTCCAGTAGGTGACAGCACTTTGTCCATCTCTGTTCTGCTCCCCTTTGAGATCCCCCAAAAAAAACGTTTAAAAAAAATCATACATGAAGAATAACATGTTTACAATACCCCAGTGTCAAGTAAATTTGGAGGTGTAGAATGTTGTGTTTCTGGTAAGACCTTGTTGCCTTCTCTTTGGGCTGCTTCGTTTGGGCGTCATGCAATGGACGGATGCCAGGAGTTGACGTAGTGTGTAGTTTATGCCAGGCCAAGTTGTGGGTGTGTTGCACGCTAGGCCAAGGTAAGACGTCGTATAAATACTCGTCTTTAAACAAATCCAACACGTGTTTTTGGAGTTATATTGCTTCTAGTTGCATGAAATCACATAATGACAATCGGCAAACTCTCAGGGCTGGCACATGTGCCGATTTTCGCTCTGTCTGCCTGTCTGTCTCTGTCTCTGTCTCTCTCTCTCTGTCTCTCTCTGTCTCTCTCTGGCTCTCTCTGTCTCTCTCTGTCTCCGTCTGTCTGTCTGTCTGTCTGTCTCTGTCTGTCTGTCTGTCTGTCTGTCTGTCTGTCTCTGTCTGTCTCTCTGTCTCTGTCTGTCTGTCTGTCTGTCTGTCTGTCTCCGTCTGTCTGTCTGTCTGTCTGTCTGTCTCTGTCTGTCTGTCTGTCTGTCTGTCTGTCTGTCTGTCTGTCTGTCTGTCTCTGTCTGTCTCTGTCTGTCTCTCTCTCTGTCTCTCTATGTCTCTCTGTCTCTGTCTGTCTGTCTGTCTGTCTGTCTCTGTCTGTCTGTCTGTCTGTCTGTCTGTCTCTGTCTGTCTCTGTCTGTCTCTCTCTCTGTCTCTCTATGTCTCTCTGTCTCTGTCTGTCTGTCTGTCTGTCTGTCTGTCTGTCTCTGTCTCTGTCTCTGTCTGTCTGTCTCTGTCTGTCTGTCTGTCTGTCTGTCTCTCTCTGGCTCTCTCTGTCTCTCTCTGTCTCCGTCTGTCTGTCTGTCTGTCTGTCTCTGTCTGTCTGTCTGTCTGTCTGTCTGTCTCTGTCTGTCTCTCTGTCTCTGTCTGTCTGTCTGTCTGTCTGTCTCCGTCTGTCTGTCTGTCTGTCTCTGTCTGTCTGTCTGTCTGTCTGTCTCTGTCTGTCTCTGTCTGTCTCTCTCTCTGTCTCTCTATGTCTCTCTGTCTCTGTCTGTCTGTCTGTCTGTCTGTCTGTCTGTCTCTGTCTGTCTGTCTGTCTGTCTGTCTGTCTGTCTGTCTCTGTCTGTCTCT
The DNA here is from genome assembly GCA_964017155.1 of Oasisia sp. SBJ-2009. Taxonomy (NCBI): domain Eukaryota; kingdom Metazoa; phylum Annelida; class Polychaeta; order Sabellida; family Siboglinidae; genus Oasisia; species Oasisia sp. SBJ-2009. The sequence continues at coordinate 39,137,214 of OZ024865.1, forward strand.
GTCTGTCTCTCTCTCTGTCTCTCTATGTCTCTCTGTCTCTGTCTGTCTGTCTGTCTGTCTGTCTGTCTGTCTGTCTCTGTCTCTGTCTGTCTGTCTGTCTCTGTCTGTCTGTCTGTCTGTCTGTCTGTCTGTCTGTCTGTCTCTCTCTGTCTCTCTCTCTGTCTCTCTGTCACTCTCTCTCTCTCTGTCTCTCTCTCTCTCTGTCTCTCTCTCTGTCTCTCTCTCTCTCTCTGTCTCTCTGTCTCTCTCTCTGTCTGTATATCTCTCTCTGTCTCTCTCTGTCTGTATATCTCTCTCTGTCTCTCTCTCTCTGTCTGTCTGTCTGTCTCTCTCTCTCTGTCTCTCTCTCACTCTCTCTCTCTCTCTCTCTCTCTCTCTCTCTCTCTCTCTCTCTCTCTCTCTCTCTCTCTCTCTCTCTGTTTGTGTGTGCCTTTGTCTCTCTGTTTTTCGCTCGCTCTCTCAGCGTATTTTCAAGAATACTCGGAAGCCCCTAAATCCAGGTTTAACGTATAAAATATTCTAGGTAATTATGAACATTATAACACTCATCACAACAATGATGATGACGACAACGACATCCTTACCATCCGTCTCCTCACATTCATCCTTCTGACTGCGCGCCACGCTCACATCACGTGACCAGTAACATTACGTCACGCGAAAAAATAGATCGCCGAACATGTGACGTGTTAGTTAATTTCGCCGTATATATTGTTGAAATTACATTTGTTTGATATGGATTTTATTTTGAACTATGAACAATTGCTACAACATTAATCATCTTGATAATCATATTATATCAAAACGCTTTGGCATACTGTGTATAGTTCTTTGTATACACGATCTTCTAGAATATACACATGATCCTACTGAAATCTAATTAATAACGAACTAACTGTCCTTATAATGTCCAGCGTCGATGACATAGAGGGTGTCCGCGTCTATGTTTTATTTTCATTTACTATTAGCCTCGATTACCCAGGGTCCGTGAGGTGGCAGCACCTTTCAGCCCCCCAACTCTGCCTGGGAAATTAATGGGCTGCAGTTGTAACCGCCAGGGCCGCCTTACCCCAGATTAGCGTACAGACGCTGATTGGCTCTCAGGCCAACTATGAAATAAAAGTAACAATATACCTTTACAAGGTAATGATATTCTATGAAAATTATTCAACATCTAACTGATATTCACACAAAATAAATACAAATTTGCAGTTGTTAATAAAATAGGGATTACGGCAGGATTAACCAGTATCCGTGAGGTGGCAGCATTGTTTGGCCTCACACGGATAATATTCCAAAGCCGGCAAAGCACCAGACTCAGACTGTCTGCTCGGCGTAGTTACGCAGTCGGTTAAGCGAGACTAATAATTATTTACTATTACCACCGTCGATCGTAACTACATCACTTTCGGACCTATAATAAAGACCACGATCGTAACGGTTAAAAAGATGATGAACAACATCCGATCGATGACTCGCGCCAACTGGATCCATTCGTTGAGCACCACCTGGTGGTGACTACTGGAGTCGCCGCTAGACGTCGCCCGTGCGGCGCAGACTTTCAGGTACTTGCGGATGTCCTGGAGCGTCGCCTCGAGTGCGCGGTCGCTGCCGGCCGTCGCCGCCGATGCCGCGTCCGTCGTCGGCGGCTCCGAGTCGTAGGGGAAGGGCGACATGTCGAGGTCGGCGTCGTCGGCACGAGGTAGACGTGTGTACGGCTCGGCAGGCACACACAGCAGGCGACTGAGGCGGCCCAGGAACACCTGCGGACGGAGGGGGAAGTCACAGGTGATTCTATTGAACAATTGTCTTCATATGTGCCCTAATGATAGCGAGATGTACGTCCAATACGCCTCTCGCGACCCGCTGTTCTCGGGTGACGAAAAGGCATTGCAGTGGAGAGAGAGGTGTGAAAACAAGAACAAGAACAACCGTCATGGAGGCAGCAACAGTTCCGAAGATGTTACAATGTCTAACTGGTCTTCACGAAATAAGTTGGAATATTAAATTATTACACAACATTCACAGCTTCAAAGATGAATGAACTAACAAAAAATAGGGAAATCTCCCCATTTATCGAAAACCCAATCTGTAGAATTTACCGGTCATTAAAAAGGGAAGGTTTATCGAAAGCCACTTACAGTGAAACAACACACACATGCCAGCATTACATACAACATTAGAAAGTGTAGATGTGTAATGAAAAACATTCCTAACGAGTCTGTCGTCACCTTGCAATAGTCACATCGTGTTATAAATCGACTTCACCAAACGTTGAAGTTTTCGAATAAAATAGGGTAAATCGGGAAACCTGGAAGCTCCTAGCCTCGGTTACCCAGACTCCTTGAGGTGGCAGCACTTTTCAGCCCCTCAACTCCGCCTGGGGACGTAATGGGCTGTAGTTGTAACCGCTAGGGCGGCTTTACAACCAGATTAGGGTATAAAATATATGTTAATTGGTTCTCATCAGGTAATGTTGTATTATAAAATATATTCAAAATTAAACTTATATTAATACGGGAAAAAATTGTAGTTGTTTATAAAATCGGAATTACGGAAGAATTAACCAGTATCCGTGAGGTGGCAGCATTGTTTAGTCCACACAGATAACATACAAAGATGCATTTTCATCAGATAATGTTGTATTATAAAAAATATTCAAAATTAAGCTTATATTAACACACAAAATTATTTAAAAAAATACAAATTTGCAATTTTGTATAAAATAGGAATTACGGCAGGATTAACCAGTATCCGTGAGGTGGCAGCATTGTTTGGCCGACAATCACCAGACTGTCTTCTCGGCGAAGTAACGCAGCCAAGCGACATTCGGTTAATCGAGACTAGGAAGCTCCAAGCTGTTCGTGTTACGAAGGTGACCGTTATGCACGAGTGCCCCCGCGCCTGTAGATGCATACTGAGCGTATTCAAACCTACTCACCGTCCTCAGGCAGTCCGGCACGCTGTCTCTCTTTACGTTACGATGGTGGCAGTTGTACACGATGATCGACAGAATAATCCCGGCGGTCAACATGACTTGATCAAACGCCATATATATGGCTGGAACAACAAGCAAACAACATACAATGTCGTAAACAATAACATCACCAACGTCTAATATAAACATCGAATAAAATGTATCTTGATCCTTTGGTGACATTTACAAACTTAGCTGACTTTAATGACAAACGATATTAGAACAATAACCATCATATTTAGGCTATATAATAAACTGACTACTAAAACGCGTTATTTGATTAAACACAGCCGCGAACACGAATCCAGTTTGCCACCTTTTTACTATTATCAGTGTTGTACTCGCCAATAATATAGTACGATCAAACATACACACACAATATTATACCCGGACATGTGCGAACACACGCACGCACGCACGCACGCACGCACGCACGCACGCACGCACTGACATCCACCCACACATCATATATATATATATATATATATATATATATATATATATATATATTGCCCACTGCGTGATACACGTATTAGCGGCGCAAGCGACGTACCGATGGAAGGTATTTCTCCCGGGTCGGAAGTGACGACATCTTCCAGACTGAGAAGGAGGAAGACAGACGACAGCAGCAGACCGACTCCTGCAACAGAACAACGACGTCAACGTACACCAGGGTCGGAGTGGCCGTTATACGCGTTAACTCGAATTTAGTCGGTGTTGAAAATGAGACACGAGGACTTCATGACGTAATGTGTTCCAATATTAGTGACAGACGACGACATTTGCAACATCTATGCAGTGTATATTATGTGTGTATACGATATATATATATATATATACATATATATATATATATATACATATATATATATATATTTGTATATATACATATACATATACACACACATATATATATATATATATATATATATATATATATATATATATATATATATATATATATATATATATATATATATATACGTGTACGGACACATGTGACTGCCTGTGACCGACTTGCCAAGCTCCAATGGGCCCTACCTAGGACGAGCCTCTCCCCCGTCGCCGGCGGCACGAAGAACATGGCGCCGGTGAGGATGGCGATGAGCACGGTGGGCAGGGCGAGGGTCTCCTGGTAGAACGCCGACACTCGCAGCACCGTCACGGTGTAGCCGACGTTACTGAACGGCGCACCTCCACTCTCCTTCTGAAAACAAGTCCAACACTCACTTGGCGAATGCACAGTTGACGTCTCTGAAACAAAGACGTGCACACAATACACGATGCCGTACTCGATATTCTTCAACCAGAGTGAAAACCAACTGGACCACGAACTGTTTCATTAACTGGTGCCTGTTCAACCAAAATAACTCACAGAGACTCTTAACCAACTTTCGTGCATGCTGACATGGATATGTGTAAAATATTGTAAAGCCTTAATTTATTCGTTAGATCTATTTATTTTAATGTTTTAAAGTATTTATTATTTTTTAATAAGTTTAGTTTTTAATCTCTTACATTATTTAAATGAGTTTTATAGATACATTTAATATATTCTCTACATTTTAATTAATTTTATATTTATGCTAATGTCTTAAATTATATATTATTTCAATCTATTTTAACAAATATACTTTGCATGTTTTATGTACCTATTTCAATCTGTATGATTGCTCGGAGTGAAATAAACTACACTAAACTATTAAACTTTACGGCATTCGGGTCGTGGCAATAGGTATACTGTCTGGGACCCCTACACACTTACACAGATAAACCAACTAGAAATGACTCAACGCCGTGCAGCTCGATGTGTCCTATATCGCCACCATAATACCTCAAGTGTAACCAATATGCTCCAGACATTAGGATGGAGATCTCTATCCGACCGAAGAAATGACGCAAAACTATGCATGATATATAAAACAGCAAATGCTTAGTGGGTATACCAGCAAAAACATATATCAGTCCTGTAAACACAGTTACTAGAGAGCAACATTCCTTCAACGGGAGGTGCATACGCACCCCCCCCCCCCCCACCCCCCCCCCCCCCACCCCCCACCCACCCAATAATAATAATAACGTTTATTCACTTCACTGGCAGCCAAAAGCGGCTGAATAGTACCATAAGAACATTATGGTTGATAACGAATTAGTTAATATATATTAGTAAAACTAGCTATGAAACCATAACAATAATTATATGAAAGTGTTAATAATTAGAATGTCTGGTAAAATTAAAACGATAAAAATGTCGGATAGAAAAAATTTAAATATATGAATATATACATTAGATCAATTAAAGCATAAAAAATATTTATCAAAATACATTCTTATAAATGGAACATACAACATGACTAAACATTTACATTTACAACTCGTTAAAATAGTATAAAATAGATCAATTGAATAACTAGCCAAAAGAAATTCACAGTTCAAAGCCAGTAATGTTCGTATTTAAATAGGGAAGTCCATTCACTGCCAATTATCCAGTCCATACAGCCTATACGCCTTACGTCTGGTGACACGTACCTCTGAATAGTACTCGAAGCCTAAAGAAGTCGTCGTCACGTGCCAACTGTTGCCTTCATACGTCACAGGTTCCGTGTCGTTCCTCTTCAGTTTCAGCACGAGCTACAACAAGACACTCGGCTAAAGGGCTCTTACGGATAACTCATCATTAAACATAACCCGTGGATAACCAACCTTACTTGTTTTCAATCAAAACTGATCTTAACGTCAACGGTTCTCAACAACGTTGTTGAAATGGTCTGTTGGTCTGACATTGCGGAGACTTACTTCTATTTAAACGTTTGCAGGCATTATTGGAAAAACTAAAAAATAAATAAATAAACTTATTACATAGCGCCAAATCTAGCTAGAAACTATTCAGGGCGCTTCACGTGTGCATGTCCTTAACAATAATTACCCAAACGTATAATTAAAAATTAACTGTACATTATATAAAAGTGAATATAGACAGACTAACATTATAAATAAACAAATACATATAGAAGGCTAAAAAACATCAACATAAAAGGTCATTTAAGGTAGAAATAATATTTTCTTCGACGCATTCACAAATTGTCTCTTCATTTGATCATCACTGCATCAGCCAAAATATTGTATAAAATATAGCGTCTTTAAGGCATTCTTAAAAGAGTGTTTACAAATTACAAATTATATTTTGTAACATCCTATGCGGGTGGCATATATTGCCCAAAGAGGCTGACAGACATCAACACTGGCTTCAGAAATACGTTTAAATTAAATCCAAGTGTGGTCGACACCTTGTGTAAAAGTTTAACTATGCCTTGTGCAAATTAAAACTTGATACCATGGCATTTTGTAGAATGAAATATTATTGTTTTTATGATATGATTCCAGGGCAAAATCAGGAGGGGCTGGATGATAAACTATTATAATGTGTGTTACGTCTCATTTGCGAAAGATGTGTTAAGTAACACAGATCATGCTAGTAGTACCTCGTTTTCATTCATTGATGAGGTGTGCTCAATACTAACTGTTTTATGTACACAGTAACCTATATTACACACACACACACACACACACACACACACACACACACACACACACACACACACACACACACACACACACACACACACACACACACACACACACACACACACACACACACACACACACACACACACACACACACACACACACACACACACACACACACACACACACACAGAGAGAGAGAGAGAGAGAGAGAGAGAGAGAGAGAGAGAGAGAGAGAGAGAGAGAGAGAGAGAGAGAGAGAGAGAGAGAGAGACAGAGAGAGAGAGCGAGAGAGAGAGAGAGAGAGAGAGAGAGAGAGAGAGAAGGAGAGAGAGAGAAGGAGAGAGAGAGAAGGAGAGAGAGAGAAGGAAAGAGAGAGAGAGAAGGAAAGAGAGAGAGAAGGAGAGAGAGAGAGAAGGAAAGAGAGAGAGAGCAGTGGCTCAGTGGTAGAGCTTCGAAATTTTGACTAAGAGAACCCTGGTTCGAATCCTGTGCTGCCGTGTGAAACCTTGGGCTAGTTTGTCCACTCTACATTGCTCTAGTTCACTCAGCTGTATGAATGAATACTTGGCTATAGACAGTGGTGGATATGTGTACGATCAGCCTTCACGCATTAATTGCAGCATATGGTTGGACGCTTCCCAGAGAAGTTGAGATGGTGTCTGTTTGAACAGGTCTGCCAGGGAAGTAAAGTGTAAGACACTTTGACCAGTCCGAAAGACTGGACACTGCGTTGTGTAAGAACTACTAAGAATTTACTATATGTTATACAGCTTTGTAGAATAAATATATTTGTATCGTTAACTATAATAATAATAATAAAACTGTTTTTCTAAAGCGCTAATTCCCGCATGGTGGATCGATGCGCTGTACAAGACAATAAATGTATTAATAAATACAAATGTAAATTATATTAATTAATATAAATCAAATCAAATTTTGGTTTAAGATGTACACTAGTATAAACCTTTGTATGTAAATTATATAAATCATATAAATAAATTTTAAATAAATTAAACACTGTTTTAAATATGTATAGTACTAAACCTCTGTAAATTATATAAATTAATATAAAATATAAATATAAAATTAAACGATTTACAAAAAACTGTGTATATAAATTATCTATACATTAATCTAAAATATAAACACTGATTAAAACGTGTATGACACTAAAAAGAAATTATAAAGCAGTGTCCGTCATTTTACAACAATTTGAATTATTTAAAATGTATAATAAAAAGATATGTCTTTAAAGATTTTCTAAACACAGATAATGTTTCAGATGCCAGAATGTTCACAGATAAGTTATTCCATAGTCAACTATTACCTGCGTGTGATTGTACGTCCACGACCCGAAGACAATGACGCAGTGGTGGTAGTCCATCGGAAACGCTCCCATGAGTTCATGGCATCTAGCTGCCAACTTGATGAACGTCATCCACGTGACCGTTCCGTTGCTATTGACGACCGCCAGTACCTCCGTAGTGGACATGTCATGATCGCCGACACTGTGAGCAAATGACACTCATTGTTTACTTGGTTGTAAGCAAGTCGTGTGAACGTCATATTCTTAATTAGCTTCCTGCATTTTTGTATTGCCAGGTCCATCCGCCATCTGTTTTTGCTATCTATTTTTATTATTATTGTAATTACTATTTAGTTATTTATTACTTACTATTACTAATAATGTGTTATATTTATGTATTTACTAGTATCATTAGTATTATTTGACGTACTTATTTGCTAGATTGACTATTATTATTACGTAAGTTTTATGAGATAGATCATATTTAGATTGATTATTATTATTATGTAATGTTTGATATATAATATGTCGATTTACCTAATTCTTTATTTAGAAATTATACATTACTTTATACTGTATTTAGTTTTATATATATATATATATATATATATATATATATATATATATACATACATATATATATATAAATATATATATATACATATATATATATATATATATATATATATATATATATACATATATATATATATATATATATATATATATATATATATATATATATATATATATATATATATATATATATATATATATATATATATATATATATATATATATATATATATATATATATAACTAAATACAGTATAAAGTAATGTATAATTTCTAAATAAAGAATTAGGTAAATCGACATATTATCTATCAAAACTTACATAACAATAATCAATCTAAATATATCTATATTATTTTAAAAGTATTTTTATATTAAAATTCTTCATATTGTACCATGTTATCGTTTTTATGTATTTTAACATATATTGTGAGACGCCATGAATTGTGGATGTGGCGCTATATCAAATAAACTACCGTGGGGTATTTGTTATTTTTATATCCAAAACAACTTACGTTCATAAAACTAGACTAAACCCATTCGTAAAACTGAGCACAAGCTTGAATGTTCGGTGGTCACTGCTCGCTAGATGGCGTAGCGAGCAGACTGTCCCACGCGTGACTTAGTCTGTAGCCCCCCTCGTCTCTGTTCATAGTTGGTTCCGTCTTGCTAATAGACTGGATAAAAGAAGCCATCTGGATTAGGAAGACGAAACCAACTATGAACAGAGACGAGGGAGGCTACAGACTAAGTCACGTGTGGGACAGTCTGCTCGCCACGCCATCTAGTGAGTTCAAGCTTGTTAATAAACTGAGCTGCTAATGCTCCTGAATTGACCAGAACAATTGGACATCACTTACTGATGATACTGGACAATGTCAGGAGTCCAGATTTTCTTCGCCGGTATACGAATATTAGTTATGCTTGAGTCATAGTCACTGGGGTTCCACGTTAACTGCGGATCTACCCAACTCTGAAATGGAGAAACAAGTGCAAAGATTGTGATGATAGATTACGCATTCGTTTCTTATAAATACAAACGTTCTTACATATGCCTGTGCGATTTTTGCATCACCAACCAATCTTTCAAGTAACATATAATTGGGATGCTAAACGCTGGCAAGTCAATTCAAGTGCCACATTATCGACCGCAAGTCAAATATCACGTGAAATCATTTTCGGACTATCTGCTTATCCAGACGCCCGTTCTTCAACTGTTCGGAAAGTACAAGGGCCTAAGGTAGGGTGGGGTAAGGCGCCTATACGAGGCAATAAGCCCACCCGTCCTATCTACATAACAACGGCTCAGATCGCCACCAAGTTTTTTTTAAATCTGTGCTGCCACATAGCGTATGAAAGGAAACATAAAAAGAAGCAAGATTTTAAAATCGTGAGTACAAAATGTGACTTAGTTGATTTGTAAGTATAAAATAGTAAAATCTGTCATTCCCTATATCATTGTAAAAATCAGGGATTATCATAAATAACCATGACATTTATTCATATCTTAGGATATACATATCGATTAACATTTGGTAACAGTTAAATGTGCGATAATTAAGCTGCAAGCAACACACAGGTATTTTACTAGCGCACATGCCGTGGGGCAAGATGGGCGTCTTGGTCCACTTATGGAGTATGGGGCAAGACGTCGTTTTAGTAGCTATTTAAAAAAAGTAGAAGTTTTAATTACGTTTTGTATCTATGTGTAAAATACTTTTAGACAAAGTAGGATACATATTTTAGATTGCTTGCAACTTAAAATATATTCGATTGGGTCATTATTAAAACAAATGCAGCGGTTCCTGCTTATGGTGGGCGCCTTGCCCATCCCTACCTTAGTTGTTAGACCGGAACTGCGAATTAAGCGCGTGCGTGTTGACGGTCACACATACCTTCTCGAGCCATCCTAACGCACGCAGCACGCCTGTCTTCGTCGACTGTAAACAGACCAAGACGCCGTCAATGCAAAGTCAACCTAACTCACCCTGTACGTATGACACTTAATTATGCTGATAATTATATTTAGAATTTATAAAGCGCAATATCCATTATGGTCAAAGCGCTAGCTGTACAACAACAATACAATCAAGCTTTTAAGGCGAGGGTGTCAGCGCCTAGATTTTATGTTTTCATTTCATATTACGTTCATATTATTACAACTTGCATGTTGAACATTTACTGCCTGCCAGTTGGTGCTTAGTTACTTTACCAAGCTCGGAACAATGTTCGCAATTTGAAAGATTCCGCCTGCAATACGTTCAAATGGTAAACATAACATCTAGTCTCAACACAACATCATTGATTGGCAATAATGCGATCTACCGGACAGTCTGCGCCAAATAGACACACTGGAACCTTTTAAGTCCAATTTAAAAACACATATTTTTAAGGCCGCATTTGTAAATTACTTGTAGGGTATTTTATAATGAATTTATTTAAACTGTGATTATAGTTTTGCAATTTTTTTACTTACTTTATTAAGTTATTAATATTAATATATTTTATTAGTTATTTATTATTTTATCTATTTATTGCTGATAAGTTTAGCTTATGAACTAGGACTTTTAGAAGCTTTATTTATCTATCTATTATTATCATTTAACATTTTATCTTTACATGCAAGTTTAACTGATTATAAATATTTTAAATATGTATATGTTACAATGTATTTTATGCGCCTATGAGCGGAAATATTATCGGATATACGGCGCTTTACCAAAAAATTACATTATTATTATTATTAATTATTATTATTATTATAACAACGTTAGTGAAATGGTCCCCGCGAAATACGGCCACTTGCCGGGTCCCCTACCAGTTCCATCACGCGAAGGTGCTTCATTTCGAAGTGGACCGTGACGACGTTCCCGGTCGGTCTGACGGCGCGGTCGTAGGAGTGTAGGAGGCAGTTCATCAGCCGAGTCTCAGCCGCCAGTCGAGGGGGCGTCGCCGGCGAGCACGTCAGGTCGTGGCCCGCTTCGAGATTTAACAAAATTTAACAAGATTGCCACCTAGAGAATCAACTCAAGATGGCAGGTGGACAAGGAAGCCCTTTGGCTTATCGAGAGTCCAACCTATCTATCTAAATGTACCCCGCCCTTCTTAGGTACATGTCAATTTTATTTTTAAACATATTAACACTACTAGCACCTACACAATCAGCCGATAATCTGTTCCATTCATTTACTGTTCTTTGTGAAAATGAAAATTTTCTAATATCTAATCTACACTGCTTCTTTGCTAATGTAACTCCATGTCCTCTAGTCCTTCTCTCTTCCTTGACTGAGAAAAAAATATTTCTGTCAATATTTTCATACCCATTCAATATTTTAAAAACTTCTATCTGATCTCCTCGCAGTCTCCTGGTTTCAAGATAACGCACATTACATTCTGGCAGGCGAGGGGGGAGGGAGGGAGGGAGGGAGGGGAGGGAGGGGAGGGAGGGGTGGGAGGGAGGGAGCGGAGGGATGGAGGGATGGAGGGATGGAGGAGGGATGGAGGGGAATGGAAGGGAATGGAATGGAATGGAATGGAATGGAATGGAATGGAAGGGAAGGGAAGGGAAGGGAAGGGAAGGGAAGGGAAGGGAAGGGAAGGGAAGGGAAGGGAAGGGAAGGGAAGGGAAGGGAAGGGAAGGGAAGGGAAGGGAAGGGAAGGGAAGGGAAGGGAAGGGAAGGGAAGGGAAGGGAAGGGAAGGGAAGGGAAGGGAAGGGAAGGGAAGGGAAGGGAAGGGAAGGGAAGGGAAGGGAAGGGAAGGGAAGGGAAGGGAAGGGAAGGGAAGGGAAGGGAAGGGAAGGGAAGGGAAGGGAAGGGAAGGGAAGGGAAGGGAAGGGAAGGGAAGGGAAGGGAAGGGAAGGGAAGGGAAGGGAAGGGAAGGGAAGGGAAGGGAAGGGAAGGGAAGGGAAGGGAAGGGAAGGGAAGGGAAGGGAAGGGAAGGGAAGGGAAGGGAAGGGAAGGGAAGGGAAGGGAAGGGAAGGGAAGGGAAGGGAAGGGAAGGGAAGGGAAGGGAAGGGAAGGGAAGGGAAGGGAAGGGAAGGGAAGGGAAGGGAAGGGAAGGGAAGGGAAGGGAAGGGAAGGGAAGGGAAGGGAAGGGAAGGGAAGGGAAGGGAAGGGAAGGGAAGGGAAGGGAAGGGAAGGGAAGGGAAGGGAAGGGAAGGGAAGGGAAGGGAAGGGAAGGGAAGGGAAGGGAAGGGAAGGGAAGGGAAGGGAAGGGAAGGGAAGGGAAGGGAAGGGAAGGGAAGGGAAGGGAAGGGAAGGGAAGGGAAGGGAAGGGAAGGGAAGGGAAGGGAAGGGAAGGGAAGGGAAGGGAAGGGAAGGGAAGGGAAGGGAAGGGAAGGGAAGGGAAGGGAAGGGAAGGGAAGGGAAGGGAAGGGAAGGGAAGGGAAGGGAAGGGAAGGGAAGGGAAGGGAAGGGAAGGGAAGGGAAGGGAAGGGAAGGGAAGGGAAGGGAAGGGAAGGGAAGGGAAGGGAAGGGAAGGGAAGGGAAGGGAAGGGAAGGGAAGGGAAGGGAAGGGAAGGGAAGGGAAGAGGGAGGGAGGGAGGCACGCACACACTCACACACACACACACACACTCACACACACACACACACACACACACGCACACACACATAAACACACGCACGCATGCACACACGCGCACACATACACACACATTGTTACATAGTAATATTATTTACTAATAACCTGGCTAGTATTTGTAGTAATTGCATTCACATGCAAACTGCACATAACCTGAAAACTATTAAACGTGAAACTATTTAAAATGATTGCGTACAAAATATATTGCACAACTGGATTCGTGCATATTATGTATAGTTAAATTCTTATCTCGTCCGCAGGCTACGTACGGCAGCAAGACATCCCCAGCTAAGCGATAGCTGACCCATGACCGTCACGCATGACTGAACACAACTACAATCATGCAGTCGGCTCTGGTTTCTTAGTGTAAATCTAAATAACCGTTTTCTGTGTTGAGATGGACAAACTAATGCCGAATGATTTGCGAATGTGAACATGACGTGTTTACAAAGCTACACATTTGTGCATATGGGATTCAGCTAATCATGGCTGACGTAGGTGTACTTACGTGGAAGAAGAAGTAATATTTATAAAAAGAAAATGCATCGGTGGGCCAGGAAGTGGATTCAGCTGGTGGTGCCAGCTCCTAGGTTTTATTTTTCATTTAGTATTACTGCCTTGTGCCTGTAACGTGCACGTTGAATGCTTACTGTCTGAGTGACAATTTGTGTTGGTTACTTTATTACTTTCGGGACAAGTCAACGTAACGTAATTTGAGAGATTCCGTCTGCAACACGTTCAAATAGTAAACAAAACATCCAGTTTCAATACAAAATTGATTGGCAATAATTAAAAGCGGATTTAACGTTGTTGTTTAACTTTCCCACGTTCTACACCGCTAACTGTTAGACCTAACCTGGTCAACTAAATGGGTTCTTAGTTGTTAGACAAGGCCTATCTAGCAGTAGAGGTATACTTAACCATCAGCCCGGTGATTGGTGTAACCTGAGTACCTGACATAGGGAGCGGAAATTAACCAGCATGCTTCATCGGTTACAAAAACGGACGGTTCGGGCTGTGGACCGAACGCGTCGTGAGCCGAACCTTCCCCTGGTCACGGTTGGCGCGGCGCGCCTGTCTACGTACCTGCAACTGTCATTGTGGTGCACAGGTATAACAAAACTGGTATCGCTCCATGTCCGGGTACCAATGCCATGGCCGCCTTTTAGTTGTACTCGGTTGGAGTCTGACTGAAGAACCGAGTATGACACACGTAATAAGACCGAAGTAACAATATCCACGGCGCTCAGTAATCGCAGTAGACGCGCCCCAAAACCACAGCTCGACAGCGCTAACGATTGCAGCTCACTGCGTGTGTTTGTCGCGACGAAAAACGTCTAGTCTGGCTGTGTTCGACTTGACCCAGTTAGGTGACTAGCCACTGGGATTGTCGCTCTACAGCTACGTGGGTCTGCGGTAAAAAGTGCCGCAGCGCGTCTAAAAATAAACCCTTTATACAGCGACAGAGGCAATGTTCTGAAGAGCGCAATGGCTCAGGGGTAGAGCTTCGGACTCTCGACTACAAGAACCCGGGTTTGAATCCTGTACTGCGGTGTTAAAATCTCGGGCAAGTTTTTTCAGTCTACATTGCTCCAGTTCACTCAAATGTATAAATGAGTACCTGGCTATAGACAGTGGTGGATATGTGTACGAGCAGCCTTCGCGCATTAATTGTAGTATATGGCTGGATGCTTCCCAGAGAAGCCGAAATGGTGTCTGAGTGAACAGGTCTGTCAGGGAAGTAATGGGTAAAGCGCTTTGAACGGTCCTGAGGACTGCATGATATTGCGCTATAATATATAAGAACTTGCCTTTACTTTTTTTATTTTCGTAGTTTTCCAGTTGCATTTAGCGGTTGTAGGATATGCGTACATTATGCATAGCAAATGTACTTTGCAGTCAGACTGTTAGCTGAGATACTTATTCCCCATGTAGCCAAAGAAAAGTTTAGCACACATAGTTAACAAGATTGAAAAAAATATGTTAAGCTGTTATTTTAAAAATAAAATTATCAAGTAACATGCTCAGCATAAAGAGTGCACATGTCAACAGTGTACCCATGATGGCGGGAATGAGTTGAATGCGGGAGAAACGGCGGGGGGGGGGGGATAAAGGGATCGCGATATCTTGGAAAAGCACCACATTTCAGTTTTGTGGACTATCATAATATACCCGCATATTAGCTCGTGACATAGCTAAAGTTGACTGGTGGGTGATTAGTGACACACGCGCGCGCGCGCGCACACACACACACACACACACACACACACACACACACACACACACACACACACAAACATATGTTTTTGGTGCATATACTTGCACTATCTTTGGTTTGTAGCGCATTGTTATGCACAGAACAACTTCTGTTACTCTGGGGCTGATGCTGTTTACCCTCACATGTTATGGTCCTTCCATTTCCTGTTTATGAGGAAGCCTACTCCTGCTTGGCCGTTGTTTGCCTTAGAATGGTATAGTAGGTGGCCACTTTGTAAGGTAGTGAAGCATTCCTCTGGTCTTCTCACTTCGGAGATCCCTATCACATCCCATACCAACCGGGTTTCCCTAAGTTCTTCTTCGAGTTCTTGTATGTGTTCCTCTCTTAGTAGAGTTCTGACGTTGTATGTCGCTATCTTTAGTCTACTTACCGTCTTTCGGCGGCTCTTTTTGACCCATATATATTCTTAGAACCCATGCTAGTTGACCAGAGCCGCCTATTGGTCATAGACTCTACGTACGGTTCCGTAGTCCATACATATGGGCAAATAGGTTTTATGTTAACTCTTTTAAATAAACTTTTTTATTTCGAAAATGTATACAACTGATTTGTTGATATATATAACGCGTACCGTCTATATATATATATATATATATATATATATATATATATATATATATATATATATATATATATATATATATATATATATGGCACCATATTCTTATTTTCTTAAATTATAATTCGTAAATTGTTTAAGTAAATTAGAAAAATGGAAATTTACATTGACTAAGCGGAAGCTAGTCAAAACCAAATACCGATTGAACGTAACGTAATATGGTGACGTCCAGTGTTCAAAGGTATCCAAGTTTGAAACAAATATTTAAACTATTATATAAAGTCCCATGCTCATAAAATGTTGGTCAGTATATCCTCTAAATGGTATGTTCATATGTTTGGGCATTGGTTGTTATACCATTTCAGCTCCGCTTTCACATTTGTACAAGCACAGAATGTGGGACTCAATGGATCGCCATCTACTATTTACCGGATTCCGTACCTGTTTGTTTTAATAATTATAATACTTTCAAATGCAGGACACAGGTACTGCCACCGGCCGGGCTTCCTTGAACTCAGGTCTCAGATGGTTATCATTCAAACAGCCCAAACTTTAGCATCGATTACCCAGGCTCCGTGAGATGGCAGCACCTCAACTCATCTCGGTGTAATTACGCAGCCGACCGACAGTCAAACTTGGGTTAACGAAGGAGTTTGTAGTGCTTCTTGTGCGCACGGGCGTCGATCGGTGGGGGACGGGGGGGGGGGGGGGGACGCGTCCCCCCCCCACTTTTCAGGGTGGGGGGACAGCATAGGAATTGTCCCCCCCCCACTTTTCAGCTCAGAAAAATTGCGAGGCATATAGCATGACTCAACACTCCTCTCTCTTAAAAGCCGCTACATAGGACTAGCTACACAATAAACTCGCCATATGAAGTTCAGCAAAGTTATTTATCGCAAATTAACACGAGGCAAACAAGGTTTGAGGCATGTTTTGCGCCATAATCCGTGGTAGTTATTAATAAATGTAATATTTTAATGTCTTGAATGGAGAGTTATCGAACAGGAGAGTTATCGAACAGCGCGTGGCATTTATACAAAAAATGCTTTGTTATTTCGCTGCACATTGATGAGTTTTAATTTGTCGCGCATACGCAGAAAGGCCATTCGGAAAGTTTATAACTACCGGAAAAATGTAAGCCGCTGCCGGGCTCTATCAACCTTGTGTTGATATTATTAATAGGCTTTAGCCATCAAGCACATTTTAAATGATGAAATTTGTGTTGCACTTTCACCCCTCGCCTGCTTGATGCTTATCGCCTACGGCATTAGCGGCGGATTCCTGCAGTTTGTGTAACTTATTCCATTTGAGTGATGACAAATTTCCTTTGCCAAAATGTTGGATTGGGAAGTTCTACACAGGCAGAGCATGGGCGTCGATCAGTGGGGGGCGAGGGGAACGCTGATCACCCCACGGCCTGAGGGGGTCAGCATAGGAAATGTCCTCATACTTTTTCAGTTCATAAAACAAATGTATAGGCATATATAGCGAGACTGATCACTCCCCTCTCTTAAAACCCTACATCGGTCTAGTAGTAAAATTAATAATACGACCGACTACCTAGTGGGAAATCACTAGACAAATTGCTTGGTTGGCCGCACCCCGCAACTTGATCTTAGTCCAGTAAATATTCATCATGCCGGGGTTTCATTTTGCAACCTTGTGTTGATATATTAATAGGCATTAGCAATCAAGTGCATTATAGATTATTAATTGTTGTTTGCCCTGTCACCCCTTGGATTGCAGCCTGGTCGCCCTGGTGGATATTTATATCGCCTACGGCGGATACAGCGGATTTATGCACTTTGTGTAATTTGATCTCATTTTAGTGATGACAAATTTCTTTGCCAAATAGTGGGATTGGGAAGTCCTACACAGGCATCCCTGTAAGCTCTCCATCTTGTCATTCTATGAATCAGGCAAGCAGTGTTGGGTCCAAAGTCTACCCCCCAAATGTTCAGTGATTGGGGTGGGCCATGGCCCCTCTTAAATTTATGTTGCCAACATAACTATTATAAATAGCATAACATAAAGGTTTTTTTAGTTTAGAATTAGCACTAGACCAAGAATGAATTATGTTTCATATTTAAAATAAATAGTTACGTGTATTTCAGGTCATATATATATATATATATATATATATATATATAACGTTTTTTTAGTTTAGAATTAGCACCAGACCAAGAATGAATTATGTTTTATATTTACAAAAAATAGTTACGTGTATTTCAGGTCATACATATATATATATATATATATATATATATATATATATATATATATATATATATATATATATATATATATATATATATATATATATATATATATATATATATATATATATATTATATATATATATATATATATATTATATAATATATATATATATACATATATATATATAATATATATATAATATATATACATATATATAATATATATATATAATATAATATATATATACACTTTATATATATATATATATATATATATATATATATATATATATATTATGCATACATATGTGTACATATAAGTTGGTCCCCCGCCCCCCCCCCCCCACTTTTAAAACCGGATCGACGCCCCTGCTTGTGCGCATGCGGTAGGTAGTATGTATGTATGTGTGTGTGTGTGTGTGTGTGTGTGTGTGTGTGTGTGTGTGTGTGTGTGTGTGTGTGTGTGTGTGTGCGCGTGTGTGTGTGTGTGTGTTTGTTTGTCTGTGTGTTTGTTTGTTTGTTTGTTTGTTTGTTTGTTTGTTTGTTTGTTTGTTTGTTTGTTTGTTTGTTTGTTTGTTTGTTTGTTTGCTGTTGACTGAAACTCTCTGTTTTCGATGTGAAAGAACTTATTTTATCAAGTTTTTGGTGTTTCCAGTTATTCCATAGAAGTCTAATCTTGATAAGAGGCGTTTACGGGGGGCTTTGTCAAAGGTTTTGGCGAAATCAAGCAGGATGGCACCTATCTGTGTCTTGTTATCTATAGCTGTTATCCAGTCATGAACCGTCTGGATGAGAATTACAGAGGGCAACAAATGTATCTAAAATCTACATTTTGGAGGAAGTTGGCCACAAGAGAATAAGAAAACCACAAACGTAGAAAGGAAAACTTCACACTCAAAACATCACATTTATTACAAATGCTCTCTCGTCATATATAAAATAGTTCACGTGTTACAAAAACAACATTTGGAGATAAGCCAGATGTTCATTTGGTCCGCGCATGACAGAACAAGTGGTACTAAGTGAGCGTGCGTTAGCTGGAGACAGTTCACCAACAGTATTGGTCTGTACGTAATAAGACTTTCACCGTTATTCCGTTTTTGCAAAAACGTCGCTTTTACCTGAACATGCACAGGTAGCAGAATTAATAAAAAAATAAACATCCCAATATTAACTCTATAGCGTCTGGATTGTATAATGATTTAGCGTTCGGATTAAAATTTTACGCAATGGTTAATGATAATAAATAACAATAATAATGTTCTAGATAGAGGACGATTTTGTATAGGAAATATTCGGTTGTGGCAATACAACGTTAAACAATTTAGCGTATTTACACATCATTGACGCTTCGATATGATTGAATTGATGTTGCAGTAACAAATCTTAGAAAACCACAAACATTAAAGTACAAATAAAACAAACGAAGAGGAACAATACACAGTTGTAATGTTGGTTTGTATCGCCCTACTAACGCGGTCGACTTAGTAAAGTTATCACACGGAGATCATTGGTAATACAGCAGCATAATACTTAATTTCGCCTAGAGGACTACTCTTCGTTTAGATTAACGCAACTACACAGCTGCGTTTCATGCAGCGAATAATATCACATGGTTGGTGCAGTCTTAATCGAACAACTTACATATCATATTCACACGTAGTGTATTTACGTCGGAAACATGTGATTGTCTAAAATAACCCCGATTAGTGATGTTACTTGTTCGGGTTGACGTTGCCCCATATAACTATCGCAAAGTGCTAATTATAACACGTAATCACCTTGGCTTTAATACTCAATCACTCTGGCTGTAATACTCACACTCGCCACGGTCTTGACGTTAACCCTTTACGCTAACCCTTTTCGTTAAGCCTTAAGGCCACTCGTCCTATCGAGCTGTGTGTAACGCATTCGTTCCTGTTCGACTCGCCTAAATTCCCAATAAATAACGATAAATATCCTGAAAACACAAGAACTTTGCATTGATTGAGCGATTTGCTATTCCGATTGTTAGCAATATGGCACGACTTTAGGTGTAAATCAGTCTAGTTCATCCGGTGACAAGATTCAGTCCTTCCACGGACATGACATAACACGGCACAGTCGGTCGACTGATACAACTCAGCCTGCACACGGGGTGATCCAGCCACAACTACGACGGAGGGAAAGATCACGTCCCCCTTCCTGATTTAGCACTACGTTATATGTCACAATGCCCCGCCCATTTCTTCATCCGGCGGCACCTTGCAGACCCCGTTCAGTGTCACGGCCTCGTCGCCCGTCGAGTCCATTGTGGCTCTGGCGACGACCGAGTACTTTGGTTCCGGGTTCGGCCACGCGACGGACAAGAACGCCGGCCCGTGGAAGGCACTGAAGACGACGACAAGAAACATCGTCCGGAAGAAGGACCGGAAGACGTAGCACGACGCGAACCCTAGCGGCGCGACGGCGAGTATCGTCGACAGCGCGCCCTGCGCCACCGGAAACCCGAGTTTGTAGAGCGCGTTGCGCATGCGCGCGTCGCCGGTGTCGCCGTCCGTGAGCGCGAACGCGTACACGACGTGCGCGGCGAAGTCGACGCAGAAGCCCGCGCACATGACGAGGTTGATCATCGACACCGTGTTCAGGTTGACGTTCCACCACGTCATGTAGCCAAGTACCCCGACACACGTCGACGCGATGCTGACGGTGACGAGCAGACTGCACGCGAACGGCGGCATGAGGATGAGCGCGACGGCGAACATGGCGGCCGTGGCGGCGAGCAGGTTCTGCCGGGTGTTTGGCCACACGGCGATGTACTGGTCGTAGAAGATGAACGTCGGATGGAACACCGTCACGTTGAGGCCGACGTTGTCGTCGGCGATCTGTCGCGCTGTCAACATCAGATGCGTCTCCTGTATCGACGAGTTGATGTCCTTCGCGAACACGAAGAACCGCGACTGTTGCACGCGGCCGGAGTCGCGTTGCACGTTCACGTCGTGCTCGTACGATTTGTGGGTGAGCAGAAACCGGTCGAGTTGCGACGAGAACTCGTGCGCAGTGAGATTCGCGTCGCCCGTGAACGACCGGAAGTCGCGCGTCCACGCTATCGTCACGTCCGCGCCGTGGAAGCAGTCGGACGCCTCGAATGTGTCTACGAGCTGGTCGACCCTCTTCCGGTCATCGGCCCGCCACAAGTCCACCTCGGACCCGATGATGACGTTGACGGCAGGTCCGTACTTCCGGAAGTACTGGATCTCGAGCGCGTAGAACTCGTCGACGTAAGATCCGTCGCTCGCCAGTTTGTCGAGGGTGAGGCCCTCGTTGATGTTGAAGCACCCCCACACGGCGCCCGTCAGGTAGAGGGCGTAGACTGCGGCGAGGCACAGCTTGAAGGGGCGCGTCGACATGAGGCCGCCGAGAGAGTCGCGGAAGAAGGCCATGATGCCGAGGTCGCCCGTGTTCTTCACCTCCTTCATCTCCGTGTCCGTGTAGCCGCCCGTGCAGAAGAGACGGAACAACAGGCCGTGTTTGGCTGCAACACGACAGAAGGGGATATGGTTTTTACGTTCGTTCACTCGCGCACACGCACGTACGCGCGCGCACTCTGCTTTATGTTGTAGGTTAATTTACATACGTGCCGTACATTCACGTACTATTGAATCAACACGCACACACGTATGTACGCTCGCATGCACGCATACATAGACATACATAAATACACATACACTCAAACTGATACGCACATATATATGCACACGCTCACGCTCACGCTCACGCTCACGCACACGCACATGCACACACTCATTCAGGAAGTCACGCAGTCAAACACAAGAACACATTCACATGTGCAGGTTTCAGAATAATAATAAACACTGCATTCACTAGGTGGCGGCACTCTATCGCATAGATGGATTAATAATAGTATCACGCAGAATAGCAACTAACGCGTCGGAACTGGTTCGGGCTGAGTCTTAATACTTGTTTATTAGATATGGAAACAACCTTGTCCCCCATTATTTAGAGATGCATTTTTGGGTGAAATTAGAAGCTCACACACACAGACACGCACACGCACGCACGCACGCACGCACGCACGCACGCACGCACGCACGCACGCACGCACGCACACACACACACACACACACACACACACGCTCTTTTGAGCGCTTATACGTGCTGGAATAACTTCTTACGTGCATGAGAAACATCACCATTAAAACACACACACTTGCAATGCACCCGTCAGGTCCGATCATGTGACACCGTCGATATTTAGACAAACCTTACGCCAGAAATCTTCACCATTTAACATGATAGCCAATGAACTATATCAAAGGCAAGTGGACAAGGAATCTTTGGCTTATCGATAATGCTACCCTTTTATTGGAACTTCTGTAATTTTCTAGACGTTTCAAGATGAAAGGATAAATATTGTCCTGCTTTGGCGTTTGCAAGACCCTTGTCATTTCGTTCAATTTTAAAGAGTTTTACATTGTTGTGGATTACTCCAAAGTATTGCCAGTTGGTGGTATAACATACAGCACGGAATATCGGTAATGTTGATTATAAAACTGGTACTAAACTGTACACAGCCCTAGTGGCAACTGTACAGAGCCCTAGTGGCAACTGTACACAGCCCTAGTGGCAACTGTACACAACCCTAGTGGCAACTGTACACAGCCCTAGTGGCAACTGTACACAGCCCTAGTGGCAACTGTACACAGCCCTAGTGGCAACTGTACACAGCCCTAGTGGCAACTGTACACAGCCCTAGTGGCAACTGTACACAGCCCTAGTGGCAACTGTACACAGCCCTAGAGGCAACTGTACACAGCCCTAGTGGCAACTGTACACAGCCCTAGTGGCAACTGTCTGCCCGTATCGGGTGCCAGATGATCGACCTGCGGGGACAAAGAAGCCACCCTACACCCAGAGGGCGGGGGAGGGCTGGGATAGACACTCACAGAAGTTGACAGGTGCGAGCAAGGTGCGCTTGAGCCCGGTCGGGCGTGCTGGGCAGGCGACACACGACGTCGGCCCCTTCGGGCTACCTGCGACGGACTTGGGCACGGCCTGACGGAACGTGAGCGCATGCAGGTTCGCCGCCTCGCGTCGCCCCAGTAACACGATGCACGCGGCGAAGAAGGTGACCTTGAAGAAGTAGTCGAAGATGACGGCGACGGACGTGTAGATGCAGAAGACGCGGACGGACTCGAAGTGGGTGATGGCGCCGATGCCGATGGAGAGGGCGTTCGTCAGACTCGTGATCGTAATCGAGACGGCCGCCTCCGAGAAGGCACTGCCCATGCGCTCGGCCACCGTCCACCGGAAGTTCGTCTGACGCCATGCGCCCAGCATCACGAACATGTCGTCGACGCCGATGCCTGAAAATGGACGTGTTCCGGTTATTTTTCTTTAACAGACTGTGTCAAGTGGTGTTAAAGTAATATTCTGTAAGTTATGTTAAAATTGTATACCCTTCATATATGCATGCGTTGTTTATTTCTCTATATGACAATTGAAACTGGTTGTTTATCTCACTGAGATGTGCTGTTCGTTGATTACACTACAACTGATGAACGAATGTATCTAACTTTAAAAGCACGATGTTGTTTGAGAGTTGGACTTCTATTCGTGAAGACCAGAAGATTGAAATCTTTTCGTTGCTCTTTCGAAGTTTGGGCAATTTCCACCTATCCATGTTGCTGAAGTCTGTGCAGGTTTACCTAACTAGTGGGTACATTCAGCGCTCGCTCGCTCGCTCACTCACTCACTCACTCACTCACTCACTCACTCACTCACTCACTCACTCACTCACTCACTCACTCACTCACTCACTCACTCACTCACTCACTCACTCACTCACTCACTCACTCACTCACTCACTCACCCATTTCCAAATATATTTTGAAGAGGTTTCGTTCGAAGGAAAATGGGTATATCAAATATCTTGATTGCCAGATACAGTTTGTTAGAAATAACAATGAGACAGGTTATTCTGTTTTACAAATTGCCTCAAACAAGGCTTCACAAACCTGATACTGACGATGTTTGACTTCATTATGTCTACGCTTATCGATACAATCGTTTACGTCGGTGCACATCGTGATCTGTCCAGTTATACTATACAACGCATAGTGCAACGCTAAACACATTTCTGTACCACTGCACTGATTGTATATGAACGAACAGTCATATGGTAATTACCATTGTTCTACATACCGTGAGCTCGTGCGAATGTCACGTGCGATATTTTTATTTATTCACTCCAATGGTTTCCTAGAATTACCTAACTATAAGTATAACGTTTAACTAGAAATACCTACCTATAACGTTTTATTTTAATTGTACTGCATGGTCTTAATCTGGTATTTAGACTAATCTATTTCCCTTAGTCACCGTGACGGGCAAGACAGACGCATTGTCTTGGACGGGGACAATCGTACTTTGTCTATAATTTGCTGCAAGACTTAATCTGGGAACATCTGTAAACCCCCAAATAACTAACGCACCCGTCCAATTTGTGTGTCAGACCTATGTGTCTATGAGTAGACAAATTACATATTCCACAAATTCGTGTAAGTGTGCTAATTCATACTCAGAGAACTGTGTTAATCGTATCGATGACTGGGCGAATTTTGCGTTGGTTGTTAGAAATCCGTAGCCGAGTCACGACACGTATTGTCCGCAGTGGGAGACTAACTGAGATCTAGTTCAGAAGCTAATGACAAAAAGTCAAGTTCAGTCGTGCGGGCTAAGATCTAGTTCAGTAGCTAATGACAAGAAGTCTAGTTCAGTTTATGGGGCTGAGATCTAGTTCAGTAACTAATGACAAGAAATCTTAAGTTTAGATCAACCTTGCCAGTTAGATGATATTTAGTCCAGTATAGCTAATGCCAAGAAGTCTAGAGCAGTCTTGCGAGATGACATTTAGTGTTGTAGCTAATGACAAAAAGTCTAGAGCATTCTTGTGACTTGACATCTAGTTCAGTTGTTAATGACAAGAGGTATAGACCAGTCTTGCGAATTGATATCCAGTTCGGTAGCTATTGACAAGAGATCTAGAGCAGTCTTGCGAGGTGGGGTTTAGCTAAGTGTCTACAGGGCTGGAACCTAATTCAGGGCCACAATGCGCCTTAACCACAATATCGTCAACTTAACGACTCATTTCATAGTCAGTAGCAAAGTCATGGTTAATTACCAGTGCTGTAGATTTACGGGTTTAGAAATAAATATTTTATTAACACCATATGAAGAAGGATTTCGTTCTCAATATTAGATTCCGTGGCATTTCGTCGCCATTTCGATTCACCGATGTTCTCTTTTTAAATTTGGATCATTTCGAAGCTGCGTCATTTTCACAAAATCGATTTATGTGAGTCTAGAGTGGCGATTATTTGTGTGTGTGTGTGTGTGTGTGTGTGTGTGTGTGTGTGTGTGTGCGTGCGTGCGTGCGTGCGTGCGTGCGTGCGTGCGTGCGTGCGTGCGTGCGTGCGTGTGTGTGTGTGTGCTCATTCTGATAACCATTTAAACAAAAACCAACGGTAACATCAATTATTTAGCCATGAAATGTTTACAAATAAGTTAGCGTGACTTCGGAATCATTCGGTCAGTGGGCAGTTGAACCGAACCGAACGGTCAATGGTCAGTCGTAGTTGGCCACAACGTGCCGCGGCTCAATTCAATAATATGTTTACATGTGTCCGGGCAGTCGCCACTGGACATTGTGTGGACACGTCACGTGACTAATCCTTGAATAAATCTACACCGCCGGGGAATTAATTGAAATGAGCTTTCTTGCTTTACAAACGCTAGGTTAGCGGTTCAGTAATAATAATAATAATAATAATAATAACAACAACAACAACAACAACAACAACAACAACAACAATAACAATAATAATAATAATAATAATAGCAATTTATATAGTGCTGGTATACGCCACGTGGTGGCGCTCATGGCGCTTTTACATTAAACACAATGTTGCTTTACTTCGACTGAATTACAATATCAATGATATGCAGTAAACATGTTTTTTGTCTACCGATAATTTTACGCCAAAGAATATTCGATGTATAAAATTACAATACATAAAATGTAATCCCTCGTGAATCCCTATAACGCTGATTTAACAGTTGACTGTTGTAAACGTGTTCATTTATTAATTATCAATTTGTTTTGTCTGATTATACATTGAAAATGTAGAGATGATTTTAGTCACATGTTTAAGAAATTATTTTAATTTATACCTACTACATGTACATGTAAAACGCCCTGAATAGTTGTTACTAGATTTGGCGCTAGTTAAGTGTATTTATTTATTTATATTTATTTAATGTGTTTGCTTATGCAGTCGACATTTTTTCACGAACTTACAAGGCGAGATGGTGATCATGTAGCGCACTCGAGTTTAACGGGTACAACCTAAGTTCAGGCAGTTAATCTGTGGTCTCAGCGGATGAGGGGTAAAGTTTCGCACTAATCTTGGTCACACTTTCTCAGTTCGTGTTAAATAATCATTATTATGTTCATTATAGAAGTACTTAAATAACCCGCTACGCACCCGCGGTTTTCATATTAACTTTGGTACCATTCCTCTTTGTACCGTTTGACGTCTCATATACGTATATTTTACAATTAATGACCTAATAATTCAGCTATTTGATCACCCAGATTTTATCAGAACGAGCTAACCGCAGGCGTTGACGCAGTGACGTTTATAAGGTCGCCACTGCGCGTTACGACAAGTGCAATGCTACAATTGCGTCCGTGTGGTCTAAAATTAGCACAAACAACGCGCGGCTTAATTTGTCCAGCTAACAACCCTGTTGCGGTTAGATTGGCCTTATGAGATATCTTTTTGACATCATTTTGGGGTCAGCGCGTTGTTCCTACGCGGTCCAATGCTAAAGTGTTTAATTTTAATCCGCCCAGATCCTTAAAATGCTGCTGGGTCATTATAATGATATGACAAATTATTTTATGGGAAAATAATGGCATGGGTCAATTCTGAAACGTTGTATGTTTATGTGAATCATGGTCCGTTTGGGAGATTTGACTACGAAGAAGAGGGGATACAATAGAGCGATGTCAATGACACAAGACTTATCATCTAGAAATAGGATAAGAAAGGGACACACGTCAACAAATAAATAAAAAGGAATAAACTCAAGATAAACACATATTTATATAGAATAAAAAGACAACGCAACGATGCCAACAAACAACTACTTACGTAAGATGAGAAACGGACTAAAGCCAATGATGTCAATGGATAGTTATTTACCTGAGATGATAAGACTAAACCAACGACGTCAAGGGACAATAACTTACCTGAGATAATAAACGGACTAAAGTCAACCAAATCAACGGACAGTAACTTGCCTAAGATGATAATCGGATTAAAACCAACGATGTCAACGGACAGTAACTTACCTAATATCAGAAACGGACTCAAGGCAACGATGTCAACGAACGGCTTGCCGCAGTGGAGGACGAGACCGAAGCCCGAGACGACGGCGAGACCCGACGAGATTACGCCGAGAAGTCCCAGCAGCGGCTTACTCCGCACCCAGTCGGTGCTCATGCACGACACGACGGAGAAGCCGACGAGGGTGGCGAACATGATCCCGAACAGCGGCTGCACGGCTCCCACGTTCCGGGCGAGCTCGTCCTCGATAGAATGAGCCGTGAAACGAGCCACGCTGATGTGTGTGTAGGAGTTATCGGCGAGTGTCGTCAGGAATTTCGACTGCCACGCGCGGACGAGATCGCGATGTTCCATCTCGGGGTGGAGGTAGTAGAACAGTTGCCACGCCGTCGCCTTCGTCTCCCCGTCGGGGGTGCGTTCAACTCCGCTGAGCGTCGCTCCCAGGAACACTCTGACGTCACCACCGTACGGTAGCGACACCTTGTGGACGGGATAGGAGACGGTTTTCGGGTCGACGTGCATGTGTTTGCGCAGACCCAACAACGCGTCGTCGCTGCACTTCCCGTCCGTGCGCGCACACAGCGCGCTGTAGTTGAACGTCGACCCGGAAACGTCGACCCAAATACCCCGGATGTCGCGATCCAGCTGCTCGACTTCCCGGAAGACTTCATCGGCGAGGACATCGCCGTTGTGTGTCCTCGCCGTCACGATCACCCGTCCATACTCCCCTAGCGTTGTCATACGCAGCACGCTATCGTCCGCGTCAAACAGCCGGCGTACGACCTGCAGCTCGCCCTTAGAGCGGGCGTTGTCCGGAGTGTACAGGACCTCGACGTCGTACTCCGTGTGGAAGTGGCTGAAGCCCGTCGCCAGAATGACGACGAGCATGAGAGGTAGGCAGATGAACCAGCTCGGGTGGCGGGCGATGAACCGACCGTAGCTGTAGAAGAAGAGTCTCAGTCGCTTCTCGATGCAGTTGGCCTGCATTGTCACGTGTCATGTGTGGGCGGCGTGCTGTGTGTCGTGTGCTGTCACAACGGCCGATGGACTGTTGGCTGAAACAAGCACACAAACACACACATGAGTAGAGAGTAAGAATAACGTTATTCGCAACGCAACATGTACAAGAACAAACATAAGCAAAATAAAAAAATTGTCAGTGTGTTGCACTGCATGGCTGTCACTTGGCTAAAAGCCGTCTTCCAGTGACACCATCATCATTGAAAATAACCATCGTTACTATAGATATACGATACACAATTGTACTATTACAACACAATACAACAGGAGAATTGTCAAAGTAAAACTACACATATTGTTAGACATCACCAAGACTGTATAAATAAATAAATATATAAAGTAGGCCCCTCTGGAGTTTGTCACTGTTTCTGGTGATATCTGAGATGCTTGAACCAAGTACAATATAAATTAGTATAAATAAAACAAAAATTGTAAATAGCATGGATAAGCATGGATGGATCCAAATGTAGCTGAGTTGCTTGCGGAAAAGGCAGTCACCCGCGCAATTGTTTTGAAAATTGCGGTACTTGTTTAAGTGCGTCCCAGACTTAGACGCAACTATACGCTAACTCGTGGCATACATGCATGCGAAGCGAATGGTTATCACTGCAGTGGGGTAAAAGCGGAGGGTTATTATTGCAGTGAGGTAAAAGCGGAAGTTATTACTGCAGTGGGGGTAAAAGCGAAGGGTTATTATTGCAGTGGGGGTAAAAGTGAGGGGTTAGTACAGCAGTGGTGGTAACATCTAAGGGTCTTGTTAAATAATCGCGATATAGTGAGAGTAGCTGACAAATCGCTGCGATAGACAGATGAAAATGTCAAAATGTGGAACAGACAAAACACAACGGAGAGGGTTTGCTTAGTTTGATCAAGATAAACTAACTGCAAGACGTCGGAATATCAGCAATGTTTCCATCAGACTTCGCCCATTACATATAACCGAAGTGTCCGGTCACCGTGGGAGAACAGTGGCACCAGCTAGAGGAATTGTGACACTCAAACACAAAGAGTGTCGCGACTTTTCTATCTCCTTTCTCCCAGATACTGGACGGGGCCCTTTGCAGGGCGTTTAAAGTCCAACGAGAATTTGTGAGTCCACTACATGTTACACATTTACCCCCTGTGTGGGATCTTTTACGTCCCCTGGCATAGACACCAGATAGAAGGGACCACCGGCTTTTAGTGTCTCTTCCGAAAGACACAGGCAAATGTGAGGTGAACGAAATTGCCTAAGTTTCGAAACGGCGGTAGGTGGGATTGAACCACTGTCCGCTCGATTGACAGTCCGGCACTCTACCACGCGACCACCGCATCCCCACTTGGCCTTCGGGACATGGTTGTTCTGTTAAAGACGGCGCCCTGTTCGATGTGAACACTTGCCGTGTCCTGATTGACGGCGGTGTCAGTCCAGCAAACGTATTCAGGTGTCAACCCTGAACGGTCCAACGGGTATGGCACTATTTATGCCGGACATTGGGGTCAGGTGGTAGCGTAGAACCCCCCTAAAGTGGACACGTCGTGCAATCAAAACAACTGGCATCTTGCTTCGCTGAACGTCACACGGTTTCTGATATCGCTGCAATAAATCGCATTTCTACCAATGCACTGATACAAAGGTGTGTCGTAATATATAATGGCGTAATAATCATCTCGCAAGTGCCTATGGAATTACGCAATACGTAGTGGACTTGCAAGTTATGCTGGTCAGTATTCGTGCGTCCGTTTATATCCAGGGAGCTGTGGACAATGAGTGATGTGGACAAACTGGTATTCGAACAACGTTAAAAGGTCAGCAGGTGGACAGGTTTAGCTTCACAAATACATGCACAGTGAAACAATGCAGGATTAGCTGGGCAGTTGCTCCTGTTTGCTTGCGACACATGTAGGTGTTCTTAATTATATGCACTCGAGCACGCACGCACGCACGCACGCATACACACAACCAAACTCTCACACACACGCACACAAGCATGTACACATACACGCGCACACCCTCGCACAGACACACGCACATACATGCACACACACACACACGCGCGCACACACATACAAACGCGCGCACACACACACACACAAACACACACACATACACACAAACACATACACACGCGCACACACACACACACACACATACACAAACGCACACACTCACACACACGCACTCACACACACTCACACACAGGCACACACACTCACACACACACACACACACACACACACACACACACACACACACACAGGCACACACACACGCGCGCGCGCACATACACACACACACACACCCACACACACACACACACCCACATACATACATACATACATACATACATACATACATACATACATACACAAACACACACGTGCACAAACACGCACACACACACTCTCTCTCTCTCTCTCTCTCTCTCTCTCTCTCTCTCTCTCTCCCCACGTCATAGATGACATATATTCACCGACAGTATTCTACGATAAGAATCAACAGTAGCATACATCCTGTAACGGAATGGAATACTTATCAGGACCAGTGCAACAGCAATCAAAGGAGACCACCGGAAGAGTACTACATAATAACACAACACATGTCTGCACAAGAACAAGCCTGACATCATCCCAACTCCTCGCTCGTCAGAACACCCCACGGTCATACTTCGCCTCTAACATTACACATCTTCGAAATTAGTTATTGAAACAACAAGTCAACCATCAACGCCTGGACACTACGGTACACCGGCAAGTCCTGACCTGTTTACGTCAAACTCCCGACGACATTAACACGGCCAGCCTTCGAAGTACGCTTGTCTTCGCGAAGATCACGCCGTAGACGTAAGTTCGCCCTCTTACGACGTCGGAGCTACGATTGCACGTCAGGGACGTCAAACCCGCTACTGACAGACGGCCCAGTCTCCCGTAGACACCTCGGGTCTCCGTAGGACGTCAGACGACTGAAAGCACACCGCAGGTCGACCTAAGGCTGCCGGTCGTCAGTGGCGAGAATAAAGCCGTAGACAGAGGCGTCTCAGGGCGCCCGAATCACTCAACTGTGACGGCGGCGTAGTGATTGTGGCGGATGGCCTCCCCATGTGAGATATTTGCAAGTCACGACAGCGAGCAAATGTGAATCCGATTGCTGTGTCTTTGTTGGTGAATGTGAGCCGGGGTATATTATAGATAAAAGTATGTATCTACGTACACATGTTGATTCGTATGTACTGGTGTCAGTGCACGCGTACCGAATGACGTCGATATCGAGGCCTACTTCTGTAAGTGCGTACATATATGCATGCACACGCATGCAAGTGTGTATGCAAGTGTGTATGCGTACACATATAACACATTCGCGCTCACACACAGCAGACAGACGACGATGAAGTGTGACGTAGATCCCAGCTGCGACAGCCCCACAAAGAACACGAGAGATACACTAGGTTGTATCTAGGCTGCCGAGTACAGAAATAACAACACCACGTGAACGCCACTGTCCGAGCATCCGGGCACTTACGCGTCAGCTTGACCTGCGCTCACCACTGTCCCATCGAAAAAGTATTCAGCACTCCGCTGTAACTACGCAGCAATCGCGACGCGTACCCGAACGCAGCTGACCGGGTGCACGTGTACCCGCGGCGTCACGGTTGACTGAACTGGATCTGCGAAGTCGGGCATAAATAGCGGTTATTTTCACGTCGGCGAGCGCTATCGGTCGCTCGCACAATGCCCTGTTGCTTTGATGCCGCTGGCTCGTCGTATTCACCTCCCTTACTGGGTGCGTCGTTGACCCGAGGTTGGGGTATAGGTGGCACACCCTCAACGTCAGACATGTTACCCGCATGAAACGGTCGAATTCCTTAGTATGTCAGTCGAGTGACAATCTCTTAGTATGTCAATCGAGTGACAATCTCACGTCGCCAGTCCGATGTCGGTAAAAAGGCTTTCGTTGGTGGATGCCAGCGATTTAAGGTCGTGGATACAAACGTGTTCATGCTGTAGTATTGCATCATGGGTAATCAGTGTGTGAGAAACCGACAACGCCAGACTTAAATGCAGCGAGCAGAGATACATTATATATGATCCTAGACTAGGATGAATTATGTGCTACCAAGATTTGTAGTTCCCCGAGGTGGAATCGACCGCAGCATCGCTGTTTCCCACGTGTATTTCGCAGTTCACGCCTTGTGTCCGTAATAACTATACCCCTCCCTCCTTACTCGGGCCACCTGTTGATCATACTAATACAACCCGCTGAATTTGGCCCTGAGCGAGTTTCTGCTAACATTAGTCATAACTGAAACCAAATTTGAGTGTAAAATGACATTTCGTTTATTAAATAAAAAGGCAAGTTCGTATATAGCGCAGTATCCAGTCCTCAGGACCGTTCAAAGCGCTTTACACTTTACTTCCCTGACAGACCTGTTCACTCAGACACCTTCTCGGCTTCTCTGGGAAGCATCCAACCACATGCTACAATGAATGCGCGAAGACTGCTCGTACACATATCCACCACTGTCTATAGCCAGGTACTCATTTACACAGCTGAGTGAACTGGAGCAGTGTAGAGTGAAAAAACTTGCCCAAGGTTTTAACACCGCAGCACAGGATTCGAATCCGGGTTCTCGTAGTCGAGAATCCGAAGCTCTACCACTGAGCCACTGCGCTAACCAATTCCATATAGGCAAGGAATGCTGAAAATTCTCCACACAGGCATGAAAATCACGCCTGTCTGACATGTTCCATGGTAGGTCAGGTACGTAAGTATAACATTGTTGACCGCTATCCCTCCGCCTGCAGGCAGGTATGTTTCTTGTCGTCAGGACGAGAGAGGGGAGATATCGTTGTCGTGTACCACGAAGAATGGAACTCGTTAAACAATTACACGGGGAGGACAAAGAAGACTGATGTTTGTATGTGTTACTGTCTTGTCGACCTGTCTACTACCTGTGGATTTCCGTCATTTAGATATATAACATGCATCACGGCTATGGTGGGACTTTGAACATGTTACAAACGGAATTTCGTTCTGAATGAAACTCTGGATCTGTTGACTCCGGATCAGTAGGACGCGGTATCCCTGCATTAGACTCCGGGCTGTCGATTGAAAGAACACGAGTTCGACTCGGCACAAAGAACGGGAGTGACAGATAGGGCGTGATTTCATTCGCACCGCCTTGCTGATGTCATTCAGAAAGAGAAACCAAGTGTCGATTGTCACATTTGTTAATATATATCGGTGTGTGTGTGTGTGTGTGTGTGTGTGTGTGTGTGTGTGTGTGTGTGTGTGTGTGTGTGTGTGTGTGTGTGTGTGTGTGGTGTGTGTGTGTGTGGTTGGTTGGTTGGTTTGGTTGGTTGGTTGGTTGGTGGGTGGGTGTTTGTGTGGTTATTTGTGTGTATGTGTATGTGTGTATATGTGTGTGTATATGTGTGTGTATATGTATATATATATATATATATATATATATATATATATATATATATATATATGTGTGTGTGTGTGTGTGTGTGTGTGTGTGTGTGTGTGTGTGTGTGTGTGTGTGTGGTTGGTTGGTTGGTTTGGTTGGTTGGTTGGTTGGTGGGTGGGTGTTTGTGTGGTTATTTGTGTGTATGTGTATGTGTGTATATGTGTGTGTATATGTGTGTGTATATGTATATATATATATATATATATATATATATATATATATGTGTGTGTGTGTGTGTGTGTGTGTGTGTGTGTGTGTGTGTGTGTGTGTGTGTGTGTGTGTGTGTGTGTGTGTGTGTGTGGTTGGTTGGTTTGGTTGGTTGGTTGGTTGGTGGGTGGGTGTTTGTGTGGTTATTTGTGTGTATGTGTATGTGTGTATATGTGTGTGTATATGTATATATATATATATATATATATATATATATATATATATATATATATATATATATATATATGTGTGTGTGTGTGTGTGTGTGTGTGTGTGTGTGTGTGTGTGTGTGTGTGTGTATGTGTGTATGATTGTATGAGTTCGTGCTTATATATATATATCAGTAACCACAAGCCCCAGCTATGGGGTGCGTGTGAACCACACCGTCGCTCTCTCCACGCCATCGGTTGCCCCACAGCAGTAGTAGCTATAACTATTACTGTACCATAAATTACCTGCGGCGATTCTGGGGCCTGAGACGTTTCTTTGTTCCTGCCTGTTTACGTCCTGCTACGGTACAGCCACCCGCAAGTACTCTAGTCAGTACAACGACTATCGTCCAACACTAATGTGATGCCCCGAGATGACAGAACAATGCAACAACGATGTCACTTATCAACTAAACATTAGTCACATCAAACTGACACACTTACCGACACCCTTATGAAGTGGCGACTATATCCTACCATGCGGACACGGAGTGACCCATTTTTCTTTTCCGACTAAACCTCGCATCGAGTGCTATCGTCAACAAGCTCTCATCGAAGGTCGAGTGTGAATCCTGGACATAAACTATCACAGTCCGGCACATGTCGCCTCAATTCAGTCCACCGATGGCGTATGTATGGCACAGCGTATAGCCGACGTTTCTGGGTCCAGTATTTCCATATGTTCCTTCGTCTGAAGTAACGCGAAAGTGTTCTTTGTAGTTATCCGGATACTGTAATCACACGCAGTGCTTAGCGTGTCCTGGACATAGTGTAAACTCAGCTGTCAACCCGTCTCGGTCCAGCCGCTAGTGACA
Organism: Oasisia sp. SBJ-2009; assembly: GCA_964017155.1. Taxonomy (NCBI): domain Eukaryota; kingdom Metazoa; phylum Annelida; class Polychaeta; order Sabellida; family Siboglinidae; genus Oasisia; species Oasisia sp. SBJ-2009. The sequence continues at coordinate 39,172,351 of OZ024865.1, forward strand.
AGTGGCGGGCGAAGTGTTTCACCGCAAGGCAGACTATAATTGTCGCCGGGTGCACGTGTACTCAGCTTACAGTACAGCACACAAAGGTACGTACGAGGGCACTGAGTTTATGTCGAGTAGTTGGCCTACATGACAAACCCCGTGCTCTATTAAGCGTCAACATCAGCGCGCATACGGAATAACCACAGGCCGCAGATGATTGGTTTATAATGACGTCATGTGTCGCCCAGCGCGAGGTGACATCAGACGGTTTGGTGTACCCATCAGACCCTAGTTACACTAGACAAGGGTTTCCCGTTAGGGCGATTCATAAAGACATCAGTCAAGGTGTGACGCGATGTAAGATTAGACAATCACCCCGCGGGGCAGTTAGTTGTACACTGTTTCCGGAAATATCCTGTACGTTATTCATGTGCGGGTAAAGTGACGTGCGAGGGTGGGGTTAGTACGAATCTCCTATTTTTGCAGTAAATCGGAATTGGAAGTGTTTATTTGACATACATATCGAAACAAAACTGTACGACTTTCAAAATCAGGATTGCCTAAAGCTTACTTAAGAACTCACGTGGATAAATAACAGTTGTACACGTGCGTGTTATTAACTAAAAAAATAACTAATAAAAAAGTAGAAACAATCAATGTATGACGTAATCAATTAAACATATCCCGACTGCCAACTAATAGGCCCTATATTCCTGTAGATAAGCTAAATATGGATCAGGGACATTGCCGCTAAGACCCCTATTGGTCAGCCTTGTAGCAGCCCATTTAGTAGTTTTCAACGAACACTATTTGGCTCTCTTACATACTTTTGTTGATGAAATCATAACCATGTTTTAATCCAACGAAATCACCCAGGGCTTTCAATATCAACCGCCAAGCTTCATATGTATACATTTTGAAAAGATCAAATAAATGTCATATTAATGTAATGCTTTGCATCAACTGGAACCAACCCCATTGATACCCGAACCAGCCGTCGCGACGAGACTAATGCATTGTCGTTGGGGCCGGTACATGATGTCAGCTCTAAGTGCTGCCAACTCCCTGTGCCTGTCAACTCTCTGTGTCTAACTTCCGTTTCGCTTTGTGTAACATGATACGGCACACAAGCGATAGGGCACACGGTGTACGTGCTATAAAACCACTGTAGGGCACACGATGTATGTGGTATTAAACCAGTGTAGAGTACACGTTAAACCACTGTATCGTACACGATGTACATTATGTTAAACCACTATATCGTACACGATGTACACTACGTTAAACCAGTATATCATATACGATGTACACTACATTAAACCACTTAATCGTACACGATGTACCCTATATTAAACCGAGTCACCATTAAACCACTATAGGGCACACGGAGTACACGGTATTAAACCACTAGATAGGACACACACACAAACACTAACACAACTATTCCTTGATGTGGCTACCCGCATTAATCCCTAACCACACAATGAGTAAGATATCTCACCTGCCACACGTACGACTGTCTGCGGCGACCGAACTTCGTCTTTGTTCCACGACCCGCGTGTGCAGACACACAGAAAGACGCCACCGACTTAACAACGTCCGGCCGTCAACTGACTGATACGACTGACTAGTTGACGCCACTCGCCTCCGTCTGACGGACAGACCACCACGTACACCTTCCCGACTGTACACACGCTAATTAAAGGTGTGCTTTCCGGAATAATTACCGGAGCAGTGAACCAGCGCGCCTCCTGGACTCATCGATGTAAGACGGCGACGGCTGCGACTGTTTCGAAGACAAAAAACCCTCTTTGAGTCGCTATCCGCTATCGCGAAATCTCCCGTCGAACCGACTAAGCGGTCTAAGCCTCTCTGTAGGACGCGGTTCAGTTGCGTCGAGTGCGCTGGCTACGAGGTGCACGTGCACGCGGCTGTCAACACGCGTACACACGGCACGCGAACCAGAACGCCGATAAAACCCAGGCAGGACACGGTTCCGGATCAAGTGTTCCCGAACTCGCCTCGGTTATGGGTCGCGTGTGCGAATTCGAGCGTTTTGACCTGCAATTAGGTTTTCGATATAAATTGAAAGGTCCAACAAACGCGTGAATAGACCGCGAAAGATAAATGTTTCTATTGAATCTGTCGTAGTTATCACGGCGGTGTGTCTGGACGAGGGCCAGTTTCCGGCGCCATGTGGACCCTTATCACGGCACGAGGCGGATGAGTCAGTATCGAGGGTAGCGACATGACACATAGTGTTTAGTTTACAGTGTACTCGAGAGTAGTTACATTGTACAGTGTACGTAAGGCAGTAGTCTGAAGTGGTCCTACTTGTCGACGCTGAGGACACTTGTCGACGCCCGGTGGCTTACGCGTCAGTTTACGTAGGACTGTGTTCGACATTTGGTGTCTTACTTATCACTGTACTATGTACGTAGGACAGTAGACGACAATTAGTGTCTTACTGACCACTGTACTGTGTACATAGGACAGTAGTCGACACTTAGTGTTCTACTTATAACTGTACTATGTACGTTAGACAGTAGTCGACAATTAGTGTCTTACTTATCGCTGTACTATGTGCGTAGGACAGTAGTCGACACTTAGTGTCTTACTTATAACTGTACTATGTACGTAGGACAGTAGTCGACAGTTAGTGTCTTACTTATAACTGTACTAGGTACGTAGGACAGTAGTCGACAATTAGTGTCTTACTTATCACTGTACTATGTGCGTAGGACAGTAGTCGACAATTAGTGTCTTACTTATAACTCTTATAACTGTACTATGTGCGTAGGACAGTAGTCGACACTTAGTGTCTTACTTATAACTGTACTATGTACGTAGGACAGTAGTCGACAATTAGTGTCTTACTTATAACTGTACTATGTGCGTAGGACAGTAGACCACGGCGACACTCGCTGACGTTCTGGGACACTGAGCAAGCAGCACCCGGCGACCTGTCAACGATAGCTGATGTCACGTCACCCTGTACCGTGTCAGACAGTGACGTCACTAGATCGACTCGTTGATAACTATCTCACACAAAGACACACGTAACGTAACTGTCTTGCAAATATCGTGAACGTAATCTGCAAAATTATTCCTTGCTACGGTTGAGGCGTACCTCTCCATGTAGAAAGGTCTTTTATGTTTACTTTATACAGTCTAGTTGTTTCCAGCACTCGGCAGGGTTCTATTAACTGACTAGTCTGTATATATTGTGATTACAACATTACTATCTTATAAGGTCTCATTGAACTAGTCATCCTTTTCCAGAAAATGTATGCCAAGTCGATCTTCCTATGCTGGCACTGAGGGTGCCCTTAAAATTACCATTCAAACCATTCAAATACCATTGAATGGTACTTGAATTACCCTAGGGGGTATTATGACCAAGGGTATTTCAATGGTATCTGAATGGTTTATTGAATGATATTTTGGATTCTTTGTACCGTTCAGTGGTATTGAATGGTATTTTAGATTACCGTTAAGAGTACCACTAAGTCCTACGGAAATATCATTGAATGGTCCAATGGTACTGAATGATACTGACTGGTATTCAATGGTAATCAGTGGTTTACCATTGTCTCTATTTTGTAAGGGTAGTAACTGCCAGGGTGTTTGTTGTCCTCAGTAGTTCGTTTACGTCCAAAACTGAGACGGGACCGACGTTAATGTAATTCTTTGATTCACGAGGGATACACAGTCCCCAATGTTGAAAGCCAGGTTTGTACACCAAATATATAATGCCTGCCGCGTCCGCGTGTTACCCGGGCCGCCGGCGTGCCAGGCGGGTGTGATAACCCATACACTACGTCTGGTGTACAAAAGCTGCTGGAATAAGGCTGGAGGCACTGTTGATGCGATATGCACAATGTGTTTTTTTTGTAAGCGAAGGAGTTGGAGTCTTTTTATTCGTAGGTGATGTTCAGGTAAGAACCACGTAATTGGGCGTGTAAGTGTGTCACGAGACATGGCGAGACTCCGCGTGACAGGAGACGATTGGTGACAGGACACAAACACGGTGTATAACTACTGATGTCTGCGATGACAGTTCTAGTGTCAGACTGATGAAAAAATCAGCCCTAACCCTAGCACTAGCCCTAACCCTAACCACATAACCCCGAATCAACCGTAATCCTAAACTAAACCTTGACAAAATTGTAAGAAACATATTTCCGCCTTCTGCCCGTAACAAGGCTGTGATTATAACCAGGCTACCGCCTACGAAAACAAATCCCGTCGTGGTTGTTTTTGGTTCGAATGCCCCCGATCGGCGAGACAATCTACGGTATCGCCCTCTGGTGATTTGTAGATGTACTAAGAAATACCTTAAAATGCAGTAGTCCTTCTGTGTTTCATGTATAACGTTTTCCTGTATCCTGTTACCTAAACAGGTACTTGGTGTTACACACACGCACGCACGCGCAAGCACACGAGCACGGGAACACGCACGCACGCACGCACGCACGCACGCACGCACGCACGCACGCACGCACGCACGCACGCACGCACGCACGCACACACACACACACACAGAAACACATACACCACACACGCAAACGCAAACGCAAACGCAAACGCACACGCACACGCACACACGGACATACACACTGTCTGTTTAATTAATTTTTTGAATAAAACATATTGAATTGAATACGCGGACATCTTTTATATAACATTTTCCAGGAAAATACGAAATACTATTATTTATTTTCACATTTAACAGTCGATTTATATTACGATTCTCTCATACAAAACTACGTCTTACACTTACTTGGTTTAATGGCCAATAACCATCGATAACACCAATAAACAAATGTCGAGTTTCTTGAGTAGTATTTTATTTCCTGCTATTTCCGCAATTTTTTGTTTTTGACAGATAAAATATTTGTGAAGTTAGGAGAAACCTATGGATACATACAACAACACTAATTGACGTACACAATGCTAGTTAGTGGTGTATGATATAATCCATGTATCACTTCATGATTCCGATAAATCCACGATTACAAAGTAGAAGGCTAAAACACGAAACTGTTTATTAGCTGTAGCAGTATGTATAAAACAAGTAACAATTGTTGCAATAATGATATCAAACAATTGTTACTATGTGTATAAAATTTGATTAACAACATTAATAAAGCATAACAAATACTAGTCAATTGCAACAATGTGTCTAATTTTCCTTGCAACAATTGTTACAAAGTATCTAAGACTCCATTTAGCAACTCTAACAATGATACATAAAAACAGGTGTGCGTTGCCTGGTGCGTGCGCATGTCTGAGCGTGTGTGTATGCATGCGTGCGTGCGTGCCTGTGTATGTACGTGCGTGCGTGTTTAACTAGACATAATTCACTCAAGACAGGACACAAATGGGCGATAATTGATGTACCGGAAATGAGCGATAACCAGGATGCCTCGCTCCATATCACAGCCGTGTGCTCCCTTCTCTCGTATTTCCCATCTACGTTTGCTCACCACATCCTGTACATATCACTGTATTTTCGCGAACAATGCAAGCCCTCTAACGCGACGAGCCACGGTGAAACAATCAACTATCCAAACGCCTCCTGGTTCCCGTT
>OZ024865.1:39180425-39207925 GCA_964017155.1 Oasisia sp. SBJ-2009
TTTATCCAGCTCTGTCGTGTCGTTCACCTCGGGGTGTCCCACTGGCGACGTGGGGTTTGACGTCACGTTCTGTTCAGTCGTCTTCTTCTTCTTGTTGTCGTCGTCGAAAGGCATCATTCTCGTCCTGATGATAACTTCAATGCAAACGCAACGTTGACATAGGTATGTCTGAATGACATACGATAGTTCATATTTAAATTGTAAATAGTCTTAACTAATTCATAAATTTTTGATACACTAAGGCCACTGTTATTCTAATGTAATTGTAGGCCTACTGTCGTTTTTATTATTCATAATTGTTTCTGATACATGAACATTATATTAATTAATGTCATTAGTGTAACAACATCTTTTTAAATATAAATACTATAATTATCACATTGACAATTATTGTTATTATAACTCGTATACAATTATTATAAGTTGCTGCTGCTGCTGCTACTGCTACTACTACTGCTGCTGCTGCTGCTGCTGCTGCTGCTACTGCTACTGCTACTGCTACTGCTACTGCTACTGCTACTGCTACTGCTACTGCTACTGCTACTGCTACTGCTACTGCTACTGCTACTGCTACTGCTACTGCTACTGCTACTGCTACTGCTACTGCTACTACTACTACTACTACTACTACTACTACTACTACTACTACTACTACTACTACTACTACTATTACTACTACTACTACTACTATTACTACTACTACTACTATTACTACTACTACTACTACTACTACTACTACTACTACTACTACTACTATTACTACTACTACTACTACTACTACTACTACTACTACTACTACTACTACTACTACTACTACTACTACTACTACTACTATTACTACTACTACTACTACTAATAATAATAATAACAGCACCAATGACAATCATAAAACTAATTATAATTCTAATATTCTAAATTAAATATTAGTGTTTTCACCAATATTATTATCTTCATTATAATAATTTCTATCATGATGACTACTGTAGCAGTATAATCAACTCGAATACACAGGCAATCATAACGTGTCCCCGGCACTTTGGGAAGGGGGAGGGACACGTTATACATGGAGGGGACTTATCAACCGTTTTAATAGCACTTGATATTTATTCTTACTAGTTCATTTATTGTTATGCCATGAATGTTCATTTTATCCGTAATCTTACTATTTTTTATTCCCCTTAATTCTATATATTTATTTGTTTATTAATATTATTTGTTTAGATTTGACGTAATATATTACTTAATTATTTATTGCATTATAGAATTGTATTTTTACTCTTTAATTAAATTTACCACTATTATTGTTTAGGGGTCATCCATAATTATCATCATTTTCACAAGCGTACAAACCGTACACTTTTTCTGACCCCCCCCTCCCCCTTGAAAGTGTACACATGTAAATGGTGAAAATGATGACAGTGTTTCACAGTTGCCATGTTTCGCAATAATGCGTCATTCTGATGAATCACTAGCATACAAGCAAATCATTGGAGCACTATTTTCTTTTCGTTTTGGCGGTCTTTACCTCACCCTTGTGTGAGGATGAGCGAGCGAGCGATAAGTGGGCACTTCGTTTTTGTCATTATTTTTCAACATTAAAAAAGCGTACGTTCAAGTCATACCCCCTCCCCCCCCAGCGTACGGTTTGTACGCTTGTGAAAATAATGATAATTATGGATGACCCCTTAGCTTTTAAAGGATTTAACTAAATATTGTAATGTTTTAGTTTCTCTGTAGATTTCTTCTTCTTCTTCTTATTATTATTATTGTACTGTAAAGCGCCATAGAGCACCGAGTGATTATGGCGCAATATAAATATTTAATTTTATTATTTTTATTTATAACCTACTGGGGGGCGCGGGAACAGGGTCTGGCGTGGCGGGCAGCTCGCAGTAGGTGCCCGTGTAGCCCGGCCTACAGTGACAGGAGAAGGCGAGCCCCGAGTCCTCGGCACACACGCCGCCGTTGACACAGCGACGGAACGAGCAGCGCACGGGGACTGAAACACACCGGGACACGTCTCAGTGGCTGGCGGCGCGGCGCGGCGCAGAGCGGCGCAGAGCAGAGCAGAGCAGCGCAGCGCAGCGCAGCGCAGCGCAGCGCAGCGCAGCGCAGCGCAGCGCAGCGCAGCGCAAGCGCAGCGCAGCGCAGCGCAGCGCAGCGCAGAGCAGAGCAGAGCAGAGCAGAGCAGAGCAGAGCAGAGCAGAGCAGAGCAGAGCAGAGCAGAGCAGAGCAGAGCAGAGTAGCGTAGAGTACAGTAGAGTACAGTAGAGTACAGTACAGTACAGTAGAGTACAGTAGAGTACAGTAGAGTAGAGTACAGTAGAGTACAGTAGAGTACAGTAGAGTACAGTAGAGTACAGTAGCGTAGCGTAGAGTAGAGTAGCGTAGCGTAGCGTAGAGTAGAGTAGCGTAGCGTAGCGTACCGTACCGTACCGTACCGTACCGTACCGTAGAGTAGAGTAGAGTAGAGTAGAGTAGAGTAGAGTAGAGTAGAGTAGAGTAGAGTAGCGTAGCGTAGCGTAGCGTAGCGTAGCGTAGCGTAGCGTAGCGTAGCGTAGCGTAGATTAGAGTAGAGTAGAGTAGAGTAGCGTAGCGTAGAGTAGAGTAGAGTAGAGTAGCGTAGCGTAGCGTAGCGTAGAGAAGAGAAGAGTAGAGTAGCGTAGCGTAGCGTAGCGTAGCGTAGCGTAGCGTAGCGTAGCGTAGCGTAGCGTAGCGTAGCGTAGAGTAGAGTAGAGTAGCGTAGCGTAGCGTAGAGTAGAGTAGAGTAACGTAGAGTAGAGTAGAGTAGAGTAGAGTAGAGTAGAGTAGAGTAGAGTAGAGTAGAGTAGAGTAGAGTAGAGTAGAGTAGAGTAGAGTAGAGTAGAGTAGAGTAGAGTAGAGTAGAGTAGAGTAGAGTAGAGTAGAGTAGAGTAGAGTAGCGTAGCGTAGCGTAGAGTAGAGTAGAGTAGAGTAGAGTAGAGTAGAGTAGAGTAGAGTAGAGTAGAGTAGAGTAGAGTAGAGTAGAGTAGCGTAGAGTAGAGTAGCGTAGCGTAGCGTAGCGTAGCGTAGAGTAGAGTAACGTAACGTAGCGTAGCGTAGAGCAGAGTAGCGTAGCGTAGCGTTGAGTAGAGTAGAGAAGGGTAGTTTTGTAGAGCACACACACACGCACGCACGCACGCACGCACGTACGCACGCACACACACACCGCACACATTAATCGTTCGTAGTGCGCTATGGTTGTGACCACACCGATCTCTCACTCACTTGTGCAGTATCTGCCCGTGTACCGGGGCGTACACTTGCAGTCGTTGCTCTCCGCATAGCTGTCACACACCCCTCCGTTGAGACACATCGACTCCTCGCATGGCGCATCTGCCGGACATACAGTGGGCAATAGTGACCGGACGCCGTCCTCGCAAACGAGGAGTGGTTGAGCTACGTTACTACCCCTGGCTGATCGTCTCCGTAAAGCTGGGGAGTGAGCGGTGTTAAATTAAATCCAATTATAGCAATGGATTTCGCCGGTCACTACTATACAATTAGAGCAATCGACTTTGCTAGTCGCTACTGCGTCAGCCGTGAGAATAGCGCTAATATCCGCCCCATTTTGAAGACGGATACACGACTCGTGGGACAGTTGCCACGGGGCCGGTGTCGTTGCCCCGGTGGTCCGCGGTAGAGCGCCGGACTATCAGTCGAGGGGACGGTGGTTCAATCCCACCTACCGCCGTTTGGAAAGTTAGGCAATTTCGTTCATCCCACATTGCCTGTGTCTTTTGGTAGAGACACCACAAGCCAGTGGTCCCTTCTATCTGGTGTCTATGCCAGGAGAAGTAAAAGATCCCACACAGGGGGTATATGTGTAATATATATTGTGGACTTACTAATTCTAGAGAAGGACAACTCCTGCGTTAGCCCAAGTGTGGGCTGTTTGGAGGAAACCACCTAAGAACTAAAAGAAGCACAATTACACTAAAAGTAATTCCATACAATAGCACGATCGTAGTGGGACGAGGCTATTCACACATATGCTCAGCACATAATTGACATGTCAGAATAACATTTGTTCTATATAGGGTAATATGTTTACTGCTTCAAAAATAAAATAATAATAATAAAAACCCAGAAAAAAAGTGTTTCAAAGTATATCAATGTGCACCCTCTCTAATTCCGTGAATGTTGTGCATAAAAATATTTCAAGAGTTCTTTGGAATCGAGCGGTCCCGGTCGAATCTCGCCCCAGGAAACCATAACAATCGACGGGACAGATCACGTACGAGGTGACTGGAGTCACGTACCGGGGTCCTGTTCACAGAAGGCGCCTGTGAAGTGTTCGGCGCACGTACAGTTGAAGGCGCCCGACGCGTCCTCCGAGCAGTTGCCGTTGTTCTGACAGCGGCCAGGAGCACACGGCACGGGGGCTGCAACGACAGGCGACCTACTGAAGGCAAGTCAGTGGCTGGTGAGGGCCGGAGGGTGCGCTTAGTGTGGGGAGTGGATGCACACGCACACGAGCACATACACGTACGCACACGTGCACATACACGTGCGCACACGTGCACATACACGTCCGTACGCGCGTACATGCGCGCACTCGCAACACGCACGCACCATGCACGCGCATACGCACACGTGCGCGCACACATACTGAACACACACATAACACACATATACACAAACTAAATACACGCACAAACGCACATGCACACACATATTCATTAAATACACAAGCACACACACACACGCGCCCGCACCAACGCACGCGCGCACACACACACACACTCACACACACACACACACACACACACACACACACACACACACACACATACAGTCACACACATACACACACTCACACACACACACATACATTCACACACACACACACACACACACACACACACACACACACACACACACACACACACACACACACACACACACACACACACACACACACACACACACACACACACACACACACACACACACACACACACACACACATACACACGCATACACACACACATACACCCAACAACACACCCGCACACGCACACGCAAAGGCGCACGCACATGCACACGCACACGCACACGCACGCACACACGCACACACACACACACACACACACACACACACACACATCCTATGCACATCCACTTTAGCGTAGCTCAATGCTATGTTTGGCACGATCTGCCGTCACCTACTCATGCAATAGACGCCACTGTAATGCTCCGTACACCGGCATCTGTAGCCACCGGAAGTGACGTTGGAGCACGATGCGCTGTTAGCACACGGCTTGTCGACGCAGGTTACCCCTGTAACAAATTTCACACTGATATGGGCAACACGCAACACAGGCTGATCCAATAGGGCTACACCTTTGGAATTTTTATTTTCCCATTACTATTTTAGAAAGTGCCCTCTTAAGTGCCCCCTTGGAGGAATCTGAAACCTGAAGAAGGCAAATGTTGTTTGGAAGACAACCCACTCCGCAGTCGTCTGACGTAAAAATTGGGGACAATAATAGATAATTGAATAAAGCTTCTAAAAGTCCTAATTCATAAGCTAAACTAATCAGCAATAAATAGATAAAATAAAAGAATAAATAAATTATAAAATATATTAATAACTTAATAATAAAGTAAGTAAAAAAATGCAAAATTATAATAACATTTTAATTAAATTCATTATAAAATACGCTACAAGTAGTTTACAAATGCAGCCTTAAAAAGATATGTTTTTAAATTGGACTTAAAAAGTTCCCGTGAGTCTATTAGGCGCCGACTGTCCGGTAGATCGTTCCACAGGCGCTCCTAAAGAAGCTAGAGCTGCGAAATTGATGAGCCAATTTAGGCGATGACACCGCGTTGGCGCGTTGGCGATCTAGGCGACCGTTTTACGAGTCTGAAGAAGTGAAATTGAAGTTTTGTCTCCCCCCCCCCCCATACTACCCTCTCCATATCGTAAACGTAACAAATGTCTCAGCGGGTGCACGCGATGTAAGACAGTTGTACTCACAATAAGTTAAAATATTCCTTTCCAGGTGCCATCTAAGATCAGAGTCTTAGATGGCACCTGTAAAGGAATATTTTAACATGAATTTCTCATATCCACTTTCGTCACATCGCGGTGTTTTTAGATATTGTACTGCATTGTAAGTTTAGAAACTTTAGCTTACTTTACATCGTTTTTAATACTACTTTATTTAATGGTAATTACATTATTTAATGTTTTATTTTTTTGGTCTAGAAAGGTCGCTTTATTGGCATTAATAGTATTGCTTTAACATGATGTTTTATATGTAAAACCGCCATGAACGCCACTACGTGGCGGATACCGGCGCCATATAGCCATTACTATTATTATTAAGTGAGGGATATGTAGTGTAAATTTATTGGAAAGTAAGGAAAGCGAATTTTCCGTAAATAGATTGGAAACGTAGACCATTTTTTTAATATTTTTATAATATTTGATTTTCTTTGAATATTTTTCACGAATTTTCGTCAGCCGTTATGTTTATTGCAGGCCTTTTGCAATAATAATTACTACTCACGTAATGTTGTTAATGCCGTATAGTCGGGGCGCACGGGTCCAAATTTTGGAGGTAGTGGACACCTCGTGCTATTTTTGGTTTTCGTGTATTTTATTAAACATCAAACCCTCCCGAACAATATTCCAGAGGGCAACCTTCTCAAATCAGTGTACCTCACTCCGAAAATTGCGGTTATATCCATGCCCTTAATGGCCCAGTTATATACATTTCTCTTTTCCCATTTTCACAGTAACTGTATAACAACAAATTTAAGTGTAGTATCAAATAATCAGGAATGACGAGAACTATTATTTATGGCAATAGCTTTTTGATACGTTTATTTTTCAAGATGCCAGATACAAAACATTGGACAAAATAACAATAAATCAGTTCGGTTTCCCAGTTGACATCACACAAAAGGAGTTAATCCTTAACCTTAATATGTAATCAATATACTTATGTAATATATCAAAATGATGTGTATTCAATTACCTACTGAATACTGCAAAGCAATAGTAAAATAGTGCTACGTTATACGTAATCACGACCCAAACATCTACCCAACCCCCTAAGTGTTGCGCAATCGTGACGTGACGCAAATCGGAGTAGATTTCATTGATTGTATCATTTTCGCGTTCCTTAGGATAATATACACTATTAAAGACAGAGTACTGATGCATAATCTACTGCTGGTTATTAATGCGATGTTTGTTAAGACAACATAAAATTATGATAACATTATTCGAAAATAAAAACATACCAAGGTGGTATTCAATCACATCTTAAAGATTGTTATGAGTCACCTGTGTCACTCTTGTCACAGCCATTGTTTTCAACAAGAGTCCGAACAGGTATTACTCGCCTACATTTGGTATCGTTCCGTTTGCACTTGCAAGCAGCACAACGCGGCACTTGGCATTTAGCGCAAGAACAATTACAAGGGCATTTGCCGGCGACACGTAACTTGTATACCATTGTGAAAATTCTGGTAAAGGCGGCACTGACAAAGATACTGGTTCCAAATGTGTGGAACCCGTCTTCCAACCGATATCTAATAATTTCTCTCAAATATTTCTGGAGCTCAGATTTGCAAATATTTTCCAGTTTCCAGAGTTTTCATGATAGTGGCTCCCTGTTTCGTGGCAATATTTAGTATGTTGCTGGAGTCTACCGTGACGGGATTGATCATGTGCTGTTTTTATGCATGCTTGATTGATCATTGCCTGGTTTCCATCTTCGTGGGATTGTTAGACTGCGGATGGTTCATCACTTCTTTGAAATGGAATGATACCTCAGATGACACAGGCTTTGTATAATGCTACTTGGTTCGTACTTTACATCCAGGGGTATTTATGTAAGCCCACTCGCACTTTCCTTCACATCTATGCTTTATGTCTGCCCATGAGCTATGTCAGAAGTGATACATTTGAATGACTCAGCTTTTTTCGCACATCATATTGACCTTTCCTGAAGTACTGATATACATATGGTGCTTTGTTCTTCAGGTTGTTCATTTCCTTTAGGCACATTGGCAGCGAATAAATGTAGTTGTGGTGACCAGCAGCAACAACAAATGGGAGCATGTTATTATACTAAACCAAATTTTCCCAATTGCCCATTTTCCCATTTGTCAAATGCACCCGTGCCTCCCGTAGTCATTTGTGTTCAAAACCTTTGTTAGCCGATCCTTGCTTACACAAACCAGTTTCTATAAGGATAAAACTCCACATAATTTTTCCAACTGCGCCCATAGCGTTTACAGTGAGATGAAACTACACACATAACAATAAGATGCCAATGTCATCATCAGTGGAAGCTTGCTCCCGTAGCCCATATGAAATATCGTGCAAAGCCTGATCAGCCATAACTACTGTGTGTTTCACCCCAAACTTATTGGCCAGCTTTGCTGCATAATCTAAGCGGATCTATTTGAACAGAATGGATCATTAAACCATATATAAAGCATGTGGCTGGCACTGTTGACGCCAGTGTTGTGTAAAAAGCATTCCAACATTGATAGTGGTTGCTTCCGAGCTATACTTTCTTTATGGATGACGAACAGCAAAATTGCCATGCCACAATCATCAACTGAAACTATTGATGACATATAGGTTGCAAATATACAGTACTCATCTTTACAAGTAATCTGACTTTAAGCTTTTCGCACAAAGAAATGTAGTGTGGTTCAATTTGAGAAGGTATGGCGCTCGACAACAAAAAGATTCAATACGTTATAATGATAACAGTGCGAAATTCTTCGTCCTTGCCGTCACCAAATTGTTATCTTCAACAATCAAAATAGCTTATGCAGACGAGAAGTTACCGTTTTTTAGACATTGTCAAATATAGTGATGTCACATACCATATAATTGGTAATCATAAGTGTCCGTTGTGTTTATTTTGTTAGTTTCGTATTTGTTGTCGGTAAAACACCGTAGACACCAAACTAAGTTAAAATGACTGATACGCTGCAAAACATGTCATTCAAACATGATAACATACCTCATGTATTTGAAAACAAGAATACGTTATATTTAATCTACTTATTAGACGCAACGTATTTATATATTCAAGTTATTCCAGAGATGATGTTAAAATCTAACGTCAAACCAAAATGAGGTGGAGAAGTATACACTGTATGTTGATTCTAGAACAAGTGATGTTCAAATGTATTTTACAATTGTATGGTATAAATCAACCAAGAAATGAATGGGGATACCTTTGATATGTTCACTCATTACATAGCTTGAATATGTAGTAAGGTGACTATGGTACATTTATATGAAATCGACGACAAAACGGAAATGTTTTTCTACTTATTCTTCAATTGTTTGTTTCTCATTGCCTTAAAATATATACATTTTTATAATATATTTGTGGTCTGTAGTCCTCTCACCATAACGGATATATTTTGGTACAGAGACTAGCTAATTTCATTAAATAAACCATGAATATTTCATAATTAGCCATTGTGACTTAACAGTCATTCCGACACCTTCAGGCCTGAATTGAAGTTTAATTTTCAAGTGCCGTGTTGTGATGCTTGGCCATTCGATGGGAAAGATATCAAATATGGGCGAGTAATACCTGTTTGAATTCTTGTTGAAAAAAATGGCTATGACAAGAGTGACACAGATGACTCAGAACAATGTATAAGATGTGATTGAGTAACACCTTGATGTGTTTTTATTTCGAATAATGCGTGTTATCATAATTTTATATTGCCTTAAACAAACATTGCATTAATAATCAGCAGTAGGGTATGCATCAGGACTGTCTTTACTAGTGTATTATTACACTAAGAAACGCGAAATTGATACAATCAATGAAATCCACTCCAATATGCGTCACGCCACGATTGCGCAACACTTAGGGGGTGGGGTACATGTTCGGCTCGTGATTGCGTATAATGTAGCACTATTTTACTACTGCTTTGCATAATCCAGTAGGTAAATGAATATACATCATCGTGATATATTACATAAATATCTTGATTACATATTAAGGTAATTATAACTCCTGTTGTGTGATGTCAACTGCGAAACCGAAATGATTTTTCGATATATTGTCCAATGTTTTGTACCTGGCTTCCTAATAAATAAACATATCAATACGATATTGCCATACATATTAGTTCTCGTCATTCCTGATTATTTGATGATACACTTAAGTTTGTTGTCATACATTTACTGTGAAAATGTGGAAAGAGAAATATATGCAGCGCGGCCATTAAGAGACCACATAGGCCTGAATGTAAATGCAATTTTCGGAGTGAGGTACACTGATTTCAGAGGGTTGGCCTCCGGAATATTATTAAGGAAGGTTTGAAGTTTAGAAAATGACAGGGCAACCAAAAATAGCACGAGGTGTCCACTTCGACCCCCGTGCGCCCCGACTATGCACGAATAACAGTTGGAGCCTAAAGAATTAAAAGATAAACTGAAAAGTAAACTAACAGCGCGTGCACGTAATTAGCCCGATTACATCACATGCCTGAGTTGCATAACACCGCCCCCTATCGATCCTGTAGGCGCCCCATTTTACTAGTTATTCCCATTTTGTGTCAAAACATTACGTCAATCCAAAATGAGGGGTGACGTATATGTTAGTTCAAAAACATGTGATGTGCTGATACATTTTACAATGTCGTGGTATATAGCAACAGAGGAATGAATGGGGATCATCTTGATATGTTAACCATATATTTTGAATATATATTAAGAGAACTACGGTAAACGTTACATGATGTCGATGACGAAACGGAAGTGTTTATTTTAACATTTTGCAGAATATGTTGCCTTAAAATGTACATTTCAATAAGATATTTATTGTGTTTATGCTCCTCTGCAATACGAATAGTTTGCCATAAAAACTAGCTTTGTAGCTCAAAACAAACTATGAGAAAAACAAATTGCAATTGTGACTAAACGGCCATTCCGACACCCTATACGTCTGAATTTAAGTGCGATTTTCGGAGTGAGGTACACTGATTTCAGAGGGTTGCCCTCTAGATTATTATTAAGGAAGGTTTGAAGTTTAGAAAACAACAGGGCAACCAAAAATAGCACGAGGTGTCCACTTCGACCACCGTGCGCCCCGACTGGTAGTTGAACAGCAAGATAATAACCATAAAACAAGTTTCCACGCACTGAAAGTCATTTGTGGTGGGATATATGGACAGGCTTGCGTTACTGCCTATAAGGTAAGTTTGAAACACAACTTATTTGGTGTCATATCGAATCGTTATTTTGAATCCATTTTCAGGGTTGTCCATCCATTTTCAAACAAGGGTGGCACTTGGCTAGTCTGTCAGTTACGAAGACCTTTACACAACATACTCACTCTCAGTACAGGTGTCACCCTTAAATCCTTCTTTACCTACAATCAGAGAATTACCCGTGACTATCGCAACACACTGGTTATATTGAGTTACCCTGTTTCAACGTGATTTTATTTACATAAAATAAAAGCGATAAATTCAAAAGCAGATGTATACTTGCGTAAAAGTAACAGACGGTCGACAACAAACTTAACAAACAGGATCGTTTGTTTTGGCTTCCGTGTCAGTATTCAGCCAAACACATTCAGACGAGAAAAACAACTGCAGTAGCAGCAGCAGCAGTTGCAGCAGCAGCAGCAGCAGCAGCAGCAGCAGCAGCAGCAGCAGCAGCAGCAGCAACAACAACAGCAGCAGCAGCAACAGCAGCAGCAGCAGCAACAGCAGCAGCAGCAACAGCAGCAGCAGCACCTGACCAACTTACGTTAGTAAGTTTGTTACCAACGTACTCACGTACATACTATACATAACGTACGTCGGTTAGGTGCTGCTGCTGCATATACAAATCAGCGCTACCTTCATACACAAAAGGACACTATGTGTGACATTATAATAAACAACTCGTCCGTGACGTGGCGAAAGATGAAAGCATGACGCAGCGATGAATAACAACCATACTTGAATTGTACAAACAACTCGCCCGTGACATAGCGAAAGGTGAACGCGTGATACAGCGATGAATAACAACCATACTTGCATTGTACAAACAACTCGCCCGTGACATAGCGAAAGGTGAGAGCATGACGCAGTGAGGAATAACAACCATACTTGCACTGTACAATCAATTCGCTCGTGACATAGCGAAAGGTGAACGCGTGATACAGCGAGGAATAACAACCATACTTGCATTGTACAATCAACTCGCCCGTGACAAAGCGAAAGGTGAACACCTGATGCAACTAGGAATAACAACCATACTTGCATTGTACAAACAACTCGCCCGTGACAAAGCGAAAGGTGAACACCTGATGCAACTAGGAATAACAACCATACTTGCATTGTACAAACAACTCGCCCGTGACAAAGCGAAAGGTGAACACCTGATGCAACTAGGAATAACAACCATACTTGCATTGTACAAACAACTCGCTCGTGACAAAGCGAAAGGTGAACACCTGATGCAACTAGGAATAACAACCATACTTGCATTGTACAAACAACTCGCCCGTGACAAAGCGAAAGGTGAACACCTGATGCAACTAGGAATAACAACCATACTTGCATTGTACAAACAACTCGCCCGTGACAAAGCGAAAGGTGAACACCTGATGCAACTAGGAATAACAACCATACTTGCATTGTACAAACAACTCGCCCGTGACAAAGCGAAAGGTGAACACCTGATGCAACTAGGAATAACAACCATACTTGCATTGTACAAACAACTCGCCCGTGACAAAGCGAAAGGTGAACACCTGATGCAACTAGGAATAACAACCATACTTGCATTGTACAAACAACTCGCCCGTGACAAAGTGAAAGGTGAACACCTGATGCAACTAGGAATAACAACCATACTTGCATTGTACAAACAACTCGCTCGTGACAAAGCGAAAGGTGAACACCTGATGCAACTAGGAATAACAACCATACTTGCATTGTACAAACAACTCGCCCGTGACAAAGCGAAAGGTGAACACCTGATGCAACTAGGAATAACAACCATACTTGCATTGTACAAACAACTCGCCCGTGACAAAGCGAAAGGTGAACACCTGATGCAACTAGGAATAACAACCATACTTGCATTGTACAAACAACTCGCCCGTGACAAAGCGAAAGGTGAACACCTGATGCAACTAGGAATAACAACCATACTTGCATTGTACAAACAACTCGCCCGTGACAAAGCGAAAGGTGAACACCTGATGCAACTAGGAATAACAACCATACTTGCATTGTACAAACAACTCGCCCGTGAC
Organism: Oasisia sp. SBJ-2009; assembly: GCA_964017155.1. Classification (NCBI taxonomy): domain Eukaryota; kingdom Metazoa; phylum Annelida; class Polychaeta; order Sabellida; family Siboglinidae; genus Oasisia; species Oasisia sp. SBJ-2009. The sequence goes on from OZ024865.1 coordinate 39,193,703, forward strand.
AAAGCGAAAGGTGAACACCTGATGCAACTAGGAATAACAACCATACTTGCATTGTACAAACAACTCGCCCGTGACAAAGCGAAAGGTGAACACCTGATGCAACTAGGAATAACAACCATACTTGCATTGTACAAACAACTCGCTCGTGACATAACGAAAGGTGAACACCTGATGCAACTAGGAATAACAACCATACTTGCATTGTACAAACAACTCGCTCGTGACATAGCGGAAGGCGATGCCGGTCTTACTCTGGTCGTATATCGTATAGTTTCGCGTCGTTCCGTTGAGCGCAGGATACACAGGCAGGCGGACAGTGTAGAAGGCGACCCCTGGCGACGGGAAAGGGAACCAACTCAGACAACGTCATATATGTCGAGCTATACTTACACAGTCATCGCTCTATATGATACCAATGATTGTAATTTATTTTTCACAAGAACGCACCATGCAAAATACAATGCAGTGCAGTGCAGTGCAGTGCAGTGCGCGCCGCGCCGCGCCGCGCCGCGCCGCGCCGCGCCGCGCCGCGCCGCGCCGCGCCGCGCCACGCCACGCCACGCCACGCCACGCCACGCCACGCCACGCCACGCCACGCCACGCCACGCCACGCCACGCCACGCCACGCCACGCCACGCCACGCCACGCCACGCCACGCCACGCCACGCCACGCCACGCCACGCCACGCCACGCCACGCCACGCCACGCCACGCCACGCCACGCCACGCCACGCCACGCCACGCCACGCCACGCCACAATACAATACAATACAATACAATACAATACAATACAATACAATACAATACAATACAATACAATACAATACAATACAATACAATACAATACAATACAATACAATACAATACAATACAATACAATACAATACAATACAATACAATACAATACAAATACATACACTAACCAAATTTCATCATCATTTACATAGCACTTAGGTAACTAACGATGATGACGTTTGGTGTGAATAGGCCTATGAATACATCGAGCGAACTTGTTGTGTGAAAACAACTATAATTCCTTATTGTTTCAAATTCGCATATTCATGGGTTCCCTGTCGATATCACCTTTGACCCTGCGTTTTATAATAACATGGTCATTCGTGTACACATCTGTGTTAATCACGCGGAACCCGTGAATCCAGATTCGCCTGGAATTGGAGAAGCACCCTCGTTTATCTTTCACGCCACGGGTTTCTCTGTGTGTGAATAGACATTATGTTCTTGTTTGCTATGTTGTTTAGTTTGACTAAAACAGTAATAATAATAATACACTTTATTTATACACTAAAATCCAAAATACAAGCTCTGTTCAGTAGTGTTCACATTGTAAAAAGTAAATATAATATAATACAAGTTTAAAAAAAATGAATACGTATATCTAAATATAAAACCAATTAATAAATAATTTAAATTATATGCGGGCTGAGCCACTTAAAATATTAATATCAATCTAAACGGTATAGAGGAACTATACATTAAAAGCAATTTTGAAATAGAATGTCTTAATGTGCGCTTTAAATTTGTTCATGCACTCTGTGGACCCCAACTCCTCAGGTAGTGCGTTCTACAGAGTTGGCCCTGCACAGGAGAATGAGCGGCGTCCAAGATTCCTTATTACACAACTAATGAATTTCGACTCACATCGACGTTTCGACCACCACTACACTGCTTCTTTGCTAATGTAACTCCATGTCTTCTAGTCCTTCTCTCTTCCTTGACCGAGGAAAACATATTTCTGGCAATTTTTTCATATCCATTCAATATTTTAAACACCTCAATCTGATCTCCTCTCAATCTTCTGGTTTCTAGTGTTGTTAAACCACATTCGTTTAGACGCATTTCATAACTAATATTCCCGAGTTTTGGTATCAGTTGGTTGCTCTCCTTTGTACACTTTCTAGCATATCAATATCCTTCTTGCGATACGGCCTCCATGCTTGTATATAATATTCTAAATGAGGCCTACCGATTGTTTTATACAGCGGTATTATTAGTTCATTTTCTTTGTACACTGTAAGTAAATAAGTAACTCACCTGTGTTGCAGGACCCGGGGGCTGCCGTGGCGACGGGTTCGGACGTGTAGTTGACGAGTTTACAGCAGCTGGTTTCCAGTCCCTCGCCCTCCCACATACCGGTCGACTCGACGAGCACTCCCTGGTAGGCGAAGGAGCAGCTGTAGACGACGTGGTCGCCGTCCGTCACGACGTGGGGCACCGAGCCGTTGCAATGCATGTCGCCTGGGGCAAGGAGATTGATCAAGTCACGTCGGGTCGGTCCGTCGGGGTGGGTCGGGTATGTGTTGGGGTCAGTCGGGTGGGTGGGGTCTGGTCGGGTTTGGTTTGGTTTGGTGTTGCCTAGTCTGGTCGGGGTGGGTTGGGTTGGGTGGGTCGGTCTGGTCGGGTCGGGTCTAGTTTGGTCGGGATGGATTTTGTCGGGTGTGCCGGTCTGCTGTGGTCTGGTCGGGTCTAGTGTGGTCTGGTCGTGTCTAGCCTAGTCGGGATGGGTTTAGTCGGGTGTGTCGATCTGGTCTAGTCGGGTCTAGTTTGCTCGGGATGGGTTTGGTCGGCTGGGTCGGTCTGGTCTAGTCTGATCGGGATGTATTTGGTCGGGTGGGTCGGTCTGGTCTAGTCTGATTGGGATGGATTTGGTCGGGTGGGTCGGTCTGGTCTAGTCTGATCGGGATGGATTTGGTCGGCTGGGTCGGTATGGTCTAGTCTGATCGGGATGGATTTGGTCGGGTGGGTCGGTCTGGTCTAGTCTGATCGGGATGGATTTGGTCGGCTGGGTCGGTCTGGTCTAGTCTGATCGGGATGGATTTGGTCGGGTGGGTCGGCCTGCTGTGGTTTGATCGGGTCTACTCTGGTCGGGATGGGTTTAGTCGGGTGGGTCGGTCGGGTCGGGTCGGGCCTAGTCTGGTCGAGATCGGTCGGTCGCACTCACCCACGACAAGGATGTTGATAACGGTCTCAAATGTGCCGCCATGTAACTCGATCTCGAAGCTGTACTGACCCCCGTCGTCCAACGCCACGCTGAAGACACATATAAACAATGACGTCATCAAAGGTAGTCCACACTGTCCGTTTAAGTAGAGATACTACTATTTTAATGACTTGTCATTTTCCAGTGTATATTTAAACATGTTTGTGTCCACAACGCCTTTGGGCGTGTGCCATCTATCTAGAACTAGTGCAACTATTGTCACCAACTAATGTCATCTAAGCAGAGTGACATGGATGATAGGTGTCACATGTGACGTGTGTCATCTATGCCGAACATAATCTACGTTGTGCACCGCATTGGAAGATTGTCAACTAATACGAATGTCATATAATGCGTATGTGACTTACGACGAATGTCATCTATGATTAGTGTAAGCTAGGATGAGTGTCACATAAGACGAGTGTCATATAGGACGACTGACACATTGGACGAATGACGTGGACATAGGACGAGTGACATATATGACCAGTGACACATAGGACGAGTGACACATAGGACGAGTGACACATAGGACGAGTGACACATATGACCATTGACACACAGGACGAGTAACACATAGGACCTGTGACAAATAGGACGAATGACATATAGAACGAGTGACACACATGACCAGTGACACATACGACGAGTGTCACGTAGGACGAGTCGCACATTGATGAGTGTCAAATAGGAATGTCACTTAGAACTAATGACACACAGGACGAGTGTCACACAGGAGGAGTGTCACCTAGGACGAGTGTCACCTATAGGACGAGTGTCACTTACTTCGCGATGTGGAGTCGAGTGGAGCCGTCGGCTTGTGCGGTCGACCGGTTGTAGCGGCACTGACGCGGCCCGTCCAAGGGAACGCCTGCGCGCTGGATCACCTTGCCCTGCGGACTCGTGATGTGCTCGGACCACACGGACGGCAGCAGGTCGATGACACGCAGGGAGAAGGAGGCTGTGTACGGACGCCCCGCCATGGCTGTCAACTGCACCGCCTGGCCCGTGTCTGCGTAGCAACGCATAGCAACGCATAGCAACACATAGCAACGCATAGCAACGCCTGGCATCGGTTACCAGGCGCCGTGAGATGGCGGCCATTTTGAGCCCTACGCAACGGCTTGGGGAAATAATGTTCGTAGGGTTACCACCCGATCACACGGCCCTTAACATGTGGGATGTTCCGTAATTAAGGGAATAGTTAGTGTATTGATACAGGGAATATGTTTTCGTGTGTAAAGCTCTGCATTTGTGTGTGACCGCCAGGGATATCTTATCACAGTCAGAATACGGTAGAAATGATAATTGGCTAACGATTAGAAGAAAAAAAAGAACATGAAATAAAGAAAATTAAAGTAAAATTAATACACTTAAAATAAGTACATATAAACATATATATATATATATATATATATATATATATATATATATATATATATATAAGTTAAATAAATAAAATCATTAACGCTTAACAAATATTAACATTGACTGTTAAGACATACATATAGATCATTAAATGTTCTGACAGTGTGTTTAATATTACATCTGTCGTGAAGCGTTTATACATTTAACGCCCGTAAGACATACACACAACCAGGAAATATAGATTTTTGTCAAATTTATTTGATGCTGTTCTCATGAAGTACGGAAGTTCACAAAATATAAAGCCAGCGAAACTTACATAGAAAGTAGATAACCACGTAAGCTAACGCCAATATTCCAGACATGCAACCCATCTCTGTATCAGAAGTAAACGCGCCGTTGGCTCGTTGAAAGCACCTTTCTTAGGAAAACAATTTAGATAGATGCTTTGGGAAAGTACATCATTTCCGGTTAGAAACGACACGCGTTATTGGCGCCACGTCATCGGTGACGTTGCGATATTTACACATTTTATTTCCCAGGGCCCCGGCTACGCATGTGCGAACATGGAAGTGTGCGGAGAATTTCGTTCAAAGTAATATTGATAACACTTTATTTCCAAGTGGAAAATACAAAGAAAAAACCCACGTTTATAGAAGTGCAATACTTTCCAAAACAAACCATACCTTGTAATTTGTTTTTCAATCGAAGGTTTGTCATGTCTGGTTAATTGTTATTACCCAGGATTTACACCCATGCAGCACCCCGTATGCCACACTGCTGCTTGTTGGAGTATAATGTTAGACAGTCCCGTGGTTTTTGCTGTCTTTTCGTTCAGGGGTATACCATTTACTCGCTCTCCTTTGGAATGTTCATGTTTGCGAAGATCCTAAGCGATTTCTGTCTTTATTTTGTTTCTCATCTTTGCCGTAATAATTTTAAGCGACATCTTGGTGAAGTGACTCTTGAGACTAATAATATGATGCACTTGACATGAGTAGTTAGTAGTAGGTACCTTTGGTAGAACGACACACATGCATCTTGATGAGTCAGTCGGGGTTCGTCGTTCACTGTATGTGACTGCTCTTTACATACAATCCAGAACCAAACTGAATCGAACCGCCCAGTATATGTGACGTAATATCTTCTTCTTTTTCGCCTTTTCCCACTAGGTGGGGTCAGCGGCCCGAATGCTTGAATTCCAGAATGTTCTGCCCTGGGCATCCTCCGGGGTGATCCGCAGTGTCTGCATATCCCTTCGGACGCAATCCAACCATCTCCCTCTTGGTCTCCCCTTGGCCTTTTTCCTGGCACTATCATATAATATAATAATAATAATAATAGTAACTTCCTTTGCGCCAATATCCTCGAAAATCAAGCTCAGTGGCGCGACAAAACCAGGGGATTAATCAATCTCATAATCGAAAGCAATGCGTGAGTCGTCAACGGATGGATGGAAAAGCTAGGAGGCTAAGGAGGATAGGCAGCATTAAAGAGATAGGTTTTTAGATGTCGGCGGAATGAAACTATATTACCTTGTGATTTAACACTGGCAGGAAGCGAATTCCACACCGTTGGTGCGGCAACCGAGAAAACTCGGGTCCCGGCTTTCGTTTTCACCCGAGGGATGTAAAGAGGGTTACTACTGGTTGAGCGTAGCTGTCTGGAATTTCTTGTTGGAATTAGCATTGAATTTAGATATGCTGGTTGTGTAGATGAGAGTGCTTGATAGGCTATTGTACACATTTTGAAAATGATGCGATAGTGCACAGGTGGCCAATGCAGTGATTTTAGAAGCGGCACTGAGCGAGAAAAACGTGGAGAACGCGTGACTACCCTTGCTAAACAATTTTGGACACGCTGAAGTTTTGCTATGTCCTTGTTTGCGGTATTGTAAAGGAGGGAATTGCAGTAGTCGAGTCTGCTGCTTACTAGAGCTGTGGCGATGGTTTTAGCAACGGAAAGTGATAAAAACCGGCGGATACGGCGAAGATCACGGATATGGTAAAAACAGCAACGGCATGTTTTCGAGATATGTTGTTTGAAATTGAAGTTTTCATCAAACGTTACTCCGAGATTTAAAACTGAGGTGGCTGGTGTGATACTCTGACTCAGAGTATGTGTCGGGAAAAAGCCATTGAGTTTTGCCCGCTGCGTTGAGGTACCAATGATGAGAAATTCAGTCTTATCTGCATTTAGTTTTAATTTACTATTTTTCATCCAGAGGGACACATCTTGGAGACAATCCCTGAGCTGGTTTAGGGAGCGACAAGTATCTGGTGTGGTCAGAGAAACATAGATTTGTGTGTCATCTGCATAAAGGTGATGATCCAGATTATGACTCTGGATAACTGAGCTTAATGGTGTTGTGTACAGAGTGAAAAGCAACGGACCCAAAACAGAACCCTGGGGACACCACAAGAGGTGGGCAGCATGTCTGAGAAGCAGTTACCTATTTTAATGGCTTGCCGTCTGTCAGTAAGGTATGAAGTAAACCAGCTCAATGCTGTGCCAGATATCCCGTACCACGTTGATAAGCGTGTAGAATCAACAATTGTTCTCACTTCGTTGTTTTCTTCCATTCTCTGCATGTGTCCATACCAGTCTCATTTCTCTGACTTCCTCTTGTATGCTATTCACTCCTAGTTCCTTTCTGATGTCCACACTCTTTACGTAACATAAAATTATATTCACAAAATACTCCTCAAAACATTTATTATAACCCTTAGAAGCTTAGGACGATAGCCCCACTATTTCTGTTTGTCTTCGTTCTCATATCATGCATGGATACATTTCCGTTTCCCAAAATGTATGACTTTTTTGGATATGCGACCTATTTATCTAGATCGTTTTGTAAATGTTTTAAATACGTCACGTTTAAAAGGATTCCTTGACAATGTTCACCTCTGTAATGTATGCATGTTTTATCAATCCTGTTAAAAGGTTCGTGTAAAATATGGTCATGAATATTACATGAAAGGTCGCAAGACGTCTGTTTAAGCCGAAAAGTTTCATTGTTTTTGTCTTTGCGAGATTCATTGCGCGTGCGAGAATATTCAATATAATCGGGCTACATAATTAATCATCACGTGGTAGCAAGCGCAATGTGATTCGCGTAAACACAGTTATGTGTCAATGTGTTGCGCAGAAAACACCCGAGATTATATATATTTTTGTAAGACAAAAGGGAACTTATCATGTATTGATAATAGTACTTCTAGAATCCTTCTGTACTTGTTGATTTCATCCGCTCACGTTGTCGCGCTTACAATTTTCCGGTCGTCATAAACATAAACTAAATATCTTCGATAGTAAACACCAACTTAAATACTCATTAGAGTATGCTAACATTCAGAATGATGATTTTAAGCGTTGTTTTGGCGTTTGTCAAAGTGAGCCAATTTGGGCACACATTCTAAACATTATATTAATAGGTATAAGGACACACGCAAGTATGGCCATATATATCATGTTTTATTTAGCTGTAACAGTTGTGACAATTCTGGAATTACCCTATATTTTTTAAAGTGAAAAAAAAGGCTACAGTTTAGTGTTATGCACCTAAAAGAGTTTACACTAGCTAATCATTTGCATCTACAATCCAATTTTTCACCTTAGTGGTTACCTCAGAAAGTGGTCTTAAAGTGGGAAAATCTAGCTAAATCACCGACACCATGAACCGGCCCATCTTGGATCTTGCAACCAATCACAACCCAGCAGTTTGGAAAAGTAATACGTCAGAGAGTCGTCTGCTGGTTCAGCTGTCATAACAGAGAGCCAAGCGGTACGCTAAAAGTTGCCTTACGTCGGTTTACAACGAAATCGCGACATCAATATGCCACACTGTTCCTGAAACGCTTATAGTAATAGTACAGTGAAAGACAGTATCAGTAAGATGTCTTCTTGTTAACCTATGAATCGAGCAGAACTGAAACAGTGGTTCGGTGGATTCGTTTGGACAGTCACAGACACAGCGCGGATCCTAGACGACCCGATTTGATTGACCTAACCATCAAAACGACCACCAACAGCCGCCAAACTTCTCCTCACATATCTTACATACATATGCATACACTACGTTATGTAATAAAATCTCTTGCATTCCTCTGACGAAGAAAATTCACACACAAAAACGCACAGACCTCGAGTACAACTTGTTCGGCCGCTCAGCGGTACCGTAAAATCGCTTTTAAAAGCTTTACACAAAATACCGCTAGACGCCACGTTTCTGACTGCTAATATTTAATTGTTTTACTTCACACGCGCGAAATAGTTTAATTACTTATAAATAATATAATAATAATAATTAATTATTATCATCACTATGATTTGCAGGAAATTATAAGTTTTATTATTTTTATATTGATATTTTATTTTTATAATTGTTCATATATGTTTCTAGTATATTTATGGTTTTTTTCTTCTGGTGTGTATTTGTTGTTTAGCATTTTAATGTATGTAAAACGCCATGAACAAGTTTAAATTGGATGTGGCGCTATATTAAATAAACAAACAATTGTTTTTATTATAATATAATATTTTATTTATGTAGCACCACATCCATAATTGTTTGTGGCGCTTCACAAAATAATGCTATTAAAAATACAATAAAGAGAAAACTACCCACAGATAATATTATTTAAAAATAAATAATGAAAATACATGTTTCTATATCATTAACTAATCTGACCTATCAGTCATAAATAAACATACAAATTACATAACAACAATTGAAATAAATGAATATAAAAGTATGGTTAATAGTAATAAATAATTAAAGTAGTAAAATAAGTACGACGTAATAATAATTTTCATTCAGCACATACACAACCATTATGCATAAGAACATATTACTGAAGCTATTTGTTCTACTCATGAATGACATTTCCACCATCAGATATGTAATAATTATTATTTTTGAACAAGACACTTTATTAATTATCGGAACAATAAATCTCTAAAATGTAAAAAGGAATATGAATATATGGGAAATATTATGGTGGTAGAAAAAGAAGGATTTAAAAACAGTAATATTAACATGTTATTGTTTTAGTTATTATTGTTAAAACATCGCTTATGTAATATAAGCTTGCATGCTCGCAGTACACGCGGGATGTTTATAGAAATATTGATAAAATAAACAATGTGACTTCATTGAAAAACACGTAATTTCCTTTTTCTTTTATAACTAATAGGCAATTTTGGATAATTATGCAGACACATGTATTTTTAATATTTATTTTTAAATATTACCTGTGGGTAGCATTCTTATTATTGCATATACTTTAATAACAGTATGTTGAATAGAAGAGAAGAGAATTGTGGATTTGGCGCTATATAAAATAAACTAATAAAATTATATATTTGTATATTAAATTGTTATTTTTTATCAACTCTATTAGACCCATATCACCAAAGCGTTGCCTTAGTTTGCCGTTTAACATTTTCTGCAGATCATAGTGATGCAGCTAATTATTATTATATTATTTATAATTAATTAAACTAATTCGCGCGTGCGAATGCAGTAAGGTTAATAAATATTCGCGCGCCATCTAGCGGTATTTTGTGTAAAGCTAACTTATAATAGCGAGTTTACGGTAGTCGAAGTTGTCGAGTTGCCGTTCGCCAAGATTTGCGTTTCTGTTGTGAATTTTCTTCGTTAGACGAATACAAGTGATTTTTTTGTAATGTAGTGTATGTATATGTATGTAAGAAATGTGGGGAGAAGTTTGGCGGCTGTTGGCGGTCGTTTTCGTGGTTAGGTTAGAAAGTAACAGATAATAATATGCATGCACAGTTCACGCCGACCAAGAAGACTCTCTGACGTCATTTTGTTTATAAAATGGCGTAGTCTGTAGACTTTCTATGTCTATGTGTTTTACATTTTTTTCCTGGTAAACCACTGACGTTAAAAATATGATTGTTGTTGGAAGTTGTTACTTTTTATTAACTCTGTTAATCCCATATGATCCAAACATTGACTTTGTTTTCCCTTTAAGGTCTGTACTACCACATACCAAGTATTTTCACCCATATAATCATCGCTTACTCCATCGCTAACTTGCTTCAAACATCTAGTTTTTAAGTTACATTTTGCCCATAGAGTAAATATAAACACTGGAACTTGCCTGACGTATGTGTTCTGCACCTACTCTTGGGTACAGGCTTCCTGTTAATGTTAAAGCAACGGAAAATATTGCACAATTCAGCCGCCATTTAAAAATGTACCTTTACAACACTGCTTACCCTCCCCCCTCCCATAGCTCCCTGGCGTGTGTAACATATACTATAGTAAAGACTAGAGTAGTCTTAGAGTAGCCACTATTTGGCAGCTATTTAGTAAAAAAGGCATAGTTGACACCTCAGCCAGCACATGGTAAATGTCAACCTGATACTGGCTGGTTAAGCCACATAATATGTTGAAGATTCTCACTAAAAGACGATTACACCTTTTTTAGTTATGCTATACTTGATTCTAGCTTTGTGTTAATGATAACTATAAGTGATCCGTGTTATTCCGAATGACAATGTCATACCTTATTACTTATTCATTGTTCTAATAATAATCACTGATAATATCTATCTGTCATATACCTTATGTCATATGTGTATGTCATGGTTTTGTGTAATTAATATATTTTACATATATCCGGAAAATTGTGACTGTTAGTTGTATTATGTTATTGTATACTACTGTATCAGAGAGTTGGCTGGTGAAGCCACATGTGTGTTGAAGACTCTCATTAAAAGACGTTTACACCATTTTATAGGTGTTGTGTCATTGAATTGATTTGGGCTCTAGAACTGCCGATGAGCGAAACCGCGAGATATGTCTACAACCGCGAGATGTGTCTACATCAAAAAATGTATTGCCTCTTAATTTGACTGGTCAACTCGTGTGCATTGATATGGCTCTAAACCTGGTTTTCAAGGATATAGACGCAATATAAGTTCTCTCATAATTATTAGTATCAGCTCAGTAGGCCTACTCTGAATGTGGTCACTGAAACTGCAATGCATTTAGTTCATATATCTGAAGTATTCTTAATAGCAACAATATCTATTTGGGAGAATATTTTACTCATTAGGGTGTTCTCTTAATAGACGTGTGTTAATTCATTGTAAATAAATGCAAATTTACCACGATCATTTCATAACATGAAAGCATTCTATATTATATATTTCAACCCATGTTTACTTTGTTTTCCATGGATATGTCTGCGTTTTGCCATAATATAGTCATTTACAAGAGAGGATTTTTTAATAGTGGTGACCTTTTATTTGCATATATGGAAAATTATTCAAACAAATATGCCAGCGCGTATTCTAAATGCTGCCTGTCCTCTGTGCAAAGTACACCAAAAAATTGACAAATTTACAGCCTGACTATCAAAGACAACGTATAATTACGTCACCGATGACGTAGTAGTAATGGTGCTTCCCGCGTCAGGCCTCTTTGAACCGTCTTGTGGCTAACCGGAATATGTAGTTTATGTAACGTCCAACCTGTTTGTTTCGTTGCAACACAGCAGGTTTAAACTACATTGACCTACCACTAAGATGGTCCATTCTGCGTTAGGGGCATTCACGGCAATCGCCATTATACTAGGTATGTTGTAGCCTACTTAATGTCTATCGTTGTCTATGCTATATTGAAAGCGTCCTTGCTCGCGCGTGTGAGTGTTGTATATGTGTGTGTGTGCGTGTTTATGTGCGTGCGTGTACATGTACGTGCGTGTGTGTATACGTGTATGTATGGGCGTGCGCGCGGGCATCCTTGCGTTTGTATATCTGTATATGTGCATGCGTGTATGCGTACGTGCGTACGTGCGTGGTGCGTGAGTGGTGTGTGTGTGTGTGTGTGTGTGTGTGTGTGTGTGTGTGGTGCGTGTGTGGTGCGTGTGTGTGGTGCGTGTGTGGTGCGGTGTGTGTGTGTGAGTGAGTGGTGCGTGCGCGTGTGTGTGTGTGTGTGAGTGTGTGTGTGTGTGTGTGTGTGTGTGTGTGTGTGTGTGTGTGTGTATGTGTGTGTGGTGTGTGGTGCGTGTGTGATGCGTGTGTGGTAAGTGTGTGGTGCGTGTGTGTGCGTGTGTGGTGCGTGGGTGTGTGTGGTGCGTGTGTGGTGCGTGTGTGTGTGCGTGCGTGTGTGTGTGCGTGTGTGTGTGTGTGTGTGTGTGTATGTGTGTGTGGTGTGTGGTGCGTGTGTGATGCGTGTGTGGTAAGTGTGTGGTGCGTGTGTGTGCGTGTGTGGTGCGTGGGTGTGTGTGGTGCGTGTGTGGTGCGTGTGTGTGCGTGCGTGTGTGTGTGAGTGTGTGTGTGTGTATGTATGTATGTGTGTGTGTGTGTGTGTGTGTGTGTGTGTGTGTGTGTGTGTGTGTGTGTGTGTGTGTGTGTGTGTGTGTGTGGTGCATGTGTTGTGTGTGCGTGTGTGGTGCGTGTGTGGTGAGGTGAGATGTGTGTGTGTGCGTGTGTGGTGCGTGTGTGGTGCATGTGTGGTGCATGTGTGGTGCGTGTGTGGTGCGTGGGTGTGCGTGTGGTGCGTGTGGTGCGTGTGGTGCGTGTGGTGCGTGTGGTGCGTGTGGTGCGTGTGGTGCGTGTGGTGCGTGTGGTGCGTGTGGTGCGTGTGGTGCGTGTGGTGCGTGTGGTGCGTGTGGTGCGTGTGGTGCGTGTGGTGCGTGTGGTGCGTGTGGTGCGTGTGGTGCGTGTGGTGCGTGTGGTGCATGTGTGCTGCGTGTGTGGTGCGTTTGTGTAACTTGAGTCGACCGACGCCAATAGGCTCAACTCGCGTCTCCGTACATTATATTAACACGTAATATCTTGTCTCACAGGTTGCGTTGGTGGGGCCACCGGCGCGTATAAAACTGCAAGCCTTCACCATTTGGTCGGGTATGAATTGACTATATTCATTCGCTACTATCCAGACACGCTTAACACGACGGTAACACAATTCATAACCTCCCCCACCGGCGAGGCGCTCGTGAAGGCAGGAAAACCCGTGGGACCACGGCAAACTCGCATGAACGAAACTTCGAACATGGGCAAGCAGGCAGTGTTCTCCTTCAAGAAGTGAGTGATACTCAATATCTAAGAACTGTACGTACACAATTTTAGTCCGATAGGCCCATATATACATACGTAGATACATACACACATACATACATACACACACACATGTATATATATATATATATATATATATATATATATATATATATATATATCAGCAAAATTATCTGTCTCAAATTAATACGAGGTAAACAACTTACTGAGGCATTTTGTTTTACAATTAAACGTAATATTTTAGTTTACCGAACGGAATTTTAAAGTCTTCACACCAATCTCACCATTTATACAATAAATGCTTTGCGTTTTGTGCACAACGATGTTTTTGTAAATATGTATCGCATATGAGTAAAACGTCAGCCGGATATTATTCAACGCCCGGATAAATGTACGGCACGCGTAGCCCACCATTTGGGGGGGGGGGGGGTATGCGAGGGGTTTCCAGTGAAGTGTTAGCTGGACTTTGCTACTCCTCTTCGCGGTTTGCTCAAAAGAGGGAGAAGTTAAGGATATTATATAATTTCATTTGATCATTGTCATTCCAATCGATCTTTGTATACGGGACAATGCCTAAAAAGCTGCCATGTTATGCAACACTTATGCTAATCTCTTTTATTCTAATAAATGTTCATGTCATTTTATTCTGCCCACATAGCAGCAACGTCAACCTATTCTGACATAGCAGACACACCCTTTCTGTCGCACACTTCGAATAGTGTACTGTCATCTACATACTTATACAACGGAAAAGGTGTTTATAAATAATTTATGTAGACTAGGAAGTCTTTAAGTCAATACTGT